>OU026154.1:85449471-86180684 GCA_907269105.1 Volucella inanis
CTATTCACAGAATTTCGCTTAATTTCTTGGAGAGAAACTTACATTTTTGCTTAATTGCTAAGGAAATGCTGAACGGATAAAAAAAAAGTATCTTAATAGAAAAAAAAAAAAAAAACTACTCAACTACATTTTGTAGATAGATTGTCGGTTGTGAAAAAAGAGAGTGATGTTTGCGGGACTGATCCTGATACGCCATCAAATCCAAATTGGTTCGTATCTATAGATCGTAGCAATTTTCACTTTTTAGATCCACAAACTAAATAGGAGTATAAGAAGATATGTAAACAGGTACTCTTAACAGTAAAACTTCAATTTGAAACGAATTTTTTGTGATAAGTTAAAAAATATTTAAAAAAAAAAAAAAAAAAATTTGCGCAAACTATTGCAACAGCTGTTTGATTTAGTTTGAAACAAAATGGCCACATCTTTGTAGGTGTGTTTCGGTGTGTAAAATATCTACAGTCTCATGCCGTGGTATTTTGCAACGGATTTGCAAAGGCAGAAGGCTAGGAATATTGCCAGCAATTGAATGATGCCGACTCCGAGAAGGATTCCAATGACGATTTCTCTATGCAGCAGGATCCAGTCGATAAAGGCGTTATAACAACCCTAGAAATGAAACAAACTGAGTCTCACCAATATATATACAATTAATTTTTACCTTCTCAAAGTAGCTATTTGAATCGGAGGGATCTGTAGTGCAGTTTGCGTCACGAGGTATCGACTTAGTAATATCTGTGAGAACACAACAAGCCTCTGGAATTGTTCGATTAGCCTTGTTTGCTTTCCAGCTTTCGGATGTATCAAAATCACGGTAATTTTCCACACCGCAGCAGGAGAATGATCCCATCATTTGGTTCCACATTAGAGTGACTGCATCTGTTCGTTCTCCGGTAGAGTAGTATTTAGTGATGGTTGATTGTAGAAAAGATTTTGTTTCGGTTCGTGCCTATGAAAAATATATTGAAAAAATATTGCATCCAAAAATCAAATGAGAAAAATATACCCTGTCTTTGTAAGCTGCTGCTAGTCCACCAACAGCGATCTCTGCGACAAGAAGAAGGATCATAAAGACGCCATACTATAAAAAAAAGGAAAATTATTTAATAAAGCTAAAGAAAATTAATTATTTAAAAAATTCTTTAGTTAGTTAAATGATTCACCAAGGTACTTTGTTGGGCTCAAAAACGTCTGCCTGTATTTAAGCAATTTTTAACAAACTAAGTGATGGTGTTGCTTTTGTATCAACGAGAATAGGTTGAGGATTCATCGTCAGATAACTTAGTGACAAGGAAATTAGATATTTACTTTCAATCTATGGAAAAATTGCGTATCAATTAGCTGTAGATATGCCAAAGACAAATGATTAGCAATACTTCCAGTGAAACAAATTGTTACAAACAAACGAGTCGGTGACAAGTTGGAGGTTGATATCTTGGAAAGAGGAAGTTTAGAAGCATGACGTAGCAAGCTTAAAAAAGAAGATTGAAATGTCATTATAAGATCTAAGTACTAGAAAGTAAGTTCTAGAAAGTATAATCCGTTAGGTATTTGTGCGGTATAGCGAATTCTGTTTTAATAACTTTACTGACCTCTCTCATAGAATCAGATTTTCCCTAACTGTATGATACGTACATGTTTCTGGAGTGGCGCATTGTCTTCACATCTAGATGAGTTATGTTCTACAAGGGAGAGTTCTCAATATATACACTAAGTTTTTTCTGTACGAGGTGTGTTCAAAAAGTAAAGTAAAAGTGACTTTATATTCTTTAAAAAAAAAAATATTTATTTATTCATCAATATTAATGTTGTTCCCTTTAAAGTAATCCTCCTCAGATATAATACATTTGTGCCAACGGTTTTTCAATCCTCCAAGTACTTCCGATAAACACTTTTTGGTATAGCCTTGACCTCTTCCAGCGATGCCTCAATTGTTGCTAATCTCCATTTTTTTATAGGTCTCTTCAGTTTTGGATACAAGAAAAAGTCACATGGAGCCAGTTATGATCCTTTTGCGCAAGTCGGAATCGCGTCACTCAAGAGCTCCTGAGCTTAGAGCCTAGAGTGAAAAGCATATTAACGTTATTCTTATCAGGATGAGAAGCTTAAAACAAGTATACAATTTTGACACGTTGACAGACCGTCTTTCGTGGGTCGTCAACCCAGAATGACGAAGAAATCATATCTGAATGAGGATACTTGTAAAGGGTGTTTTCTTAAATTGATTAAACTTTTTTGTTTTAAATAAAACACAAAGATTAACTTGATGAACATTTATTAAATTGATTCGAAAGGCGTATTTTACGCCATTTAACATTTGGAAATATTTTTGGGCATATGTGCACCATGGTTACCGTATACAAAGCGCAGTCTAGAGATCCAGTTTTAGACCAGTTTTTCAAGCAATTTGGGGCGTATATATATCACGTATTACTGAAACAATTTCTTTAATCCAAAGAGTCAATGATTGTTGGTTTATCGGTATAAACTAGTGACTTGATTTAGTCCACAGAAAATAATCTAATGGCGTCAAATCGCACGGCCTTAGTGGCCAACTGAACTGGGTCCATTTCTTGAAATGACGCTATTGTCAAATCGTATTTTCAATAAAGGGATGTGAATTGGTAAACCACAGTTCATCCACATTCATGTTACGGAAATTTGATGCAATGGCATCGGCAAATTCAGCAATTCTGCTTGTTTACGTAACCGTTAAACCAGAAATTAACCTCATCTTTTTTGTTGATTTAAAGTCGAATTCCTCAACATCCGATGCAATAAATATAATAAATATGCACCAGTTGTATCTAATATCTTTATGCCTGATATTTATGCAGAACTTTTCAGATAGTGGATGAATTGATCTACATCTGTATGGTGGAGGAATTAAAGACAGGAGACCATAGCTTGCAACGGGAGTTCATGAATTGGCTTGTGAACAAATAAAATTGGCAAATTGAAGTGAGTCGTATCCATAAGAGACCCATGATACTCGATTGCATCCTCAAAAGTGCATTGTTTGGTGGCATTAAAAATGAGGCCAGATATGGTGTTAAAGTCAATAACAAACGTAACCGAACAATGATTAGTTGTAATTAGTTAGAAAATATGGAAGACACTGACCAGGACGCTATGTGATTCCAGCAGAATGGCACTACGTGCTACGTGTCATCTTGATAAGCCGCAAACTATTAAAGCTAATTATAAGTGTAATGTAATGTAAACATTTTTGTGTTCTACTCATTTTTATATGATGTCTTTCGCGGCCGGTTGAGATTTAAGCACCGAACCTTCCAATTTGAAAGCCAATACACTAGTATTTGAACCGCGGTTACCCACTGCTCTCCCCTTTTGAATGTAATCGATGGGGATTATACCTCAATCATCCCAAAAATTTTGTTGACATCAATTTGTAGTTTCCAGACCCATATTGGACAGCTGCGGCGCCGATTCGCCTAAACAAGCTCACTTTTCGGCTGCTGTTTGGTGGTGGTGGATTCACGTTTTGTCAACGGTTGAGAAATGTCGAAAAACTCGCCCGGTGTGTGGTTAAACCAACGCCAAACATTACTTCTAAGTTACAAGTGGCTTCTTGAATTTGAATCCACCACCAACAATTGATTTCGTGACTTCCCAACCAAACTATTGTAAATAATTAAGCAAAGGGACGCAATCTGATCAAGAACTCTACGAGCGGAAACAACGCAAATAACACAATCGTAAGCTACTTCAAAAGAAGAAGAACAAACATTTAATGTGCACAACCAAAGAATGTCTAGAATAATAAGAGGTGTGTTCAAAAAGTAAGATGACTTTTGAACGACGTACATTCGATTATCGAGATTTTTTTGCTGTATTGGTACAAATATTCCGAACATATATTTACAGTTTAAAGTATAGAGCATTCCTAGTTTGTTTTTGACAGATAGAAAGGTTAGACGTATTATGGTGCGCTCGGCGATTTTTAATTTTTATGAAAATAAGGCAAAGAATTTGCACCAAATGTTATGTAAAGAATGGACAAAAGTTCTCTAAAACACTTAAGATACTTTCAGTGGCATACGCTGAGTCTGCACTAAGTAAAAAAAAAAAACCTCGCTCTGAACGCCCCAGCACATCGATAAAACATGACAACGTCGAGGCTGTGAATAAAATGCTTTTGCAAATCGTTGAATTACCATAAGAGAAGTTGCTGAGGATGTTGGCATATCGGTCGGCTCGTGTTATGAAGTTTTTTCGGATGTTTTGGGCATGAGAAGTGTGTCAGTGAAGTTTTTTTCGAAGCTTCTTACTTTTGATCAGAAGAACCGCCGCATGAGCATCGCTCAGGAGCTTTTGAATGACGTCAATGATGATCCTGACTTGCTCAAAAGGGTCATAGCTGGTGACGAACCATGGGTATATGGTTTTGACGTCGAAACCAGAACCCAAATCGTCCTAATGGACCAATCAGGAGTGTCAAGACCGAAAAAAGAAGGCCAAGTTTAATCAAATGTCAAGGTTTTGATCACTGTTTTTTATATTAAGGTGGCGTAGTGCATCAGGAGTTTCTACCTCCAGGTCGTAGTATTCAAGGAGTATTACCTTAAAGCTATGCGCCGTTTGCGAAAAGTAATACGAAAAAATTTCCGGAATTGTGGAAAACAATTTATGGTTTTTGCATCACGAAAGTGGACTTTCACATTCATCGATGCTTGTGAAAGATTTTTTGGCCAAAAACAACACGACAATCCTGCCTCAGCCACAATATTCACCGAAAATTTCTTCGGGTGATTTTTAGTCCTGTCTGCATAGACGGTGAATGGAGGAGAAGATGTAACGATGACTTAGCCAGAAGAGTGAAGATCTAACGACTCAGATGGCTGGGTCATGTAGAACGAAAGAACATCAATGCTCCGTCCCCGAGGGACAGCGCAGTGGAGGAAGATTGCGACTCAAGTGGTTTACCCCTCGGACTTTAGCGCCACCTTAAGTAAGTAAAATCCGGCAATTTTGTTTGTTAACATAGCTGCCGAGATACAAATCCGTCTCGTCAGCTGTTGTAAGGTCCAAACTGAGAAGCGATAACAAAGCGGATGACAGTCTGCCTTCAATTGCTGACCCAATTGGACTTTTTAAGGGAATAATCCTAGATCTTTGTGCAAAGTTCAGGCTGGTGCGTGAAATGTTGAGTTATTGAGATCGATGGCGAGTCTATGTTTCTGGATTAAGTCGAATACAGAATTCACATTCTAATCGGTAAGAACCATACGACGACGGGGACCGCGTGGCAGTCTCAAGAACTTTTTTCACAAACTTGCGTACAACAAGCGCGGTGGGTGCTTCATTTCTGTCAAAACTTATTTTCAATAAACGCACTGTTTGGGTAACACAGCACTCACTTTTGCAATAAGTTGACAATATTTCCCAACATTGTTTAAGCGTAAAGCGATTTATTACGCTCTGCAGAGGTATAATACTGACTAACAGTCAAGATTTCGAATGAGAAGGAAATGTCAGTGTCAAAATTATATCTGATTCAAAAAGAAACTTGTAATTGAACCACCCGTCATAGGTTCTATTCAATAATTTGCTCTTCATGTACTAAAATGATTAAGATCTACTTAACACCTAAAATGTGAATCCACACTAGCACCAACTTTGGAAATGGATTCTTTAAATTGGACCACAAAATGGAACATATTCGACTGTATACTCATTTCAAACTTTTAAATTGAAGCTGGGAAAGAGTGGTAAGGTAGAAAGAAAACAAACAAAGAAAAAGCTCTTTAATCAGTCCGATCGGAACAGAGAAATTTAATTAGGCTTGTTAACTTTCACTGTGGCCTGATTTTTTACTTGTTTAATTTGTTTAAATGTCAATCGTCTCAGTGGGAAATAAGTCGCGTCATATATAGTATTCCAAACAAAGACTGATTGATGTAATAATATTATTTTGAAATTATATTTTTATATTATTTATATTTGGAAGATTTTATAAAGTATGTTATTGCTATACTAATAAATGAAATGCTATATTTTGATGCTCTAATATTTGGCATTGTAGGTGCAGTCGCCTTGCTACTTTAGTCGCGATAGTCGCCTTTTATCTATTGTGATCTAAGTTTATGGATATCATTCATAATACATTATGTTCAACAACAATGGTCTCAACACAGGTCCTTTTGGGTGCCATCTGTTTTCTTGTACGTACATTGCGTTTCACGCTATTTATATCGTAGAGCAGTACCTTAATACTGAAGCCGTCTACTAATATTTTTTTTGGATACATTCTGCCACTCAGTTGGCCCTGAATCATTTCAAAAGTACTCATAGCCTCTACAGTTTTTGTTTTATTTTAGATTTGTAGAACTTTAGAATTGCCTACGTCATTGGCCCTATTTGATCCATCCGGTATTCCCGATTAGTATTCTAGACCTATATATCCAACTAACAATAAAGAGTAACCGTTATTCTTCTGAACTTGGTATACCTTTAAAAAATCCTTTCTAACGTACTCTGTCTCAAGCCTATGGGGGGATCGAAAATAGGCAAAATTTAACACTGAGGCATACGAGATGTGTTCAAAAAGTAAGGTTTCTATATTTTTATGAAGAAATATTTATTTATTCATCAATATTAATGTAGTCTCCTTCGAAATAATCCCCCTTAGATATAATACATTTTTGCCAACATTTTTTTTTAATTGTCGAAGCACTTTTCTTAATCATTTTTTGGTATAGCCTTGAGCTCTTCCAACGATGCCGTTTTTATTTCCTCAATTATTGCAAATCTTCGTCCTTTCATAGTTCTCTTCAGTTTTTGAAAAGTTCGCATGGGGCCAAATCCGGTGAATGGTGGGTGAGGCATGACATTCGTGTTGTTTTAGGCCAAATAATCTCTCACAAGCAACAATGAATGGGCTGGTGCATTATCGTGATGCAAAAGCCATGAATTGTTTTCCACAATTCCGGACGTGTTTTTTCGTATTGCTTCTTGCAAACGGCGCATTACTTCAAGGTAATACTCTTTATTGACCGTACGACCTTGTGGTAAAAACTCCTAATGAACGGTGATTGAAAAAAACAGTGTTCAAAACTTTGATATTTGATCGATTTTGGAGTACTTTTTCGATCTTGGCTTTTCTGGGTGCTTCCATTGTGACGATTAGGGCTTGGTTTCGACGTTATAACTATATACCCATGATCCGTCAGGATCATCATTGACGTCATTCAAAAGCTCCTGAGCGATGCGTATGCGACGGTTCTTCTGATCAAAAGTAAGAAGTTTCGGAACAAACTTCGCTGTCATACGTCTCATGCCCTAAACATCCGAAAAAATGCATGATACGAGCCGACCGATATGTAACATTCTCAGCAACTTCTCTTATGTTAATTCGACGATTTTCCAAAACAATTTGCTGGGGGTCCATAGCGACGTTTGTCATTGGCATTTTCTCGCCCATTTTGGAAACGCCTGTACCACTTGTAATTTTTTTTTACTTCGAGCAGACTCAGCGTATGCCACTGAAAGTATTTCAAGTGTTTTAGAAAACTTGATTTCATTTTAAACACAAAATTTTAGGCAAATTCTTTGCTCCACTTTTTATAATAATTTGAAAATCTCCGAGCAAACTAAAAGACGTCTAATCTTTCTATCAAAAACAAACTAAGTATGCTATATACTTGAAGCTGTGAACATAGGTTCGGGACATGTGTACCAACACAGTTAAAAAAAAAAAATCAATAATCGAATGTACGTTGCCCGCGAAAAGTCACTTAGTTACTTTTTGGACACGCCAATCCAAAAATGATTTCCTAACAGTTCTTTGGAACTTACATACATCGGGTTTCGAAAATGAAATGCATATAATTTCTCAAATCTCGTTCTGAAGATGTATGTTTACAAACATGTATAATATCTTTAGCAAGTTCGTAATGTTGCTACAAACTCGGATGCTATGGATACGATTGGTCGTTTGCAGCGTACCGTAAAAGAGGTCGTTAAGGCTAAAAATACAACTACTGAGCTACTACACAACTCGTCTCAACTGAGCGTCTTTAGCCAATATGATCTTTAAGTTCTTTCAATCATATTGGTCAGTTAAGTATTTAAGTAATATGGCGTGGGTCAATGTCTTATAGGAGATACTAACATCATAAATACGATATATAATGCCGTCGGTGCTTTTGCCAATTCTCCACCCTATGCCTTCGACGGTTGCTGGGTAGTCTGATGGATAAAAGTTAGGAATCGTCTTCTCTGGTGAAGAGCAAAAATCGGAAAACTTTCCCGCAGCGCAATAGTATCGTTAAGCTTAACTAAAACAGGGGTTGTGGTGTGCAAAATCAGGAAAAAGGAACTTCTGCGGTTATATCGAATCAGCTAGCAAAACACGTCAAACGAAAATTCTGGTTAAGATACCATTGTCCGCATCGATTATCAGGAGGGTTGATTTACATAAATAATTACAACACAAGGTTGCGAATACTTATATTCCTTTTTGGCTTCAAGATAACAAATACAAATGCATTCCGCTTCATTTCGTTGGAATCATATTACATTGGTTTGGTGGTCAAAATGACTTCTCGAGAACGGAATGAAAATTTATAGTGATGCTCTTGGAAAATTGCAGCAAACTTGTGGAAAATTGATCAAGGCTTCAAGGCTGTCCTTTAATAAGAAATTCTTTATGATTTCCAAGCCAAATTATCTGCCATTATCAGGCCACAACAGGCTGAAAAAGCGAGAGTTGGAGAGATTGCGAGAAAATGATCAATGTCAGGCTCTTGTCTCTGTTAAGGTTTTATTGAGCACGGTCAATAGAAGTACTGAGGATGAATGTACCGGTCAAGGTTTGCACAAGGAATGCACACTAGGTTTAATTGGATTTGTCCAAAATAGCCAGGAACATTTAACCGACATGCGTATAGCAAGAAAAAGTCACACTCTCCAGTTACCCTCAGTCGATAGGACGCGTGAATCGTCTTTAGTACTACCACATGACATTGTGTTATCTCTATTTATGCTGACTGTCCGTGTATGCACCAACATTACTCCTGCAGAAGTTTCTAAGATCAGGAAGCGATTGAATTTGCCAGCCGGTGCTCCCTCTCTCTGAGAAAAAATTTATGAACTTTGGGAAGTTACGAGTACTTCTTCATGAAGCTGAAGGGCATACACAATATTGGGCTAAGGAATCTCCTGAAATATTCATATATATCATGAGCTGTGTTACTCTGTTCTGATATGGGTACAATGGAACATCCGTTGGTCTAAGTAAACAGAAATTCCAAACAATGCCTAATACCTACATTTTATTCGTACAGCTCCAGAAAAGGCAAACATTTCAAAGCGAGAACTCTTAAAACTATTCATACTAGTTGCCACACTACTTCGAATCACATCTGGAAAATGGGGATGTTTTCGGTTGCACAGATACAATGTTAATGGAGATGACGCAAACGAGTATTAGATACAGCATCGGAAGTTATATCAACTACAATATTAACAACTATCTGAGCTTAGATTTGTTGGCAATACGAGTACAGTTGCTTTTTCATGTCGGTAGTCATTAGCTCTAAGCATTACTCTGTCATGAACCAATCAATCATTCAATGACAAAAAGCTGATAGTCGTTCATAAATGCAACAACGTGTTGCGGGACGATCGGTAAATCAATTCTTCGAACGAGTTTCACATGCGGTAATCATTACGACAATGATTATCAAAAAGATACTATCCGCAGTGAAGCTTTCACAACGTCGTGAAAGCGCAGTTAATAAAAATTTTTTTTTAATAAAAGTCCATGTTAACTACATGATATTGGTTGGTCAGAATTGCCGCCCGTTCGTCCATTTATGACAAACGAATGGAAGTGTTACGACATCTAGCTGCGCGGTTCGTTCACATCTATGACATGGTCAATGCGATTATGGTAACGAAACAAATTGATTTTGGTCAACGACGACTCGCCACTTGATAACGGCTAGCTGTGTAAAATTGAACAAAAAAATATAAATACTATAAAAATTATGCATATGGTATATTTAAAAATAAACTTCGGAGGGAATTAAATTTGCATTTTTATTTGGTCGTTAATTTGGTGAGTGAATGAGCAGAGCCATCGCCTTTATTTTTTGTTTTTTGAATTTACAACCATCTGGTTACCTAATTTTTCTCTACAAGAATATCTATGTACGGACATATGTATGCAAGGTAACTTGTACGAATATTTGGTTTTTTTTCGCTCTATTTTGAAACTTACTCGTTTCGAAAGTGAGATTTCCGCGTAAGAACACGTGCCTCGAATGGTGAATTCTAAGGTCGTACCACATTGATGAACAGGTTTTTTTTTTTTTGACAAAACAAATAAATTCATTTAATATAAAAATTCCAGTGACCATGGACTACAAAATTTTATTACGTTTCACACTACATTTCAGGCTATGGTATTTTCAAGTTGATATTCATTCTGTGGCATTTCGTAGTTCATTTACTTTAATAACCAAAATTTAAGATGCCATTTGACAGATACATTGACCTGTTTGTTTTTTTTTTGTGCACTGAAATTTGGTGACTTCATATTTGTCAAATTAATTAAATCCCCCACTTATGTGGAGTTTATTGCAAATGTCAAACCCAAATTGCAATTGCCACTGTGACATGTGTGTCAAAAATCTGAAGTTTCTTTCGTAAAAAGTGACAATAAAACAAATTTGAACTTAGTAATGATGTTGGCATTGAAATTGTACTAATTTGAGGCCTTGAATATGGAATAGTCAGTATCGGGCGAATGCTAAATAGCTGATCTAACGTGAGAGTATGTAGGTCGACTGAATCCGATCAGGTTGTGTCATCATAATCTTGGCCATGAAGTGTGAGATACGATTAGGTATAAAAATTTGCACGACAATGGTAATGAGAGGATGATAAGCCCCTTTCGCACAATCGAATGAAAATAGACAGTCAATGTTGAAAAAGTGTGTGATTTTCGAATATATTCTGTTTATTTGATCAAGTAGAAAGTTTTAATTTTAGATTATCACAATATGGAGATGTGGAATATTTACCACTTTTAGGTAAGCAGTTACAAAAGAAGGTAGTTAAAAGTGAGATCTAGAGATGTCTTTTCAATGATCGATGATATTTGGATTTGCACATTAAACTTTATAAAAACATCTGTTAAATTTAGCATGATGGTATAATATGTGTTGAGTTTCTTACATATTGTCAATCTTGCCGCGGGTAGGTACTTTGCATTGCAAATATTAAAATCTACTATAGGGTGCCCCTCCTTTTGGAAATTTTCGTGGAACTATTATATAGGTGGTTTTGACGTAATTACAATCGAGGTAAATATTTCACACCAGTCCTGCCGTTATACATTTATAGACATTAGCATGTAGAGGCTTTTAGGAAGCTCAGAAAAACAAGACACCAAAATTGTGCTAGGAGGTCCTATCGCCAAACTTGGCAAGGAACCGTCTTTGAGAGAGTCATCGGAAAACACAATCAAAATGCCGAACAACCTCTTCTCAACATCCATTAAGGGACTTGGCTCTCCCATGATCAATTAACTAACACCCAGATTGATCATATTTCGATTCACGACAGACACACTTTTAACATTCTGTATTTTGGATCGGATCATTACCTTTTTGTTACAGGCACAACAGCGTAAAGTAAGACAACCAAAGTTCGGCATTAAAAAGCTTCAATTGCAAGAAACCACTAGAATATTTGCCGATCGCATTTCCACGAGCTCTTTCAAAATTTTTGTCTTCATACACAAATTGTAGAATATGAGCGGGAATGTTGTCATGGAGTTATCAGAGAAGCTGCTTCTGATGTAATTGGTTTCAAAGGACCGCTACAAAGAAACCTAGTATCGAAGCTAAAGTTTAATAAAGCTGCTGGAGCATAAAGACTGTTTGCTGCGATATTCCAAGCGGCTGGAGATGAACTGGTTAGGAGCATGCACTAGCTCATTTGTATATATGGTTAGAGCAAACCATGCCCGAAGCATGGAATCTCAGCTTCGTTTTTCTGATTTATGAGCTAATTATAGAGAAATATGTCTCCTAAGCATTGAATTTTTTAGATCTTTTCACCGTATTTTGCAAGCGCCTGAAACCCATTATTATTATTGAACAGTGCGTTGAATAGCGGTCACCACTTCAACTGTTGTTCATTGGTTTTGAAAAGGAAAGTGTCAGGAGACAGTTTATCTGGATTGGCTTGAGCGGGAGAGGTATACCCGTAAAAATAATGGCTATTATCAAAGCAACATATGATGGGTCTATCATACATGTCATGTTCTGTCAGAGGAATTCGAGATCAAAAGTATTGCTGATACTTTTTTTTTATTGGTGATTAATGACAGTGAAAAGGGGGGGGCCAATATCGTGGCTTTGAAGATTAGCACTGCCAAAATCAAAATTATTAATCTCGGTACTAACTCATCAACTTAAGTAAACATTGATGGACATCCGGTAGATAGAGTAAAGAGTTTCCAATATCTTGGTAGTGTTGTCTTTACCGAAGGTGTAACCGAATAGGATATTGTCAACCGAATCGGCATGGATTAACTAACATACCATAGATGGAAAATTTTCCAGATTTTAGCCGTTCCAACGGCAAAAGTGGGAGGTGCTCCATAGCAAACTATGCGATGCAGTGGAATCTGTTTTCACAAGACGATAGAAGAACGGGTCGACCGAGAAATACATGGCACAGAACAGTTAAGGAAGAGTCACGGCAACCGGGGAAGAGTTGAAGAGAGGTGAAGCTCATTGCCAGGATGAGTGCACGATAGCGCGTAGGAATAGTTGAGGCCCTATAACCATAAGGTGAAACAGGACATAAGTAAGTAATGTAAAGTGAAACCAATCATGAACAATCTGATTGGTTCATAGCACAGCTCCACATAAATAAAGGACTTTGGTGATGGAACAATGAGACGAAAATGGTGGTAAGGAACAAGTCAAAAGCCTTTAAAGTGAGGGCCGATAGAATGCGTCTTAAGTTGAACTTATTCATAGCTAAATAGCAAAAGTGAGACCAAAAAAGCAGTATCTAGAGTACGCGCGATAGAAAAGGAGGCATGACATCTTACATTAGATTAGGTAAACGTACAAAATACCAGAAGAATTTTGAATTCAAAACAGCTACGGACATCCACCTGCACTGTATTCTATGCTTCTACTCCGTAAAGCAAGACTGGGATGATGAGGGTCTTATATAGAGTCTGCTAGTGTTTCTTGACAAAGCCTTATCACTCATTTGCCTTTTAGGCTGAAGAAACTTTGATTGGCGAGAATAAATCTTCGTTTGATTTCTTAGATGATCTCATTATCAGATGTAATAACAAAGCCGAGATATGAAAAATTTCTGACCAACTCAAAGTTATAGCTGTCTATTGTGACGTTCTGTCCGTCCGTCCGCTGTGTGTTTCTTGTTTTTGCCAACATATATCATACTTAGTTTTGTCCACATTCACGACTAAACTCATTTTTGTCGATTCTACTAGAAAACGATGTTAAACGTTACTTTGCGTTAACCTTTTCTTAACATGTAAGGTCTCGAACAGATTGTTTCCGCCCTTTACGGAACCACGAAACCCATGTTTGGACGAGAATTCAGGTAAGCTTATTTAGGGAAATAGCTCGCTTACGAAGCCGTACTGCAGAGAAGAACGTTGCCGGCCCATGATCATTAAGAGAAAAACAGTAGAGAAGAACATCGGCCTCTCCAGAAGAAAGAGAAAGAGCGTGGGAAGCATTTTTTCGAAAGTTATGACAAAAAGTAAAGAAAACGTGTCAAGGTAACAAGACACAAACAGAGGCCTATAGAAATGAACAAAGAAAGTAGGAGGAAAGAAAAGAAAAGTAGAGTCACAGTAAGTACTGAGGATATGCAAAAGCTACTTTTGCAGACTGTTAAACGAAGAAGACAACCCGCTGTCAAGCGCAATGAACTATTCAATCTGGACGGTTTGCTGGGCCGGACGGGCTACCCTATTTAAGGCGGAGGGAAATGACTTGGTAAAGAGCATGCACCTACTCATTTCCAGGATTTAGTCGGTAAGAAAGGAGACGATCTTAATTGTGGCAATTAAAGAGACATTAGTCTCTCTAACACCGCATAGAAGATCTTATTTGCCGTCTTATATGAATGGTGGAAGCCAATTATAAACAATATGGTTGACCCCTATCAGTGCACTTTTGGGCCCAGTAAATCCACAATTGACCAAATATTCATACTACGGCAGATCCTGTAGAAAAAAAACCCAAGAAGTCCAAATTGTGGCCGCATATGACAACAGTTAAAAATTAAACAGTCTCTCCGTCGCTCTCTTTTCTCTTTATCTCTTTTTTTTTCATAATATAGTACATATTTTCTTGTTGTTCCACTTGCTTAATAGTCAATCGCAATTTGAACTCCGATCTGTGAAGTAATTTCAGTGTTACAAAAAAGACTAAACGTATCGTCATCACCCTTTCGGCAGACAATGGCAAACCTCCGAAAGTCAAATTCTGCCTATGAAAAAGCTTCTCAGGAGAGCTGTGCGGAATCGGCAATGAACAGTAGGCCCTGCTCAGGAGTGTAAAAATTCACAAACTGAGAAACACAAATGAGTGCAAGAAGCTAGGCCTTGGCCCACACCGGACTGTTGCGCCACTTATTTATTTATTTTTGTGACTTAATTAGTGAGCAGTGCTATCGAGTTTCTTAAGGAAGACAGCTCACAAATAACAGAGGTCAACACCAAAAAATATGACCAGATCGAGGAGGAACTCGGGTGTTTATCAAGCGGCTTTCTGTTACTAACAAAAGTTTGAACTCCACAAACAATGACCTTTTGCAGGAGGGCTTGATAAAACCTGATGATCCTCATGACAAGATTGTCGATTACCATGACCAAGCCATTGGCGCATATGCGTTTAAGTACTATAAATTGCGAAAAAGACAAAATCCAGATATCACCCCTACCCTCGCAGACGAAACAATAGCAAACATGCGTTCAAGCCATAGTGGACTACATTTGCCAAAACTCCCACTAAAGCACTTCGACGGAAACACTCAACATTGGCTTAAATTTTGGGAGCAATTCCGATCTGCAGTGCATGAGAATATCAGATTGTCGCCAACCAAAAAGTTTAATTATTTGGAAACATTTTTAAAGGGGGACGCCAAGAGGGCAATGGGGGGACTCACGCCATCAGAATAATGCTATGAATCCGCTATTGCACTTTTGCAAGGTAGTGTACTTGACAGTCATTCCATTCGGTATCAAGGATGTGAAACCTGCAACAAAGTTTTTAAAAGTGAAGGTGAAAAGTGAAAGAAAGCTTCAATGCCAAACTAAGCCCAATATTAACATAACACTTGACGCTATCGTTGTACCAGACATTTGTGTGGATATATAGGGTGATTCATCTTAAAGTTTGATTTATAATGTATAATAAAATACATAAATTTGAAAGTGATCTTAAAAATTTTATTATGGATTAAAAGAACAATTTATGGCATTTACTTTTTAAAAATGATATTATGTAAATGTTGGCCACGAATACGTCTGAGGTGGTCCATTCGGAAGGTCTAATTTTGGGCGACTCGTTCGAGCATAGCGACTATTATCTCGCCTATAACACGAGTAATGTTGACTTCCAAAGCGTCAATCGTAGCTGTCTTATTCCTGAAGACCTGAGACTTTATCTATTTCCAGAGAAAATATTCCAAAGGTGTGATATCGCACGATCTAGGCAGCCAATTTGCTTTAGCAAAATGTGAAATTAAGTGCTCACCAACAAGCCCATTGTTTCACGCGCTGTATGGCTTATAGCGCCGTCTTGTTGAAAACAGAGCTCACCGAGACCATGTGCTTAGATTTCAGGAAGCACATTGTCCGTTAACATGGCGCGATAACGGTTACCATTGACGGTAACATTCTGATTTGCCCTATTTTTAAAGAAATATGGACCAATGATTCCACCAGCCCATAAACCAATCCATACTGTCGTTTTTAATGGATATAATTGGTATCTCTTGGTACTCTTCGGGTTTCTCATCAGCCCAAATACGGCAATTTTGTTTATTAACGTATCCATTGATGGATATGATGAAATGGGCTTCATCATTGAACAAAATTTCACGATAAAACACCGGATTTTCATTGAGTTTTTCCAGAGCCCATTTACGGAAAATATGACGAAAATTCAAGTAGCCTGTTCTTGCGGAGATCCTCACGTAAAATACGCCAAGTTGTCGAATAGGCCAAGTCGAGCTGCTGAGAACGACGACGAATCGATTCGTCACGGTCTTTGCGTACACTCTCAGCTACAGCTGCTATAGTCTCTTCACTTTGTTATGGATGTGGTCTTATCGGTCGAGTATCATCCCCTTATGTAAACTGGGACTTAAACTTGCTAATGGTATTGGCAATAGTGTTTCAGTAGATTGATTATGCGCACCGTAAGTTCCTCGAATCGCACGAAAAACATTTCTTACAGAACGCTGATATTCGTAATACAGTTGAACAATTTGGAGATGCTGTTTTGGTGTGATTCTTTCTATGATGACTTGCCAAAAGATATTGAACAAAAATGAAAAAGCAGTTTGATAGGAGTCATGCGTGATTTGTCAAAAAGAGCATATTAAAAATCAAACCCCACGATGAATCACTCTATATTTGAAGAGCCTGAAAGTGATTGTGAATTGTTCAGCGCTATAAATCTAGCAGATATTCGTCCTAAGGATATGGGAATCAACAAGTGACACGGGCAATCAACGTCACTAAATCAACCGGCCTATAGTAGAGCTGTAGAAACAATTTTTAGATGGACAGTACAGGGCGTTCATACTTGCGTTAGTCAAAATTCTTCAAATGTGAAAACTGACGCCGTTTTGGTCACTGGATACAATAGGAATCCGAAGTAAAACAGACGAAAAGAAAATACTTACCGAAGACTTGCTCAGCAAGTGCATCTCAAGAGATGGTTACCGTTACGTCGCTAGACTACCATGGAAGGAGGAAACCGTAATTATCCGCAGCAATCGAAAACACGCAATGCAACGTTTGAGATGTTTTGCACGACGCCTATCACGAGACCCGACTAAGCTGTTGTTGGAGTACGATCAGGCAATGCTCAAATTTATTTGTGAGAGAATCGCCGAGCCAATTGTGGAGCTATTAGATCATCAACATTCACGTCTCTTTTATCTACCTGATCGACGCCTTTAAAGACACAAGTAGTACAACGAGTGTTCGTGTAGTATTCGAAGCTTCTGCACGATCCGAAGAATCACGCTATCTAAATGATATGCTTTTGACTAGTGGTAATCTTTTGACTGATGTGCCAAAAACCGAGTTGCATCACTTAAAGATAACAACAGCAGTGAGCTAACGCTTCCTAAACTCGAACTCACTGGGGTGCTGATAGCGTCTTATCTCCATTTTTATCTGGTAAAATCTGTTAACTTGAATGGAGTGGATTACTTTTTGTGGACGGACTCTTGTATCGTGCTTAGTTGGATTCAGAGAGATGTGCAACTATGGAAGCCATTCGTACAGAGCCGAGTTGAAGAGATAGGGCGACATACACAAATTTCTCAATGGCGCCATTGTTAGGGCAAAGGCAATCCAGCTGATCTTCTTACGCGTGGAATTACTGGAGATGATATTCGTTTGAAAATGTTTATGAAGCCAATAGTTTTGAGAGATCAGAAAGCTATTCAAATGTTACGGCCCTCGTTGTGCAGGCTCCTATTTTAGAGGTCGCCCGTTAAATTCTTTTGACGAAATTCAGTGACTATAGCTTTTATGGTTGTCTTCTGCGAATAACTGGTTATGTGCTTTTTTTCATACAAAAGGACAAGAAGAATATGACATAAAATTTTTTGTCTTCAGATTATGTTAACTTGCCGGAAACATAGTGGATTAAGTATACCCAAAAATGTCATTTTGATAACGAAATTCTTCTCTTGCAGAATAGAACATACCTAACAAAGTCTTCGAAGTTATTTGAACTTTTTCCATTCCTCGATGATAATGGTATTCTTAGACTGGGAGGTCGACTTCGAGCGTTAACTGAGTCCAGCGATGTCAAGCATCCAATTAGTATACCTTCGAAATTAAATATTATCAAGCTGATTGTCACAGAAAGATATTCCATGCAGGTGTTGCCACTGTATTATCGGAACTACGCAAGCGTTTCTGGATATTAAGAGTACGGCAAACCGTCAAGCGTGTCTAATTTGTCGCAGGATAAGAGGAACATTAGTATTACAACCCTTCGCACCACTTCTTTTTCAAAGAATTAACATATATTGAACAGGCCCTTTGATAACATTGGGGTTGACTTTGCTAAAGGTTACTGATTGTGTTTGGAATATAGAAGGTTTTTTTCAGCAAGGCGCATAAAATGGCGGCTTATTGTGGAATGTGCACCATGGAGGGGAGATTTTTGAGAGCACCTCATAAGAACTATGAAAAACATATTGAAGGTATGACAGTGACCATTGCCGTCCAACAGAAATCTGTCAAATGAGGAGATTGACGGATATCTAAAACTAATGGACGAGACAATTAAACGAACTATGAACAAAACGATACCTCGGCATCAATACACATCAATTCCGGAGAAATAATCAAAACGACCTTCCATGTCTCAAAATCGCCCGAACAACGAACAACGAACAAATACTTGTAGCAGCGGGTATCGATCCAAATGTGGCAGTTGATGATGAAAACTTCTTTGTGATCGAGTATCCGCAGGAGAAGGCAGAGGCTAAAGGAGCGACTTTTCAGGAAGTGTACAAGGCGAATGACATCATTGGCCCGAACCACGACCTGGAGAGTCGAGTCCTTGTGCACAATTTCTGCCTTCGAAATGAAATTGTGAATTGGCGATTCGAGAGCTCGGGTTTCACCCAGTTCAGTGACGAGATCATGGCAAATAATGTCATCACCAACGAAAGGGTATTAAAACCGTTCATTTCGAAGGAAGAGCTCCAAACGATCTTCGAATCACTTAGAAGTAAGAAATCAGTGAAAACCGATGAAATACCGAACATTGTGCTTCGACATCTCCAACTAGAAGCGGTGAACATTTATACCACCCTGTTTAATAATGCAATGAATAATGCATATTATCCAGCGCATTGGAAAACTGCGGTGGTACATCCCATTCCCAAAAGGAATAAAAATACTTCCAATCCGGCGAATCTCCGCTCGATCAGTCTTCTTCCAAACATCAGTAAGGTTTTCGAGAAGGTGATCAATAGAGTCCTGACTAAGTGGGTTGAGGACAAACATATAGTTCCGGATAATCAATTCGGTTCCAAGGCGGGGCATGATATCATTCATGCTGCGTCTAAACTGGTTTCTGATATTCAATGGAACAAAGGCAAGAAACAGTGCACTTGGAAAGGGCCTTCGATACCGTATGGTTAGAGGGACTCTTCTTCAAGCTTGACAGGTTGGGCATTAGTAAACCACTGCTGTATATTCTTTTTGATATGCTCTCCAGTAGACAGTTCATTGTGAAGAATGACGATGTGACTTCAGCTGAAACATTTAACATTAAAAACGGTCTGCAACAAGGTGTGATAAATTCGCCGATCCTGTTCAACATTTACACAAGTGATCTGATATGTTCACTTCACCATGCCAAAGTCCAAAGATTGAGGTCATTAATACACTTTTGCAACATGACTTCGACAAAATTAAGTGATATTGCGACGACTAGAAGTTGAAAATTAACTTTCAGAAGTCGGAAACCATTCTGTTTAGGACGCCTTTGTCTGGGGCCTCTAGGGATACCAGAAAGAATTGGCGAAAGTTCTCTATCGTAGGACAACTTGGACAGCCACTTGCTTGTCGAAATGTAGTCAGATACCTTGGGATCTGGCTAGATCAATATCTGTATTTTAACAAACATATAGATGTTGCTCTGACCAGAGCCAAAGATGCTTTTGCCCTTACAAAGAGACTGTTTTATAACAGCCAACTCGATGCGAGGGTGAAGGTGATCTGTTACATAGCCCTTATCCGGCCCATGCTCGTATTTGGATGTCCTGTGTGGTTCAACGTGAGAGCAAGTTTATTGGAAAAGATTCGGGTGTTTGAGAGGGCTTGTCTTAGGACTTGTCTTCGCTTATACAGAACACCAGAATCTGAGTACATAAAATTCTATGGTAATGAGGTCTTGTACAATAGGGCGAACCTAATAAGAGTGGACAATTTCGTCATTAAGTTGACTCGAAGGCATATTGCAAGAGCAATGACCTCATCGAACAACCTGATCTTCGGGGCTTACTAACCTAATTATATGTATGACGACAGTGTTCGCTTTAACAGCTTTATTCCTCCAGAAGCGTTTCTCTACCTAGATAATAAAGGTCTGATCCAGGACAGATTAGCGGTGCCACTAATCTTCCACGTCGCTCGAACAGCTGCGGACAGGCGGCTGAACTACGACAGAGATGTCGCACACGGCAGTGCGGAGCGGTTTAACTTAGAGTGCTCGCATGGGGCCAGAAAGTTAGAAAAAGATAATTTTAAGTTAGTTAAGCTGATTTTTAAGAATTTTTTTGTCTAGCAAGTAAGAGTAAATTAAGTGATACAATAAAAATGCATACAAACTGAACTGAAACTGTGCCTATCCTTTGGATTTGACTCCATTTACACCATCGGACTTTCTCCTTGGAACTCGGGCGAATGTGACAAAAGTGGTGCCAGAGGAATCAAACGATAAGATTTTACAAGATACTTGGAAATTTCGCTTGACTTATATAGTAAAAACAAACTTCGCATACAATGGACACGAGAATATTTACAGCTTCTTCGCAATTATAATCAAACACCTGCAAGACCTTCTGTTGACTTAAAGGTGGGAGACGTCGTTGACCCATTGACATTTCGAATCAATTGGAAAATGGCTCTCGTTGAAGAAGCTTTTCCAGGACTAGACCAGAAGGTTAGATCTTGTTAAGTGAAACTGCCAGACGGTAGAATTTTGCGGACACCAATGCAGCTGCTACATACATACATCTTTTCTTTTTGTTCGACTTGCTTAATAGTCAGTCGCAATTTGAACTCCGATCTGTGAAGTAATTTCAGTGTTACAATAGACTAAAACTAACGAAAGACTTTTATTTAAATTTTTCCACATTTTCTACAACAACATCTACAGAGACGAGCTATACAGAGCCATGTTTAGCCTTGGTATCACGGCCAAACTCATCAGATCGTGCAGAATGACGATGGAGAACGCTCGCTGCTTCATAAATGAAGCACGTGTAAGCGAGTTAATAACTTCAATATTGTGCCATAAAGAACGAAAAATTCGAAAGAGGATGAAACGCCAAAATATATTAAAGACAAGCAGGTTAACAACGAAATGTATATTACAATATTTTATTGCGTAGGGTACAAAGAGAAAATAGAAACTGAATCTAGCGAAGCAGTTAAAAAAATGAACAGGGGGGGGGGGGAGGACAGATTACACATCCTCCAAAGTATGAGCGTTGGTTGAAAATATTGGGCTCGCAATTTTTTTCAATAAAGTGATGAGAGGCGATCGGATCAATAGAGGCAGAGTTTTTTTTTTTTTATAGTACCGCGCGCACACCAAGGGGATATGAATACCCTTTTACTGGCTTTTCTGCAGGGCGCGGGCGGGCGGTGTAGAAGTCTGAAGCTCAGGTGTGTTTGGTTTCGATATTTTTCCCAGAGGTGGTTGTTAAACTGGACGGGACGAGCCAGTACATCCTCAACCAGTGAGGTCTTAGTACGTGCTAGTTGTTAGTTCGTTACATTAAGCCCAGCCAGCAACTACTCCAACATCAGTGTTATGCCTTCATGTCAGAGTTGACGCCGACGGGATTTTCATATAACTACATACAAATTCTATGAAATGACTTTTTCAGAGAATTGCCTTGCACGGGATTCGTACCCGCGACCCTCTGCTTGCGGAGTCTATGCATATACCACTACACCACGGCTACCCCCGAGTTCTATTGTTCTTACACAAGAAATTGTAACAACTACCGATTATTGAAGCTAATGTTGCATACTATGAAAATATACCAGTGACATCTAGGCAGTCGATGAAGCAATACTCGTATTAAACTCCATTGCAGTCTAAGAGAGATGTCGACATATAGCACGGTACTGTGGTTAGATTTCCAAATATGCTCAAGACCTAATGAAAGTGATGCGCGTTAGTATGATGACGTTGAAACGAATTGTTAAATGCTAATTCGAAGCTAAAGTTGGAGAACACCAATGCGCTACAAAAACTTTTCTATTGGAGTTGAACGACTTCTCCCTTTTTGCCGAAAATAACGCTATCATAAGCTGTAATGTGACAGCCCTTCAGGCGTCTCCTAATAATTCGATTAAGTGGCTAGAAGACAACCTATTACGCTGGTTTTGTTATGTTAAACTAAGGTCGTCGGCGTTAGAGGAAGGAGCCGAAAGAAAAATAGTTCATCATCCAATTGCTTAAACATCAGGAAAATCCTGCCACCAGAAAGAGGAAATTTAAATAAGAACACAACCTATGATACGTGGAACGAAATATGGAACATTAGACGTAGTTATATGGATAACAAATTTCAAATGTTATTGTAAAAAGAAATGTTGGCCGTCAAACACCAATGCCTTTGTGTTTATTTCGGGTGATGCTAAATAGGATTCCACATCAAGGACTGCAGCTAAATCGTAAACAAGAAAATGTTAACATTATCATGTCTAGTTTTGGAACTCTTGCAAAACTTGGAAGAGGGTTTTAATAGCACTCAGTGGATGTATGGATGCATGGATGTTTTTTTGCCCTCAAGCACTCAAAATGATTTATTTACTTTCGAAGCTAAAAAGTTCCACACAATATGGTAATTCTTTGGAAAGAAAATTACAATACAATAAATCCGTGATGCTCTTGCTTTTACATAATCACAAATTTGCGTAACATTTCCTCCTCTGCACACACATTTATATACAAAAAAACTGAAAACAGTATTCTAACACTTTAAATACAACAACGAAACAACAACAACAAAGTGGTAATTAAACAAAGCGACATTCAAAACTAAGTTTGCAGTCGACTTCGTTAAATTACGGCAATAAATTCTCGAATCCCAAATCAGGTCACCAACTAGCTTGCATAATAAATATGCGTAGTCACTAAAAAAACGAATCCAAACCTGTTGAGGGAAGCACTGCCCTCTTCGGTTTCTTTCAGTGCGGACATTTGAAAGATTCCATGGTCTGAGGAACACATTTTCTGGCCATTGTCCGATAAGTGCACGCATGGGCAACCTTAAGCCATGTTGGTCGAACCTTTGAAACAGCTTTCAAATTTTTGTTTACCTTTTCACTGCCATCAAACCATCGTGCTGTTGGTGATGGACAAAAAGATGAACGAACTTCCGACGAACCATTCTCCTGCGATACTGAAACTCTTAGCTCTCATAAAAAGTTCACAATAATTGGCAAAAAAAGAAGAACAGACCAACTGAAGCAGTGAAGTAACCAGCCAGTCTGTCTCACTTGGCTGGGCAGCGTCCAGACAACCTGTTTCTGCACAGAACACCTGCAATTCTTCTGTATTAATAGCATTGAGAAAGACACTTTATGAATATCCAAATGCGACGATAGATGGCATTATAAAATACAAATATAGGTATAGGGTATTCGATAACAGTTCACCCAACTGGCAGTTTATTAACCCGACCGGCTTTAACCTTCTCTCACAGTTAAATTAAATTTTAGTTATACAAGTGTATTTCCTTAGAAGCTACACTCACTCTTTGCTTTACGGTTGCAATTGTCTGCAATTGGAATGGCAATTTATGTTAGTTCAGCGCAAAAGATACTGTATCTCGCAGACCGTTCATGTGATATCGGTGATTTATGTCGGTCTATTGGTCTATTAGTCTATAATAGCTGTGGGCTTCTTTCTTGTGCTCATTTATTTGAAATCGATAGTGAAAAGGCGGAAGACTTTTACGCTCCGCTTTGACCAGTAAATCGATCAGAGGCAGACAATTACAATGGGAATGGAAACCCATACCAGGGAAGGGTTGAGTATTAAATTTCTAAATACAGTTAGAAAAATGCCCATGGCTATTAAGGGTGGTTAGCCAGATGAGCGCTGTAAGTTTGCTTTGATTCACACGTAAAGGTATGTAAATGTAATTTTTTGTTTAACTGTTGCTAAGTTAGTTTGAACAGTTATTGCTGATACCTTCCTGATACGGAAAGTTCGCGGTTTGTATAAAAAAAAAAATACTTTAATTTACCAGAAGTAACTCACATTAAATATTTGCTGCTTAGTCCTAAAATAAAGAATCTGCATGCAAATGATTCTCTATAAGGAAGCCTAATCTGTTGCTACAGTGGTTCAATATTGATTAGATGTTGTTACTATGTTATACGGTTACAATAGCTACAAATTCGTTGCCCACTATCAAAGGAAATCTACAAGTTTTCTTAGATCTATGCCTTTAAGATATATTGCGACTTTCTAGCCTTTTCGCATTTCCGGAATTCGTTAAGAGAAGGGCGTGGGGTCGTAATTGGAAAAAAAGGCAAACTTTTAAAAAAGACGACACCTCTATTACTAAACAAGCCCAATAGCTGAAGATGAGACATATGCACATATGTGTGATGAATGTTCTTGAATCCACAGATTGATAATGAAAATGAATGAATTGCTAAAGCTAGAATAAATATCGGACTTTGCAGAAGCCAATTCGGTTAAATTGTTGATATAACAAGTGTTCAGTGGGTGGATAATGCTGGGTAGGTGTAATTCACAAGTTACTTACCTTTATCGTCAATGCCGTTGTTGCAGAATATATTTAAGTAAGCTGTCTCATCTCACGACTGCGACAGGTACTGACTGACAACCAATTGTGCTCATTTCTTCTGCTCGTGCATGCTCATCCGGCATGGACCAGCTTAACCCATAACCCTACCACCAACAAGCCCTATGACCGGCAGCTTGTAACTGGTCAATTCAAAGCAACCTTCAGAGGCGTTAAATTCAGAACACCGTTACGATAAGACCAGCAATTTTTTCTGCCACCGCTTTTTATTAGACAACGTCATTAATGGAAAAGCCTTGATATTTGGGCGGGGGCCCTCTTTACTGGTACAATCGAAATAGGTTACACGAGACCATGTCTGGGAATGGGCTTAGGTTGAATGGTTTTGTTCGGGCGCGGAATAAACCTATAGCTAACCCGCACAGAATGTGATAATTCCGATCGGCCAATAGATTCGGAACAATATCGGTTGTATATTTTACACAGCACAACTATGGATAAATATTGTAAGGGGTTTTAATGCTGAATAGACGCTGAACAAACTGTCAGTTCTTCTGCCGATTGCATGTCCTTCAACTCTTGGCCAGTCCTACGTAATCTGAAGCAATGGGCCATTTGATTTTCACTCACCTGATCACTTTAAGAAACCCCTGGTATGACGAGAACTGTTAGCAAAGCAACCCGCCTATAAAGGTGCTTATTAGAACGAAAACGGCTCATGTTCTACGAATTAACGAGGAAGAGAGAACATCGGATTCATTGGGGGAGAAAAAATATAAGAGAGATGAACGATCAAGGAAATGGACAGGTTCAACTTCATGGACAATATTTGAAAGTTTAATTGATCAAATTGGATGTAGTACCGATGAAGCAAAGTCGCACCCTAAACGATCAATAGATCAGAAACATATAACATAAGTTGATGCTAAAAAATGATGTGTTATAGTGTGGCTTCTTGAGCATCACCCTTAAATCTGTGAAAAGCTTACGAGCCAGTATCAGATGTACAATTGTCTACAACCTGCGTATGATAATGATGTTGACATCATTAACAGAACGGATTTGGTAGAGTATACATACAATTTTAGGATCTTTGCTGTATGTTCCCTTTACCGAAAATTTTTAAAATGAGTAAACGCTACATGGTGCGATGGTAAATCGAATACTTACGAAGAAAATGATTCGCAGTCTTGTCATCACTTTCATAACAAGCGTCGTGACACAACATCACTCATACCTACCACACTTACATAGGGTTTTAGTAAAAGCATAATGCTCCATTACAATGATAATCTTTCGTACTTACATACATTTCAGAGAGTCACTTAAACTAACTTGGAATTCACAGAGTACAGCCTCAGATTTTTCCCAGATAAGTTTTGGTTTTTATTCTTGAACACAAACAAAATTGACTTGGTTATTTCACAGCAACAGGATTATGGTGTTAACGCATTGGGTGCACGTTCATAAGATTAGAGTCAGCGGGGAAATTTAGCAAAACTCCAGGGCGTGTACCACCATTCCTTATTTTAAACGGAAGAGTGCAAACCACGATATGAATTTCAAGGACAGAGAGATTCATGCGCACGTCTAAAGCCGGTCATACTAGAGAAAGCGTCCAAAGTAGCAGTTACGTATTTTTGTGAAAGCTTTTTTCACCAGACAAACAAAGCATACAATATAAGTGTTGAATGTCTTTCCGAAAGCTTTTTTAAAAAGCCGACAGTCTATTCGTAGAGAAAGATGTTTGCTCTTCAAGATGACAATCAAATACTTAGCTTCGTTGGAAAAATGGACGGTAATGTCTTTAAGGACTAAATAAATTAGACCAGCCTGGACTGAAAGCCCATTTCTGGATTACGTAGATGAAGTAGAGATCACAGAATCGCAGAATATACTCAAATTGGGTTCTGAATCAAGAGGCTGTTCGTTGACTTCAAAAAGAAAATTTTCTTCGACCACACGGAACATTTTCACATTTTGATAAAAATCCTTAAATAATTCAGCAAAAAATTTTAGGTGCACAAAAAGTCGCTGTGGTCGACGAAGATTAAACAATTTCAGTAAATGGCCTGCATTATAGGTGCAAGATAATTGCTCATTTCCTAAACGAAACTGATGATTTTGATATGGAGAACTGTATGTCAAACAGCACAAAAAATACCAAGAAATGTGCAAAAAAGTCATCTTAAATTTCAAAAAAAAAAAAAAAAAAAAAAATTGGATGAAGCAAAAAATTACCATTGTATATATATATTTCTTGCATACGTGTACACGGTATAACCCACGTTCATGTCATAATTATAAGGGTTGCAAATAAATCCTTTGGCTGAATATGGATAAGCCTCGTACTTGTGTTGTATTGCTTCCTTCATTGTCAGGATTTTTTGGCACAGACGTACTACCGAAACTGTTGTGTCCTTTTCGCAACTAGTAGCAAAGCAAAAGTGCTTAAGACTAGTGTAAGCCAATTTTATTTTTTTCTGGTGTCCTAAAGGTGTGATTCTTCGTGTTGCATTGCTCCTTTTCAGCTAGATTCAAGTATTTACTGGGATATGCATTGAAACTATGTATGCATATTATTTGGCGTTTCTCGGATATTCAGTATTCTAGCCATTCCTGAATAACGCCAGGTACGGGGTATCGTCGTTCAAACTGATCATATTTTGTATGCAGACTTTTTCTTTCGAAGTAGTCATCCAAATACGCTTAAAAATCAGATGATTCAAATGAGACAAGGCACATACATGACGTCGCAATGGTTTATACGCAGCAATGTCACTTAATTCAGCGTTTAATATTAGGTAATTTACATGAGGGTAAGCATGTTAAGTGAAGACCATTTTCCATCTCAATTAATTTGAGTGAGAGTTCATGCGATGTCTTTCGAACATTTTGGAGCAGAACAAAGTAAGAAAGCTTGGTGCAGGTGATTCCACAGCCTTGGTCTAGGTGGGAGTACATAGAATTCGGCTGATCCACTGAACCAACAATACAATATAAGTGCCTGAATATTATAGATGAGATTTCGAGAATAGAATGAAAAAAAAAACACTATTACCCAGTATTATGTACCGATAATCATCGCGACTTGCGGAGAGACGAAAAGCTTTAAAACTAGGCGTAGTATACAACTTGGTGACGTAAGATGATGCTATTAATAAATATTTAAACGCCAGAGTATAAAGTAGCATCAAACAACTAGAACCTAATCTTCAGAAAGTCATTTAAAAGTCTGATATAATTTCAGTCTTGTCAGGAACTATGGTGAAGGAGTTATTGTATTTGACGATCAGATATTAAAATAAATTGAGACGTTCAACATTTGGAAGGCTAAAATAATAATTTATCCTATATCCCTTAGTCTCACTTGCAAACTATGTGACTTTAATTACAGACATGCTCCAGGACTCATAAAGAGTTAACTTTTTAACCTTGAAACTGGAATCGATCAGCAGCGTTGATTTTTTTTTTTTAAACGAAGAACTGATGCTTGTCAGCAAAAATAGTTTCCTTACTTTGCACTAGTAGAAAGTAAACTCGTATATTTTGCTAAAAATTCGGATTGTAGCGGAGTCTAGAATCATCTAAAAAAGGAAAAATCAAAGCGTAGCGTAAGAGAATATCAGTATAACATTAAATGTACATGATTGACACAGTAGACACAGAACTAGTAAGCAATCCGATAAAACGTAAGACTAATTCTATTTAAATTTGTTAACTATTCGAGGTGTAAATAACATCAACAATGGATGTATGTTATATATCTGAATTTTTGTGAGACATCTCAGCTCTTCACTGGTTTATGGCAAAAATATTTCTTGAGAAATTTTTCACTGATGGGTTGGTTATTCGCGACTTCCGCCTAAGTACAATATAACGATACATTCCTGACCAATTTTTTGATAGAGCTTGTCGTTGGGGCCAAATAATTTTCTTGTTTTTTAGAGACAGCGAAAGTGATAACGTTTAACACTTCCTAAGCCTTACCATAACTGTTTCAACCGAAATAGCGTCAACTTAAGTATTCTGATAACAATTTTTTATGACATTTCAAATAAAGCTCTATACGATGAAACGTTGGTCTAAGTGAGCGGTAATATGCATATATATAGACCACACGGCACCCATGTACCGTCTATTCTTGAGTGTGACTGAGGTAATATCCGAACTAGTTAATATGACTTTCAACTAAAAATATTAAAAAAAAGCCATTCGACACCAGAAGTTATCAATTTCACTTTATCGTACTCGTTTCACAGCAGGGTACTGTACGTTTAATGCAACTAAATTCCTCATTTTACTTTATATTCAACTCTGTCAATTAACTTTCAACTTGCCATACGACAGACGTGTACTCGTAATGTAAGCCCGATATAAACGTGTAAAACAAATGCAACTTGAATGTCATTTACAAATGTGCACAAATTCATCAACAGAGAAAGTCTTTTAGAGGCATTATCTGAAATACATGTGTAGTTGTGTCAATAGCCGAAACGTCGGCTGACCGAACTACTCGTATGCACGAATAAATTCATTAAAATTTGGATAAAGTGGCTTAAAACTTACCGTTGTCAGTAGACATTTGGACTCTCGTATTGCACCGCAATAGCCAAGGAAACTCAATATGAACATGACTGCTCCACAAGCGATTAATACGTAGGCCATTTGCTCTATTACCGCTGGCTGTGTGAAGTGCTGTAATGAAACAAGAAAAAAAAAAAAAAAACAAATATAAGAAAAAAAAAGATTAATCCAATTAGTAAGTCTCGAAATTCTCGTTTATTTAGTCGACTAATTAACCTCTTGACATCTGTACGAAACAAGTTAAAGCCAGTTGTACTTGTACAATGTTAATTTTTTTTTTTTAGCTTCTGACTTCAGTCAATTGAATGTGACATTTGTAAAGGCAAATATTTCGTCCACTTAAATCGTTGGTCAACTAAAGGAACAATGGAGCTTGAGCTCTTTGTAGAAGTTGTAGTTTGATATTTAAAGATTCAATCTACTAATTTCGGCGCAAATACACAGGGCATTGCATCTCTATGAGAAAAACCTATTGAAATCTGTCTCTCATAATCCTTTATCCCCACATGTATTTGTGTTAGAATCATGCATCATCATGGGGTGCCAACTTGAAAGTCGTCCGGCAGTGAATTAACGTTGAACATGCGGTATAAAGTCACAAATACAAAGTTTACCTAGCTATAAATAACTGAATGTCTTCGGATAGACAGATAGAAGTCTATCTACCTTGAAGTCCTAAGCCAGGGTAGTAAATATCATACAGAATCATCTCCGTGCGAAGTCAGAGCTCAAGTCAAGCAGAATTAACAGAGAAAAGTCTAGAATTGTCCACTTCAGATCGCACATCACTGACTTCTTTCGTTCAAGGAGGAGGGAATAGATGAATCATTATACTCACACGGTAATTTGATAGCTCTTAGGAACCTATTAACAGGGACTGCTAGATTAGACCTCCGAAGGTCTTTTAGCTGAATATTGCGTAAGACCTAACTTTGTAAAAAGCGGACATCAGTCATCTTAATATCGTCTTCGCTTTTTTAGATCTGCATAAGTCGTTGTATAGCTCACCTAGACATTAAGAGTGAATGCTAATTGCCCAGTGCCCTTTGATGATACCAGAAACAACTGAACTTTACTTGAAGTGGGAATCTGAACAATGCAACGCTGATCATTACTCATTGCAGCTCTCATTGCACAGCGGAGATAATCTTGATGACATCGGATATCGCATTCAGGAACATTCATGCAATACCCGATCTGATTATCGGAGAACACAGAGCTTGCACAATTATCTGTGCGTCCATGTCTGACAGTAGTATACCCTTTAGTGATACAAATGTGATAATAGCTGCTGTCTGAGTTATACCAGTTTCAAGTACTACGGTTCACCAAGCATTGCATCCAAGCATCCATCCTTAACTCTGAAGAAAGTGTGATCTCTGATGACTATTTTAGAACAATTTTTCACAAGTTTTTTTGCAGTCTTTCAATAAGCGTCCCTCCTGCATTCTAAAAACAGTTTTGGTCGCCAAAACAATGCAGTGTTTCGCAGTTTCAGCTAAATTAGGCTGGACACAGTTTCAGATGGAGCTGTGGGTGGTCTCCTTATTTATCTTAGAATTTATGGTAGATGGATACTGTCAATTAGATTTGGTGATTTAAGAGCTGTTAGTACTTCTTTAAGAACTTCTATCATAAAAGCACACTGTGTGTTAAAATGGGATTTATAGCGGCTGCAAAATGCATTCTTCAACAGGATACTACTATCTCAGGCAGTGCTAAATGTCTTTAATAAAAGAAGTGAGTTCTATGTCGTCTTTCTAATTCAGAAATCGTTTCACATCTATGTACATATGCCTTTTTGATATTACCAAGATCTCGTTATTCATGGATACCAGGTGTCGCAGAGTAGATTTCAAGTACTTAAAGACTTAATATTAAGTTGAGGTAGATCTGGGCACCATCAAAGGAGTTTGACTAAATGACCCTGGTGGAATAACTAGTACAAAACGTACTACAGTGATGGCGACTGAGAACAGAAGTATAGGTTTTAGCAATAAATCATAAGTTTCCGGCATATACACGAACGCATCAGTTTTTGCTGAACGATGTCAAATAAGTCGTTTGACAGTTCATCACCTTGGCTTAGTCGTATTTTGATATCGAATGTTTGAGCTTCATGAAGCAGCATGCATTTTCCATCGTCAGTATGGATAAATAGGAAGGGATACTAGAATATGACATTTCTCTCTATATCTCGTCTCCATAAATGCTATCAACAGTGACCTTAAAACTAATAAAAACATGATGTGAATCGGGTTTGGGTTTTCATCAACATCTGCCGCCTTGTGAAAATTTAGTCTGTGGCAAACTTTCTCGGAATAGAGTCATACTGATACGGATTCATCAGGTTGTTGACAAGATATTATAGACAATGTGAATGACACGTTTATCTAAAAAGAAAAAACTCCTTTCTTAAAGATTGGACAAACTATACGTTGACGTTCCATTTTAGCAATTCGAATGTTAAGTTGGACTTGCTGCCTTTACATTTCCCAGATCAGGTTGAGAAAACTTTTGGGTTTCATCGGTTTGAATGGTTTATTTTGTCTGGCAGCGAAAAACTAGTCATCGCCGCCGTTAAACAGTCTGCAGAAATATAACTTCCATGTCTTCAGCATCGACTGCGATCCTAAGATATATTAAAGTATTTCCTTGCTCATCTTTGTTTGACATGTTGTTTTTAACTTTTAGTAAATTTTCCAGCCTAATATCTGCAATATTATCTTACTATTTCGATAAACGCGCATTTGAAATTCCTTTTCCTTCTAAAAGGCCGGTGTTCATCTGTTCGTAGAGCTCGCGAGCCACTCTGGTCCTTCTGTGCAGCACCTCTCTTTATACCCCTATTTCCTTGCATGTGCTTCTCACCACTCTTTGCCGAGCCAGGGGATTCGTTTTAGTGGCCGAAAGAAACCCTCTACATCGGTGGAGGCATCCCTTAGGGACTGCACACCCTTAAAACATTTGCACGCAGAGCGAACGAACTAAAGTTAAGGAGGAAAGAAAGAGAGATACCGATGCATGTTGGTTTTAAATGTTATATTGACTAGGAAATAAAGAGCTCGGCAGGGCATTCCATAAGAAAGCTGTACGTACGCATCCATAGCAAGACGGGTATTGTAGAGATATTATTGGAACACCTGACCATATGCCCGCATTTTGAAATATGTTTTACATAACCTGAGGAAACTTAGACAATTCGCAACATTCTTGGCAACATCAAATATATGGTCAGGCCAACGTAGGTTGTAATTGGCACATGCCGGGAATGGTATTTAGATTTTGCTTGAACGACAGCAGAACGCATTGTGTTTTAGGAGCGTTAAATCCTTCTCTGTTGGTAATTCTCCATTTAGTAATGTTGCTAATATCTGAATTTAAAGAGTTTAGCAAACGCTGCCGTTCTCGTTCTACAGCCAAATTGCAGGGACATGAGTCCGGGAGCGAATATGAAAAGCAGAGAGTACTGTCGTCAACAAAGGTATATATTGGACTAGAAATAGCAGACACGAGATCATTGATGAAGATTAAGATTGAAAGTTTCTAATCCATTGAAGAAACTTCATCGATCCCAAATGAACAACGACAAAAGAGAATAATGCCAAACTCTGTCAAATACCTTAAAAATATCAAGTGCATCTATCTTGCTTTCGCTAGATTAGTGTAAACTTTTATTCTACTTTTCGGTAAGACATGCCATCAAATTATGAGGGGACTGGTTGCTACTTTAACCGTACTGCCGGTTCAATGACCTTGAAAAGGAGGGACGTGAGTGCGATGGATCTGTAGGAGGAGTGAGAAGAAGGTACACCATTTTTAGAGACGGACTGGACAAAGATAAAAAGCTTACGCAGTGGTTTCGCCAGCGAGGAAGAACATGTCTTCAGAAGAAGAGGTGATATACCAACTGGACCAGCGGATTTGTGTATATTGAAATCTTCAAGTACTTTTGCTACTGTACGACTACGACAGTGGATTCGTCCCATTAAAGATTCGACTCATTCAAGTATAGGCGGGCGCAAGTAACAATCTAGAAGTGTTGATTGGCTTTGTCCAAAGAGCTGACAGCTGGAATGTCATTGTGAATGAGCGTTGGGATGCAGAAATCCTAATGTTTTTGACGACACACCAAACAGTTTTACTACATTTGGAACATTGTAATATTTTTTACCTCAGTTTCTGGTCGTATTGTGATTTCACATTCTTTAGAAAGGCATTGCGGTCCATCCTGGTTCGTTTGAACTTTTTTCGATTTTTTCTCTATCGGGTTGGTGTTGTAAGACCGAAAAAAACATTTCTCTAACCCTCTGACAGCCTCTTTACAGCTTAAGTCGTACAATACCTTTTCTTTTGATTTGAATTGATTTCATCCGACGAGGAATAAAAGATCTCATTTCAAAGAAAATATCATATCAACAGCGGAATCTACGTCGTTATCGAGTTACCATTACGGCCAGTTAAAATTCCTAAATAAACTCTTAAGTCCGCTTTAGTTGGCTTTCTCGTATTGCCAAATGGTTCTTTTAGGAATCTTTTTCCTAACTGCGTGGTTAGTGGTCCGATGAGCCTAGAGGGAATAATACATCGACTTTGTACTTATCAGAATTTGAAGTTAAAACAAGTCTATTGTATTGGCGGTATGACTATCAACATCTGGTATTCGTGTGGAATCATTTACAAGGTGGGTCAAGTTGTTTCCCGCAAGGAAGATCTAAACACACCGTCACTCGGGTTGTCTGCCAATGTCGAAGCCAACCAGAACTGTGTATATTAAAATGGCCGCTAACAACGATTTCGGTAAGGACGCAGGGATATAATTCTTTCAATGGATTCAGAGAACGCTTAAAACTCGTTAAAGGTCGAATTACTATCTGTTTTGGGGTTTCTGTAAATAAAGCAATAGTGGATAATTTGCTTACGGAGATGGAATTTTAACCACATGAAATTGATCTCCTGATTGTAACAGAGATTACATTGTAGTGGAGTTTGGTAAGCTATATCACTACGCACATAAATGGCGAGGCCGTGGTGAGAGAAGAATGGTGGCACTAGTTCGTAGCCAGGTAGCTTCAGACCAGAGTGATCTAAGAGGTGTGGGCGGGGATCTAATAGCTTTCCTGTATTTACAGACGTGGATGTACACAGAAAATTGATTTCTTTTAAGCCCGCGTATATTTTCTCTGTCCGCTTTAAATTCGCGATTCATTACAATAAAGCAGATACGAAAAACGTAAACACTGACGATGCTAAGCAAGGCTACAAAATGAGGGGAGCATAGGACCTTTTAAGAGGTTAAGGGAAACTCGTTCGGCAAAAATTGTTTTTTAGCGATCTTTTTAATTGTAGACGTCCGATGCCATACTTCTTCGCAGTATTTTCCTTTGTTTGAAATCTGGAACGGTATTTGTCTACATAAAGATCGTCCGACTTAATATTCGCCTTCGGAATAATGTTCAAATTTCCGCCAAAGTCTGAGAATGGCATGAGTCCGACGCAATACTATCAGTATGGTAGACGGTTTTTTTTTTATAACTCCGCGTGCACCAAGGGCATATGAATACCCTTTTACTGGCTTTTTTCCAGGGCGCGGGCGGGTGGTTTATTAGTTGGATATTTTTCCCAGAGGTGGTTGTCAAAATGGACGGGACGAGCCAGTGCATCATCAACCATCGAGGTCTTAGTACGTGCTAGTTGTTAGTTCGTTACATTTAGCCCAGCCAACAATCACTTTAACATCAGTGTTATGTCTTCATGTCAGAGTTGACGCCGACGGGATTTTTTATATAACTGCATACAAACTCTATGAAAATACTTTTTAGAGAATTGCCTCGCACGGGATTCGAATCCGTGACCCTCTGCTTGAGCAGTCTATGCATGTACCACTACACCACTACACCACTACACCACGGCCACCCCGTGTTGATTGATTAACACTCTTGTAAGTCGCGGTTTGAATATTGATATAAATGAATCTCATACCATATTCTGTATTTTACATGCAAATCCGACATTCGGTGTCCTTTTATAGTTTACATGGGTGGTTAACAGTAAATCCGGCCTTATCGGAATTTAACCCCATACACAACCTCCACCCTAAGGAGCTAAGCCCTTTCGGGGTATCCTAGGTTGAAAGAGGTTGGATATTCCGGAGTCAGTACTCTACTTCGAGGATAAGGGAGCTGCAGTTGGTCTATTAAGGCATTTTGATTTCAAAATCATATCATATTTTTGAACTTAGCTTCAAATATTGGGTATGTAATTTAATTCGTGCGGTTTTTTTTTTCAAAATTTGAACGTTTATTTAAGAAAAACATGTACAATAGTATTATTAAAATTATTGCCCATCTGAAGCTATGACTTTTTCCTATCTTTCTGGCAATTTTTGGATCCCATCTCAAAAGAACTGCGAAGGCTTGGCAGCCAAGAATGAATCAAGCCAATTTTTGATATACTGCTCTGATGTGAACCGTATTTCAGAGAGTGCGTTCTGCATCGACCGAAACAAATGGTAGTCAGAAAGGGCAAGGTCTGGGCTATAAAGCGGGTGGGGTAAGACTTCCCATCCACTGTTTTCCAAATAGTTCTTAACCGGAATAGCAACGCATGGCCGAGCGTTGTCATGATGGAAAATTATTGCCTCGTGTCTGGTCGCATATTAGCATTGTCCATTGATGGTTTCACCCAGTTTTAGCAGCTCATAATACAGCACACCCATCTGATCCCACCAAATATAGAGCATTACCTTCGCGCTATGGATATTCGGCTTTGCCGTTGATTTGGCTGGTTGGCCGGGTTTCACATATGATTTTTTGCGCTTGGGGTTGTCGTAATGGATCCATTTTTCATCACGAGTAACAATCCGATGCAAAAATGACTTCCTTTTGTGGCGTTCCAGCAGCATTTCGGACAAGCAAAACCGCCTTTCGACGTCTCTCGGCATGAGTTCATGTGGAACCCAATTTCCTTGCTTTTGAATAAATCCAGCTGCTTTTAAACGTTTTGAAATGGCTGCTTGAGTGACACTCAAGGATTCTGCAAGCTCGTCTTGTGTTTGGCAACAATCTTCATAGGGTAATGCTTCCAGTTCTTCATCTTCAAACTTTTTTGGCTGCCCAGGACGTTCATCGTCTTCCAAGCCAAAATCACCACTTTTAAATCGTGCAAACCACTTTTGCTAAGTTAGCGCATATTCACCATAAACTTCTACCAAAATAAGATGACTTTCGGCAGCAGTTTTCAGTAATGAAGAAGAGCTCCCCGGAAAAACACTTTTTCAGGCACAAAGTTCGACATACTTGAGTGAAAAAAAAAGATTGTTGTTTACGCTTCAAATGAATGACATATACTGAAATGACGTACAATGACAGTAGCTATCCAACGCATGTTCCAATGGAATAATAACAATGGAATAATACAAGTTACGCCATCTCTCAGCAAACCGCACGAAAAAAGTTATAAACCCAATACGTTGATTTAATCGCTTGAATTCATCTGTCATGTGTTCTCCTTCTGAGACTACAGACACCACCTTGATCAAAAAAAAAAAAACCGAATAAACACCGTGTGGAGTTCTTTTTTCTGTTAGGTTGGTACGTCTGCTGTTGACGTTCCCTCTAAATCTTAGCGTCATAGCTTTACATTTGCAAAAGTTACGTAGCCAAAAGTACATCTATCTATGTGTGTGTTGGCGATTTTTTTACAATTTTAGAAATAGATTTAAATTTGCAACAATGAACTTGTACTAAATTTTACGGATTTACTGGTGCGCGACCGTTGGAAATGTTGGAAAAATGTTTCGGCAACGATTTTCTAAAGAAAACGGACGTTTACCAGTGGCACGAGCGGTTCAAAAGTGGTCGTGAATCAATAGAAGATGATGAACGCAGTAGCAGACTATCGACATAAAAGAGATGTTGGTCAATAACCGCAAGTTAACCATCAGAGATATAGCGGAGGACTTGAACATTGCCTATCGATCCGTCCAAGACATGTTGGTTAATGATTTGGATTTCCGTCTTTTGGCAGCAAAGTTGGTGCCAAAAGACCTCAATTTCATGCAAAAAAGAGACCGTGTTGACGTCGCAAAAGAGATGATTTGCGAGGTTGAATCCGATCCTACATTCATCAAAAGGATCATTCCTGGAGACGAGACATGGGTTTATGAGTACGACCGTAATCCAGACATGAGGCAAGTGAATGGCGTTCACCAAATGAGCCGAGGCCAAAAAAACCACGTCGTTTTCAGTCAAAAAAAGAAGGCAATTCTCACGGTTTTCATGGATTACAACGATGAAGTGCATCATGAATATTTACCAGAAGGCCAGATAGTGAACGAAGAGTATTATTTGGGCCGAAAGAGACCAGAATTGTGGGCAGAAAGCTCGAGGATTTTGCACCATGATAACGCACCGTCGCACAGTGCTATAATTATTCGTAATTTTTTGACAAAAAATGCAACAAATACCATCCAACAGCCACCGAATTCACCTGATTTGGCTCCCTGTGACTTCTTTCTGTTCAATCGAGTTAAAAAAACCACTACGGGGAACGCGTTTCAGCAGCCGAGAGGAAATAATGGAAAAATCGCAGGAAGCACTGATGGACATACCAATCAAGCGCTGGCATAAGTGTTTTGCAGTCTATGGGGATTACTTTGAAGGGGGCAATATGTATTTAGATGAATAAACTTGTATTTATAATATTCTGGATAACTTTTTGATCAAGGTGGTATTTCTATCAGAGTATCAAAGTGTTGTTATTTCTTCGTCGCCTATATCTATAAGTTTGGCAGATTAAGTCCACTTAAATGAGGCCAATATCTGGTGAATAACAGAAAGGGGTAAGTTAGGAAGAACTGATATTTAGTCAAAGTTACAGCTCCGGAGATCATCAAATTGATGTTGGTCAGTGATTGACTTAATAATACAATACTCAACCATCAGCATCAAGCAAACATTAAAGATTCTAATGCCTCCAAGGAAGTTCAATATTAGAGTGCTGCAATACTGGTCAGAGGTTATTCATCACTGGAAACTTCTAATAGAAACATGAAAATGTTCTGGCTTTCACGATAATCTGAAGTTCGGTCCTTTCTGTTGGATGGGATCCTGAATGGTTCATTATTTTAAGTTGTTTTTAAATTGGAGAGAAACTCAAACTACTTGGTTTATCGCAGAGAATTCAACGGCTAGTTAAAGAATTTACATCATGAAAATTTGTCGAAAAGGAAGCGTGAAAAGATTATATCACCATGACGTTAATCAGAAAAGATTTAATAGGTTCGACATTAAATCTGGCAACAATTAGGCTGTTTTGATAAATTAACGTCTCTAGGTAATCGTATGTACATATAGTATACCATATGCACTTGATTAAGTGGTTATCTTGTGATAACAAATCGCCACTTTCCTTCAGAAGAAATAATTTTAAAGGTATGTATATCAAAGCAATTATCCTTTCACATTGATGACACAACGAAAGTTACCGTTAATTCACAATTTTTATGGTAGTCATTCAACTTGAACGATCTATTGACTATGGAGAGCCATTTCAATGGTTTGCTCGGCCCACTTGTAGATTGTATTTGCCAATTAATGCTACAAAAAATACCAGTCAGCACGGAAAAGAAAATTTCAAAAATTCATATTTTCATCGCAGATACGCTGACTGACTGGGTGATTATCTGTTGTACACCTATGTATACACTTAGTACCATACACATCCAGGTGGGTGCGACGACAACAAACCAAGAGAATACAAACAAAAGTGAAAAGTGTAATAACACAGTTGAGCGTACATCATGCATTTTAAATAATCGCTGTAACGTGCTGAAGCTGACCATTTACTTGGCATTGAAAGAGTATCTGCGTATCTGTGTTGCTGTATACAATGTTCAGGGGAATAAGTCCGATGACGACGAACTTAAGTCTGACCGTACGTGAATTATAGATTGTAGAAACGAAAGTGAAGATACGCCGTCTATATCAGTGTAAGTTTAAATGCATTTTAAACTGTGTAAAGACACATTTACAATCATGAGTACGAGTATCTTCTATATATGGGTTTGAAGAAGGAAAGTGATTTTGAATTACAGAAATTGTAAAAAGCTAGTAAACATTGACATTGATCGAATAATTTGATGTGGCGATGCATGTTAATAAGAGTCATATAAATTTCCATCTACAACAAAAGCAAATACTCGTGTTGACCGTCAAATAATCTCTTTTACGTTACGCTTTTAGGTCAATTAATATAAACAATAAAGAGGCGCTTACAATGTAGTTCGCATGTAGTTAAGGAAATTTTCAGTTGGAAACATGTAATAGGAAAAAGTTGATACGACAGATACAACTTTAATACTTGTAGCTGCCATGTAAGAAATACGCCACGGAAGTGCTTAGTAGACTGTAAAATTAGGGATTATACAAATTGATGAGTTCAAGCTTTGTCAGGCCTTGTTTGGAAGGCAACTGATATGTTATGTTCCACGTTTCCATTATTGACAGTCGCATAGTTATTTTCGATTTCCCGATGATGAGTTAATCATTATGTAACTAATCTAATCCCACAAAAAGGGTTCAAAATTGCTTCAAATCAACTCTTCATCGATTTAAAAGCCGCACATGACAGAATCTGAAGAGACGAACTATAAAGAGCCATGTCGTTCGACTGTCAAGCACATTAGACTTTGTAGGACATATAAGGGGTGGTTCAAAAAGTTTCTATTTGAATCATATGTTAGTTTGATGATGACAGCTATCTCTATCTTAGAAATTATGTATTTGAATAATGCAGATTTGAGTACTTTGAAGTTTTTAAGCATCTATTGTATGTAATTTATGTTTCCCTCCATATTGTGTCGAGTAAATCAGCCTTCTTCCTGCTTTTGAACCCGTCGGTTTGTTTCATTTAAAATAGTTTTCTACAGTCCCAGCCCACGCGACAAATTAAAATTAAAATCTATAATTTTTTATACAGTGGACGGTGAAAGTTTTAAAATTGAAAAGTTGGAAAACCCGATCATTACTCGGTATAGAAATTCCAAGTAGAAATTCTGTACTGTCCTTTAGTTAAAGCGGAAAGCGAATTTCAAGGGGCATATGATGCTCGTTTTGGGGGCGTGCAAATAAGCTGATAGTAAAGCTGGAAGAATCATAGCTACAAGCATCGGGCCTACGTCGTATTATAAATTGCAACACAACATTGAAAATGTGAAAGGAATTGAGAACTGTTACAACATTTTTACAGCTTTTAGAAAAACCCCGAAGATGACTATAAAGTTTTGTCAGGAAATTGAGAGATATTGGAAAAGCATGATTAACACCAACATTTTTATAACACTTTCAGGTGCATTTAAACATTGTTTTTTGTGCTTGGGAGTTGACGTAAAAAGAACAGCAAATCCTAGAAAATTTAACGTTAAGTAATGGAAGAGACTAGAGTATCTACTCTTCGCCCGCGCTGGGTACTCAAACCCCTTGAGCACTTGATAATTATAAAAAAAAAACAAATAAAGATTCAAACAATTAAACAAACAAATAAAGAAACAAAATGGATACAAGTGGAAGTGCATGGTCAGATAAACACCATGCTGATGTGCTGTGTGTACCCAAAATTTCGATGAATCTATTTTCCCAATCCCGTGCGCTGGTAAAAGTATTGTCATTTCTTTCAGATAGTGATTGCCGCAAATTTGTGAAAATTGGTAATAAGAGTGTAGTGGCAGAGGGAGCATGAAAAGGACAGCTGTTTGAAATGTGCTTCAATGTGCAGGTTAGTGATTCCAGTAGGGAAACTTTTGCAAGTAAAAGTTTAATATCTCTTAAAACACAGCGCTTGTATGTAACCAACTTAAGGGACGTGGAGTGAAGTGGAGTGTTGCTTCGGAAAGTCGCACAGACTCCCATTCCCTAAGAGTTGTTTCAAGGCGCAAGATCCAGGAGAATTTGTTCATGCTGACCTCTGTGGTCCCATGGAAGAGACATCAATTGGCGGATCCAGATATTTTGCTGTTTTTAAAGACGTTTATTCGAATTATCGAATAATATATTTTATTAAAGTAAAATCGGAAATGTGTTCTGTTCTTCGAATTATTATAGGTAAAACGTAATTAGAGAGTGATAACCATTCGTACCGACAATTGATCGGAGTTCGTCTATCAAGAGATGAAGTTGATGGTAGAGAATAACAATACCACCTTTATCAAAAAGCATTCCCGAGATTTATTCAGAAAATGAAAAATACAAGTTTATTCATCTAAATCTATATTGTCTCCTTTAAAGTAATCCCTAACGACTGCAACACACTTATGCCAGCGATTGATCCAATCCTCGAAACATTTTTTATATTCGGTTTTCAGTATGTCCATCAGTACTTCCTGCGATTTTTCCATTACTTCTTCTCGGCTGCTGTAACGCGTTCCCCGTAGTGGTTTCTTAACTCGATTGAACAGAAAGAAGTCACAGGGAACCAAATCAGTTGAATTCGGTGGCTGTTGGATGGTATTTGTTGCGTTTTTCGTCAAAAAATTACGAATAATGATGGCACAGTGCGACGGTGCGTTACTATGGTGCAAGGTCCACGATTTTTCTGCCCACTTTTCTGGCCTCTTTCGGCGAATTGCTTCACACTAAATAATACTCTTTGTTGTCTGGCCTTCTGGTAAAAATTCATGATGCACTACATCGTTGCAATCCAAGAAAACCGTGAGCATTGCCTGCTTTTTTGACTGAAAACGACATGGTTTTTTTGGTCTCGGCTCATTTGGTGAACGCCATTCACTTGCCTGATGTCTGGATTGCGTGTCGTACTCATAAGCCCACGTTTACACGGACTCTTTTTTGCAAGAAATTGAGGTCTTTTGGCACCAACTTTGCTGCTACACGACGGAAACCCAAATCATTAACCAAAATGTCTTGGACGGATACATAGGCAATGTTCAAGTCCTCCGCTATCTCTCTGATTTTCGATATCGATGGTTTGCCACTACGTTCATCATCTTCGATTGGCTCACGACCACTTTTGAACCGCTCTTGCCACTGATAAACGACCGTTTTCTTTAGAGAACCGTTGCCGAAACACTTTTTTATGCAAAATTTAATACAAGTTCGTTGTTGCAGATTTAAATCCATTTTAATGAATGTATTCTTGGCTACGTAACTTTTGCAAATGTCAAGCTATGACGCTAAGATTTAGAGGGAATGTCAACAACAGATGTACCAACTTAACAGAAAAATGAACTCAAATCAGAACAATGGGAGCGCCACACGGTGGTTATTCCGGGATCAAGGTGGTATTCGTCATGGAACTACAGTGCCGTAGCGATAGAATTGCACAATCGTTTAACCGGCTCGAACGATGCCCCAACCCCAGGTTTGCCTAAGATGTTTTGGGCAGAAGCAGTAAATACTGTGGTATACCCATTCGAGCTCTGGTGTGGCAAGCGCTCTAGATGTAACGAACTCAGGGTGTTTGAAGTGGAGGTATTCATGTACGTTCCTTAACAAAAGCGTTGAAAATTGGATCGTAAGGCTGAAAATGGTATTTTCATTGGATATGCGGATAATGCAAAAGGGCATACGATTTATCTACCATCATCAAGAAAAATGAAAATATCAAGTGATGTAGAATTTAGGTAAATATTAAGTACCAACACAAAATAGCAGAACCTTTCTTTTGGTAAGTCACTAGACGCAATGGCCATTTTTTCTTCAGGTGAATAAACAAAAGCAATTAACTGGTAATTGTGGTGGATCTAGAGCTGATAATACGAATCTGGACACTTTAGATAAATGTTTTCAGTTAACGGAGGAGAAAAGTGAATGTGAAAGTGATGGTAGAGGTCTTCTTGGAGGTAGATGATGTCTATGTCTCATCAAAAAGGTACGTGCAATTTCGCAGAAAAACATGATTTTCTTGTACAGGGCGCGCCAAAGAACTATAAAAATGCAATCACCTTTGCTAGTATTCCTCAATAGAAAGACGCTATGAAGAAAAAAATGGGCAGCCTGCGCAAAAATTGCACATATAATATGGAAATAAAAAAATATAAAGTCAGGTTAATTATCCGCGGTTTTATGAAAGAGTTTGAGGAAACTTTCAGTCCAGTGACAAAATTTAAATCAATACGGACAATTTTGGCTATATCAATAAACGAAAGGCTAAATCTCATCTCGTTTTACGTACAAACTGTCTTTTTGAATGGTAAGGAGGAGAGGAGAGAGATCTTCATGTGTTTGGTTTTCTGTTCATCAGATAGTGTGTTGCACTATCGACCACGGAATCGGAATATGTGACGGCATCGCAAGGTGTAGAAAAAATAGTGTGGATGCAGAGAATTTTGGCGGAACTATGCCCGAACGATTCTGGTGTAGCGATATTAAACATGGACAACTAAAATACAATTCGTTTGGTCAAAAACCCACGAGTACCACAAGATGACTAAACTTATACTTTTTTTAATAACACAAACAATAAATTTGAATTTGTTATTTTTGTTATGAAATTATGTTAGTTAGTTATGAATTATTCAAAGTGGGTGTGTTAGAAATTATGTGCTTGATTAATGCTATCATGGCTGGCAACACAAGATTTGAGAACTTTTAAATTGCTAAGCACCGATTACATGTAATTTTCATTCCCCTCCACATTGTCCCAGTATCATTACTCCGCGGAATGAATTGAATCGCTTAACATTGGGAAATATTGCAAGTTGCCTAAACAGTTTGTTAATTGAAAAGATATATTGACCAAAATGAAGCACCCACCGCCTGCTGTACGTAAGTTTGTTAAAAAAGTTCGTGAGACTGGGTTACTTGCGGACAACACTCATGGTTTCTGTCTTCTCGTCACATTCATGAGAATGTGACTGCTGTGGCCGATGGTGTCCGACTAAACCCAGGAACATCGACTAGCTATCGATCTCAGCATTTCATGCACCAGCCTGACGAGAATTTTACACAAAGATCTCGGATTATTCCCTTACAAAATACAATTGTCTTAGCTATCAGCTTTGATATCGACTCTCAGTGTTGCCTTCAGGCAGGCCCATGTCCATTCATTAAAATGACTGTCATTTCTTTGATTATTTAACCTACTGCTAGTAAAGTATCATTAGTATCATAAGTAAGTGCAACTAAACGGTATACACTGGTAGGTAGAGGCGGACCAAGAACACTTCCTTGTGGTACATAGGATAAGTAGTATTTCTTTGAATTGCTAAAAATTGTTTCAGTGTTTGAAAAGGAAAAGTCTATTCTCGACATAAGTTAACAATTAAAGTAAGTCTAGACCGGTTGTAATTTAAATGTCAATTCTTTATGCCACTTTGGTGATTATGTGCATTGATCAGTACATCGACCGGCTTAAAGGCGTCGAGATGGGCAGTGAAGATGTCCGCTTTTCCTTAATCCTCACCTTGCTCGTTTGTATACTATTACATGCGCACTTTCAAGCTTTACTTTCAAATCTTCAGAATAGGTACTGGACATATTCTTTAATATACAATAAAATATACTCATACGCCTCCCACAGTTTTGGATCTTTTTTTTTCATATTTCCAAAGTTTAGACATTCAAGAATATGCCCTTAAAAGGATTTATAATTATTTTATGAGTTACAGCCATTTTTATGACGCAGCGTCTGCTCCGGTCTGACCGGAACAAATGAACAATAGACGGTAAACGCTGCCCGAGTACCTACGTGTGAATACCCTCATAAAATCTTTTCAATGTACCATATTTTTAATTCAAGGCCATCGAAACGTATTTAGTCAGAATCTTTTCGTCTTAGTATTTATTTTAAGTTAGTTTTGAGCCAGCTTTTAAGCAACGTTAACTCTGACAAAGTTTTATAAATATTTAAAGTGAAAACTGTTTTATATGAGGGCTATTTCAAAATCAACCTCCGCTGTGAAAAATATTTTTAAAAAAAACCAAAAACATTAATTTTTTGCACATTTCTACATAGTCTCCGTTTAAATCCATACATTTTCGGTAATGTGGGACGATTTTTTGTATACCCTTCTTAAAAAATGTCACCACCAATGCAGTGTTGATGCATTGATTCACACCGTTCAGAAGTTCCTCATTACTTCCAAAATGTTCAGATGCAGTGGATGATTTGAATTTTGGGAAAAAGTGATAATCACTAGAGAGGGTGATCAAAAATATCCCAATTGAACTCATCCACTAAAGTTTTTGTGCGTTCAGCAGTGTGTGGTCGTGCGTTGTCATGCAGAAGCATCACACCTTTGTTAAGCATTCGTCGACTTTTGTTCTGGATTGCTCTTCTCAATTTACGTAGAGTTTCACAATAAACCGCTGCATTTATTGTGTTTCCAGGTTCCATAAACTCGGTCAATAATATACCTTTATTGTCCCAAAAAACTGTGGCCATCATTTTTCGATACGAAAAAGTTTATTTGAATTTTTTTGGCTTGTGTGGGGAATGAGTGTGCATGAATTGCTTTGATTGTTCTTTGTTTTCTAAGTTTACATACTGAACCCAAGTCTCATCTTCAGTTACAATTTGTTTAAAAATTCTTCACCTTCCATTTCTAAACGTTCGATAAATGCTTTACCGATGAATTTGAGCTGCGCCATTTCCTTCGGCTTGCAAAAAACGAATTACACCTCATACCTCAGAGGCGGTGGGAGATAAAATTGTATTCTCCATGTTAAAATTGCAACTATTGGAAAAATACTGAACGAAAACGGTCGAAATTTGGCATATTATTACAGAATAATGTACTGGTTGCGACATGCAGAAACACGTCACTGAAATTAATTTTGATTAATTTGATTAATTTTGGTAGGGACGATAGCGACAGACCTACTGAACAATAATCCATTCGATTTTTTCATTTCAGACAACATGAACAGCCGCTATTACCATGACCAGTGACCTGCTTTTTTTGGTGTTTCATTTAATTAAAAATATAAAAAATGTAAAATAAGAAATTTTTTTTTAATACAGTTTAAGATACAAAAACAAAAAAAACATATAAAAAATTAAAATGATTTAATTTTTTTTGTCTTGTAAAAAAAAATTCCCTAAAAAAAATTTATGCGTTTAGATGGGAATAACCCTTAAGTATCTTGGAAATCATGATTGGCCCAGAAGCTCATACGTTCGCAGTCAGGCCAGACGAAGTTTGCATCGACCGCTCTGAACTAGGAGCTCAGGGGCATAAAAGGAAGCCAGGACTGCTCGTTTTCATGAAAGAACTTCGGAGAATGAGAGTTATGAAGTAGAGGAAGGTTTCTTGTGTGGAGTAGGAATCGCCGATTAAAAATGTGTTAGTATGCTGTACCATTCTATAAGTAAAATTGCCGGAAACTTGTCTCAAAAATTTAAACGCGTTTTTCTCGAAACTACTTTTTTCGATTTAGCGTGCACTGTATCTCAAGCTCTAATGAACCGATTTATTTGAAATTTGGTGTGAATGTTCTTATAACATCTCTATTTCTATCGCCTAAAGCATGCTCAGATCAAAATTTTTAATTTTACTATTTTCAAAAAAGGAATTGTTAAGCAAACAATTTGAAATCATGCAGGAAAGGACACCTTTTCTTTGAACCCCCCACTTTACTAGCTCATAACTTTGTGAATCTTGGTTTTTTTCCGTTAATTTTTTATGTTATCTTAAAACATCAATAAAAAAATAATAAAAAAATGGATGGTAAAAATATTTTTTGTTTCGTTTGTACCGCCCGAAATTCATGCCTCTAGACCAGTATATCTCCTTAAGGAATTTTTGTCGTCTATTTTTTAGCTCCTTAGCTACGTTTTAGTCCCGGTAATTAGCTGTCTCATAATAAAATGGATCTATAATTTTCGTTATAGATTCGTGCGGTTTGCTAAGAGATGGCGTTACTTGTATTATTCCATTGGAACATGCGTTGGAAAGCTACTGTCATTGTTCGTTATTTCAGTATATGTCATTCATTTGAAGCGTAAACAACAATAATTTTTTTTTTACTCAAATATGCCGAACTTTGTGCCTGAAAAAGTATTTTTGCGGGGAGTTCTTCTTCATTACTTTAATATGAAGAAAACTGCTGCCGAAAGTCATCGTATTTTGTTAAAAGTTTATGATGAACATGCGCTAGCTGAGCGAACGTGCCAAAAGTGGTTTGCACGATTTAAAAGTGGTGATTTTGGCTTGGAAGACAATGAACGTCCTGGGCAGCCAAAAAAGTTTGAAGATGAAGAACTGGAAGCATTACTCAATGAAGATTGTTGCCAAACACAAGAAGAGCTAGCAGAATCTTTGGGTGTCACTCAAGCAGCCATTTCAAAACGTTTAAAAGCAGCTGGATATATTAAAAAGCAAGGAAATTGGGTTCAACATGAACTCAAGCCGAGAGACGCGAAAGGCGGTTTTGCATGTCCGAAATGCTGCTGGAACGCCACAAAAAGAAGTCATTTTTGCATCGGATTGTTACTGGTGATGAAAAATGTGAGACCCAGCCAACTAGCCAAATCAAGGGCAAAGCCGAATAATGCTCTGTATTTGGTGGGATCAGATAGGTGTGCTGTATTATGAGCTGCTAAAACCGGGTGAAACCATCAATGGACAATACTACCGAACACAATTAATCCGTTTGAAAAGAGCAGTAGCCGAAAAACGCCCGGAATATGCGACCAGACACGAGGCAATAATTTTCCATCATGACAACGCTCGGCCCTTTTCCGGTTAAGAACTATTTGGAAAACAGTGGATGGGAAGTCTTACCCCACCCGCCTTATAGCCCAGACCTTGCCCCTTCTGACTACCATTTGTTCCGGTCGATGTAGAACGCTCTCACTGAAATACGGTTCACATCAGAGCAGAATATCAAAAATTGGTTTGATTCATTCTTGGCTGCCAAGCCGGCGCAGTTGTTTTGGGATGGGATCCACAAATTGCCAGAAAGATGGGAAAAAGTCATAGCTTCAGATGGGCAATAATTTGAATAATACTATTGTACATGTTTTTCTTAAATAAACGTTCAAATTTTGAAGAAAAAAAAACTGCACGAATTAAATTACATACCAATATGAAGAGTTGATTTCTGTCGCATTTTACGCAACATTGCTCCTTTTGGCAATAATTTTACAGGTGATTGAAACTTTTTCAACGTTTCCACTCGGGGATTAATGTTCTTACGCAGAGGCCCCATTTTAATAACTAGAATCGCTTTTATGTAATAAATTTCTATGAGAATGTCGAATCAAATCGCAACAGTGTCTTTAAGATGGTTTGAAGTTTGCTGTAGTGCGCAATCCGGATCACGTTAATTGGCGGCGCGCTTTGGACGTTGCTTAGTATGTTGGTTTTATTTGGAATGATTATTTGTTACATCGTTTATTTCTTTTTGATCCCTGCCTTATTTCTCTGCACTTCATGTCGAGAAATGATTTTGGGTGAGGAGTCAGCTTTCCGTCTCCACAATATCCAGTCAGTTTTACTTTTTACGGGTAACTTTACCCGTAGAGGATGGCATTTCAATCACAGCTTGTCTACCAACTGGGGTAAGTATATCTATCTTTTTGTCCATTGCATAAGTTGTGTACTCTATAGGCTTAGTATACAGAGGTTAGATTTTCGACTTTAGTCATAAGAGACGACTAAATTGTAACTGTAATTGGCATGCTTAGCTCGAAGGGTGTGCAATTTATAGATGGAAAAAGAGTCAAAAAATAAAGATTTGATTTTCACTGACTGCTTTTTTTTATATAAAAGTATTTTCGAAAATTAGTTACTTTTTACTCGCACGTTCTTTTAAACCGAATTGAACGTTGTTTGTACCTATTCTGCTGCCCAATCTTGATATTGAATTTATGACTCACTTAAACAAAATAAAAACGAAAGCTACTTACATTGAGGTTCTCGTTTTCGGCCATCTTCAGCAGGGCAATTAAAGATGCTTTGTCCGCAGCCAGCCATATTCCCGTTCCAAGTACAATTGTACCAAGAATCTATCAGAAAAAAAAGAATGAAACATTGAAACAAAGAAAAAAAAAAAAATACAAAGTCTCAGATACAAGGAACAGCGCAGCGTACACTGTACTCATGTTTCTGATTAATTTTAATGTCAGCAATTATTCCGCCTTGAGTAAAAGTTTTCTCTTTAGTCAGTTTGTATTTTTAAGTACTCGTATCTAAACTAGTTTTGACATTTATTATCTAGTCCAAACAACTTTATTTATTTTCCTTGCATTCTGAGCTTGCCCAGTCCTAAAATACGTTTTTGTGTCAATTACTTACGAAGAATAAAAAGTTAAATATGCAGAGCACATATTTTGCGATCCAAACTCCACAATCGGAACCCATTTCCAGTGTTTATCTGAAAGATAAAAAGTTCAAAATTATAAGACTTATTTAAGTAGGATGATGGAAACTAAATTAAGTATCTAGTTTTAATAAGCAATAATTATCTATTGAATCACATGAGACTGTAGTGTGGTATTGGGTCTGTATCGTCCGCACTTATGTACAGAAGACAAGACCACTAGAGACGCTGGAGAGTTTAATTAGATATGAATTTCTGTTCCACTGACTTGTTAATGAAAGCTAATTTGCATGGATGCTCATGCGTAGGTAGAACAACATGTTTGACTGGTACTTGAGCTTGGTTAGGCGGCTTAAAGTTCAGATATATGTAAGCAGAAAATGTAAACGAGCATATACGGTTAATAATTGAAATGAATATTTATTGCTTATTTTGTGGTGCATCCATTTTGTAATTTTTATGAATTATGTACTTTGTTGTATCATTTACTTAAATTATCAATCTTTGTACTCCTTACGTGTAATTTCAATGATCCAGTGGTGATGGCTAAGCAGGTATTTTTAAAGTTGAAACCCCATGTGGGTTTGCCACCTCAAACAAGGCTGAGATTTTCTTAAAAAAAAGATCTTTATATACGAACGATTATATGCCGACAACATTTGACTGGTAAGTAACGATAACGATAAAATCAAACCCTTATAAGGTGGTGAAGAACCTCAAAACATCAGAGACCTAGAGAGATCCCACATCTTGAGGACTTTTTATTATTAGAACTGAATACTTACGCAAATAACTAGTTCATTGTATTTCTTGTACGAGTATTATGTTTGTTCCTTTAGTGCTGTTCTCTAAGCATTGACTATCAAGTTAATAGACGGTTTCTTTTCTTGTGATTTCATGGTGACCTGGAGGGAATAAGACTCTGCGAATTCTGTCTTCCGACTGTGTTCAGAAAAGACTTGCATTCTCGATTTTGTTTGAAAATCGTGAGGCTTTAAACGCAGCGTAGTTGTCGCTAAATATGTAGATACTCCACTTATATTTAACAATACAAATCGATATTGTCTAACATTGAGACCCTTATAAGCACACCAGCGCCGCATCCAAGATCGGTTTGGAGGCATTCGTAAAGACTTTCCTGATTCATATTATGGTCGAAACTATTCATACACACAGAAGAAATCGATTTCGTACTTTCGTAGCAACAAGAGTTCTGGTGTAATTATATCAGACGGCATATTTATGAGACCAAGGTTAGGTTAGGTAAGCGTGGCTGTTTGAAAAACCAACCCATTTATGCCTACTAGCATAATTTGAGCTACTGATGAAGTGTAGGCGACTGTTAATGTCTATATTGTTTATATCGCTTAAGTGATTGTAGAAGGAAACTCCATTTGAGAGAGCTGGACATTTACAGAGTAGGTAGAGGACTGTAGGTTCTGTAGCAGTCTTTTCTAAATAATAATGACAATTGTGAAAGCGATGAGATATTTCCTATTTGGGAAGATCAAACTTCTAGAGCGATTCAGATTCAGCTTTGGCCAGATTTGTTTGTTCTGCTATTATAATCAAGCTTAAGTAACAGTTTGCACGTAGCGATTGGTATACCGAGGATAGATTTATCAGGTGGGATAGGTAAAGTGATTCCAATTTTGGCGAGATTATCGGCCCTACAATTCCCTGGAATATCTCTATGCCCCAAAGTTAAAAGGCAATCGGCATGCAGGATTATCAAAATTACAGTGCGTATTGTATCAAAGGTCACTTTTTAAACGAAAGATGGCTTTGAGCGTGCAGTCTCAGATAAGAAAATTATTAAAAGGAAAAACCCATTACTGTAGTTGATTTAGACTCAACTGTTCTTTGGAATCTGGTAAGGGCAGAAGTGACTCATTTGTGTAAAAGCTTGTTCTGTTAGACAATCGACGTCTAGTTGACAAGACCCATGTATTGATAAAAACTCCTTTACATCATCAGAAAAACAACAGCACATTGGAAGTTTTCAACATGACATGGTATTCGTAAGTTTGCTATCTAGAGTGGCATTCGAATACTAAATTCCTGGTCAAGCAACTCCTGTTTATCACCGCTATCACATATTGGCAGCAAGCAGCATACGCAATCGAAGTCCTATTCACCAGCATTGCTCTTATCCTCGTGATTCGTCTACATCGTGTTGTCTGGCTGAGTTCCACATGCCTTTAAAAACTGCGTTGTTGAAAGCATCCTCAATGTTGATGAAAATGCTTAGTTCTTTTTGACAAAGGCAGCTTCAATTCTGCCCGGCATATTTTGAAGCGTAGTCTAGCAAGATCTCCGGCATTGATAGGCATATTGCATCTTGGGCATAGGATGCATTCGTAGAGTAATTGAATTGAAGAAAGTCTGAATGATAGGTTTGAAGTTTCTGGCGAGCGTGAAGTCAAAAAAGGTTACCCTTACTGTTCCCTAGGGATTCGGTACGTAAGCCAAGAAGTGCAGATTCTCTTTCCGAGTTGACTGCAGTTGGTCTATAATTTTTTGTAGTATAACTACCTCATAATCAACTGACTGAGCTCACTATACGTTCTGGTTTGGATAAATTTCATACCACACACACTCCACATGCCTGATGGGAATGTGCGTACAGAAAAACCTGTAGCCGCTGTGAATCAAAGTTTGGCGGAAGATTCGAAATTGTCAATTCGGCGTCGATTGGAAAATCGTTTATATGTTAAATTTTGTGAAAAGATCTCGACATAAACCCGTAAAGAATCCAACTGGTGCGGGAACTAAAGCTACGAGAACATGGCTTGCGACAACAGTTATTGGATTCGGCTCTTGAGTTCCTTGAAGTCGACCTTTATTTTAATCTAAATATCATGTTACTTTCACAACAATAGTTTTGTGAACAAGCAAACTTGTGGTTTCTAGAGTGAGGAAAATCTAGAAGAGACTCATGGACCTCAATCAAACCTCCAAAAGTGCACTGTTTGATGTGTTCTTCATGGACCAGGGAATTAGCCACCGAGATTGTACATTTAGACGCCATTCGATTACTTCTTGTAGGTCTATGTAAGGTCTTGTGTATGCTGATAGACCGCAAACTATTCTGGCCTTACAAGTTGATGTTCAGCACGTAATTAGTGAGAAAGAACCCCAAAGTTGAACGAGAGTATGTACTTTGCCAAAAATAGTCGATGAATAAATGTGTCTGAAGTCTTGCACAAAAATCCGTTGTTATTTTTGGAAAAACGGTTGGAAGCCCTTAAGCCAACGGTTAGAAATTTGCAGTGGTAGCTGTGTTCAAAGGTAAAGTGAAAGTCATCGAGTTTTCTATTTATCTATATGACCAACATACAATAAAACCAGCTTCTTCTTAACTAATAGATAATAAATATTGAGCTAGATCAATCGTTTTCTACTAAACTGATGCAAAAGTTCGGTAGGCAATGAACGTTGCTATTTTTGGCTCCTCATGGTAGTCACCGGGTACTGATCTCTATACCGACTTGATTTGTTGCAGAAAATAGCAACACAATTGTACTGGATCGGAAATGAGGAAGAACGGCTAATTAATGCGCGCAATTGAACCAGGACTACATACTACAAGGTGTGTTCAGAAAGTACGGTGACTTTATATTTTTATGAAAAAATATTTATTTATTCATCAATATAATTGTTGTCCCCTTCAACGCTTTTTCCAATCCTCGAAACACTTCTCATAAGCACTTTTTGGTATAGCCTTGAGCTATGCCGTTTTTATTTCCTCCTTCGTTGCAAATCTCCGTCCTTTCATAAGTCTCTTCAGTTTTGGGAACAGGAAAACTAAATTCCATGGGACGATTGGGCATTGGCTTCGAAGTCATATCCATATACCCGTGATTCGTCACTAGTTATGACTCTTTTAATATAGTCAGAATCATCATTAACGTCATTCAAGAGCTCCTCAGCGATGCTCATGCGACACTTCTTCTGATCAAAATTAAGAAGTTTCGGAACTAACTTCGCTGATGTTTCATGCCCAAAACTTCCGAAAACTTTGCATGACACAAGCTGTCATGCTTTCATCCGATTTTCCAAAACAATTTTCTTCACAGCTTCGACGTTATCGTCCTTTATTGATGTGCTAGGACGTCCAAAGAGAGGTTCGTCATTGGCATCTTCTCGGCTATCTTGGAAGAGCTTGTACCACAATACGGCAGATTTAGGAACAGTCTAACATACGCACCACTTAGTTATTCGTCTTAAGCAAGATTTTATGGGTTTATGGAAACAAGCCAATTGTAGCCCTGTCAAGCTTTGACATCGTTTTGCCATAATTCGTCCGCCTTCGTGAAGACGTAATGAAGAATACTTGTTGCTCCATAAAAGTCGGTAATGACTTCCAGAAAGTGATACGCTAAAGTCTTCTGCCAATACCAGTTATGAACCGAAAAACTTCTACCAAGCGCTAATGGCATTGACATCATGGTAAGACGTCAGCACCCTGCCACTGGCGCGTTAAAAACGGCAAGTATATATTTTGTAGGGTAAAACGAAGTAGGTATATGATGTCGATAAGAAATGACGCCCACGCCATAGCTACAACAGGAAACAAACGAAGAATCATTTTTGCGCATAGCTATATATTTCCTTTTTCTTACAAGGCCACTGAAAAATAAGTCCTTCTTATGAATGCATGTTCAGTAGATTAGATTTTGTTTTATTGCTTATTTAATTTTTATAATTCCCACAAAAAATCGACAAAAGGATGAAAATAAGCCGTCTGCTGATTAACAATATTGCCATGCAATACGCAAACAGGATAGTTATGTTTAGTTCGTTGAGCTTGCTTTTTTTTTTTATTAAGAAAAACATGTACAATAGTATTATTCAAAGTATTGCCCATCTGAAGCTATGACTTTATCCCATCTTTCTGGCAATTTGTGGATCCCATCCCAAAAGAACTGCGCCGGCTTGGCAGCCAAGAATGAATCAAGCTAATTTTTGATATTCTACTCTGATATGAACCGTATTTCAGTGAGGGCGTTCTGTATCGACCGGAACAAATGGTAGTCAGAAGGGGCAAGGTCTGGGCTATAAGGCGGGTTCTTAACCGGAATAGCAACGTGGGGCCGAGCGTTGTCATGATAGAAAATAATTGCCTCGTGTCTGGTCACATATTCCAGGCGTTTTTCGGCTACTGCCGCTTCAAATGAAATGACGTACAATGACAGTACCTTTCCAACGCATGTTCCAATGAAATAATAACAATGGAATAATATAAGTTACGCCATCTCTTAGCAAACCGCACGATGTTATAGACCCAATATATATTTTTTTAAAGAACTTAATACTCAAGAAGGTATTAGTACTCTTAAAATGCCGGATTACTTTTTTAGTTTTAAGGATAATTGCATAGAGAGGAAGGGAGAGAGAGTAGGGGGGAGAGAGAGGGAGAGAGAGAGAGAGAGAGAGATAGAAAAATATTTGGGCTCAGTGGTTATTTCTCTATGGGTAGCATCCAACATACAATGGGGAGACTTTCTCTCCACTCGCAGTACCAACTAGTACTGCTTCGTAGTTATCCGAGTGTCAATTTCCTCTATAATATCTTCGCGGGCATATTGAATTCATACTTATGGTATCATTTTTCTAGCCAGTGACGAAAGTCCAGTCCGTATGTTCAATACGTTTTAATAAATAATCATGGAAAGATTACATTCCAATAACTAATAAGTGAGTCAGCATATAGTGGTAGTTTACATTCACCAAGCCTGTGCAGATTCTAATACACCAGCATATGAAACCTATTCGAAAAACTGCATAATCTATTTCACACAGCGGATCAATCTAGGAGGAAGCATTCTTATAATCAGTTGCGTAAATTGGCAATAAATTTTAAGAGTTAGTAACCAAAGGGTCCTGTGACAAGGTAATATCAAAACGAATTCCCAACAAGGCGTCTGATTATCATTCCTAATGCCATCATAAGGTAATAAATACTGGTTCCTTTTTTACTCTTAAACTATAATAGACGAGTCACTTGGTTCTAACATATCTGCAAATTACAGATTTGCATACATATTTCTTAATAATTAGCATTACCGGATCGTATAAGTCGCTGAACCGTTTATACACACGAATCTAAGTCCATTTACCTGAGTTCAATGTTCTATTCCTCTTTGTTGACATCTTAATTCAGAATTTGAGCAACAAAGTTTTATAACCCGTATCGGTATAGCAACCAATTTAACCTCAATACCCACCCACTATGCCCCTCCAGACGACCCAATATGTTCTCGTGTATTTACTCGTATGAAGAGCTATACGTTCGTCAATTGTAAACAACGCAAGTCTGCTTTGCAACTGAATCATCCAAATCACCTTACAGACTCAAATATCAAAACAAATAGAGTTCTTCCTCATTAGCACGTCATATGAGCACAGTGCCTCTGCACCATATCATGCGCGCGGTTCTATCGGTATATTTTCTCTTCGTTTTCATTGTAGATTTCACGTTTAATATATGAATTCGTATCGAAAAAGATACAGAGAGAAAAGAATTCAAAAAGAATTTAATAATAAATAAAAAAACAAGCAACGAATGCAACGTATCTGGGTCAAACTATGTATCGCGCGCTCTGAAAAGATACCATGCCAACCAAACCACCAACTGAACCACCAACAGCGCTAAATGTGTCGAATGAGTTTCACCAGGTTTAGGTATTTTCAGCTTTACCTCAGTGCGGTAGCTATCAGATACATACGTGCCATTCTTCTTCTCCTCCTCGGCGTTGTGCCCAATTCTGTCAGAGCAATGGTGTAGTGGAAGGAGGAAGAAAATGGGGAAAACGAGTTTAAGAAGGTAATCATCAAGTACGACTTGGGCATAATGACAACAACGTACCCTGTGACGGTATAAAGGGAAAAAGCGGCCTCAACTGTCTCAGTCCAAAGACAAAGGAATTTATTTTTTATTTCAGAAAACTGGATGGGTGAAAATTGTCAACGCAAATCAGTAGTTGTTGTGCTTGTAAGTACACTCTACAGTCTTATCAGAAGGTAGTATCGTTGAAATACGGTACGGTACACGTCCCATTAGGAAAACACAAATTTACTGCTGTAAGTACAAGTACTACTCAGTGCCCACTATCTGATGAGGTGAAATGCAGAGGCGCTTATTGTTAGCCAAACGGTGCGATGACATAGAATTCAACGTATTTTGGAGGGCGAGGAGATATGTTATGTACAAGTATTTTGAGATACCGCAAGCAGTTGATGGCTCTAGCAAATGTTTACCCAAAAGATGCTGTTTCATTAACATATCTATGAATGAATAAGTACACATTCAAATTACCACAAGCTAACAAGACTTGCGGTAACCAGGTCGGTTTGGGAGATGATAAAATTTTAAGGTAGGTAATGGTTATCAGATCCTTATCAAATTGCAACCTTAGAAGGGAATTACTTGTTGTATGGATTCAAGGCATGCATCAATCCGAAAATTTTAAAACATGCTTTGCCATCATAGGTGTAGTCATGCCCACTTAAGTGTTAAATTCCTAAAAAAAAAAAAAAAATTATTAGGTTTCAGCTTTACCATATATTGTTATCCTAAATTTGTCTAGGTCTAGGACGGGATTCTCTTCGTCCAGGGTGCATGATTCATTCTTCCTGAAAACGGTATTTTGATCATTATCGCCATTATTTAGTCTGCAAAAAACTGATGCTAAGACATATTTTAAGCATCGACTGCGACTCTACTACTATTTGCTCAGTTTATTCTATGAAGGCTTCTACTCTGGATTTTCAACCGTTTTGTTCTCTGATTTGAATTTAATTTCTGCGTTAACATATCTCCATTTGCTCGATCGCGTACTTGCATGTACTTGCATATTTTCATTGCCAAACCAGAGGATTTTTGTGGCACTGCTTTGGATATTTTCACATCAAAAGCATCTTTCTTGCGTGCATTCCCATTGGTGCTCTACAGTTTGTGCGTAGATGCTGAAATTCGAAATAGTTTGAGTTAAAAGCGATCGGCAAAGATTTTAGCAGTCTCTTCCACTTGCAATGTCAAATTTTGGTAGTCTTAGTTGACTCCGTTGTGCCTGTGATATCCGCATTAATACCTTGACTGCAACGAGGTAATGATCGATAATGGATCGATAGTGGCTCCTCGGAAGGGTCAGACATCCAGAGTTGTGGAGGAGTGTCTGGCGTCAATCGCATTATTCGTTCATATCTGGCTTAGAGTTGATTGATCAGAGGATAGCCAAATCCCTTTATGGGTGCTGAGAAGTGAGAGCCACGTGCGGGCATATCAAAGGTAGCTTTGTTACAAATTCTAAAACCCTAAATCCATTATCGGACGAGGTTTTACGCAGGCTGTGTCATAGCATAGGGACCTATCTTCGGTCAAGGAGGTCATAGAATTCGTCTTATGTTTCGCAATGGCAAATCAGGCTTATATCACTGAGTATCACTAGAATAGCATTCAATTATGCATTGTTTTTCTTCTTTGTAACAGTCACCGTTTTAAACAATAGCCCTATCCTATCGCACTTCTTGGAGTGCTGTAATATTGTAACATTGTCCAAAGTCCCGACATCTAGCCAATAATGCCCCATAGGGGTTTGGTATTCTACTTTCAGCTAGTAGAGGTAATAGGCTAATAGGTTTCACTACGTGGAGGTTAGATTAAAAGTTGAGGGGCAGAGGCTTACGAGTCGCCGCTTGTGTCTTCATAAACGCTTGACCACCGCTCTTACTGAGGAGGGATATTGAAATCGATCCAGTTTCACCGCGGACTGAAGAGCGTATAAAGTTAGTATGGGTGCACAAAGTATCTTGGCTATATTTAGATGATCTAATCGCTGATCAAATAACCAACACTCAGATGAGTAAATCAAAGTTGGGAGAATCCAGACAAAAATTGTATTTTGACCGCAATTATAGAAATTATACAAATAGCGCCTGAATACTAAGCATAAATATGCTAAAATAGTGTCGCAAGATAAGCAAATGGAGCCGAAGCGCCAATTCCCAAAGAAGAACCCATGGTATGGTTAAACAAAGCGTACGTCCACCAAACGGGACAAAGACTGTTGGAGTACCAAACTATGAAAATAAAGAAGGAGAAAATTCTGTGTAGAGATCTCTTGAGATCCACAAACCGTTCCTGAGCTGGATCGTAGTTGCTTACTTCGGTGTCGAAGTTTATGTACTATCGTATCGCTCTCCGGAGCTGAAGACTAACCCATTAATCTGAGAATTTTTTTTTTTTTAGTTATAGGCCCTGACATTCTAACAACGCTGAATAAAATGGATAAAATATTGCCCTGAATTCAATGCAATTTGAGGTTTGTAGACTAGCTTTTTGCATACAACTTTCTGCATATTTCACTTCAAACTAACCATAACCGACGCCCTTAAATAAGATGTATTTACACAGTTACTCGTATTTAGATGCGTTCCAATTTTTGTTAGGAATTTCTTTCGTTTTCCAGCAACACTACCACTTCACCTTCCTCCGACAGACCCCCAACACAGGTGCTAGCATTGTTTGCAAGTTTGACTACAGTTGCAAAGGAAACTCGAGACCGCAGTTTCCTCTAAGCACACTGAACAATAGAGTTCTACGCTTGACTAGTATCCGTATCTGCCATAATAATTTTTCTACCACCGACTGATTGTTATGTTGTACTCACTCACCAAATAACCAGTCACTAACCAACCGCAAAGAGAAAGGTTATCGTCCAATAATTTCTCTCGGTTGCATTTAATAAAAAAAAGAAACAAAATATTCATTCGGATGCGGTGGGTAATTGATTTACGAGTTTTTTGCGCCAATTGGGAGAAGTAACCGTTTCCACAAAGGGGGATTAATTTTCACGATCCGCCACCGCCTTTTACTATGTAGTTGGCTAGACCATTGATCTTTGCGTCTGATTGGAGTTATGCCTCTCCAAATACGTTGTGGTGCACAATATTACATTAACAGTGGTGTCTGCAACAATGATGCCAGGCAACAATAAAACACTGTGGGAACACTCTAACAATTGAACAAATCACTCGTGGAACTTGCTGAAGTCGAGGCAACAAAACTTGTCCTGCGGTCGTGGTAAGCTCCCACTGATTGCGGTGGTGATGGAATGATTTAATATTGATTTAATGTGCGTGCAGAGTGTGGGCAATTTGTTGGGATTTACTTTTGAATTTACCAATTGGGGATGCCACTTCAGCTGCTGACAAATGGCAGAGTTCAAAGGAAATGAAGCTTTGTGCGAGTACGGTTGGAGTCGAGGTAAACTTGTTTGATTGAATTATGAATTGCGAAAATCTTTAATCTTCCTTCAGATTGTTGTGTTGCAATATTTTTTTATTAATCTGTGCTTAATGGGATGTCTACTAGTCTTGACAAGTGGCATTTACCTCCGAATTGAGATTTTCATTTTATGATCAAACTTAGAAGCTAGTTTTATAGATACTTCTCCTTTCCAAGGAATTTAGTTAATTACTTTTGCTTGGGGAATTTTCACTAGCCAACAGATATTTGCTGTGGGGTTTTTATGAAGGCAATAGAGCAAGTAGTACAGTCACTGACGGTGAAATAATTATTTTCCACAGCAAACCACAAAGAAAAATTGGAATTGAACGCTTTCTAAACAAATCAATTACTTTGGTTGATTTCATCGAATCGATCGAATTTTCAACACTTCAACACGAAAAAAATATGTAGGCCGAAGTATAATTTTAGATCATATGTACCAAATACTCCATGATGAAGGCCTAGATGATAACAGCTGGCAGGCAACAAGCTAAGAAGGAAACCGTGACATGGTATAGTAATACGAGGGCTGGGGATGTCGGCCTTTCTGAATCTATCGTGATCTATCGTGCACTTATTGGTTTTTTAGTCTTCTTCTTCTTTCCTTATGGTAAGGTTATGATCCGGAGTAGAAAGATCATAATCTTCCTACTTTTCTGCATCCCTACTGGTCTGCCTCTGGGGTTTGCCGGTTTGACCTCAGGAAGTACTGGAGACTTCCCGGTTTCGGATCAATCAAAGGCAGATGCATTGGTCCGCAAGATCCAATGCAAGGCGAGTTTTAAATCTAATAGATTATAGTGATACTTGCAAATAACTGTAGCTATATTCAGAAGAATATAATTGCAAAGTTATTTTTTCCTGTCGAAACAGATCACTCACACGAAGAACTAGTCTACTATATAGTCCACTCCTTTTATATTTATGTTATGTGCTTAACAAAATGGTAAGAATACTAGAGTCTTTACTACTTCTTACAGACGTCAGGAAGTATTCTTTTGGTTAGCCGGCATTATAGAGAACTATTTCATATAAAACCCAACACAAACGGAAGCTCTTACCGATGACGTTGACAGTCCTAAAGCTGGTCTGGTTATAAGAAAGTCTCCTTGCACTGCAAATCCATTAGCGATCTTATTTTCCATGATCACATTATGACCTAGAATCCAAACAAGACTCACTAAATTTAGACTTCCGACTATGCTCAAAGAAGCTATGTATTCTCGAAATAATTTGGAAGTGGCAAAAAGTTATAGCAAGGTCTTAAGCGTAGCTTGGCCTGGTCGCAGCTACAAACATTTTGCCCTCCATCAATTTTTCGTAATATTGTGACAGAAAGGATCGTTCTTATTTTCCCGATTGTCTGCTCTCTGTAAGAACAAATTTTCCATTTTTTATTTTCCAGTTCAGTGTTTGGGGTACAAGGTGAAGGTACAATTCACCCTTAGTGTCTAGTTTTTCATTTTAAAGCCGTATGCTTGAGTGTAAACATTTTCTGCTCTTTAAAGCTCCTCCAGTTAATCAACACTGATTTTACCCTTCACATCACTCAGACTGTTATCATTGTCAGCCGAATGCTTATTGGTAGCCGGTGTCGTTACTGGATGGTTACTAGCTGCAGAAACTAATTCAGTCTGCCCTTGTACCCGGGGAAAGCCACCACAAGGGTTGTTTCTAAGGGTGGATGTTCAGGTCAATTGTCTATCCACCAGATCTACGACTTTTGCTGGCTGTAGCGGTGAATTTATCAACACGTTTTAATTGACCCTTTTGTCCGATTTTCTTCCACTGAAACTTCGCCATTGTTGCACCATCGGTTTCAGCCGGGCATCGTGCGCAGAACATTCTTTGGCAAAGGGAGTTCCAGAAACTTTCATTCTCTTGGCCCTGTGAGGAAAGAAGAAAAATTACAGTTTCAATTCCGAGCGCTTGACTGGTTTCAGTTTGATTCATTTTTACTGATCTGTATCTCTTCTCTACCGTCAATGGAGGAGTGATACTTTTAAAATCCGCGCCTTCGACAGACAGACAGACTTCTCGTGAACTTACTTTCAGTAATTTTTTAAAATGTACTCTTTCTTTCTCTTTTCTATCTTTTACCTGGTCAAGCGGTTAAAAGCAGATTTCAGCCCAAAAAATCATAAGAGACATCCGAATCTAAAGATGTATTAACTCCTGGGTCGGAATCACGGCCAGTGATGGTTTTTTTGTAGTCTGATGCATGGAACTTCCAGAATTGATATTTCGGGTACCACTTGCAGTGTGAGTCAGTGTGGAGTCCTCTCAAATGTTTAGTTTGGACGTCTTTTGCGCTAAGTTCGACATCGCACCTGGGTCGTTTTCATAATCTTAAGATCTGTGACTCTTTAGCCTTTTTGCACGACAAGGCACCCAAAGAAAGGAAGTGCTCACAAGCAATAAAAGACAACATCCTTAAAACCCCTGGTGGTTGTGTCACAGTTCGTACTTGCTCTTTTGTGAAGACACAAAGGCCAGAAATAAAAATTTCTTTTCCTGAGTAAGCGACTAAGGGTATAAGTTACCAACAGAAGTCTCTTATCTAATATTGAACAGTATATATTGTTATACCTTGCCCAATGCGAAGTAAATAATCCGAAAGAACAATGGCAAGAGAAGTACCTGAAGGGTAACTAATTTTATTTCACAATTCAGTGCTTCAAGTTACTCGTATTGCAACTTAATCTAGGCTCAAAATCTTATTATTTAAAGTGATCTACCGAAGCGCCCCTTTACATCTTCATCAAGTTCATGATAGCAAACAGTTGAAGAAATAAAACTGAAAAGATTTCTCGAACACAAGTATCTCTATCCGACTACTAAACTGATTAATCAATCGAAACAAGTACATTAACTTAATGAACAAATAAATGGAAAACTTACGAGTATAACTCACTAAACTAGACAACGACAGCGATAGTGGCCATCTGATTCGTTTGCCATTCGAGTTTTAAGATCGTATATCGAATTGCATAAGATTCGCCTCCTGTTGGTGATCCACAATTTACAAGACCAAAATATTCACGTAATGCCAGGTGAATGGAACTGAGTGCATGTGCAACATGCATGCAATTGGCCACTCGGAATAAAAGATTGTACAACTCCAGGGTGTTGCGTTATGATCATCGTCGTCCAGTGTTTTTTTTTTTTTTTTCTGAAGTCCTCACTCAATAGAGTAATCCGTACAACAGATACGGATACATAGCCAAGTCAGCAAGAAATATTCCGAATTTTTCCAACTGAAACGCCATTACCAGAATGGGCTTTCACTTTCATTCGATGGTAGTGTAAGTACGAGTACAACTAGCAGATACGAGTACGGATACAATATACTCGCACATTGCAATATGGTTAAACGATTGATTGCTCTTTTAACGTTCAGATGTTTGTAAGTTGGAAAATTGCCCGGCCTTAGTTATTGATGGTCACGAGAGGCTCAACTGGAGTCAAGTTGGCTGCTTGATGCAATGGACGTGAGAGCAGTTCACTTTCATTGAATCTTGCAGATACGAACACTTGTTGGTGATGATAATAGTATCGCAGTAATGCTGTTGACTTCGGTTTAAAATGAACAATAAAGCTAAAACAAGACTGTAGGCGTCAAAGTGATGTGATGCGTAGGAAGTAATGAGGAACAACGGACCAAGGAATTTGTCGATTTAACTGATGAAGAGATTTTCTTATGAATTAACGGAAGTGAAACACAATATCGTTGATGACTTTGTTTTTTGCCTAGTAGAAAAGATATGTTGGAAATCATTTGTTTCGATGTGACCATTGTATTGCTAATGAAGTGCAAAATACCATGTGTTTAAGGTTCATCGTCTTGTACGTTGGCAAGTTTTACTGACCAGACATCATTTGCGATAGAGCAACGTGTTATAGACAAGACGCCTACCAGTGATCCCCATTTGGAACTGGGGAACCTAAATGTTCATTTCCCAGACAAAACTATTAATAAAAATATCAAAAAGTTAAAATTCGCTATAATAACACAGGGGAAGTGACCTGTGTTATTAAATGGATGGTCAACAATTTCTTCTCCTCCTTCAAAGTTGTGAAGGGTTCTAAGAGTTTCCTAGATAAGGCGTTCTACGTTCGTTAAGTCTATTAGAAGTTCCATAGCCATTGGCAACATATAGGAGATGTATGTAATAATAATTCCTTTTTCGAGAATCGAGGAATTTTCCAGTTGACAATGTTTAAAACTTTATTTTTTTTAAATTCTAACTGCACTGCAGGGGGCAGGTCTCTGGTCGGACTGTATATGCACTTCTAAACATAATTTTTAAAGTCTCTTCCTCATTGTCTCAATCGGGCCAACCGATTTCCATTGTCTCAATCGAGAAATTCTAACCAGCGCCTCGACGGACAGCAGCTTAAGAATTAGGAGTGAACCAGATTTTTAAGATGTCAGTAGCGCTAGTGTATTAAGACCATAACCGTTTTAAGATACTAATACAACATCAGTTCAACACGAGTTGATGCACTTAGGGTATGCTTTAAATACGTTCCAGCAACAACAGCAACAGCGTGTAGAGTAATGACGATACTTAACGAGACTGGAAACATGGATTAATGGAATATGCTTTCCGACTGCGCTAACAAGCATTTAAACATAAGTACTTAGGAATATTTTTCTAATTCTATCGTTCTGTCATATGGGTGGGGGGATTCTGAAATGCATCCCCTACAATATACATCCCATTTGTATATACAGAGGTTTTAAGCAACGCCTGAAGCTGTCCTATTGAAAATAACATCTTTCAAGCTTATGCGTGTATGGCAGCAAATGGGATACCTATCACTGAGCTCGTAATTATGAGTACATTTCGACGAGATCAAAAATGTTTTTTTTTTGTTGAGAAACTTTAAATTTTGATTTATTTTTAGGAAAAATATCTTATTAACCTCAACGTTTTGCAACGAAAATTCTATTTCCCCTGAGAAGGGAAAACGGGACCACTTGGAGCAGGTAATGCCTATTTTTTCAAATCAAACAAAAAATGATACGTTATTTTTTTCTGAAATAATTAAGCAGATCTCAACAAAAAGAATACATTATTTGTAAAAGTTTGTAGCTTTTATATGAGATATTCACCTTTAATTAATAATTTTCCAGATAGTAGATTTTTCAACACAAAAATATAAAGATATGGTTTGTGTCGGTTACGATCAAAGAGCGAGATCGGAACGTCTGATAAGATACCCTGATAGGACTGCTTTAAATGGTACAACATTTATTAGAACATTGTCCAGGTTGATGGAGATAGATAGAACGCAGATATCGTCGAGAGACTCACATCCAACTACCAGTCTTAGGCAACCAAGAAGACATTGTAATCTAAGCAGAGCTTACATCTGAATAATTCTACATTCAAAAGGCATGCATGTATTTCATCATATACCAGTACAGGAGCTACAACCTGTTGACTTAAAAGAGCTTTTGAAATTCTGCAACTACATTTTGGAAAGACACTTTGCGAAAGGTAACTCTATTGGCCGGATGAGTCCCACTTCACCAGGGATGGAATCACTTATTTCCACATAAATTCCATCTGGCGTAATAGACTCATTCGGTGGCCTTCAAAATCTCTACATTTGACCCCAATGGGATATTCGTTATGGGGCCGGATGAAGCACATTGTTTACTCATCAGAAATAACAACGTTGGACGATATGATGAGGGAGCTGCGAAAGTCCGAGAAGAGCCAGAGTATTTCAAAGACGAGCCCAATGGTTTGCACTTCGAACAATTGCTATGAGGAAAAAAATAAAAACTAAAACGCGCAATCAATATTTGTAAATTTTTCCTAAAATTATTGTTTCATCTATCAAGATCTTCGTATCTTGAAAACTACTGAATTGAGATGAAATGACCCGACGTTTGTTTGTAAGTACTAAGTACACGTTTCAGACTTGTAAAACGTGGAGGTTATTAAGATAGTTTTCCACTTATGATCTTCGAAAACTTAATTGTAGGGCAAAATTTCCTTCGAAACTCATAATTACGATATCTCATTTGTGGCCATACATGCATAAATTCGAAAGATATTTTCTCCAATAGAAGTGAAAATAGGACAGCGTTAAGCTGTGCTTAAAATTCTCCGCACAATTTTTTTTCTCGAAATATGTCAACGAATCTCCCTTTTAAGTTCTCAACACAATATCTTGTATAGAATTTTTTAAAAGCTTAAGTTGCCTTTAATGCCACCTGCATTATTTTATCTGATAGAAACTACAAAAACTAACTTGGAGTCGATCACATTCTGCACAACATTCTAACGACACATCTGGACACCTATCTCGCGTTAAAATTTCATCATTCTTTTCTTGTTGTCTTTCACCATTGTTTTTAAGACGTAGGGTTCAAAGAGCTCAAACCAAACACTATTAAGGGAGTGCAATTTCAGTAATCACATTCTGTGATCGGTTACCTTAAATAAAAATAGCCCACCACATCAGCTTTAATTATTTGGGTACCGTTTTTGACACAAATAGAACACCCATTACCGAGTAGGACTTTGGACTAAATGTAGAGAAGGCTTGATTGCTGCCACTTAAAGTCAGTAATGTATGGCGTAAATTGAAACTTCTCGATACTCGGAAATTTCTTTTTTTCATAGATAATACAGGAACATATATATGTACAATAATTACGAGGTATAATCATGATCCATCTTAAGCTGCTATGTTTGGGATCAAATTTAACATAATTTCAAGCGAAATGCAAAATCGACCATATGAATATAGTCTTCTGCTGCCTTTCGACTGATGCAACATCCACAAAACCTTTTCCCAATAGAGTTTTATAACAATATTCAAATTTATACAAAAGTATGTGCCAGACGGCCAACTGGTAGAGTCAGTCAACGAATAAATCAACAATTAGACAAGTGTCTAGCCAGATGCGGGTACAATAAGTGTGCGCCTTAGTTGACAGATACAAGTGCACCCACATGCATCATATTGAAGCTGACATGACATATGCCCGTATTGCATCTGAAGATGATTAATTGATGATGCATTTTTCCTTAAGCTTATGAATATATCAGTAATGTGCATGATGCAAAGTAGGCAGCAAATGTCTCACGTGGAAACTTAGCCGAATGATGCATAAGACATAACTGATGCAAGGTGTATGTATGTACATGTAGTTATGGTGAAAGACTTGTCGATTTTAGGTAATTACAATGCAATATTGCAAGATTGCTACAGTCTGACATATAAAAATATCTGGGCATATTTTATGAATAATAATTTGGACAATTAGTGGTTATTACTATTATGTGGAACTCCACGGCATCATCACACTACCTTGACATTGTATACTAATTAATTAAAGCGTCAACCAACAGAAAGGTGCGCTTTATTGTAAAATAGATGACTCGGCAATTTAAGTTGGTTTACATCTCAGCAGTAGAAAAAATATGACCCCGTAGTCATGTACTTCCTGGCTATTTCACGAATCTTCTACTTCTAGCCTTTTCTAAGGAACATATTGTGGTGAACAAAATTGCAGTATTACCACCCCGATGTAACCAGTTTGTCGATGTAGGTATATTTGAGGAATGCATGTGCACCGAAAGTGCTACGACTTCCAATGGACCATTCAATATGGAAAGATTTGAACAGATCTTGGACTGTTAAAAATGAGAATAATAATCCATCCAAGAGTTATGTTGAGATTACATCTATGAGAAAAGTAAAAACAAAAAAAACTAAATTCAAAGCTGGAAGAGAGGGAGCACCACTAACAAACAGTTTATATGAGAACACCTTTGGAAACGGGAATATATTAATCGACTCACCAGCGGGTCAGGTAAATTTGATAGATCGTCATACCTTCAACTACAACTGCATGTTTAGAGCAATCAGTACAGATTCGAACCAATCACACTCTACAATCCTAAGCATTATAATTTTTGCTAATTGCGCTTCCTTCAACCTTTGGTCAACCACAATATCGCCAATATCAAATACAGAGGACATCTTTATCTACAGTCCATTAAAAGTGCTAGGTTTCATCAAACTCAAATAGAAACTCCGAAGAAGCTCGTACTGAGAAAGATTTCGAAGTACCAGGGGTACGAAGTAGAGATATTACTTTAGAGTCCAAAGGCGTTATTGGGATAAAAAAGCATAAATACAGCATATTCAGCCTGTAGGAGTCTGATGGGTGCCTTCAGAAATACCGTGTCTTATGTGTCAGGTTTTACTTCACAACCAGAAATGAAAAAATCTACAGTTCGACGACGAATAACGGCGCTCACTCTCATCCAAGTACGTAACATATCGTACAACACTGAACATGAGGACGAGGCCTGATTTGAGAGCTGCTGTTCACACGTATCGACAAAAGATTTAAGTTAAATTGAACCAAAAACAGGCAGTTCGAAAGTACCTATGAAAATGTTGAAATAGATTGTTGGCTCCACAATTCATGACATTCCCATTCATAGTGTTGTTTGCCTTTGCAATTCATGCAAAGTGAATGAGCGACTGAATCCGAATGACTGCAGTGGCAATTTTTCATTTTTAGAAGCTTGTCGTTGCCAGCTGAAAGGATGGTGACGTCAGATAAATAGATTACAGAGTTCTGGATACAGATCTTCTTGTGAAGGTTCGAAAATTTTAACAGAAATTTGAAGAACTTATCCAAGGAACAAAACCCAAGGCGAAACCTATAAATGCGAACACAGGAACATCGTAGAAGCGACGCAGTGTTGACAATTTGGAGGAATGAACTTCTGTAGACTATTAAACAGCAAAGACGCAAAAATACCGCAGTAAGCCGTAGTTCAACCATGAAAATGTTCTTCCATTTCAGCAAAACGAAGAAAAGATGGCAATATCAAATTTACATCATCTGTTCCGCCCTGAATACCCTGTGTCAACTTATGGGCTTAACAACGCTGACATTTTATGAGAACGTCTAAAACTCACTGTCAAAAATCTAATAGATATGTAAGCGTGATGCAAAATAGACGTGAGACACAGAGAAAACTGCGGGCAGCCGTTTTTAACACTCTTTTGTTTAAATAGTAAAGAGCTATTGTGCTTCTGAAAGGAAACGGAAACGGTTTTATAATAACAGAGACTTAACTATCCAAAAACCTAAATGCTCAGTAATAATCAGCATAGATTGGCCAGCAAAAATCGGCATACACATTTATACATAAACGTATTTTATCTATGTAACTCTAAATTAAGACTAAATAACTAACTAAACTGAGGAAATGTGGTTTGTTCAAGTGGAAACATATAGATTCTCTTATAAGCACCCATATCAAATGAATAACACATATTTCATATGAAGAGTCAGTTTTATAGGATAAAGAATGTCACTGGTTGACATCCCTTAATTAAAGATCGCTTAAAGTTTGTTTAATCTCAATTTATAGGCGCATGCGAGTGTCTGAATTTGTCAACGCTTATCAGTTACTATGATACATTAGGAATGTATACTGAAATTTAGACTCCCAACAAAACGGTAATTACAATAGTATCTTCTACGTTCATTGTATCAAAACCAAAATAAACAAAAAAAAATTATGATAGTGCGAGTATCTCCCCTTAAACATTATATAGATACATAGTTTCCACTTGAATGTCAACATACCGCTGGCAAAAATTCTTGAAGTATTACTAATTTCATTAATACGCCTTCGAATCACTCGGTATCTGTTGTGCTAGTCATCACAATTATTCAAAATTTGATCTCACTTTCGTGACTTCCAAAAGTGGGTCGATGACAAAGAGTCACCACCGTCACCATCCATCAATAGAGTCTTACTAGTTCGAGTACCTACTCATACTCGTATTTATACTCATAACATATGAAGTCGTACTAGTACTAGTACCTCATTAAGCTCCATTGCAATTTAACTTGATAACTAGACATAAAGTTCGAACATTCTATTGCTCCTATGGTGGGAGATTATAATTGAAAAACCAGCGATGACTTCATGACAAAGAATGTTTCGAGAATTTCGAGATGAAAAAGCTGACTGAGGTACGAGAACATATAAAGCGTTAACTATGAGTTTACATTGATGACGATGACCTAATAAAGATATTGTAAGTGCTTGTCACTTTACATACACATCCGCTTAATCCGCCTCTTAGGCCCAGCTTTGGTAATAGTCTATACCATGTGCTGATTTTAGGCCTGCTCTCCATATGCTAACCTTTGACCGAGTTGATCAATTCGCGGCGGGAACCAATTACAATTACTAGGGTACTCGTATACGAATTTAGAATGGGGCGAATGTGGTCGTTCAGAAAATAACTAAATTGTTCAGATGTTGTTTGTGTACAAAAAAAAAAAAAAAAAAAAAAACACCCAGCTAGTTTGAAACGAATCACGTTTCTCTAATTTCAAGACGGTCAATTAATCGCTTCTCGAAAGATGTTAATTCCGCGAATTCTATTGAGGGGAGAAAGACAAACAAACAGATGAAGTGCTTTGGAGTTTGATATAAATTTTAACTACATATACCAAACTAGCTATACAAGTAAGTTGCGTGATAATCACATCTAAACAGGTTCTGCATAACCCTTTGAGGTTTCACGGAACTAGATACTCACGAACGAGACATGGTCACGTTGAAATGCAGTTGACATATATTCAAAAGTGGAGCATAATTACTATGATGGTACGCGTAGTTGTAACCGTAAGTTACATTTGAAAATGTACCTCTGAAGCCTCTGGTACTATTCATGTGAGAAATTCAAAGAATCGTCGAGCCTTTGTGGCCTACTTTACTACTCGTATGAGGATTGGATAATTAAGATTCTGATCACCGCTTCTTTGTGAACAAAGATCGACCTATCGGGTGTTTGGACAAACAAATCGACCGAGGCGTTATTATATATAATCGGCCGTTTTCGTACAACTGTAGTATGTTACCTATATTATTTACTTTCACAGGTTAGTTTAGTAAAAGTGATGCTCATTTGAATTGATTGTACTGCAGCGTGGTAACATAGATATTTCTTGTCGGTGATCTCCATTGATCTCGGAAGTGGCAGCTGATTGCATTTTGAAGGGTGCCAAAGCAGGTTAGTTGTTATGGAAGTGAGCAAAAGATTCCATCTGCAGAAGTCATTGTGAGAATACTTAGCCAATGATTGTAAATTCCATGCGACACAGTGCTCTTTTACCTTTGTGAGTTCGGAGATTTTTTTTCTAGACCTCTAATGGCTGTCTTGACCATTTGTAAATGAATATAGGCCATATTTCCATGTCAGAACATATGTACATCGTATTCCAAATTAACAGTTGGCACATTAGTGAAAGTTAAGCCTAAGCTCGGAACGAGCGAAGAAAGGGGACACTATTCAGAATCCATGAGGTATTCTAATCAATTTTTTTGAACTGATGTATCCATGGTGAATTGCTAACGTTTGTAAACCAGAAAGCTTCTAAACAGGTTACTTGAGTCTAGTTTAGGTGAAGAATAAAGAAGAACACAAGGTAAAACCAGTAGGATGGTCCAAGTCATTGGTAACACCTGAAAAACATGGTGGAATCTGTACTGAGATGGAGATGAGGAAAATTAAATTTGCTTTCTAGGTAACCAGACAGAAATAGAGAGAGCAAGAGGGAGAAAAAGAGACCAACGGCTGTTTTTATTAATTCAGCGAGGCTGCAGGCAGTGGACTCCAATCCAATGCCCAGGGAATTTATTATGCAAAACAAAAAACAGTTAAGAGACAACCAACAACCTCGAACACGAACGGATATACCCACTTTAAGGACAATGAATTTTGGCTTTGCATATGAAATTTTAGAAACCTTAAGAGACTCGAGTTCAAGTGTTTGCTATAAAGCAGATATTACCACAAACCAAGAAGTGCGATGTATAGACCGGACAAAAAGTGGATGAAAAATAATGACATCTACTACGGCGGCTGCTACAAAGAAGGAACAATCGTTGTTTGTTTGAATGTGGATTTGGTATTCAAGAAACACTCAAGCAAAAAGTTTTCAGCTTTTGGAATGTACATATTGAATAGAATTCTTTGTAACAATCCGCATCAAGTCCCGATTTGCGTTCATTTCCCTACAGAGGATAACGCTGACATCGTTAAAGACGATATTCTATGCCTTCCTAGATCGAATATATGCTCACTGCTACAGCTATGACATCAGTATTGTGCTAGGAGATCGTAACGCATAGCTGGGTAAGGAGCCGTTCTTGAGCGTGTAAATACAAAACACGGCTTACATGCACTATATCTGACAATGGATTCAAGTTATAGAATTTGTAACGAGGCGTAACCTTCTAGTAGCCAGCACGCGCTTCTTAAATCTCAACATCCATAAAGGGGTTGGTAATTCCTACATCAATCAAGGATTTTGATTAAACTGCGATTGGCGACATTCCATCTTTGCGAGGAACAAACATCGATTTGGATCCATACCCTGTTGCAGCTAGGATTTCAGATTGATTTCTAAGCGCTGCCAGAGAGAAACGTCTGGTTTCACATGCAGCCAAACAAGAAGCATATAAAGCTTCAATGTATAAAAAAACGAGAGCTGTTCGTGAGTTCTACGAGCATAAACATGGCTTTTCGGAAAGAAAAAGAAAGATTAGGAGAAGCGCATGATCGAGGAAATTGAGATATGTTACTGCAGGAATAATATTCAAAAGATTTAGCAAAGAATAAAACGAACATGATGGCGAGAATATGGAATTCAGTCACTCTGACATGGACGAAGTTAAGTCTTATAAAGCTGCCTGCGCAGACGAACTACCTTTCAAGCTATTTAAAGCAGCTCTGCAGATGACTTGGTTGGAATCTTAGCAAGGTTCGTCTGAATCACAAGAAAGGAGACTCCTTTCATTGCGCCAACTACAAGGAAATAAATCTCCTAGACATAGACTATAACCACTTTTCTCTTATATTACGTCAGCATCTGAAACCATTCATGAACAATATGCTTAGTACATACCAGTTCGGTTTCAAGTCAGGAAAGTCCAATATCGATTAAATATTTACTACTGGAGAGTTATGAAAAGACTCGGAAATTTCAGGTTGAAACTTACCATCTAACATATTTATCGACTTCAAAACTGCATATGACAGCGTGCATAAGGACGAGCTTACAATGCGATGCCCAGATTTGACATCCCTGCCACACTCAGGTTATGCAGGAGTACCATGGAGGTCGGGAATGAAATATCCGAAATCTTCCATGCCATTAAAAGTTTTAGACAAGGCGCTATCTTGTAACTTTTTAACACCTACCTGTATAAAGAAACTTGCTGAACTTACTGGCCAGTAAAAGAGACACGAAGTTTTAAAGTCCATGCAATTACTGAGGCGGAAGCGTCCAAAATGTGCCCGAAAATTAACGAAGGTAAAAGAAAGTTATAACATAGATGTAGTCAAGGTCATCGTCTAGCTTGGCTTATCTACAAGCAGCAATGAAAATGAAGCCAATCATTGATTCTTTGGGCTCAGAAGGCAGTCTACTAACAGAGCTCTCTCTCGTAAAATCAAAATGGCTTTATATAATACTCTTATAATCCCGGTCCTGCTCTTAGGCACAGGGAATTGGATCTTGTCGAAAGCGGAACAAGTCCTGTTTGTGTTGAGGAGGAATAGAGGGGAAGATTCAAACACAAATTGTGTGGGCTCTACAGCGACATTGGTCTAGTCAGGCGTCAATGGATTCAATGGACCATGTTGAGTGAATAAACACCCCCGCTCCGGCCTAAAGAGTTGACGTCTTAGCAGAGTACGGAGTACGACCGCATGTAAGGGAAGGGGAAGGGAAAAGAACCAAACTTCGACCGCGGCATAGGAGGCAGCTAGTGATAGATCGTACCTAGCTGGAGAAGCTTGTCGGTTAAGGTCCAAGTACACCTCAGATTTTAGCGGCACCTAAGTAAGTAAGTAAGTGTAAGTAGTAAAGGCAACAGGGCGTAGACCAATCACTTTTTTTTGTAGATTAAAGCAGATTAAAGTAGTACTAGCGAATAAAACATTTATTGGGAATGATGACTGCGGTAAATATCAGATGAAGAGGAGTCGTTATTTTGTTTTCGCTGCTGGGAAGCATATTGGTCGAATCTTTATTTAATACTCCCAATAGGACTTTTGCTGCTCCTGTCGAAGAAAGTTTCTCCGTACTTAACACCGGCTTCGGTCAGAATTCGATCCAGAAAAGAAATCTATTAAAATTTTTAACAATTGATTCACAACCGACTAAGGATGTGGCGCTGTCATTTTTATAGAAGACGACAATCTTAGACTTCACTACTCATTTGACAAACTTGTGTCTGCTTTCTAAGAGCAGGTGGAGGACAAGAAGTATCTACATCTGTAGTTGACGATAGGCTTCAAGCTAGCTTGAGAAGGTAAACCTTTTTTTTTTCTGGCGTTTTAACGCGACACAGCACTTTTGAACCTAAGTGTGTTAATCGTAAGTACCAACACTGCACCGCTAAGTAAATTCACAAAGTGAGAAACACAAATGAGTACGAGAAGCTAGGCCTTGGCCCACACCGGGCTGTCGCGTCATTTATTTATTTAATTTAAGATCATTGTGAGAATTTTGAACTGAATTTCGAAACGATGTATCGAAAGAGTGTATTTAGCATATTTTACTGTTTTTGTTCCGGAAAAACCAGAGAGTGTTCTTAGCGAGCCTAAGTATTGGCATTCCATTAACCTGGTTTGAGTAGGCCAGAAGAGCTAGATGATGAGATCTTGAAGTCTACTGCCAAAAGAACTCTCACTGTTATGGTAAGGGAACTCGCAAATGAACCTAACGTTAGCCATATGATCATCCATCGATACCTAACAAATATAGGAAAAGTCATAAAGTTCGGAAAACGGTACAGAGACTTCCAGAAAAGGAACTGACATCTGGACACCCTTAGTTCTTAAGGTCGCTATCCTATTTATATTCCCACTGCCATGGATACAGCATAGCGTGCTCTTAAGGCAGAGATATTTTAATTCTCTCATACTTATTATCTTCTCATTATTTCAGTTTTTCGTGCCAAGCTGTGGCATCGACATAAATATAAATAGTAAAAAACAGATGAGAAGACTACCATTAGTGGGTTGTGGGATATTAGATGAAGTATCACAACCGAAGATATAAATCTTCTTCAAAATATCAATTAACACCCTCTCTCTTTCAAATCAACTCTTGTCAGAAATAATCTCTAAAAATTAAAACAACAAAAAGTATCGTATATCATAGAACATCTCATCCCTTTGATGGATATTCTCCAGAACACTTCGAAACGCGTTAATCAACTCATTTGTGCTGTTTTTAGGTAGCAATTGTTAAATGAGGCCAAGCGGCATGTTAACAACCCAAACAGCTTGAGTTAACCGAAATTTTGCTTCTTTTTTCCCTCATTTCATCTAAGTTACTTAGAATCTGGTAATTACTGATGAGAGATTTTTGTGGCTCGTCTGTCAGGGCATAACGTCAAATTTTAGGTTCTTAACCTTAACGGATTTTTTCGTGACGATTTTTATTGTACAACTCATTTGCATGAGTAAACTTATGTATGTGCCAGCTAATGAGCAAATTATTAAACCAAGAAGAAGAACAGAACAGGTTTTGCGGTGGAAATGGTGCTCTAATGGGGAACCGTTTGTTAAAAATCAGTTGGTCAGTGGTGTAGAATGATTTGACGTGACTATGAGTGTCTGTTAAACTTAAGCTTGTAACAATTTAGTTCCAGAGAAAAGAGAATTATGTTCTACATGAGTCAATCTAACTCTTTTTTTTTTTTATATTGTATATTTAGGTAACGTGGGATTTCCCAAGACTTGATGCAGACTATTTTCAAGCCGCACCAACATACTCGTAGCTGCTGGTAGTATACCATATTTCTATTACGATTTAAGCCATTAAAAAACACTTATTGTTAATTAGAAGATAGAATTGCCACTACAATTGCTCGAGTTTGGCAAATTTGATGGTTTTCTACTTTGAGCAGCACCTAGTACATGTAAAAGCTATGAAGCCGAGAGTTTATCGGGCAACATTATTATTTTAAATCGGATTCCTGCACCTTCATTAATTTCAGATGCTTTAATCATTAGATGCATGACTCAAGAAAGTCCATTGAAAACTACGTACGTGGATTAAGACAACTCCGAGACCGCGATGTCGTCTTTCTGTGCCAGAATTACTGTTTTGCTGCAACCATATAGTAGGAAGCGAATGGAGAATGCCAACGTTTTTAGTACTACCACGAACCATTAAAGCCTGGAGCTGAACCACTGAATGTTGTGTAATCGGGCTAATCCGGTGCTCTCAGAAAATATATTCCTTAATGATGGAGGTAGACGCCCCTTTCGGATCATGGGTAATCTTTACTAGCACCTTTTAATTCCATCAAAATTCAGAAACTATAGAAGGCATATCCTATGATCTATGATGGAATTCAAAACTCCAGAATGTAAGTCAGGAAATCAGAAAAGCTTTTCTGGGTAATTTAGGACTCAATTCGAGGAAGCCTGGAATCCTTATCAATTAGAATTAAGAATTTTGAAAGTGAATTTAAAATTTTTATCATCGGTTAAAAGAACAATTCATGGCATTTACTTTTTAAAAATGGTATTATGTAAGCGTTGGCTACGACTACGTCTGAGTGGAAGATTAGGAAGGTCAAATTTTGAGCGACTCGTTCGAGCATGCGACTGGTATCTCGCGGATGACACGAGCAATGTTGGATTCCAAAGCATCAATCGTAGCTGGCTTATTCCTAAAGACCTGAGACCGGAGAAAATAGTCCAAAGATGTGATATCGCACGATCAAGGTGGCCAATTTACTGTAGCAAAACGTGAAATTAAGTGCTCACCAAAATGATTTCTCAACAAGTCCATTATTTCACGCGCTGTATGGCTCGTAGCGTCGTCTTGTTGAAACCAGAGCTCACCGAGACCATATGCTTGAATTCCAGGAAGCACATAGTGCGTTAACATGGCGCGATAACTTTTACCATTGACGATAACATTCTGATTTGCCTCATTTTTGAAGAAATATGGACCAATGATTCCACCAGCCCATAAGCCACACCATACCGTCGTTTTTAATGGATGTAATTGGTATCACTTGGTACTCTTAGGGTTTGTCATCGGAACAAATACGGCAATTTTGTTTATTAACGTATCCATTGAGCTAGAAATGGGCTTCATCATTGAACAAAATTTCACGATAAAACACCAGATTTTGTTGAATTCTGTACGCTTTTAGGCCGAGATCATCACGTAAAATACGCCAAGTTGTCGAATACGCCAAGCCAAGCTGCTGCGAACGACGACGAATCGATTCGTCACGGTCTTCGCGTACACTCTCAGCTACAGCTGCTATAGTCTCTTCACTACGTGGTGGATGTGGTCTAACCGGTAGAGTATCATCCACTAATGTAAGCTGGGACTCAAACTTGCGAATGGTATTGGCAATAGTGGCTTCAGTAGATCGATTATGCGCACCTTAAGTTCCTCGAATCGCACAAAAAACATTTCTCACAGAACGCTGATTTTAGTAATACTAGGTGGAGTGAAAATTAACCTCTTTGACTTTGATTGACGCGCAGCTACTGCATTGAAGTCCGTTCATATTTAGGCAGACATGCCAAATTTCAGTGCGATACTGTCTTTAGTTTTGTTTTGAAAGCTAATTGTTGTTGACGTGGTTGGCATCATGTTGAGTATGACCAAAAATGATTTTCGTTCTTTCATAAAACATTATTTTTTGAGAGGCAAAACGAAGCAAAGCGAAGGAAACAAAAGAAAAGTTGGATAAATATTATGGTCAGATTACACCGTCAAATATTGGTTTCGAGAGTTTCGTGGTGGGCGCAACTCCACTACCGATCAAGTCCGCAGCGGCAGGCCCTCCGATGCGGTTACAGAGGACAATGTCAAAAAAATACATGAAATGGTGTTGGCTGACCGGAAAGTGAAGGTGCGCGAGCTAGCAGATACCACAAGTATTAGTACTGAGAGCAAATGCCAAATTTTGGGCAATATTCTGCATATAAAAAAGTTATCCTGCCTGGGTGCCGCGCATACTCACTCCTGACCAAAAACACGCACGCGAGAGCACTTCGAAAGAGTGTTTGGTCTTGCTGATGCGGAATCTGGCGGACTTTAAGCGTCAGTTGGTAACTGTTGAATACCAGAGAACAGAATTAGTGCCTGGCAATGGACTGAAGCCGGCACGAGTGCTCTGAGGCTGCCGAGTGCGGCTCGATGTGGGTCGGCAAGGTTATAGCGTCGGTTTTCTGAGATTATCATGGCATACTCTTCGTGAACTACCTCGAAAAAGGAAAAGCCATCAATAGAGAGTATTACTGTGCATTATTGGAGCGATTGAAGGCCGAACTCGCTGCAAATCGGTCTTTCGGAAAATTACTTTTCAGACGGGATCAAGAAGTTGGAAAATCGCTAGAATAAGTATATCAAACTAAAAGGGAACTATATTGAATAAAATAAAAAAATGAATCTTTCCATGATGACTTTAAAAACGATACTGAACAAAAATGACATAGAACTTTGAAAGGAATCACGTGTGATCTGTCAAAAAAAGCCCATTAAAAATCAAACCTCACGATGAATCACCCCTTATTACTGAAAGATCGAAATACTACGTCAAATCGGCATGCTGAAATCTCACGGTACTATCTCATCCATCGTACTGACAATATGTTGGGTCATATAAAAAGTCTCGGCGGTTTTTTGTCACTAGATGGTGTTGGTATGCATTTATAATAATAATAATACAACATTATTTCATGTAAAAACAGGACCAAATATTACAATACATTAAATTAATGATAAATTAATTACAAGAGTTTTTACATAAAATAGTTAGGAGCATTCTTTTGTCAGAAGGACAAGAGGCGAACGCACCGTTAATTTAAATAATTAAAAGAATAAATGTGTAGATGGGGATTAACAATTAAATATAGAGATATAAATGAAAAAAAAATATAAAATATAAGAGAAAAGAACAAAAAAAAAACAATTAATCAAATCATTGGATTCAGAAGATTTTCTATTTTACCAAATAATGATTGAAAGAAAAGAGCCATATTTTTAAAAAAAAATTAATTCCTTTCTTTTTCGCATCTAAGTCTAGCTGGCAAACAATTAAAAAGGCGAAATGCAGTTGCATTATAAAACCGAGAAAAAATTGCTTTGTTGATTTTTGGTAACTCAAAAAATTTGCTGGTATTAACGCATAGCTTGTAGTTACCATACAGTCTGGCAGTAGTATATCCGAATTTAAAAAAAAAAATGTTTAAGGACTTTGAAAAAGAATAAGTGTCTTAAAGGAAGAATTTTGAGATTTCTCCATACTTGGGGTTCTGCGATTAACCCGGCAAATAATCCGAATGGCATGCTTTTGTTTGATCAGCAACGGTTCAATTTTATTGAAATTTGTGCCACCCCAGCATGATATTCCATATTGTAGTTTAGATTTAAATAAACTTTATAAGCTAGAGTTAAAATAAAATGATTACAGTAGAGGCCAAGATGATAAAGTTGTCTCACAACTGTATTGAAATTTTGCTTTAAATATGAAGTATGGAACTTCCAATTCATTCTTTAATCCAATATAATACCTAAGTTTTTAAAGCTCTCAACACGATATTTTCGTTATAAGTTGAAATGTGCTGATTATGGGTACAAACATTAACTAGATGAAACCTTAAACAACCAGGCGAGTGATACTGCAAAACCTTTTCATCTGATACTGACCCTATAAAGTTAAATAGCATGAACTTTGTTTTATCACTATCATTACTAGCTTATGATATTTAAACCATCTACGGTTTATTTCTAGATCAAAGTTCATATCAGCTGAGACATTGACATGGTTCTTATTCAAGCGAAAGCTGTTATTTTGTTTTGAAAGATTGAATGAATAAGGAATTCACGAAAATTAAGAATAAAATTGGACGGACATTTGAGAAACACCTATGTTGATTAGATTCTGTGAGCCCAAGCTACTATCAATTTTTACTCTTTGTTTACGGTTACATAGATAAGAAGCAAACTACACATGTATCGATCCTCTGAAGCCTATATTATACATTTAAGTAAGCAGCATCTTATGATATACCGTGTCAAAAGCCATTGTAGTATCTATAAATAAACTTAATTTATTATATATAAAATAATTAATTTATATATAAAATTTGAAAATCACTTAAGCTAATATACTACTCGCTGCACAGTTTCAACAAAGAATCTTCGGTAGATCTTCTGCTTCTAAAACCAAATTGGAAATCACTAAAAAAACGGATTTTAGCTAAGAAAGAAAGCATTCTGGATTTAATACCTTTTTCAAAAATCTTAGATAAAAGAGATATAGAACGGTAATTATTCAAAAAAGTACACCCTGACTGACTCGAACTGCAACCAACTTCAGACTGCTATAATTTCCAAACCGTTCATGACAGTGAGCTCAAATTCTGACACATGACGATTTGCTCTCAGTTGTGTTGAAAAATTGTTATCAGCGATGGAATTCAAACGTGATAGTGTTATTGTTTTATATTAGGCTGGAAAACCACAAGTATCTATCGTTAGAGCCCTCCAGCACCTCAACGCGAATAAATCATTTATGCTTCAAACCATAGCTCGTTACCGTGATACTGGCAGCGTTGCAAAACGCTATGGAGGTGGTCATAAAAAAAAATAGCAACATCGGCAGAAATGGTTATGAAAGTAAAGGCTCGAATTGAGCGAAATCCGCGTCGAAGTGGAAGAAAAATGGCTCGTGAGATCAACATATTGTTGGAACAGATGCAACACATACTGAAAAAATGAGCTTGGGCTCAAGCCATTAAAGTTTCAAAAAGCACACGATCTTACACCGCAACAGAAAAAAGTTAGAGTCGAAAGAGCGAAGGGGAGTGGTGAGTTGCCGAATTTGGTTTTTTCCGATGAGTCGCCATTTGTTATCGAGCAATATGTCAACAAACAAAATGACCGAATTTACTTGCCAGAGAGGTCTTTCGAAAATTTACACATTCGGACGGCCACCAGAAAGCAGGCAGCACCGATGGCCATAATCGCCGATGGTCGCTCTCGCTCGTATTTTTGGACATTAATTTTGGACGTCATATTGAAACTGTATTGAAGCCTTGGGCAAACAATCATTTCGTTCGGAGACCTTGAACATTTTAACAAGGCTCGGCACCGTCTCACAAAGCGCGCGTCAACCAAAATTGGTTAAAAAACAATGTTCCACACTTCATTTCTTCGACACAATGGATTGCAAATTCTCCGGATGCAAATCCGTTGGATTACTCTGTCTGGGTTATTTTGAAGGCGAAGGTTGGCGCTAAAAAATACTAAAGTTTGGACTACCATAAACCGTAAGCTTCGCCGAGAATGGGCCTAAATACCGCAGAGCCACTTGCGTGCAGCGTGCGATGCTTTCTTCGGCCGTCTCAAGACCATTATTCGCGCCAAAGGTGGATATATTGAAAACTACTGATACAATTTTAAAATTGATGTATTTTCCAACATTTTTAGCTTTGGCACAATAAAATTTATAAAAAAATAAAAAATTTTAGCATTTTAAAAAGTTGCAGTTCGAGTCAGTCAGGGTGCAGTATCTCCTGATGTTTTAAGTGAGTCTGGAAAAATTCCTTTCTCAACACTAAGATTGTATATAAGCATCAGAAATTAATAATGATATATTTTTTAGAATATTACTAGAAATGCTATCAGATGAAGATGAATAAGAAGTTTGAAAGTTTTTCACATTGACAACAAGAGTTATTTTGCATTGAAAAGTCCTCAATGGTATTTGTGACGTAAACGAAATAGTCACTAAAAAGGTAGGAAATCTTTAGAGGTTCAGTTACACTTGAATAATCTCTCTTTAAAACAAAATCAACGTTAGGCTTCACTCTGTTTAAGATTTCGCTAACGACACGTCATTCTGTTTTACGGTTGCTCATGTTTTCAGACAGTCCAATATAATACTGAAATAGGTATCCCTAAAACAAGGATTTCAGTTTTTCATTCTTTATATATTTTTTCATAAAATCTTTTTAATTTACTATTGTTCGGATGTTTGATAACTCCACGGTTTGAGATATTTTAATTTGTTACTATTATTCTTCCTGATATGACTACAATTCCTAACATGAAGTTGTAGCTTGCTTAAAAAAAAAAAATCAAACGCAGTAGAAGGATCATCTGAACTTCAAAAATCCCAAAGTTCAAAAGTTAAAACTCTACGTAAAGCATCAAAATCTATTTTATTCATTTTATCTGGAAACATTAATCTGATTATGTCAAACGAACACGTGTTTGAAAGGTAACATGTCAGGCTACATTTTGTGTGAAGACAGCTGTGTAATTCGTTGCTCGTGTTAAAGGTTATACTGATTTGAATGAGTGAAATATCTGAAGAAATACGCTATGTGATGCTTTTTTACTATAAAAAAAGGGAAAAACGCTGCAGAAACATGCCGAAAAATTTGTGCAGTTTACGTTGAGAATGCTGTAAATGAACGCCGGACCCAGGAGTGGTTTGTTCGATTACGTTTCGCAAATTTCGATGTAAAACATGCACGGCCTGTCACTGAAAGGGTCGATGAAATTTTGCAACCGATGGAACAAGACCGGCACGGAAGCTATCTGGAGATACATACATCAACCGTATGACAGTTTGGAATCATCTAAAATGACCAGGCTACTCAAAGAAGCTCGATGTTTGGGTGCTACATGAATTAACGCAAAGAAATTTAATTGACCGAATAACCAATAGTTAAACGCTGCTGAAACGCAACGAAATGGAACCATTTTTGAAGCAATTCACTACGGGCGATGAACGCAAGCGATCATGGTTAAAGGCCGGTGACCGACCACAAACGACTTCAAAGCCTGGATTAATGGCAAACAAGATTATGTTGAGTGTTTGGTGGGATTTTAAGGGAATTGTCTGTTATGAGCTGATAGAACGTGGCGAAACAATCTATTCGATCCTCTACTGTGCACAACAGCTTTCATGAAAGAGCGACCAAAATTGACCAGCAAAAAGAGAATTGTATTTCGTCATGACAATGCTAGGCCACACACATCTTTGATGACCCGGAACAAATTGACGGAGCTTGGTTGGGAAGTTTTGATGCATCTACCATAGCCCGCACCTTGCACCTTTTGATTACCATTTGTTTCGGTCTTTGCAAAACTCTCTTGATGGTAAAAAATTGGTCGACCAAAGAGCCGCTGAAAATGGCTTGGTCCAGTTTTTCGCTGATAAACCACAGAAGTTCTACACCGATGGAATTATGAAGCTGCCCGGAAAATGGCAAAAGGTCATAGATATAATAATTGTCAATATGTACTTGATTAATATTGATTTTGAATAAAGAAATTTTTTTTTTCCAAAAATGTACCAAAAAACCGCGAAGACATTTTATATGACCCAATATAAGTATGTGTATTGTAGAAGGTTTGTCTAGTGTCCAGATCCTAGTAATACAAACGAAAGGAGTAATGCAAGTTTCCATTGTTAGTATCTGTAATCGATTTTGAGGAGATACGTATTATGTACTTTGGTGGCTTGAAGTCATCAAGTTTCTGACAAACGAATTAGGATGAATTTGGACAAATTTTCAACACATCATCAGATGTGTTTTTCTTGGTAACCACCTCTTCTTCTAAACTATCAAATTAGTTTTCCGGTTAAAAATAATTAATCTATGGTAGCGTTCGATTTTTGTTTTACTCGAATTCGGGTTGCTGCGAAACTATGACTTACCTAACGGTCTGGCTTTTGCTAGGTTTTGATCCGCGAAGGAAATGTTATGGAATTCCCATGAGCGGTTTCAATATCAAATAATTATATTTGCTTTTGACATACGTACGAGTATAAGTGAGTAGTTGGTGACATTCAACAATATCAGCTTTATGTGAAGTGATGAAGGAAGACGACGCCATCAAGAAAGGTTGTAAAACTTAATCATATCGCAAAAGAAGGAACACAGGCATCCAAGTTTCCTATTGTCCGCACATTTCATGGTACCAACAATGAGTCGGATCACTAATTAGTTGTAACCAAGGCTCGAATGAGAATATTTAGAACAATACAGGAAAATACCAAGGCCTTTGAAATCCATGGTTTGACGATAAATGGTGGTAGGTTCTTGAACTCAAATAGAAGGGGTACCATGCAACGCTGCAAGGACTAAAATGAGAGTTGCTGCTGACACGAATACAGTAAAAAAAAGGCACAAACTTTTGTTGCACAAAAAGAGAATGGTAAATGGGCGGGTTCAAGAAATCGAGAAATGGTACTGCTGTAAATGTTTCAAGGAAAGATATACCTCAGTCAGGATAACGACAGCATAGCCCGAAGGTTTTCAAAGCTGGAGGAAATGATGAAAATATGGGAGGCATACACAAACTCACCTGTAAGGTTTGGTCAAAGGAACGATTTCCTGATGATTGGAGTTTGACTGGTTCAAAGTCTCTCTTAGTAGATCGCATACACGATCTTTGCTGCTATATTTTGTGATCGCTTAAAACCGATCATCAAAAATACGATGATCTGTTGAAGCGTTGTTTAGAAACATTTTAAGGGTATTCAAATCCCTTGGAGTGCGCGGTAGTTATATAATCGTATATATACAAAAACTAACACGATATATGGAACTATATCAAGGCAGTTTATAACTGGTACACCCTTGGCTGAATATATAAATAACTATTCAACAGCAGATCTGAAAAAAGACCGATAGAATCCACTTCACTTCGTAGAGACAAACTATACAGAACTAAGCCTTGTTGTGGTACCCCTGCCAAAGTCGTTCAGTTGTGCAAAGTCTCCATCGACAATTCTTGCTGTGACATCAAAGTTGGAAACTTTACCGATAACGCTTTGATAAAGTTTTAGGTGTTGAAAGAAGTGAAAGCCAGTACCAAGGCCACTACCGTGCTTAAGGTCGAAACAGCTTCATATGCCAATAACGTTGACAGAGTTGAAAAAAATTAGCAAGCCGATAATAATGCATCTGCGAGTTTTAAGGCAGAGTTAGGAAATGGGTTCAAAACGAAATACGTGCTATTTTCAAGTAGTATAACCAACATCGACACCTTAAGCAGAATACAACTATGGACACCTACGTTATAATCTTGAAGTGGCGAAAGAATTTATCTACCCAGGCTCTACAGTGAACTATAGTAACAACATCAGCCCGGAAGTCTGTGTGGTAAGGAGGCGACTTAATAGCAACACTCTATCTCGACGCAGAGGAATAAACACTCTCCAGAGCAGATGTAAACATTTTTTCGGCATTTTTGAGCAAAAAGTTGCCTCTCTGAACTTCTGAGTTTCGACCGGTTTTGTGCAGAAGAAGGTAGAACGCAGAATTTTAAGAATCTTCGAGTCCATTCTTCTGGAAGCAAGGAAGATCTTACACAAGGTAGCGCACAACCAGAGCGTACCTTGATTCAGAGTTTAAGTTGCAGAGCCATGTTGGTTAAGATACACGGTTGGCTCGGTATATAAGCTGCCATCCAAAATAAGGTACAAGTAAGTCTTTCCTCTGCTCGATATCAAGTAGGCAACTGCTTAAACTACATGAATGCTGAGACAAGGTTCACATTCAAAATCATGAAGGGTCTGCATTATGGGTATCAGCTATCAGATGATATGCTTTCTTAAACGAGATGCGAATCGTTTTTTTTTATATTGAGATTTTTAATTTATAAATATAATTAAGATGTGTTTCTGTACAAGATCGGTCAATATAGACATCACAATGAGAAGACGAGGCTACTTATTAATTTGACATATTGATTCGAAAGACTGCACTGTTTTCTAATCAAACCCGTTTACTAAAGGCAGAAATGCAGTCAAGAAAAGCCATATGGAGTCAAAATTTTACAAAATAATTCCAATGTTACGATTTTTTTTTTTAAATCAAACCCATGCGGGCATTACCTTTACCTATGTACAGATTGGAACCCAAATTAAAGAACTCGTTTTGAATCTTTAGAATTCATTGAATTTTTTGTTCATTTAGTATGCTAGCTTAATTCCTAGTTTTTTCACCTCTACCTTTCAAATTTAAATGTTTGCCATGTCGTCGACTTTTTATCATCTCACGTCTAAAGACTGCCATTCAAATCGAATAAGCCAAAAGAGCCATAATGAGCAACCATTTCTCAATGAAAATAATGTTGACTGTCCAAATAGAAGTGAATGTACTATATGTATGTACTTCTATTTATTTACACACATCAAATGTCAAACCTTTTACTAATTGTTTACTCTTCACCAAAGCGATCCGATGCGGTGACATAAATAGCCACAGCATGAGGCTGAAAACTTCGTTAGGATCGAATTAATAGCTGGGCCGATCCAACCAAATGCTTGCCGGTTACGACCAAGTTGCCAAAAACAAATGCAAATAACTAAACTATCTTTCAAGCGGAGCGGATACCAGAAAGATCGGCTTCAGAGTAGGCAAATAATTAATTTTTTTATGCAAGCCCGCGAGGTTGTGGCGGGTATGATTTATGGATAATATGACCGGACCAACTGTGATATAAGTTTTTTCACTTTGCTGGTCAAAAGCAAACCTGATTCGATGGCGTTGTGGGAGTTATCCAGTGCACTGGTACTTTTGATATTCATTTTTGTTACGAGACTTTTATCAAAATAGCAAACAGGATACGAGCATCAGAAAAAGGTTGATTTGTTGTTTACAGAAAACAAAAGCAGCCTAGCGGACTCGGAAATGTAATTACATGTATTGTTTTGGAAATTACAGATATATTGGCATCAACAGCAGTGACGGGATACTGGGCTAAAAGAAACATATCTTTTCAATTCCAGAATTCTTATGTTATCTACACTATGCGAAATATTGTCTAACTTTGTCCAAACTCCATAAGCTCTTATATCGTATTATTCTGCTTCATTTTCACGTAGACTCTCTATTACACAACTGGCCAGATGTTTTTGCTTGCGGTTTTGCTTTCTTTCCAAATGCAACCCAAATCATCACACTTCTTCCTTCGGAGTTTCTGTTTATTCTGACTTGGTGCTTACCTCACAAGTCATGCTTATAACTGTGTCAACAGTTTGGCCTTTTTTTGTTGCTTTGCGGGTGCTAAAAGTTAATTGCGTGGTAGAACTGACTTCCTAGGACTTATCAAATATATATAAACTTTGAGGAACCTTGACTGCGGTTGTGTAATCGTAGGTATCTTTGTGATTTCTTCTTCTATACACGTCTAAGGTACCATAGACATCCGTTAAGATGAAACAGCTGGGATAGCTTTACGGGTTGGTATATATTTTTAAATTAAATTTATTTTAAATATGACCTACACCTCCACCGCTTAAGGCTCAAAAACTCACCTTGTACAGACTGTCATAAATGTATGAAAAAATATACGGGAGAGAAAAGAAAAATGAATATAGCAGGCAGAGAGTAAGTAACAGACGTGAGAATGAATTAAGTTAAGTAGTTAAGAATGCCATAATATGTAAGACGACTGTTTATTTTTTTTTACAATTGGCGTGCGCTCAATGGCTTAGTAATGGATCACTATATTTCAGAGTATCTCCGAAGATGGGCTTGAGGGTAAACTGATGAACATTCATAGCGAGACGGGTGTTACGGTTGTAGGTACTGCAGGTTTGAAAATAGCAAATATAGAACAAGGCGAGGCAAGAGACATTTCATCAGTGTTCAATGTTGTCAATTGATTGGGTAATATTATCATCACCTATGAGTTCTATGAAATGCTTTCGAATCTTATCTGGCACATGCAGATAAGTTTTAGGACCACCTGGAGAGATGTGAACATTCTATCGCAATTTTGGGTGGATAAGTGACTTTTATAATGAGGCCAGATCAGAGGCGGTAAAATATTTCTTAGGTCGCTTAAGAAAACTTAGACATATTGCAGAATTTCTGGCGACATCAAATATATGGTCATGCGAACGTAGGTTGTCATTGACATATACCGAGAATGGAAAGTTTTTCGGTTCAACGATGCAAGTGCCATTCATGGATAATAGCTGGGTATTTAGATTTCGCTTTAACGACAGCAGATAGCATTGTGTTTTGGAAGAAATAAACTACACTCTGTTGATTATTTAATAATTAAATATGTTTAGCAAACGCTGCCGTTCCTGTTTTACAGACGAATAGCAGGGATATGAGTATGGGAGCTGTCAAATAATTTAGGAATATCAAGTGCAACTATCTTGTTTTTGTCAGATTGATGTAGACTTTGGTTCCACTTTTCGGTAAGTCATGCCATTAAATTTGTTGTTGCTACGAAAACCTTGAAAAGAAGGGACGTGAATGCAATGGATCTGTAGGAGGAGATAGAAGATCCGCCATTTTTAGGGACGGGCTGGACAAGTGCTGTTTTTCATCTGCTCGAAAAGAGTCCTAAAGAATAGGATTAATGAAAAAGCTTACGCAGTAATTTCGACAGAGAGAAAGAACACGTCTTCAGAAGAAGGGGCGATATACCAACTGGACCAGCGGGTTTGTGTATATTGAGTTCTTTAAGTACTCTTGTTACTACATGAGTGCGAAAGTGGATTCGCACTACACTACACATTCAAGTGTAGGCGGACACAAATAACAATCTGGAAGTGTTGAGCTGGCCGCAAAGTGTGCAGCAATCATCTTTGGCCATGTCCAACTGTCATTTACAATGATAGTTAGAATGTCATTGTAAATGAGCGTTGGAAAGGAGGATGTGGCAGACATTCTAATGCTTGTGACGAACGACCAAATAGTTGTAGGTTTTTTTTTGCCTCAGTTTGTGGTCGTATTGAAATTTTACACATTTGGGAAAAATGTTGCAGTCATTTTTGGCTCGTTTGAACTTTGTTCATTTTTCCTATCGGGTTGGTGTTGTAGGACCGAAAATATATTCTCTTACCCTAACAACTATTTTGATACCTTTTATCCTATGAGAGATAAAGGATCTCATTCCAAAAAGAATAGTTTCTGTGATTGTACAGCAGCGGCATCTACGTGGTTATAGAGAAAACGTATTGAACAAGTCAAATTCCCAAAGAAGCGGTTAAGTCAGGTCCAATTGGCTTTTTCGTATTGCCATTCGGTTCTTTTAGGGATCTTTACTCTAACTGTGTGGTCAGTATTCGGAAAATATGACACAGTATTTTGGTGTGCTACATCACTACGCACATAAATGGTGAGATCACGAGAGAAGAATAAAAGCACTAGTTCGCAGCCATGTAGCTTCCGATCAGACTGGTTCGAGAGCTGTGAAGGGAGAGGGAAATACCTGTGTTTCGCTTAGCCCAAAATATCTGGTCTCTATATGTGGACAGACGCGATGTAGATGTAGGCGAAAAAGTGATTACATTTTTACCCGCGTATATTTGCTATGTCCGCTCTAAGTTTCCGAGTCGTTATAAAAAAAAAAAAATAAAAAAAAACACAAACACCGACTGAAGAATAAAAGGACAAGCATCTGAGCCAGTGGAGGTTAATATAATAACTAAACATTTAAACAGGGCCTGCGAAAGGTTTCCACAGTCAACTAAAGACTTTTTTATTTTATGCACTCCATTTGTCCAATATTTGTGTGACAGGTTATCTCCAATTTTATCATAGAAAGTGATATGCTTTAGAAGTGTTTGCAAACCACGCAAATCATCAAAATTCGTGGTCTACCTAGATATATGCGTTAACTTCAATTTTGGCAGTTATAGCGAAAAAATTTAATCAATTTATTTACTCCATAATGTGTGGCTTTATACAAGTTGGTGAATCAAAACCTTAATCAATCAATTCAGCGGCGTTCTCAGAATCTGGGCGAAAGACTTTGTTAGCCGTCCATATATTCGAAAGATTATGTTGACCGAAGAGCTAAAGCATGTCAAACTTTCGCTGGTTATGCTCTATTGAATGTGGACGAAGATCCTCATTTTCACCAACAATTGCCACATTTGGTGTAGCGAACATCCGGGGATAATCCAACAGCATCCATTGTACCAAACAAATTTACTGTTTAGTGTAGCTTCCATGCCGAAGATGTCCGTCCTTCTTTCAAGAGGAGCTCCCCAATCACCACATAGCGCGTGTCACAATCGACATATTGCCAAAAATGACTCTGTCAATCAGCAGACACGCTAGTGCGATTTTAGATCTTTAAATTTTTTTAATTGAGGCTACATTAGGTCTCTGGTCTATGCCAATAAGGAAAAATCTTCAGATGTCACCCAAACTGAAATTGCAGGAATTTAAGCCGAATCATATGAAAAAGTCATTGAAAATTGGGTCCAGCGTATCTAAGCCTTTTCGTGGAGAAGCCTTCCGTAAAGGAAGGAAGAATAGCAATGAATAAAATAAACAGTAGGGAGCTAAGGATACAACCCTGTTTGACACCCATTAAAGCTTCAAACTCCTCTGATAAATTTCTATTACCCTTGTTATAGTATTTTTTACACATTTAAATCTAAAGCATCAAACAAATTCTGGAGTGAACAATGAAATACAATAGGCATCTTAAATCTGCCTCAAATAGTATTGTTTTATTGAAATTTTTCATCACGTTTTCGCATAATTGCAGCAGTATTTTGTGAAGAACAGCACAGAAATTTTCTTTTAACGCTTGAATCGTTGGTTGAGCATTGTCATAGACTTTATCTTTAGCATATGCAAGTAACCCCAAAGGGGCACGATCTCGTCCGCCAATTGAAGTCTCCATTTCGAGAATCAAACGTCCAATAAATTTGTCACGCAATAGAGCCATTATTACATCAGATCGTAGTGCGAAAAATAAACGTCATCCACGTCCTTAACATCAATTTTAGGTAAAAAAGGCAATCAACATCGTTCGGTAACACCATCATGATTTTCGAAAAAAAAAAAAATATGGCTCAATGACACCGTCAGCCCAAAAACCGTACCAAACTGTCACTCGTTGTGGATAGAGAGGTTGTTCCATTATTTCTCTTGGGTTTTCGAAGCCTTCGATGCGATGTTTCCATACTCAGACAAATGTGAATGAGCCTCAGCACCCAGTCTTCTTTGTGTATAAAAACGTGCTTTGTCCATTCAATTACAGCACTCAATCAAGGAAAGTACGGAGTTTTGTGTGGTCTGCTGGATTTAATGCCTGTGTTAACTGGACTCTAAAAGCAGGCCAATATCTTAATGAAAAATGCGGTGCCAAGTAAATGCGGATAAGCCCAATTTATGTGATTGTCTCGAAATGGACACACTTGGATTTTAAGTTACACTGTCAGCTGTGGCAGCGATATTTTTTAGCACGAACACGAGTTGGAGTCTTCTGAGACGTTCAAATCTTTCAAATAAATTTACTATAACTGTACGAGAAGGCGCTTTAGGAATACCAAAACCAATACGAACTTTAAGAAACGTTTTCGCGATATTTTCACCGTCTTTGTAGTGAATTAATTTTTACTACTACTACTTTAAGCGCGAAATTTAAAATAACACCTCTTGTTGGATGACGTTCTGGTAAAGCATTTCTTGTGTCGATAGCAGCACAATGATCCACAAAAGAAGCGTATAATTTTAGGCGCTTCATTTTAAATAAATATTTCTGCAATATTTACTAATGGGAATATTGGTAGAATGGTGGAATAGGCCCTGCAAAAACCAGCTTGAAACACCTTTAGGATAAACACGGGTTTATAAACGATATTTCTCTGTAATTTGTTGAATCGTTGAAGTTTCACTTTTTGTGGCATGGAAAAATGATTGCCTTCTGGAAGTATATTATTGCTGTTATGCAACTTTTCGAGATCCATCGAGAGTTTGGGTTTGTTAGTCCAATATCCATTGTCGGGAGAGTATCGTGTGTTCGAAGCGTGTTTTAAAAGTAGCGAATCTTACGTAAGTGCTCAACAAAAAGTTTGTTCACGTTACAATATTCGGCGATAAGTCCATGAGTGCAAAAGTTCCGCGAATCTTTTTTAGGACCGCCGCCAAACATTCGTGAGGTGGAAGGAGGCTTGTGTGAAAATCCAAGAAAATTCATGTGGAAAAGAGCCGAACTCTCAAAAACTATCGTTTATGAAATTCTACAGAATGACTTTAAATTGCACACCTTTTTAAGAGCTAAAAAAAAGACTCTAATTTATGGTATACTATACAAAACCTTTCGGGATTTCGCACAGTGAATTCCATCTTTTGGACTGACGACGCTTACTGTAATCCAATTGTCGCTACTTTGCTCCACGAGACCGAATCTGTGATTTAAACACCAATGTCACTGTATAAAAATTATAATTGAATACAAAATAAAGACTTCGTTGCTATCTTAAGCACACGCCTTTTTATCGGTGGACACAAGAAAAATGTAGGACATACTATAATTTAAATAAAATATCAAAATGGTTGTTACATACTTTAACAATAAAATGCTCCGACATACCTGAAATGAAACCAAAAACAGAATTTTATTAAACATTTTTATTTTCACATAAAAAAAAAAAAACATTTTAACATCTTAGTAAACATTCTACGCAATTTTTTTGTTACTAAATGTGCTAACCAGGGCACATGCGGCCTTGAAAATTGGAATACATACCCTCATGACCGACAAACAATAGAAGAAGTGTAAAGTCGAGGCACAACAAACGGCCCAATATTAATGAGATTTTTACACAACGAAGGATATTCCCTTACCAAGCAAGGACGCTTGCTAACGGGGAACAACGAATTTCATAGTAAAATAGATGGAAGGAATATTTTAACGGGCTACTCAAAGAAGAGTTCCCGCTAAGTAAGATTAGCTCAGATTTTACGGAAGCGAAGTCAAAGGAGCAGTAAAATAAATGAACCAGGAACGATCGGATGGTGACCTGTCAGGGACACACGTGGCGATTAATCGGTAAACTATCCTATAACCTAGATTGGGCCTACAGCGCAACAATCAATTTCGTAGCGAAGTGTTTGCTTTAACTTCCACTGGTGCCTGGTAACTGCATGAGTAAACCCTTATTCAAGCAGGTTAACATGGCAAGGCCATGCTGGGCCAGCAGCAAAATACTGGCCTACGCCGTCATAGGGCTCACAACCATATAATGAAGAGACTAAAAAGATGTGACGAACCAACTGATGGCCTCTGATAGAAATGCAGATATCACCGCCATCCAGTAAGTGTGATGAGATTAGCCGGACACAAGGCCCAACTGTAATATGGTATACTATTTTGTTTCCTAAAGAGAAAAGAAACAGAGGTAATTCGGATGCGGAAGGCAAAAAGTCTTAAGGTTCCAACACGTGAGCAAGCGTCTTATGACAATCCGCATCAATGCTGAATTCGCTAAAATAAGAATAATATGCTTCCATGCCCTTACGGAAGACAAGGATGACGCAGCCAAAAAACGTTTCTACGTGCTCCTCGACAAAACATATGAGCAATGTACGAAGTAACCGTACCAAGCGATTTTAACTCAAGAACAGGAAAGGGGAACATATTAAGTAGGACAGTGGGTAAGTATAGTCTACACGGCACAACGTCTGGCAACAGACTTGGGCTTGTTGACTTTATGGAGTAACGAAATATCACTATAGCAAGCTCACGGTTTCCTCATTTCAATTTTTATATAGGGCACAGTGATCTTCGGATCATAATACTCACGAAATTGATAATTTTGCGATCGTAATGAATACGTATGAATGCGGATTTCCAAAACACCACAACAAAGAAAAGGATATAATGTAGAAAATCTGCAATCGCAAGAATATTCGCCGAATGCATATCTCAAAATCTCTCAATAGCTCTTATACCGCCAACATCAAATACCGAATTCCAGTGGCAACGCTGCCAATATGCCATCAGTGACGCCACAACTGAAGTTGTGGACCCGACCACCACCCCGAAATCTCTGGTTTAATGAAGAATGCCGGCAACCACATGCAGGTTAACAAAGCTTACAAAGCGGCTCTGCAACGAAGGACGGGAGCGGTTCGTGAGCTCTATGATTAGAAAAAACGCAAAGAACATTGGAAAGAGCACGAGAATCGCGCGATCAAAGATATTATCCCCAGAAATAACGTACGAAAGTTTTACCAATAGGTAAAAAGAACGTGTAGAGGCAAGAAGACCCGTATAACAGCCTGTTAAGATGAAGAAGGAAATGGAAAAACTTTTTCTGCAGACTGTATAACGGCGAAGAAGTCCAACATCCCGCCATCAGGCTGAATAGACGATAATAGCCACAAATTCCATTCAAATGACCAAAATTAAGTAAGGTAATCTATGTCTAAGCTTAAATCCAACAAAGGACCTGATAGTCAGAAAAAATTATGCCTGATGAATGGAATCTCAGTATCGTTCGTTTGATCCACGAAAAAGGAGGCTCTCTCAACTGCGACAGCTATAAAGATATAAGTCTCGTTCACATTGCATATAAGATATTCACAGCACTCTTTTTCTTCTGCATGGAACCTATCAGTGCAATTTCAGACTAGAAAAGTTCACAATCGACGAAGACTTCACACTGCTGCAGATCCTGGAAAAAAACTCATGAAGTCCAATTCGATGCCCGTCATCTTTCCATTGATTCTAGTTTTGGGATCTCTGTCAAGCTCGTCCGTTTGTGCAAAATGACAATTGAGAATGCTCACAATTTCGTCAATATCGGTAACGACTGTGACCCGCTTTCATGTGACTTGTGACTTATTCAACATCATACTTGAAAGAATTGCCCAGATCTTATAAGTGACCACTGGAGGCACAATCTTTCAAAAGTCTGTGCAACTAATAACGTGAGCCGATGATATCCGATGATCCGAGCGGTCACCGGAGTGCAACTGAGTAGTAAAGCCTAATCCCAAAGAATTAAGGAGATTCAATATCAGATGTTAATTAGTTTCAAAAACGCTTTTTATGGCCGTGAAACATGGACTTTATCGAAAGCGGATGAAGCTATCTTCAGTCATTCCGAGAGAAAAATATTCGGTCCCGTTTGCGTTGACGGGCTTTGGATGAGAAGATTGAAAGACTATTTAAATTAAAAGATAGTTTCTAATCTATTGTAGAAGTGATTTACCGATCCCAAACACCTAACACACTTATACTGAGGAAAGCGGGATAGTGGTCACTAGCGCCATATAAGCAGGCCTTCATCCTATCCAGATGAAGTGCGTTTAAAATTATGGTAGAATTCTCTGTCTCCGATCATTGATGGAACTCGACGGGGAATTCATTTTTAGATATAGCGAATGCAAAAGCCGTCACTGGTAACCACTTAGAAAGATTAACATTCTCTGCAGAGAAAAATATTGTCGGCAGCGTTTTTATTTTGTATTCAAATATCCACTGGACCCCAAATTGAAGACATTTAAATCAGACAATAATACGCTGGTCATATACTGAGTACAAGGTTATATGCATATCGCAGGTAGTAAAAGTACGGATAAATTCCCAATGAAGTTGGGTAAGTATTCCTTTAAGCTGTAAGCAAAAATTCATAGATGATGTAGGGATTAGTATTATTATATATCTGTTTGCATGGGGCACATGCCCGTAATAAATTCCGTAACTCACTCAAGGTACTATTTGATTACCTATTTCATAGTGAAACAATTTGTATATTGAATCGGACTTCCCATGTGTCAAACTTAAATCCAATGACTTACCCCTAAATTTTATTCAGAATATTCGGACTTTACGAGGAGCAAATATGGAAGTGAAAAGCAAACAAGTACAGGTGTCACGTGAGTTCTTAAGGTGTTTGTGAGACATATTACAGCTTTTTGTTGCCCAATTGCCACTTTTTAGGGGTCTAAGCACCTAACTACTAATTCTAAGTCATGTGTAAGGCAAGAGTAGTGTTCATCCAACGCTTCTAGCAACGAGGATCTGTATTAGCTACAGTTTTCGAGCCAACCGCCAAGTTGAAAGAACCACAAGAAAACCTATCGTAGTTATAGGGGCTCCTGACACCCGTGGTCCCAAAAGATAGTGTAATGAATCTATCGTAATATTGCAGCACTTTAGTTTGAACTCCTTGTAGTCTCGAAATCAATGCCTTTGCTTTCGAAAAGCGTAATTGGTATAGTATTGGGTAAATATTTTAATTCGAGCGTTTTTTTTTTTTCAAAATTTGAACGTTTATTTAAGAAAAACATGTACAATAGTATTATTCGAAGTATTGCCCATCTGAAACTATGACTTTTTCCCATCTTTCTGGCAATTTGTGGATCCCATCCCAAAACAACTGCGCCGGCTTGGCAGAGAAGAATGAATCAAGCCAATTTTTGATATTCTGCTCTGATGTGAACCGTATTTCAGTGAGGGCGTTCTGCATCGACCGGAACAAATGGTAGTCAGAAGGGGCAAGGTCTGGGTCGGGAGTTTTTCGGCTACTGCTCTCTTCAAATGGATTAATTGTGTTCGGTAGCATTGTCCATTGATGGTTTCACCCAGTTTTAGCAGCTCATAATACAGCACACCCATCTGATCCCACCAAATACAGAGCATTACCTTCGCGCCATGAATGTTCGGCTTTGCCGTTGATTTGGCTGGTCGGCCGGGTTTCACATATGATTTTTTGGGTTTGGGGTTGTCGTAATGGATCCATTTTTCATCACCAGTAACAATCCGATGCAAAAATGACTTCCTTTTGTGGCGTTTCAGCAGCATTTCGGCTTGAGTTCTTGTGGAACCCAATTTCTTTGCTTTGGAATATATCCAGCTGTTTTTAAACGTTTTGAAATGGTTGTTTGAGTGACACCCAAAGATTTTGCGAGCTCTTCTTGTGTTTGGCAACAATCTTAATAGAGTAATGCTTCCAGTTCTTTATTTTCAAACTTTTTTGGCTGTCCAGGACGTTCATCGTCTTCCAAGCCAAAATCACCACTTTTAAATCGTTCAAACCACTATTGGCACGTTCGCTCAGCTAGCGCATGTTCACCATAAACTTCCACCAAAATACGACGACTTTCGGTAGCAGTTTTCTTCATATTAAAGTAATGAAGAAGAACTCCCCGCAAAAACACTTTTTCAGGCACAAAGTTCGACATATTTGAGTGAAAAAGAAATATTGTTGTTTACGCTTTAAATGAATGACATATACTGAAATGACGTACAATGATTGTAGCTTTCCAACGCATGTTTCAATGGAATAATACAAGTTACGCCATCTCTTAGCAAACCGTACGAGTTAAGTTATAGACCCAATACGTGAGTCGCAAATGGCAAGTATTTCTGAGTGACATTGCACAAAACCAACAACTACTCTTCCCCTGACTAATACAAAATACGACATGAAATGGACATAACCTGGGCAATACACCAACGTATTTACAAACTCCTGTCAAAATTCAGTAGAGTTCAATCAACTTTAGCGCTGCCATATCATTTTTCTAACACTAAACTTAAAACAATTACGCTAAAAACATTGACACATTGAAAAAAAAAAAAAAAAAAAACAGCAAACTGTTCATTGAAAAAGAGTGAACGCACGAAAAATAAAATAAAGTGTTCTTGAGAAAAAAAAAACAACCAAGAGCAATGACCCGAACATTTTCTCTCTAGGGTTTTACGTGAACTGCTATCTATGAAAACTTAATTTCACCGGATTGCCATCACTCTTCTGCCTTCCTGAGATACCAGTTGTGTATCTTGAACTTGGGCACAAATTCCACTGATCTTAGAGTCACAGAACTCAGTACTTTTATTATATTGGGTCGAAACCAACTGGAAGACCATTCACAATGAGCGATCCCGCTCGAACACTCTTGACAATCGCTGTTTACCGGGAAAAATGAATTCCAGAGCTATTATTTGCAAAATCGCGATAAAGCACGTTCTCAAAAGGCATGACCTTTTACTTTTCCTTGTACCGGTCCATGGTATTTTTTAAGTATGACCGATTCTATAACTTTATGCTTCGACTTTAGACTTTAGATAGAGGAACGCTATCCATCTGTCAAATTATGCTAGGTCTATTTCTGAACTATTTTTGATCAATCCTTGGCTGCTCCACGAGTCTGTGAACATAACTCCATTAAAACAAAACAGAAATCAAAAAAAAAAAAAAAAAAAATCAAAACATCGAATTGATGGTGGAATTTTTACATAACTAAAAGATGCAAGTCAAGGTTTTTCATGAATGTGGATAATCAGTCATCGTCCATCTATAAGACTCATTACATACAGTATTCTCCCCCCAATCTGTGTGATGTAATTCAACAAACTATGATGACTCCAAGAAAGGGCTTTGCAAATCACTCTGACTTGGCATTCCATTGTAACTGATGATAAATTTGTTTATTTTTTCTGTGTGGGAAATAACCGGTAACCAGTTTTAAAGAACTTACGCTGATGATAATTGAGTGTTTGGAAAGGAAACCAGTTAATCTTCTATTAATCTAACAAAGTAAAACCCTGTGGCTGAAACACAACCTCTATCCGATTAACGAGCTGGCTGTTGTAGGCCACAAAAGTCATAACTTAAATTTGACAACAAAAAATTATACAAAAAACAAAAATCTAAATTTTATGTAGGACACTTTGTGAGACAAAACGAGCACGACAATGGAGACAAAGTTTCACAGCTGGACAGCCGTAGAGTGAACACCGCAAAAAATGTGCAAACTTAAAGAATTCTGCAGACGGCTGCCGGCGCTAATGCAACGTGAGCTTATAATCCAGAAGTTGACAGTATTGGCTGTTGTGTACATGCGACCGATTTCACAGCTGTAGGCAGTTTAGTTAATGTATTCAAAAGTGCCTCTAAGAGTGGAGTGAAGGACGCGTACCTCAGTAAACTTTGTGGTTCTTGTAATGTGTCAAAATTTGAAAATACTTTCAGCTAAATAGATTGTAGATGTTGGGCATTGTTGGACGAAAATGATAAATGTCTCTAAACTTGATTGTGGTGGTTTGTTAAGTGATTTGATATAGAAGAAGTTTTGTATACCTTAACTATGATTGAATGCTTTTATAAATTAAGCAGCAATATTACCTAGATTCTGTACTTGTAGGAGTTGGTTCACTGATCTGTCCTTGAAATGCAAACCTACTACACATCCACATTAACTTTATCTCTTTTCGTGCTGAGTTCGAACATTTTCTGACGACATTTTAGTTGTTTCTTAAGAAATGACAGAAACTTTATAATCTTCATAGGAAATAAATCCACCACTATCAGGTCTTAAAATTAACTGTCTAGAAAGGCGACAGTACGTGACAACTCGTTCAGGAAACTTGCTATAAGAAAATGTAATCGTTTTATGGAATGTATCCCCACTTTGGCTGGCTTTCCTCTTTCGCTTCTTTCATTTTACTCAACTGGCTTGTTTGTTATTGTGTAGAGAATGACTTCGATATTGGTTGTCAAGGGTTTTATGAGCACCGAAGTGTCAAAACTTAGCCTATTGCCCAGGGTTTTATTAAGAACCTGGCTCTCTAGGTTGAAGATTGCGCGTGCAGGTGAAATCCGTATTGTGCAAAAAAGAAAACAGTTTGGAGGCAATCACAGCCTTAAAAATAGATGAACATAACATTGACGACTCCAGCAAAAGTTTTAGGGATAAAGAATTTCAGATTTCTACTTGGAATGCTAGAGCCCTTAGCATACCAATAGCTGCCGAACAATTCGCCAAGGCCCTGCGCTGTAAAAAAGCATACGAGTGTAATACCGTAATCCAACCGTGATCCGGTTAACAAACGGATGAAAAACTGCGACAACAACTACGGCGGCTGCTTTAAAAAAGGAAGATAACGCTCGTTTGGATGCAGTTTTGCCTTCGAGGGTAGGAAAAGTGTTAAGCTTTTGGCATATAAAGGAAGGAATGATAATAATTCGTACAGTGTCAACTTCCATACCATACGCCTGTGTTCATGAACGTACAGATGATAAGGATGACAGCATCAAAGACGAATTAATATATATGACCTCCTAGACCAAAAATATGCCAAGTGCCTTTAAGTAAGCAGCACGCGGTTCCAACATCTCAACATCTATAAGGTGATTTGGCTATCAATCGAAGCTAAATACTCCTCCAGCATTCTGGATTTTCTAACTCTACGAGATCCAAAATATCTCAGGCAAAACGGAGATCTCTCAAAACTCTAGCCCTCATATTCGAACACAAGCCATAGTACAATGATGGGAGTGCTGTCAACGAACCATTCACGAAGCTGCTTCTATTGTGATTGGTTTGAAAGCGCCACCATAAAGAAACCACTAGTTTGACGCTGAATGTATCCTGATACGATTACATGCAGTCAAATGAAAAGGATATAAAGCTGTGCATCATCGAAGAACGAAAGCTTCTTGTTCGTCCTACGAGGAAAAAAAAACGGAAAGCGCGCAATAGTTAAAGATGAAGAGCTGTTACTGCATGAAAGACGTTCTAAAATGTTATCAGAGGATAAAATTAACATGCCAGGGTTACATCGCCAGAAAGGAAGCTTACAACGGTAAAAATGGGCAACTACTATAGTAGTAGAGTCGCAGTCGGTGCTACAGATGAATCGGTTAGGGGCATGTACCAGCTCTTCTGCAAGATATGGTCAGAGGAAATCCTTTGTCTGAACTACAAGAAAGGAAACTTTTTTGACTGCGCAAACAAAAAATTTGTGCAAGGAAGACAAAATCTCCTGCCCATGGTCATAATTCTGTTGTTTGCATTCGGTCACTGCTGTTGCTGTATAACATTGTCATACGGCAAACGCAATTGCTGAGTGCATGTAACAATTGGATAAAGGGTTGCGACTGTAAATTTTGTTGGTGCACTGTTTCCTATTGTTGTAAGGGCATAATACCTACAACAATTCGTTTCGGTAAACCAACGTCAGACTTCTCACTTTGCAGCCTTGCTTAGCTTCATCGGTGTTTGTTTATTTGTATTGACTCGGAAATTTAGAGTGGGCATAGCTATAAAGTAATCAGTTTTCTGCGTATGTTCGTGTCTACAAATACGAGCCAGCTTTTTTGGAGCTTAATGAAACACAGGTAGATCCCAGCACACACCTCTCAGATCACTCTGATCTGAAGTTACCTGGCAACGAACTAGTGCCATTATTCTTTTCTCACCGCGGTCTAGCCATTTACGTTCGTAGTGATATAGTTTAGCAAACTCAGCTACAATGTAATCTCTGTTACAATCCAGAATTCAATTTCATGTGGTTAAAATTCCATCTACGTAAGCAAATTATCTATTATTCCTTTATTTACAGAAGCCCCAAACAGGACAGTAATACGACCTTTAACGAGTTTGATGCGCTATCTGAGTCCATTCAAAGAATTGTATCTTTGAATCAATTGACACAGTTCTGGTTGGCTTTAAAATTCTAGATGGTGTGTTGAGACCTTCGCTGCGGAAAACAAATTGACGCGGCATGCTAATGAGCCCACACGAATCCCAGATGTTGATAGTCATAATGCCAACAGCCTAGACTTAATTTTAACTTCTCAACCTAATAATTACACCGTCGATGTACACTCCCTCCTAGGCTCTGGTCAAACTGGTCGTTTCCTCGATTACGACGTGAATACCGCAGCTGTAATGATCACCGACACTATTCTCTTTGAAATGTGATCCTTTATCCATCATCGAATGAAGAGTATCAAACCAAAAGAAGAGGCATGGTACGGCTCGAGCTGTTAAGATGCTATCAGGGTTAGAAAAATGTTTTTTAGGTCCTACAAGACCAACTCAACAGGGGAAAACCGAAAAAAGCTAAAACGAGCCAAGAATAGCTGCAATTCTGCCTCATTCTCCATTCCAACGCTCATTTACAATGACATTCCAGCTGTTTGCTGCATACTTTGCGTCTAGTTCAGTAATTTCAGTTTGTGCCTTGTGTTTACCTACACTTGAATGCGTCGAAAATTCAATGGGACGAAACCACTTTCGCACTCATGCAGCAGCAAGAGTATTTAAGGAGCTTAACATTCCATGTCCGCTGGTCCAGATGGCATATCTCCCCCTCTTTTGAAGACGTGTTTTTCTACGTTAGCAAAATCTTTTTTTCATCAATCTTACTCTTTAGGACTCTTTCGAGCAGAAGGACAACAGCATTTGTCCAACCTGTCCCTAAAAAGGGCAAATTTTCTTCTCTCTCCTCCTACAAGCCCATTGCACTTACGTCCCTTTTTTTCAAGGTCATGGAAACCCTGATAAGCCGTCTGCTTATGAAATATCTCGAAACATGAAAAGTTATCAATGAGCGGCAGTACGGTTTTCATAGCAACAGGTCTACTAGTGACTTTACTGCATGTCTCATCGAAATGTGAAACCAAAACGTAGGTACATCAATCTGGCAAAAGGAAGAAAATTGCAATTGATATTTTTAAGGCATTTGACGGAGTTTGGCATCAGGATCTTTTGTCGAAAATGCGTGCATTTAAGATTGTTGTTGGTGTGTCCCAGAGCTCCGTTCTGTCTTCGAAACTATTTTTGATTTTTATCAATGATCCCTTGTCTGCCGCTTTTAATCTAATATATTCCTTTGTTGACGATAGTACTCTCTGCTCCTCATATTCGTTCCTGGACTCAAGTCCCTGTTCTTCGGTTGTAGAACGGGAACAACAGCGTATATATAGTTTAAAGCTTCTAAAACACAGTGCTGTCTGCTGCCGTTAAAGCCAAATTATGAATGGCATGAATGGCAACTACATCGGCGTAACGGATAAACTTTCAATTCTCCTTACCTATGTTAGAATGAAGACATAATTGATGTCGCCAAAAATGCTGCGAAATGCTTAGGTTCCCTCAAACGATGTAAGAAATACTTTTTTCCTTCTGATCGGGCTTCAATATATAGGGCTATTTCCACCAACAGTGCTCCATAGAAATCGCCTGTAGCATTTCACCCCTTCAAACCTTCAACCGTTAAACTAGTCTCGCTAGCCGTACAACTCGTTTATAGATTGCCAAGCAAACAAGAACCTGATCATCACCGTTCTGCTCTATGGTCCCGAGATTTGGACTTTATCGAAAGCGAACGAAGAAGCATACTCACCATACTCATATGTCTTTTCAATTATTATGGTGTTCTTATGATAGAAGAAAAGCGACCGTGTTCCTAAGAATCGGCCTTCTAGGCATATGTACTAGTTTGCTTATCGCTAGCGTTTGTTTTTTTTTTCAGGCCACCCGTGTGATACGACATATGTAGCCACTTCACTAAGAGCCTTGGATTTTTCATGACGGATTTCAACTATACTGGCATATAGGCAAACCTTTAGCTATTTGATCTGCTACTTCAAATCATAGGCCTTAGTTTTCTGTAGGCAGTCTAGCATCTTAAAAAAAATGATTGCAAACATGTGCATGATATTTCGTTTTGCTTAAAGAAATTTACCATCTCTAGAATTTACTGCATCAATTGATTACTTCCTTGTTGTTGTGTGCTCCTCCAAAATATGTTATTTCTCAGATCTGTTCTTTGTCTGAGTTGACAACAATTTGTAAGGCATTATATCTTCTGAGCAAAAAAGTATTTACATCTCAGAAAGTGTTTTTGTGTCAACTATTAACTAGAAGCTTGCAAAGGAATCGAAAAATTAGAGTACTATGAGTATTATGGGAACATGTCTCATTAAAGCTGATAACCATGTGGCTGACGGTAAGTAAACCGCTCCAATTACTTAAGGACAAAACTAAAAATATGCATAGAGAATAACAACCATGTCGGCGGTATTTGCTGGAGTTCACAATTTCAAGAGAAAAGAGCTCGTACCTGAATAGAAAATTTGCAGTGATTAACCAAAAATGTGACAAACTGCGGTTTGTTGTATTTTTCTTCAAAAAAGTTCGAATATCTAATAAAAATTGCCTTTAACCTTGACAACAGGTTTATTATCTTTTGTATCTCATACCGACCTAAGTTAAATCCATAAATTAACCGTGACCAAGTATAAGCATCTATGCAACCCTTCCATTTGTCGCCAAAACCAAAAACTATATTCCCCAGCAGATGCATGGATTGGAACGTTGGTTTTATTCATAACTTAACCTTAACTCAAACCCTCTTCCTGTAGCTACATGACAGCACATATAGCTTTCCCATGAAAGTCAATCACATAAAATCTGCTAAGACTGAGGCTTAAAGCAAAAGAATTGACTACCTTGGGAGACATAGTACAACGCATCACATTCGTGCAAAAAACAATCATGGAATCAATGTGAATGTCAATTACGCTTAACCCTACTTTGTGGTGTCTTGATACATACATATGTTTGTATGAGTCTGTACGTACCTGTTACTGAGGGGCTGAGGGGGAAAAAAAAGTTCCTTCATAGTTCGCCATAATATTAGCGAGCAAAACCAAATGTCACGCTTGGTTCTAAGTATTATATGATAATTTGTTTCGTTTTGCCTTCGTGACGCGTCTAATTGACAATTTTCATCCAAACAGAGAATTTGACGTAATGGGCGATGATTAAAGGGGAATTATTACTTCCCCTTTTTCGTTCATAAACGAATAAAAAAAATAACAATTATAAAACAAACAGAGCTGTATGATTCAAATTCAAATCTCGAGACAATGCTGTGTCAATTTTTGCTTCGAACGCTTGAGTCATGAGGTAATCGTCGTGTTTGAACAGAAATCCATAAAAAAAAACTAAGATACAAATTTAGGTTAAAATTTGTTTAATTTATGTTTCAGCAATTTGATGCAACATCGAGATAAGATATAGTCGGAGATCGAGGTGTTTAGGTGGAACAACAAGCCTCCAGTTTTTAATGGAGACATTTTTATTTCGTTTCCAAAATTATTTAGTGCTGCTGTATTTTAAATGAGACGACGAAGTTAATATGCAAAAGTAAGAAGTAATTAACAGCGAGGATTAACGAACAACGCAGATAAAATAACATACTCCCAATGCAGAAATACTCGTACATATATATTCATGTACATATCTGGGACATGATTAACTAGGATTTAAAATAGTTAGAATAACATAGAGAACTTTGGTTGCGGTGGAATCATAGCCTTAAAGCCGGTAGATGTTCAACAAGTTTTAAAATATCGTTACAAACATTAAGTGAATGAGTTAAAGATTCGAAGCAAAAAATCTGCCCACGGAGCTTATTTCCGTACCTACCTGCAGGTTGATGCGAGCAAATGCCAGACACTCACAAAGATAGGGCTTCGTGGTGTCGTCATCACTCTTATTACAGCGTTCCGACAGCGTTCAGAGAAATATTCTCTGTAGGTTCAGAAAGGTCTTTAGCGCAGTGTTTCAGATACTTCTGCTTCTCCACCGAATCTTCATTGCCATCAGGATTAAGTAAATACTTGAAAGACAGACGTCATCAGACATCAGCTTCGAATCCTAGGTCTTTTTTGACCGATCCGTGAAGTTGTGACTACATTTCTTTCCTAACTTAGATTCTGGTCGAAACCATCTTGTACTTTCACATTAATATGAGTTATGGTATTATTGAATTATTGCATCATCAAAACTCTAGTGTGTGTTGTATCAATGACCACTTCTTTGGGAAAATAGCTTTGAGAGTACAGCTCAAGACATAAATATCAAGGGGGGAGAGATTCATAAGTGAATCTAGAGCAGAATAAGGCATATTAAGGAAACCCACCAATTAGCCGAGACAGACCGTTTTTTTTGGAGTTTGGTAAAAGCAGACGTGGTATATTTTCGGGAAAGCTTGTTCCATCAGACAACCGACGCATGGGAATTAATTGGTCTTATCACAGCCGTGCAGATCCAAAAGAGCTTCCTCAGCGACAATCGTCAAATGTCGCCGAAAAATCATTTACACTTACAGAAAGCCGACAGCGTCTTGGAGCTTTTCGATGAGACATGTTTAGTCCAAAGAAGTTTTAAATCCAATATGATACCCAAATACTTAGCTTCGTTTGAGAAATGGATGGTGAAGCCTTTAAACACTAGAAGAGTCAGACCGGTCCTCCTACGCTTAAAGAAAACAACCACAGTCTTAAGAAGATTGACTGAAGGCTAATTTCTAGCGGACAAATCGTATTAGAGCAATTGAAAGCGTAAGGCACTGAGTCGGTCAATACGCATATAGGATATAGCATACAGGATGGCGCCTTGCTGGCAACCCGTTAGTATCCCAGTCAGCTTCCGCAATCAGGATCTATTCAACAGCATTATCCATAAAACTAGTAATTTGTCTACGTCGTTTTGTCTTGCCGAGTAACTCATTCTGTAATCACTAGATTTTGACTTGAAATCCCACAAGATCATCCGCGTTGCTAGGCATATAGCATCTTGGACAGAGGAATCAATCACAAACAAGCATACTATTCTCTCTATGCTCTTCAACATGAAGGAAGTTGGACTGATAGTCTTAACCTCTGTATTCATCTTTTCTTATTTTCGGTATAGAGGCTACTTTTACTGTCTGCCAGAAAACTGCAAGGTGTTTTAGGTCATCTTCCATCTGAGAGGAGCAAACTAAGATGAAGTGTTCTTTTTTCGTGCTGTCCCTTTAGGTAGTAATCAAATACTCTTAGGCCCGGAGCGTTTATATCTATGCACTCTAAATGTTCTAGCTATCCCACAATTCATAGAGTTCACAGTTGTATCTCATACTCTAAAGCCTTTTACATAATCCAGCCCTACACCGTCATAGAGCTCACAGCCCTATACGGAGAGATTAAAAAGATGTGATGAACCAAGCATTGGCTTCGGATGAAAACGGATTCACTGTTGAGGAAACTTGAACCCTTTAAAGGACAGAAACTTTTGGATCTGTATGTGGAATGTTCGGACCATTAACAGACCACGTGTAGACAAAGAATTAGCAGAGGCTCTTGACTGCTATCACGAAGATTTTACCACCATCCAGGAAGAACAAAGGGATGGACTGGACATAAGAAGGATGAATAACTGTGATATATACTATGGTGATTGCGTTTTATGACAATCCGCATCAATGCCGAATTCCCTAACATAAGCCTAATAAGTGCCCATGCCTCTACTGAAGACAAGGACGATGCCAATAAAGAACGTTTTTACCAGCTCCTCGACAAGACATATTTTCAATATCCGAAATATAACGTTAAAATCGTACAAAGCGGTTTTAACTCAAAGACAGGAAAGGGGGACGGTTGGTTAATATTCATGCATAGTCAAGCATAGTCTACACGACACCACGTTTGACAACGGACTTAGGCTTACTGACTTGGCGGAGCGATATCACTATACAAGCGCACGGTTTGCTCATCTCATTATACATACAAAAGGTGACATGGCGGTCTCCCGATAATAAAACTAATTAGATTTGAATAGCGATAGGCATGCCTTCAGTATTCTGGATGTCCAAATGTTCCGATGCGAATAGGGATTTACCTAACGCCACAACAAAGAAGAACTGCCGCTCTCGAGCTCCAGGAGCAGAAGAGACAGCCTCTCCAGAAAAAGAAAAAAGAGAACAGGAAGCGCACGATCGTCCGACTGTAGTAGAGTCATAGTCGGAACGAAGACTGCCAGACTGTATAACGGCAAAGAAGCTCAGCATCCCGCCTTCAGGCAGCTACCATTAAACTTTGATTATGATAGCAACAACTTCCGTCCACCTGACCAAAATAAAGGTCAAGATACTCAAATCTGTTGGAAATGACTTTGTGGAGAGCATGCACCAACTCATTTCTCAGATCTGGTCAGAAAAGTGTATGCCTGATGAATGGAATTTTAGAACCCTATACCGGACTCACAAAAAATGAGACCTTCTCAACTGCTCCAACTATATAAATATAAATCTCCCCAATATCGGATAAAAGATTTCATCTGGCATATTGAGTAAATGACTAAAACCCTTCGTAAGCAACTTGGCCCTCAGCAGTGCGATTTCAAACCAGGAAAGTTCACAATCGACCAAATCTTCACACTCCTGCAGAAGCTGGAAAAACTCGTGCCCATCGTCTTTTCAGTGATTTTAAGGCCGCACATGACAGCATTTATGGTATAGAGATGAGCTATATAGGTAGTACCAAGTCTAGTTTTGGCATCCCTGCCAAACTCGTCCATTTGTGCAAAATGACTAAATCGAAATCTTTGATGTTAAAAAGGTTTTAGACAAGATGACGCGCTATCATAACAACTTCTGTAACGTAATACTTGAAAGAATTGTGCCGAACAAGCAAGAGAACACTGAAAGAACAATTTTTCGAAAGTCAGTACAACTACTATCGTACGGCGATGATAGTGATATACTAATTGGTAGAGCTCAGCGGAAATGGAAGCTGCTAAAACGGGTTTAGCGGTAAGTCAAAACAAAAGTAAGTATATGCTGTCAACAAGAAGGGAAAAACAACATCGACGAATTGGACAGCACATCACAGTCGACACCTAGAATTTCGAGGTAATAAGCGAGCTTATCTACCTTGGTTTTGGTAACAATTATGCCAAAAACACCTCAGTAGAAATAAAACAAAAAATCATTCGGACCAATTGTTGTTTTTTGGGTTAAGAAGGCAATTAACTAGGAAGGTTCTGTGTAAGACATTGATCATTTCAGCCCTACTTTATGCCACTTGTTTTCGAAAGCAGATGCAAATATTCTCAGCCGTTTTGAGAGAAAAAACCAAAGCGTTGACTTTGGGGGAAAAGATTTAACAAAAAACTATACGAGCTGTACATTGTCATCGACCTGGTTAGAAAATTGCACATCAGTCGTCTATGCTGCAGTAAAAGAAGACCTGTCCTTCGTTGACGCACACAAGTAGAAGCGGACCTCAATCGACTTGGCGTGCGCAACTGGAGGCAGTTAGCTTAAAACCGGGCTAACTGGGGAAGCTTTTTAGTTGAGGCGCAAGTTCAATCGGAAATGTAGCGTCACCTAAATAAGTATGTACCTTAGTATATGGACAATAAAACTCAAACCAAAGCTTGCAGGGGCAGCCACAGGAAATTTATGGTGTGGAAGTAGTAGAATTTGGATGAATCCCTTCTGCAGACTGTTAAACAGTGACGAAAACACAGCTATGAAAAGGGACGAATCACTCAATTCAATGCCCAAATTAAAAACTAGTACAATCCGTAGAAGTCGATGATTTAGCCACTAAGATCTTCAAAAATTAATGAAATAATCTGGTGAAGAGCATGCGTCAGCTCATTTACAAAATTGGGTTGTATGCTCTATGAATGGAATTTTAGAATCCTCTGCCCATTTTTGGGAAAGCTTATGTTGGACTAACTATAGAAGTATAACCCTCCTTAGCATAGCATTCAAGTTCCTTGATGACCGTATTTCTTATACCGATCATCAATAACCCGACATGTCAGTATCATTAAGGTTTAAGACCAGGTTATTCCTCCATCGGCCTATTATTCCCTCTACGGCAGACCTAAACAAATACTGAAAAATATCATATGAAAACTCCTCAATTTTTCATCGATTTTAAGGATGCTTATGATAGTGCCTATATTATATACCAACTATACAGGGCCACATTTGGTTTTGTCATTACTTTCAAGCTTGTTTCGTTGTGGAAGAAGTCGGAAACTTCACAGAATCTTCTAAGGTAAAAAAGGTCTTAGACAAACAATACACCATTATGCGACCTCTTAGAAATCTTCCTTGAAAGTATTGAAAGAAGTGAAATTCAACACAAAGGCCAGAATATTCTAGAAGATGGAACAACTTCATATGCTGATAGCTTTGACATAGTCGAGACAAATTAGCATGTTGATAGTAATGTGCGGAAGCAAGGCAATATCAGCAATATCAGATAAAGAAAACATAAGCCAACAATGGTTACTACTGGCTTAGAAAGCAATTGGGCCGCAAAGCCCATTCATTTATGCTTTGAGCGAAAGATTCTCGGTGAGGTGAGTATGGAAGAGAAGGAAAACCAGAACTATGTCCGGTGTACGAGTACAGCGACAAGGATCTGGTCAGAAGACTGTGCTTACAGTGAGTAAGATGGGTGGGTCAAGGACACTGATGCTTGAATCAGAACGATCTTCGAATCCATCCCATTGGTACAACACAGCAAAGGGAGACCTTAGCTAAGCATGCAGTTAGCAAGGGATCTCATCTAATTCGGGTATCCCAAAGCAGTATTTGTTCACGAAACATAAATTCCGTCCTTCGTCGTAGTCTGTAAGACATGAACAGCCTTTGCATGAACTGCTTTATCATTCCCGAATATTTATGTTACGTAACTGCACTTCTGTTGATCGTAGTAGACTGTGTTTGTCAAGTTCCATACGACGATGTTAACATGTTTACTGATCAAAGCATTCACCTCGTTCAGAACTACTTCTTTGAAGGTGATGTTTGCCAATAGAGCAGATAAAGGAGTTTTCTTTCATTTAAGGTTTTATAGGCTAAGGGAAGTAACCACCGGATTTGAGAGATGGTAAGCCGATCAGTTATCTTTCCTGTGGTCTACAAAACGGTTGGATTTAGTTCGGACTTTTTTCTATATAGAGCACATCCTCAACAGCATACATGCGTTGCTTTTAATTGGACTTTTGGATATACAGGGTATGTATCAAAGTAAACAGGGCTTTTTAAAAATGAGATCAGCAAAAAGTTATTTTTTTGCAAAACCGACTTCTTATTCTAACCAAAATAGTCCCCTTCCGACTCAAAACGGCGATTTCCATGGTCTAAAGGTATGCCGAACGGGTGTTTTAGATCGTCGGCCGGGATGTCCTTCAGAATGTTGTTCAGGCAAATACGGGGAGTGGTTGATTGTTATAATGCGATTTTTACCAAAAAAAATTGGTCACAAGTGATGATGAGATGAGATCGCTCATTATCGTGTAACAAATGCCAATTTCCTGCTGCGCGACATTCTGGCGAAATACGATCGCCCAAACGCTTCGAAACACCAAGATATGACTGTCTGACTAGGTGAAATGAAACATTTGTGAACAATGCACTTGGAATCGTTAAAGCAAATCAACACTGTCTTTACTTTTGCCTTCTCCAAACGAAATTTTTTGCATTTTGGCTCATCTGGCACCTTCCACTTGGCACTTTGATGCCACAGTCACAATGTTTTTGATCTTTTTGGCCTCCTTGTTAAACTCCGAACAATTTTTGCTCGATGCTCATTTTGATACCAATGACATAAAATGACGCTATAACTCCGCTTCTGTTCATCGAAATGTCATGAAATTTTGAAAGTACATCTGTGAAAAATCTGCCTTTTCGACGTATACAATTGCCAATAGATGGCCTCACTAGAATCACCTATTTTTAAAAGGTCCTGTTTACTTTGAGCCGCTTTTGATACCTGCGGAATCCAGACTTACTAGTAAATGTAGTTCCTTGAGAATTTCGTTAACACAAATCGTAGTGAAGAACATTCAAATCCATTTTAAGTTGTCGCCTTTTGCCAATCATATAAATTTTACGCACGTGCTTTTCTATAACGCTATAAGGAAAACGATTAATTTTCTGCTGATAGAATATGCAAAACTGATTAACTTAACCACGAAAACAACTTTCCATTAGCGATCAGATTAAGATACTTGCTTAAGGAATTCCAGTTAAAAAAAAAAAACAAGTTTAACTGAAATCTAACTGCCAATCTGCATTGTGGCAGTTTTTCAACCTTGAAATTCCCCCCTAGCCAACAAGTTAAAAAAAAAGTAGATTTTCAAAATGAGAGAAAAAAAAATCAAATTTGGTGTCTAAGAATCTAAGAATACGAGGGGACCATGTGTGACGAGCCTTATTAGCAGCTTTCCTTTCATTAAACTCTCAACAACGAGGCAAGTGCCTCAAGCCCATACTGATTATATTTACCACTGGAGTCAGATTGGAATTATACACTCCAGTGATTGTTTACAGATCATAAAAACCATCATAAAGGCAATAAAAAGAAAAAAAAAAATCATAAGCCTGACTAGGGTGGCCATTACGGATATAGTGGCTATTTCTTAATTTTCGCTTGATGGTGTGATTGCAGTTTACCACGTTTCGTTGTTATATTTGTACGAAAATAGAGACGGTAATGGGTATTGAATTATTAACATATCATCATGATAAGTTAGAAGTACGCAAAAATCGACAGTGAAACAGTAAAGGGGGGAGATGCGAGAAAAGTTGACGCAACAAAGTTTATCAAGCGCCTACACATAGTTCCACTATCCTCACCCATGCGCTAAGATCGTGTTTTCATTTTTAACAGAATTCGCTTGATTAAAATAATTTTTCTATGACTTTAGCAAAGCTGACCCCTATCCGACACATGCTTTGGGGTGATGACATGGCACAAATAAAACAATAATCATAGCTGGCTCAACGTTTCGAATGTGTGGTTGTTATTTTAACATCTGCTATGGTATGTTACGAATATGCGATTTAAATCTGAATTGACATTTTAGATTCAGATGGTTAGGTGGGTCTTAAATAACCAAAACCCATTTAGTGCTTATTGCCTCAGAAGTTCTTTAAGTCATCACGTCTTCGAATGACTGAAATGTATAAACAAGAAACTGGTTAGATAATCGTAGAAGTGACTTTCCGATAGTCTTAGACCATATAAGACCCATTATGGCACAACGTGAATCTGTGTGTCCTGTGTCCAGTATTGGTAGATGTCTAAAATTAAGAGCGTTTCAGACACAGCTTTAGACAAATCTATTTTTTTTTTTCTGTCCATTGTCCATTCGTCCATTGTACTCCTTCTCAGTACCTGTTCATGGAATCTTTCAGTCTTTTGAAGAGAGATAAGCAAGCCTAAAGTAAAGGAACATACCAGCACTCACCACACGAACGTCTGATGCGAGCGTAAGCTGGACATTTACAGAGACAGCACTCCGCGGTGTAGTCATCATTTTCACAGGTAGCGTTGCGGGATGTTGAATCACCTATGACCAATACATTTAAGTATTGGGTCTATAATTCGTGTGGTTTGCTAAGAGATGGCGTAACTTGTATTATTCCGTTGTTATTATTCCATTGGAACATGCGTTTGAAAGCTACTGTCATTGTACTTCATTTCAGTATATGTCATTTATTTGAAGCGTAAACAACATATTTTTTCTTCACTCAAATATGTCGAACTTTTGTGCCTGAAAAAGTGTTTTTGCGGGGAGTTCTTCTGCATTACTTTAATATGAAGAAAACTGCTGCCGAAAGTCATCGTATTTTGGTGGAAGTTTATGGTGAACATGCGCTAGCTGGGCGAACGTGCCAAAAGTGGTTTGCACCATTTAAAAGTGGTGATTTTGGCTTGGAAGACCATGAACGTCCTGGGCAGCCAATAAAGTTTGAAGATGAAGAACTGGAAGCATTACTCTATGAAGATTGTTGCCAAACAGAAGAAGAGCTCGCAGAATCTTTGGGTGTCACTCAAGCAGCCATTTCAAAACGTTTAAAAGCAGCTGGATATATTCAAAAACAAGGAAATTGGGTTCCACATGAACTCAAGCCGAGAGACGTCAAAGGGCGGCTTTCATGTCCGAAATGCTGCTGGAACGCCACAAAAGGAAGTCATTTTTGCATCGGATTGTTACTGGTGATGAAAAATGGATCCATTACGACAACCCCAAGCGCAAAAAATCATATGTGAAACCCGGCCAACCAGCCAAATCAACGGCAAAACCGAATATCCATGGCGCGAAGGTAATGCTCTGTATTTGGTGGAATCAGATGGGTGTGCTGTATTATGAGTTGCTAAAACCGGGTGAAACCATCAATGGACAACGCTACCGAACACAATTAATCCGTTTGAAGAGAGCAGTAGCCGAAAAACTCCCGGAATATGCGACCAGACACGAGGCAATAATTTTCCATCATGACAACGTTCGGCCCCACATTGCTATTCCGGTTAAGAACTATTTGGAAAACAGTGGATAGGAAGTCTTATAGCCCAGACCTTGTCCCTTCTGACTACCATTTGTTCCGGTCGTACGGAACGCCCTCACTGAAATACGGTTCACATCAGAGCAGAATATCAAAAATTGGCTTGATTCATTCTTGGCTGCCAAGCCAGAAAGATGGGAAAAAGTCATAGCTTCAGATGGGCAATACTTTAAATAATACTGTTGTATATGTTTTTCTTAAATAAACGTTCAAATTTTGAAAAAAAAACCACATGGATTAAAATATATACCCAATACATAGGAAAAGTGTAAGCAACCTGCCAGTAAGGAACCTGCAGTCTTTCCTGCTAAGAAACAGCAGGAAGACCGCTGACTTCTTAGAGACTTCAGGATGAATATGTTTGGTCTGGTAATCAGGACTTCCGGTGTCATTGCCATCAAATGGTAAGTCCATAAGACCACAGTTAAAAGATAGAGAACACGCAAGGTCATGAAAGCCTCAGTGTATGTTGTGGCAAAGACCACTTCTTTTTAAACAGAAAATGGCTTTAAAACTGTAGCCTATATCAGAAGAGAGATTCATCAATACATCTAGAGCGGAGCTAGGCATGCTAGGGAAAGTCACTATGCACCCAAGACAGACTGCTCTTTGAGGAAAAATGATGGTGATGCCTTAAGTACAAAATGAGTCAGACCAGATAGTTATCTGGTCTGAAAACCCATTTCCAATTCGCCAATCCGTCTAGGGCTACTTGCGCTTTAGAGCAGACAGTCGCTACACACAATCCAACCGACAGTACAGCTACACCATATGCATAGACGCATATTAACCAGTACTGCTTTTATTCGCAAAACTAGTGATTCGTCTACGCCGTATTGTCTGGCCGAGTTATACATACATGCAATCGTTGTCGAAAGCACTTTTAATGCCGATGGAAATGCCCAGTGCGTATTCCTTCTTGTCGAATGCGCCTTATATCCTGTCCACCAGATTTTAAAGCGCACTCTCGCAAAATTTTCTAAGTTATTGCGCATGCATCGCAAAGCAGTTTTGCGCACATGAATCTCGACCACTCTCTCCATGTTCTTCAACAAAAACAAGTCTGAAGCTCTTGGCGAGCGTGCAGTCCTCTTTTCCGACTTGTGGTACAAACGATACTCTCAGTGCTCCCCAGGGTTTCGGTATGTGTGTTACTGCCAGTTTACTAGCGAAGATTCTCTTCAGAATTAACAGCAGCTGATCTATACCTTTTTGTAACATAACTTGGTATGTGCCATCGGTACCAGGCTTCCATCAAAGGAAGCAAAAGCATATTAAATGGCCTCATCCGTCACCACAACCGATGAAATATATCAGCTAAGGCGCGTTGTGTTATTCAACTCATTAGCGGCTTCGTTAATAAGCAGTGAGATGGTTCTGAGATGGATAACCTCTGCTTTTGACTGTAAGTATTTGAGTGATTTCAGCATGCTTGATCTTCCCCTTTTAAGGACTTTGACTAGACTACTGGTTTCACCGACATTTTGATCTTTTCGCAAAAGTCTTTATAAGAGGGAAGACTCCAGACTTCCTTCAAATTAGTCCAAAGTAACATGTTTAGAACTTTTCTGGTTTCTTTATGAAGACGCTGCACGATTGTTTTCTAGCTGCACATGCCGGTTCAAAACGCTTGGTGATGACATCATTCAGGTTCTGAACAGCTTCCTTTAGTTTTTGTTTTGTCCTGAGTTTAGTGGAACCACTGTTGCACTTGCCGAGCTCTTCCTTAAATCGTGGAGATCTCCGATAGTTCTTTCCAGTAATCTCCCTAACATACCTGTTGGATAACGTTAATTACTTGCAATAGCATCGCAGCATATGATAGGTCCCATCTCGTGGAATCAAAGTATTCAATGAGTTCGGCTACCACCGTGGTAATAACAAATCATAGGGAAAATATAAAACGCAACGATGAATTTGTGTCACTCTTCGTTCATTTCGTAGCTTACATGCAACAATATATGCATATGACTGAAGCAACTAAGCCTTGGTTACAAAATTGCCTAAGTTTATCTGGTGAGAGAGAGTTCAGCACATACAGACAAGTTATCTGTGTTTCCGATCGCTCGTCATATAATAGTGTGAAACCTCTTGAACATCCGAAACCACAGCTGCGTTTATTCTATACCCATTGTTCTTATTAAGATATTATGTGAGGTTTAGTATTCAAATACAAGATCTATCGTATTTAGTCGCTGGACATGTTGAAAGCACTCTTTCAGTGTCATATAATGACACTTTGCGTTGCTTGTCGGAAATAGCGACTAAATTGGGAAAAATCATTTGAAGTTGAAAAAGTACTACGACTACGTAAAAACGATATGAGTTCATGAGACCAGGGGTGAAATGTCGAAACCAAGGCCTACTGTAGAGTGCCATCATTATGGCAGCTGGGCTTCGAGATAAGATCGTAAGCATATTGAAAAGTAGCGACCGGCTAATGGTAATAAATCTGATAACTTAGAATATTGTACGCTTCTAAGGCACTGCCTACTTGCGTGAGCAATACGAGCAAACGAAATATTTTGGCGCAATTTTGATGACTTTTAACAGAAAGTTAAAAGTTGAAAGGATGGTGTACAAATGGTGTACATTTTTTTTTTTTTATGAGCACACGCACAAGGAATTTGTGTACCCTTAAGATGTTTGCACACAGCGTGGGCGAAGCAAATTTTTGGAGGAAGAAAAGAGAAATACCGATGTACATTGTTTTTAAATGTTTGCGAGTTATAACGACTAGGAAATAGAGATCTGGAGAGGGCTTTCCCCAAGCGAGTTGTACGGCTTGGGAACGATTCACGATATTTTAGAGTACGTCTGAAAGTGGGCTTAAGGGTATACTAATGAGCATTCACGGCTAAAAGGAATGCACGGCGGAATGCTATTTTCGATTTCAGTGGAGCACTGGTGGTAGAAATAGCGATGACACAAAGTGAGACACGAGACATTGCCGGTGTTCAAGGGTGTCGATTGACTGACTAATATTAGTATCACTTATGAGTTTTATCGCACGGTTTTGAATCTAAGCTATCAGGTGCAGAGATCTTTTAGAAGCACCTGACCAGTTTTGTACGGATTTTTGCAGATTTTGGGCGGATGAATACCTTATATATTGAAGCCAGATCAAAGAGGGTGAAATATTTCTTATATCGCTTGAGGAAACCTAGACATTTTGACGAAATCGAATATGTGGTCATTCCAACGTAAGTTGTCACACATACCGAGAATGGAAAGTTTTTCGGTTTCGACGATGTAAGTGTCAGTCATAGATAATGTCTGGGTGGTTGCATTTCGCTTTAATGACAGCAGACTGCATTGAATTTTGGAAGAATTAAATTCCACTCTGTTGAAAGTTCCCCAATTAGTTATGCTGTTAATATCGGAATTTAATGTGCCTTATATACGCTGTCCTGCGAACAGCAGGTACGTGAGTCCGGGAACGAAAAAGAAAAGCAGAGAGTACTGTCATCAGCAAAGGATTGGATATTTAATTAGAAATAGCAGAGAAGAGATCATTTATGAAAATTAAAAAGAGTGTCGGAGACAGAACGGAGTCCTGGGGTATACCAGCATTTATTTTATGAATATCAAACTGGAAATCGTTCAAGGCAACTTGAATTGAACGTTCCGAAAGGTAATTTATGATCCATTGAAGAAGAGAGTTATTGATCCCAAAAGCACGCATTTTCGGCAAAAGAGCCTGATGCCAAACTCTGTCAAGTGCAACTATGTTGCTTTCCCCAGATTGATGTACGCTTTGGTTCCATTTATCGGTGAGACAAGCCATCAAATCACCGTTATTGAGAAGTTGTCGAAATATTTCTTAGCTGACGATTGATCAGCGTTTCTATGATCTTGGAAAGAAGGGACGTAAGTGCAAAGGGTCTGTAAGAAGAGAGAGAAGAAGATTTGCCTTTTTTTAGGGATGCGTTGGACAAATGCTATTTTCCATCTGCTCGGAAAGAATCCCAAAGAGTAGAATTGATGAAAAAGCTTACACAGTGCTTTTGCCAGCCAGGAAGAACACCTCTTCAGAAGAAGGGGAGATATGCCACTTGGACCAGCGGATTTGTATATATAAAGATTTGTAAGTACTCTTACTACTACACGAGTACGAAAGTTTATTCGTCTCAGTGAAGATTCAACGCACTCAGTGTAGGCGAAGAAAAAGCACAATCAGGAAGTGTTGAGCTAGACGCAATGTGTGCGACAAGTAGATTAGCCTTGTCCAAAGAGCTGATGTCTGGAAGGTTGTGGAAATGAGCTTTAGGATGGAGGATGAGGCAGACTCCTCAGTCGAGAAAATAAACTGACATAAATTAGACAGTCACAGTCACACAGACCGAAACAGCGGTCGAGTTGACCAAGCGGCTTCTGGCAGAGGAAATCAATAGTTCTTTAGGAATGGTAAAGGAGGAAATACATCGGTGCCTCTTAAGCTAGTCAATATCGGATGGCATAGGCTTACCTGAAAATATATGAAAAAAAATGAGGCACAGATATAACAGATTTGAAATAAGAGAACTCCTCTGTAGATCTAAACTCGGCATGCATGGAATTATTGCCATTATCACAGGACATTGGAGAACAGGAAAACTTCCGGTCTGGCTGGGTATTCTACATTAAAATGTCAGCAGCTGTTGGCGGATCCCAAGAAAGCATATCTAATTCACTTTTTATTAGTTTCCGGGTCAATTGGGCTCTCTGAATACCTAAAAGAAGAATTTATTTTAATTTTACTTTTTCCATCCAGTCAAGGATATCCACTTTGTGATATTCTCCGATAGGCAGGTATAGCAGTTGAGGTAATCAACACGGTACACCACGGACCTAACCGCGTTTTTCTCGCAGTTGAAACCATCATTTTTGCCTACGTATCTACTATTGTATTTGATTTGAAAGCTCATCATAATAGATTTACGCCAAAACAACGTTTACAGATTGTGCAAATTTGTTTCGAAAATCGTATCTAAGTTCGCGGAACTTTCCGTTTTATGAGCTTACTCTTACTTACTTACAAGGCCCAGGTCGTGTAAGAATTGAAGCTAGTTCACAATGGTGTGAGACGTCCGAGGGTGGATCAATAAGTCCGCAACTTTTTGTATGAAAGATAGAAAGATAGTTTTTTCGACAAAAAATGCAGTTTATTCCATCCAAATTTTTTACAACGCATTCAAATATTAAGATTTGCCAAATTCCTCAAAATTTCCATATTTGGAATCTCTTTTTAGTCATTTCTTCAGGCTTGGAAACAAGAAATATTTACTGGGGTCTAAGTCCGGAGAATATAGCAGATGGTGTAGCAATTCATAAAATTTCTCCATAGCGACTTCCTGTATTTGCACCCGTGCATTGCCTTAATGAAAGGACACTTTCTTCCTAGTCAAATGCTTTTTATTTAAATTGTCGCTGAACCGATCCAAAAATCTGGGATAATATTCACTATTGATTGGTTTTTCTTTTTGAAGATAATCGATGGGAATTATGCCGTGTGCATCGCAAAAAACATTTTTGTGACAATATTGGCCGACAGACTCTCATTGGACTTGTTAATTACCGATTCGCAGAGAGAAATCCATTTTGTCAGCTGCTGCTTAGTCTCAGATAAGTTGAAATAAGTCCGCATTGGCATTGAATAACGCCATTTTTTTTTTTTTTTTTTTGAATGACCAGAATTTCGCATTTCGAGTGAAGAAAGTACGCAGGCCATTATTGAGACGCCGTTACATCCATAAAAAGCAACTACTTAGTACTATTTATAGGCTGAAGGAATCATTAGTCCAAATTTGTTCAGAAATGATGCCGGCCAGAACATAACAGCCAACGAAAAGCGCTATAGATCCATGATTACGGAATTTTTTGTTCTCCAATTGAATGGCATATATGTGAAAGAGCAGTAGTCTTAAAAAGACGACGCAACATGTTACAAAGCGAGCTCCACAATCAGTTTATTGAAGGAAACATTCGAAGAGCGTATAATTTCGCGTATTGGACCTGTTAATTGGCCTCCAGGATTGTGTGATTTAACACCTTTGGATTATTTTCTGTGAGGATATGTGAAATTGGTAGCTTACGCCATTAAACCAGAGACGATGTACGACATTGAAGCCAACATTCGGGGCGATATTGCCGATATAGGGCCCCAGAAGCTAGAAAATTTGACTTCCAGGTTCAGATTTATTCGAGTCAGGCATGGAATACATATGCACATATGCGTCTCTGAAGTGACCTCGAAAGTAAATAATAAACGCTTTTTTTTATAGACATAGAGTCAAGGCAGCACATATAGGAAACTCAAGAGCACGTTGGAAGTGGTAAAAAAAAATAGATCGGTCTACAGCACGATATCAGTTATCGCATCACGACTAAGCTTTATAATTGTTATCGGTCTTAAAGTGTACCAGAACTGGTTGTGACTGTAAACAATACTTTGCGCTGAATAATTGGCCCACTATCCGCCCACGTATCAAAGAAAGTAAAAACATGAAGCAGAGGCACTCAAATATTAATCACACCACAACTGACTTGTCACTACCATAAACGGCGCTCCTCTGCATAAACCTCATTGCGGACCGCCAACATCGGACACATAACCTAAAATAACAAACAAAGATGACAAAAATGAAAACAAAAATAACTGCCTGACAAGCGTTTCCACTCTAATCCATACAGTGATCAGTTCTTCAGAAAATAAGATCGTCAAATTGGCACACTGTTTCCGATACCACGCACAAAACGTCTAACATTGCAACAATGACAGCGGCCAAAACAACAAAACAATAGGAAAATTGCTCGGCTTACCTCTTTTACTATTTTTTCCTTCGTTCTCTTCAATACGTTGATCTTTTAGCCAGGAATTTTGGCTAAACCGAACAAAACAAAAACAAAAACCACGATCAGTATCCAAAAATATCCACAGAGTCAGAGCGAGTCAAGAAAACGTCTAACAAACGACTTCGCGGCCGTACTATTTCCTGATCACTTTCTACGATATTTTGTGACGAATTTTCTGGCGTCACTGTTAAAAATGCACCACTAACTACAAATTGCCAGAAACGATCACTTCAATAAGACTGCACTGTGAATGTGAGATCAACGAAACGTGATTTACTGAACCACGCCGACGACACTAATCAGGGAAACAATGGAGAAATTAATTTCACTCGACTTGGCTTTTCACACCACTTGAGTTGGTAACTCGTTTTGCAGTTTTCCACAGGCCAGAAAATTCTTGAAAACAAGTGCAGCGCAATGTACATGTATCTAGATAACACGGGGCATGGGTAATCCACTTTTTCTCAAGGAATTTCGCCCAACTCTACGGATTCGGTTTGTGTGTGTGTGTGCGCGTGTCGTGTGCTTTATTCGCGACGTGCAACTTCAATAAGCGGGAAAAAATGAATGAGCAACGAACGGAGGCAACTGCACTGCTACTCTACCCCAACGGCGAAAACAAAATGACAAAAAGAGCGGCGAATGCGAAACTACGCTACGAGTAACGACAACGAGTGCGGTACTGGTGCTGCTGGTACTGGTTTTGAGAACTCGCCTGTGAATAATTCACATGTTGGTTTCCCCAGTGGAGTAGTTTCAGTGGAAGTGGAAGTTGAACTGCTTCACGAGAAAGAAAGAGGCAACAAAACAAACGTTTGACATGTCACTGTTGGGGAAGAGTGTGGGGATATGAAGGTATTATAGAAAGATGGTGTGCATTGGAGTTGTTGCAATTGAGTGCAAAAGTAATTGAACTCATTTGAGTTGTTTTTTTTTGCTTTCCACTCAAAAGGGGGAGCATTTTTCCCATGTTTGGTTGGCTTTGGATGAAGGTGGGGAATCAACAGCTGGTTTTCGAAAAGCACTCAAATACAGAATTGTTATTGACAACCTGTTGATTTATGAATACGGACCGGGGGAAAGTTTTTGTCTTAATTCATATTTAATTAGGGATTAGGAGATTTATAGAATTTTTTAAATAACTTAACGAAACCAGTTAACCCTGTAATTCTCTAGAAACAATAAAAATGTTTAATGATGTACATAAGTTTTTAATCATCTTAGGAACCAGAATGTGTTCATTGTTCATTATTCTTAAAGATAATGCGACGTAAATACTTGTAATGAAGAGACTTTTTTTTTACCATAATTTGCCGTCGAGCTAGCTCTGTTTGTGACAACTTCTAATTTGATTCTGAGAGATTGGTAACGCCGAAACTATAGGTTCATTTTAGCAAAATTGTTCCAAAAAAGCAGTCACCTAGATTGAAGAAGCGTGCGAAACAAGAATATTTAATAACTCATTACGGAAACACGCTATTTTACGAAAAAGAAGAAATCAGATGATTGAAACACTGATATCACGTATGGCGTTGTAGCCGTTAAATATTATAATTTATTTGGTTTAGCATCATTGGCAGGTCAACCAATTTTTACTGCTTCTGTTTATATACTTGCTAACGCTAAAAAGAAAGAGTGCAGAAGATACAAGCAACTACCGATTAATATCTTTTTTAAACACGATAATGAAAATCTTCTCTATAATACTTCTCAAGCGTTTAACAAATTGAATAACGAATAATGGACTCCTTAGTGAATTCCAAGCAGACTTTCGGAAAGAATATTAAACTGTGGATAAAATTTTCACGTTATCAATCATAGCTAAGACATACCTTGATAATGGGAAATTTTAAGGCTGCTGTTCCTCATAGTATTACAAAGTACTAGGTTGGGTGAAAAGTAACCTCCTTGACAGCCAGAATGCGCAGCTACTGCAAAAAAGGTTATGGTGCCTTGGAGTCCGTTCATATTTAGGCAGACATGCCAAATTTCAGTGCAATACTGTCTTTAGTTTTGTTTTGACAGCTGATTGTTGTTGACGTGCTTGGCATCATGTTTAGTATGGACAAAAACGATTTTCGTTCTCTCATAAAACATTATTTTTTGAGAGGCAAAACGGCCAAGGAAACAAAAGAAAAGTTGGATAAATATTGTGGAGCTAATGCTCCGTCAGACTACACCGTCAAATATTGGTTCCGAGAGTTTCTTGGTGGCCGCAAATCCACTACCAATCAAGTCCGCAGCGGCAAGCCCTCCGATGCGGTTACAGAGGACAATGTCAAAAAAATACATGCAATGGTGTTGGCTGACCGGAAATTGAAGGTGTGCAAGCTAGCAGATACCACAAAGATTAGTACTGAGCGCACATGCCGTATTTTGGGCAATATTCTGCATATGAAAAAGTTATCCTGCAGCTGGGTGCCGAGCATATACACTCCTGACCAAAAACACGAACGTGAGAGCACTTCGAAAGAGTGTTTTGACTTGCTGATGCGGAATCGGGGACTTTTGGCTTCGATTGGTAACTGTTGATGAAACTTGGATCCACTTTTACACACCAGAGAACAGAATGAGTGCCTGGCAATGGACTGAAGTCGGCACGAGTGCTCCGAAGCGGCCGAGGGAGGCTCGATGTGTCGAAAAGGTTATATCGTCGGTTTTCTGTGACTGTCATGGCATACTCTTCGTGGACTAACTCGAAAAAGAAACCATCAACAGCGAGTATAACTGTGCGTTATTGGATCGATTGAAGGCCGAAATCGCTGCAAAACAGAATCACATGAAGCGAAAAAAATTTTGTTTTTGCAAGACAATGCACCGGCGCACAAGAGCATCGCAACAACCACAGCTAAAAATAATGACTTACGGCTCCAATTGCTGTCGCATCCACCGTATTCGCTCGATTTGGCTCCCTCGGACTATTATCTCTTCCCAAACCTCAAATATGGCTCATTAATAAAAAATTCAGCTCACGCGAGGAAATCATCGACGCCACGGAGAAGTATTTTGCAGACCTTCCGGTCGGAAGTCGGAAAATCGCTGGAATAAGTGTATCAAACTAAAAGGGGACTATATTGAATAAAGTAAAGAAACCTTAAAAAAAATTTTTTTTTCATTCCTAAGGAGGTTACTTTTCAATTGTCCAGACCAATTGTCTTACTAGTTTGATAAAAAATGGGCGTCAAACACAGATGCTTACTGAGCTCTTCGCTTTTTTCAATATTCCTTGATGACATTACTGCTTTTCTTCCAGGAGGAACTGTTTTCAATGGAATATACATCAAAAACTTAATGTATGCTGATGAAATCGTCCTACTAACAGAAACGTCAAATATGATGCAACTCATGGCCAAAAAATTACAGCAATATTGCAGCAAATGGAATTCAGACGTTAACACCGATTAATCAAAAATTATGGTTTTCAGAAATGGCTCTGGTAGATACGCTAGAGATGAGAATTGGACCTGGAAAGGTTAAAGAGTAGGAGTAATCCTGATTTCAAAACTTTCTCTTGAAAAGCACTTCAGATCCAACTTCATGATGCTAAAATGGCCATAAACTACAACTGGAAGGGAATCCTTGACAAAAATAATGTCGTAGAAAGTGTGAAGTTCAAACTGTTTATAGCGGTAGTAAAAACCATAATGTGCTATGCTGCATAGGTCTGGAGATTTTTCCAGTATGACGACGTTGAAAAATTGTCAAGATACTTCCCAAAAAAATTTTTTGTCTACCAGAAAACACTCTTCGTACATGCTTTATTTGGAGACCGGACTTCCTTCTCTCTACTTATATATTCTGAAACTTCACTTTAGCTATACCTGAAAGATGTAAGATGTAAAGACTTCCTAAATTGGTGGCATCCCTTATCATGCAATGTAAATCTCAATTCTTTGGCGAGAGGTCAAGATTGTGTTTGGAACATAACGTGCAACTAAATGGCCACAACCCTGAAACATGGGGAAACCATTAGAAACCCTTGGAAACCCTATGGAATATTATCAAGGAAACAAAATTTGAACTTTTCTATGAACGAGCAAGGCAAAGTGAATTATTTTAGACAGTGACAGCTGGCAAAATCAAGTCAGCTACGTTAAAACTGCATGCAAATACCTTTCATAGTTCATTGTGAACTATGAATGTACGAAGATAAAGATCTAACATCTAACTAACTAACTACTTGCAAGCACTATAGTGGGACCGCTGCCTCCTGCTAACGGAAGCAATGTCGTCAGCGAATGCGAGTAGTTGCACAGTATTTTAGGGACGATGCGCATATTGATTTTTATGCTAATACTATAAAAAAAAAATGTCTCTAGAGATCTTCGTTAAATGAGCTTTAAAATCAATGCAGAGGTAATAAGTATCGATATGGACTTCTTGGGCTTTGGATTTGACATATTGCGAATACTTGATCAATTGTGAACTGAGCTGGCCCTTAAGCCGTTGTGATAGGGGCCAATCACATTGTTAACATAGAAGTTAGAACCGTGCGGTGTTAAGAAAATTCATAACTTAAAAGTTATGTGGTTGACACAAATTAGAGAGTAATATTTCCTATGCCTTGGGCTTAAATTTTATATTTCAGGCATTCTTTCCTTCGGGCTTATCTTGAAAATAAGTTAATTTATGCTCTTCGTCCAGTAATTTCTCGTAGCTGTCCTATTGAGCAGTCTCATCAGTCTCTCATCAATATGCCTCTCATATTTTTTGTTTTTCGTACCGAGAAGCCAATAAAGTATTATGTTCGTAGAGCGCACCAGCCGTTAGTTTCGTAGCTACTGTTTCATAATCAAGTTGTTTTGCTACTGCTTACTGTGCTATAATATTTTAAAAATTATGTTGGCAAAATATTGACCGCTTAAAACCTGGTAGCATTTCCACTTAATCTAATAGAAATATACACATAAAAAAATAATATGAATATTTTATGATGTAGAAAACCCATAAAATGATTTGCTTACCAGCACTACAATGTGCGAGTATTTCATGAGAAAATGTGAGCATTTATAGAGAAGCTGCCAAAACTGGAATTTTGGAAACTATACAAAAAGCCTCATAAGGCATTGTCACGCACACATTAATAAATAAGGAGCTATTAAAGCTCTAAAACCAAATCAGGAAATGTGATTCCTCGCCCCTCTACTTTAAATTGTTAGATATATTACGTATTGTGTCTGTATTATACCTCAGTGAGTGGGTTATTCCAGGCAATTGCAAACAAAACAAACCAACAAACACCAAAGTACAGGGTTTTCCTATAGGGACTTGACAACTTTGAATTTAATTTGTGAACGCACTCTTTCACTAATCATCAAACTGTCACTGTCAATTTATTCAGTAAGCTCAACATTTTCATTGTGGTAAAGTACACTAACGAGCAATGTCTGCAAATCATAAAAATTTTCTACAGATATTCGGAGTCGCAAAATCATCTTCAGTGGCGAAGCTCATTCTTGGCTCAATGGGTTCCTCAATAAGCAAAATATGCGTTATTGGTCGGGTGAAAACCCACATGTGCTTCATGAATCACCACCTCATCCACAAAAAATAACTGTTTGGTGCGGTTTGCATGACGGCGGCGTTATTGGTCCATATTTTTTCGTCGACGATAACGATCGTCACGTTACTGTGAATGGTAGGCGTTATCGCGCCATGATCATCGATTATTTTTGGCCCGAATTGGAAGATGTGGACTAAGACGACATGTAGTTTCAACAGGATGGTGCACCAAGCCACACAGCACACGCTACAATCGATTTATTGAAGAGTAAGTATGGTGAGCGTGTTATCTCAAGACATGGGCCAGTCGATTGGTCGCCTCGTTCGTGAGATTTAACGCCGCTTGACTATTTTCTGTGGGGCTACTTTAAGTCATTGGTTTATTCCAACACGCCAACGACGTTGGAAGAGCTCAGAGCCAACATTGAACGCGAAATAGCGGTCGTTTCGGCCGAAATGTTTGGCCAAGTCATTGAAAATTGGGTCCAAGGAATCGACTGTTGCAAACGTGCCCGCGGTGGCCATATGAACGAAGTCGAGTTCCATTCATAAATGTTTTGATTGTACTTCAAGCCAATAATAAAGTTTTTGAAATATCTCAAATGGTTTGACTTTTATTTTAAAAAAAAGTTGTCAAGTCTAGAAAACCCTATATAACTTTTTCAAAACTATACAGATGGAAGCATTCTCGTTACAAATGAACTAAGTCAAGACTTTTTCCATCGCTCATTTACAATGATATTCCGAGTAACAGGTCTTTGGAAAAAGTCAACCAGCCTGCTGCACTCAGAACTATCTATGTTCTACGACTCCAAATTGCGTCATATCTCCACATACACTCTTCAATAGGACGCACTCGGGAAGTAGCAAGATCTTAAGATCTGAACAAACTCAAAAAAAGGTGTTCTTGTTTCCAACCGGTCTCTACCGAAGGCTAGCTTTTTATGACCCTTCTCATACAAACCCATTAAATTTTTCTTCTTCTTAAGTCAGATAAACCAACAGTTCATAAAACTCGTGATTTGATGGCATGTTTTTGGTAAGAAGAGAACAAAGTCTATGCGAATTTGATGGTATTTTAGGGCCATTTGACAGAGTTTGGCATCAATCTCTTCTGTTGAAAATACGTGTATTTAAGATCGATGAATCTCTTTGGATTAGAAACTATCTTCCAGAATGTTCAATTTAAGTTGTCTCAGCTGTTTCATGTCTGATGTTCATAATATTATAAGAAATCTGATATGTCATATGGTTTCTATCTCCTATCTCTTCTAATTTAAATGTTCAATAATGATGTCTTGTCTTTGTCTTCGTCGAAACTGAAAATCTTCCCATTCTCGGTATTTGGGTCAATGACAAACTTTTATGAAAAATGTTTAGAAAGTAAAAAATACTTCACCAAGTTAGGTCTGGCCTCAGTAAATATGGCAACTGTCCGCCCAAAATTGGAATTTAATGCCCAGTCTGGCAAAGTTTGGTTTATATTAGGAACACTTTCTGCACTTGTTGGAAAGGACTCAAAGCCGTGCGGTAAAACTCATAGATAATGCCAATATTGCACAGAAGAGGTTACCAAAGGCCTGGCTGAGAATGCCAGTCGAGCCAAATAAGATCTCTACTAAAAGGAAATAATCGACGAAATCGACTTTGAATCTAAGCCATTACTAGCAAGATATCCTCCGTCATTTTAAGAGAAAGATTCCTCAACGGATGATGGGGTTCATTTACATTGGGTACTTCTAGCGAAAAGGCGTAAACGACGAACTACGAGTATAAAAGATGTACAACGACAATTTTGTTTAAAAAAAGTCAAATCAAAGACGATTTCTAAAATACCGCACTGTTTTGACTTATATTTATTAATGTGCCTCACATCCATTGCCCAATCCGTCATTCTACGCATCTGCTTCAATTTCCATCGAAGTAATTCACTCAAATCGTCTTTCCCCTTTTTAACACAATAATTATGCACTCTTCCGGAAGTAGGAATAAGTCCCTTCTTACCACAACCGAATTGTTTAAGGAACTGTTCAACCAAAACCAAAAGTATACTAGACTCTGTGTTTGCTCCGAGCTGCAGGTTGCTTCCTTTAACACGTAGTTCTCGCAGATATGGGTACCTATCTCTTCCTATACAGTTCTCGTACTTCTAAAATTGTTCACACGGTTACCGTTATAGACTACTTCAAACTGCAAAACAACCTTATTACTCCGGGAATTCTAGAGCTCAATGGGTAGCCCTCAGGTATTTAGTATGCACTGTTCACTTACAATGGACAGGTACTGACAAGGTACGCACAAGTAACTGTTTAATGACCATCATTGTCACAAAATATCAGGTTTCCAGCAGTTCAGTTCTCTTTGCGCCTCAATGAAATCGTTGAACTTGGCTTCTTGAATTACCAAGTAAATGTACAGTATTTAGAGCTACCGTGGTTGTGGCAGGAAGCAACTGATCTCGAACGTCCATGAACAGAAGTTAGAGTAAGTTCCAATCATTGAAGTGTAAATTTCTAGTCGAACACTTGTTGGATCAGCTAAGTGGCGGTCTAATTATATCCCCATTGAAGACGAGATGAAGATTGCGATGAGGGATTTGTTGTTTTTATTTTCTATCCACCGACATTGAATCGAAATAACTTGCTGGAGCTGATGCTGATGATAAAGAGATTGTGGGTTTGCGTACTTAACCGGAAATGGAGAACCTATGGGTTGTTGACCTACATATGTACGTTTATACTTAAGACTTGGTCCGCAAATGGAGTCTAATTAGACGTTGAGAGTACCAGGGTTTTATTGGGCTATTCTTTGGAACACCCGTAATGATGCAAAAATCGTTAAATGCCGTTGTTTGTCGACGTTATTGGATACGTTTGTGTGAACATTTTATCTTATGAAAGTACCTTCGTATGATGAATTTGGATCTTTTGGAAAACGAAATTTTGTAATGTTGAACTAGTTTGGGAGTAGTGAGGGGGTCAGTACTTTATGTATATCTTTTCTGTCACAGAGTGCATCCACTCTCTTGCTCTGGGCTGGATTAAGGTTTCATTTGGACTATGGCGAGGATCAGTCTAGCGGAGAGTCCAGTTTCAAGAATAGTTTAGTCGATGGACTTATGTCTGGAGAAATTTGTCTGTTATAACAGGAACCGTGGTGAGCCTAAAATAAATAACACGACAGCATGGAACTCTATGAAATTCGAAATTATCGGTATCTAGCGAAGCTCACTTGGGGATCGACAAGGCAAATATTCTAGAGATATGAAATATTGTATTGTAATTGGTAGATAAGTCTATACATGATTTCTCGTCAACAAATAAATGAAGTGCCAGTTTAACCAGCCGTCAATGACCAAGAACTAGTAGAACCCATCAAGGATCTATTAGACACGTCGACATAGCTTAACGAATTTTAAGACGGGGTGTGATGCTGCAGAAGCTACCAACAAACACTCACCAGTCTTAGGAATAGAAGCAGTGACTTAAGAAAAACAAGAAGAAACTACCCACGTTAGCCTAATTTAAGTGTTTCGAGATACTAGGATTCGCAGGAAAATCTACAGCTATTTATCAGATCAGTGCCCACGCATCCATATGTGTTCTACTGCCGACCGTAACACCATTCCTTCTGCGTAGCATATCACATTCTGTACATAGAGTACAGATTTTTTTTTTTATTAAATTTTCATTAAATATGGTCCACGTCAAGTTGTGGTCAGGATAGATGTTTCTGCTCGTGTCCTACTGGACGAATTATTACATAGTCAACTGCACGTCAGCTTCGCTTGAAACCGACATCCATATACTCGTATGTATAATAGATGTAACAGAACCGCGTCGATTGGAAGGTCTACAAGCGAGCTAAGGTGGAACTTATGCTAGATACCGATGTACCCGCGAAGATATTGTTTCTTGACATGATTAGGTCACAGAAAAGGGAGATGTCCGTCCCCAGAAAAATAATCTTCTTTCAAACAGAAAATATACGTGAACAACTTGTTCGGGAACTAGAAGAGTTGCCAATGGAGAAAGTTGGAAAAGCCAATTGCATAGCTTATGTGGACACCATTTGTATTGCAGAAATGGTAGCTAAATCTAAAAGAAAAAGCGAGGAGGTGAAGGTAGCCTTAAAAATATTTGATTTTTAGTTACGTGAATGGACGTCCAAAACAAAAGAACTGCTCAGAAAAATTCCAGACCGAGACCAAAAGTTATTCTGCATCCAAAGTATTGTACTATGAACCTTCGAAACACAACATCTTGGAAGAATGGAATAGCTTATGATGAATTAAAGCGCATCAACCAAATCCTCGTCTGCTACGGTTGGTTCATACAATAAGTAAGTCAATCGGGTCAAATTACATAGAGAGTCGTACCTGTGGTGCCCAAGGATATGAAGTTGCATTCTTGGACTGATTACACTGTCAGACTGTACTGAATTCCCACTCTAACGCCAAAATGATAGACGTGCATTAGAAGCAGAGGGTGTGACTACTCTTAAATTGCGGGAGCACTTGTTAAGTTTTTCGGAAAATTGGATAGAAAGAGAGGAATCCGGAAGGATTCCTAGTGTAAGGAATATTAGAGTGGCCAAATAATTTGTTTGTCAACTTTTTAGTCGCTTTAATGCGAATAGCTGCATTAACAGCCCCTTGCCTGCTAAACAAGTGAAACAAAATATCCAGTACAGCGGAAGGAGTAGTACGTAAAAGCTCCACTATGCACAGACATGCTGTCCTTTGTACTTTGAAATACTACGGCATATCTTGGAAAACGTCATGAGTTTCTATATAGACAAACTTTACAGAACCATGTCTAATTTTGGCATCCTTGCCAAACTCCTTCGATTGTGCTGGATGACGATAGAGAACGAACGCTGCTCCATCAAGGAGTGTAAAGAACTTACCGAGACCTTTGATGTCAATTAATAATTTAGATAAAGTAATTCGCCATTTCCTTATCATTATTCTTGAACGAATAGTGCAACATTCATGCGCCAATACAAGAAGCACAATCTTTGAAAATTCAGTATGTCAGTATCATCGAGTAATTGGAAGAAAGCAGCGTGGTGACACTGGCGCTTTCGTGAGTATTAAGACGGAAGCAGCTAAGATGGGTTTAACGGTAAATGAAGAAAAACTAAGTATATGCTGTCAACCAGAAAGGACACCCAACATCGTCGTCTCGGACAGAACGCCACTCTCGACAGATATAACTTTGAGATACCTAAGGACTTTGTCTTCCTAGGCTCCGCTATAAATTCAGACAACAACACCAGCGCTAAGATCAAACGAGAAACAATTTTTGTCAATTGGGCCTAACAAAGCCCTCCCTCGAAAAACAAAAGTGACCCTATTTAAGAGCTCAATAATACCAGGCCTGCTTATGGCGCAAGTGCATGGACTTTATCAAAAATGGATGAGGGTGCTCTTGGCTGCTTTGAGAAGAAATTTTTTTCGGGTGATTTCGGTCTCGTCTGCATAGACAGTGAGTGGAGGACGAGATACAACGACGAATTATACGGGCTGTTCAGAGACATCAACTTAGCCAGAAGAGTAAAAGTGCAACGGCTGAAGTGGCAGGATCAACACCAATACTCCGTTCTGAAAAATTTTCAAATCCCTCCCCGAGGGGCAGTAGAGGGTGACCGCACACGCAAGTGTAAGGGGACTTTAACCAACTTACGGTGTGAAACTGGAGGTAGCTGGTTAAAGATTGAATTGACTAAGGCTTAGGTCCACATAGGACTGTAAATAAGTAAGTATACGAATATATTGGAACTTAAGACAACCCCGATAGTTGCATTTTGCAATTCAACGTAGCATGTCTTATTTTTTGGCAATGAAAATATTGTACTATCACTCCTCTTATTGTTCCTTTAACCATCCACTTTACTACTGGAAACGAGCTGAGCTATAATTTCTGTTGTTCGCTTTTGGTTGTGGCCATGAAGATTGGCTTAACTTCTATGAATACGAGCACTTCGCACTCTTTCTCTTCGGGTACTGCGAGGAATTCATCTGGATCAGAGGACGCTACTAACAGTTTTATCAGAATTGTTTTCAGCAATCGATTACTACTTCTACCGAGTTAATTTGATACTTATTGGGTATATATTTATTTAAGAATAACATGTACAATGGTATTATTCAAAGTATTGCCCATCTGAAGCTATGACTTTTTCCCATCTTTCTGGCAATTTGTGGATCCCATCCCAAAAGAACTGCGCCGGCTTGGCAGTCAAGCCAATTTTTGATATTCTGCTTTGATGTGAACCGAATTTCAGTGAGGGCGTTCTGCATCGACCGGAACAAATAGCAGTCAGAATGGGCAAGGTTTGGGTTATAAGGCGTGTGGGGTAAGACTTCCCATCCACTGTTTTCCAAAGTAGGGCCGAGCGTTGTCATGATGGAAAATTATTGCCTCGTGTCTGATCGCATATTCCGGGCGTTTTTCGGCTACTACTCTCTTCAAATGGATTAATTGTGTTCGGTAGCGCTGTCCTTTAATGGTTTCACCTGGTTTTGGCAGCTCATGATACAGCACACCCATCTGATCCCACCAAATACAGAGCATTACATTCGCGCCATGGATATTCGGCTTTGCCATTGATTTGGCTGGTTGGCCCGGTTTCACATATGATTTTTTGCGCTTGGGGTTATCGTAATGGATACAAAAATGACTTCCTTTTGTGGCGTTCCAGCAGCATTTCGGATATGCAAAACCGCCTTTTGACGTCTCTCGGCTTGAGTTCATGTGGAACCCAATTTCCTTGCTTTTGAATATATCCAGCTGCTTTTAAACGTTTTGAAATGGCTGCTTGAGTGACACCCAAAGATTCTAAGAGCTCTTCTTGTGTTTAACAACAATCTTCATAGAGTAATGCTCCCAGTTCTTCACCTTCAAACTTTTTTGGCTGCCCAGGACGTTCATCGTCTTCGAAGCCAAAATCACCACTTTTAAATCGTGCGAACCACTTTTGGCACGTTCGCTCAGCTAGCGCATGTTCACCATAATCTTTCACCAAAATACGATGACTTTTGGCAGCAGTTTTCTTCATATTAAAGTAATGAAGAAGAACTCCCCGCAAAAACACTTTTTCAGGCACAAAGTTCGACATATTTGAGTGAAAAAGAAAATTATTGTTGTTTACGCTTCAAATGAATGACATATACTGAAATGACGTACAAAGACAGTAGCTTTCCAACGCATGTTCCAATTAAATAATAACAACGGAATAATACAAGTTACGCCATCTCTTGTCAAGCCGCACGAATTAAGTTAAGTTAAAATCTTTGTCAAAATGTCTATTTTTACTATGCACACTGCTTCATATTCAAAAAAAGCCGAAAAAAATCTAAGATACTCGGTAAATGAGTTTGTAGATCCGGGTATTCAGCTTCACATGTTCAATCTGATTCTACATACCGTCACTCTTGATATCCAGCAGATATCATGTTAAGTGATATTGTGAAAGTAGGTCCTTAATATGTTATTCAGCTAAAATTCTTCTCAGTTGGATTTCCTAAAATAATTGCATGACACTACAGTCTTCAGACAAATTAAACTCCCCTAAAATACATTAAAGTAGCATATCTGTAGAATATTAAAAATAAATTTGTATTGACATTGATTTTTACTCAAAAATTTAATTGAAGAAAGAGATGACCGATAGGCTGATAAACGCGTATCCGTCATATTCGGAATGCTTCCTGAACGTAACTCAAGAGTTTTTGGTATGCACAACTGTCCACAAAGCAAAAAATCTGCCATTCTTCAATGTTGACACATACGTTAGAGTCAGCTTGGACAAAAAATCTAAACGCACCAAGGTATTTCAAAACTCGGAGAATCCCTACTTCAATGAGGTAAAACTTGATCAGTACCTATCGTTTCTTTAAACTACCTATCATGTGTTGGTTAGTATTTTGTCTTTGAGCTATCCTGCACCTTAGCCGAGCTTCTTCGTCTCACAATTATGTATGAAGTAAGAAACAATGCCTGTTTCAAGACACCTTCAACAATTGGGGAGCTCTTAATTGACCTGTTTATGGTTTGGAGTCAACCACAGCAAAGTTTTTACAAAAAATGGGGCAAATTAGAGAGCTCAGTGGGGAGTCAAATTGAAGCAAAGGGGCACCTTCAAATCGATCTCACAATAGTCTCTGCGAATCAGACAACAGTACCCGCTATCATTAGTTGCCCCGATGCTGACGATATTGAAAGGTAAACGCTGAAGTTGCTACTAATAGAACTTAACGGTCTAATAACAAAATTTTAAGCAACCTCATCCAGAGTCTAGTAACATCGCCCTGCAACATTAAATACAGCATATCCCTCTACAAAGGTGTTTTTTTAAAAAAATCAAACTACAAGATACGAGTATCTCTTGCTGGCATGAAGGTATCCATCGATGTGTAAGCACCAATTTTACTTTAAATACTCGTATTGTTCTGATTTAAGGGTGAGACCAGTGTGTGTAAGGGAAGCACTCTCCCGGAGTGGAACAAGGTTATCCAGTTTAACTGGACATATCCTTCACTGGCACAAACTTTCCTGATACAAGTTATGTCCCGTGAAAAATGTGTGGCTGAGAGTGAGATATTTTCGAGTGAAATAAGTTTCAATGGTTGGTTTTGCTTGCTTTGCCTGATTTACATTTCAAGGATATGAATACATTTTAGCTGTTCCAAGCTTGGGTCCAACTTTTTTTCATTTCTATGATCAGAACAATTATGTTGGCCGTATTTTGATGGAAATTAAAGGGGACACATTAAATCCATCTATAGAGTCCATCAACAGAACATTTACGAAGTCGATTCAACCGATTGTAGAGAAAACTTGGTGGACTGACGAGACCTTCATTGTAGAGTTTCTCACATGGCATGGCGAGTTTATTCACTGTAATGCTAGTAACATGAAGATATCCATGAGACTTGGAGGTAATTTTGATTTGAATATTTAACTTTAGACCTGAAAATAATTTTTTGATCATAATACTTTGCATTGTCCTTATTCTGCCGTCATCCTGTTTCGCTGACAGAAATTTAAACAGTAACCATTTATTGTGCACTTTTCTTTGCTGATGCTGTAGATGTACCTGGTTCCTCTCATGAATCGTCCAGGTCTTTTGTTTTTATCCACCTTGCCAAAAATAAAGACTGACATTTTGTTTATCGTATTATAGGAGTTTGTGTTCTTTAGCTTCCTGTTTAGAGCTAGTTTTTGGAAACTTCGGCTGATGTTTTCAGCTGAGAGTTTGTCTCTAATCAATAGCTGGCGCCTCTAATGATAGTCGCTGATTTTATTTGGGTTTATAAACAGGTGATAACCAATAGGAGTCCTTTGGTCTTGCCATAAAGTTTGGAGGTTTTGACATGTAGTTTTGAGAGTGTAACCTGTGATATAAATATCAAAGATAGGAAAGTTCATTAGTGTGTCTTGAGCAAAAACAGGCATGCCAGACAAAGTTCCAGTGGAATCCTAATATACTGTTGTTTGGAGTCTGGTAAAAACGGCAGTGAGATATTTTCCAAGAGCTTAATACGTCTAGCTGACGCAAGGAACAAAATTGCTTATCTAATCTTTGAAGATACAGAGGATCTTGGGGCAGTGCTTTAGAGTTATCGGCGTGAATTTTCTATTCAGGATGAATACTTAGCTTCGTTGGGAAAATGGATGATGTTGTTCTTAAGCACAAAATGAGTCAAGCCAGTCTACCTTCTCTTGAAAACAGCCTTAGTTTCGAGAAAGTTGGTTGAAAGCCTATTGCTAGCGCACCAAATGTGGATCACATTTAGACCACCGCTAGGCATGATCCAAAATGCACTATAGTAGTGAACGCAGGACGGTGATTTGCGGGCAATTCCAATTAACGACCGCCATCACTTGCTGGCCATAGTCATCATCCGCAATCAAGGTCCTATTCACATTACTACTAATGATTCGTCTGTTCCATGTTGTTTCCCGGGTTGTACACAACCAGGTACATATTTTGAAGTGCAGGTTGGCAGAATCTTTCGTGATAGTATGCATATTGCATCCTTGAGAGAGGATGCATTCACCAAACTTTGTATATCCATCCCTGGTTTTGAAGCTTATGTCTACAGCAACTAAGCATTGGTTGCGTAATTGCCCAAATTAAAATTTTCTCGGTCATTCTACTAGCTCGTCCACGGTCATTCTTCCTCTTTGTAAAATTATGTGAGTTTTGTATTAAACACGTAGGGATACAGGCTCAGGCATGTACAACTGAAGAAAAATCTGAGGAAATATAATAGGAAAGTACCTAGGATGGCGTCTGTTATTTGGGAATAAAGTGAAAATTAACCATTCCAAGGTATAGATAGAGACCTGAGTCATATCTAGATTAAATGGTTGTAGATGGGTCATTTCTTTTTGCACCAGAATCCTAGTCTCTTCATGAGAATATATTTTTTACTTTAAAGTATTGAGTCCATGGTTTTGGTTATGAAGACGCATGAATACATCTTCCGTTTCCCTGAGTTGACCCGGGATCCAGAAAACGCTTCTGTGGCATGAAAACTTTAAGTGTCTTCGTTGCAGAGTGGAATTTTTGGCACAGACTTGCTAACCCTTTGAAGATTTTACTGCGTGGAGCACTTCACCGTAACAGTTTCGTTTTCCATATTGCGTATATGTGCCTGAATTCAAACATTTTCTGCGTTGCCTAGGTCCCACAGTTCGTACTCAGCGCCTTTGAGACTATTGTCAATGTCAATTGAAAAGATTTTAAATTCGTCAGAGAATTGTTGGCAACTTAGATAAGCCGGACCTTCCAATTTTGGAGTCACTTTCTTGGAAGTGGACCTTTACGACATTCAAATTCCGTCCAAGCGAACTGCAACCTATGCTGGTAACAGTACGATACCATCCCATGTTGTATAATCTTTGGTTAAGTTTTTGTCAGTAGGTTTAAGATAATTTTTGAAGCTTTCACAGTTTGTGGCACGGCCGCGATTGAAAAGACCACAGGTGGACTTTCTTCTACTCTTCTACTTCTTCACCTACTGTTTCCACTCTTAGTAACATAACGTCTTAATTGGGGTCTTTGATTTTTAAGCCTTCTTGGCACGATATGGCAGCCAAAGAAACTTTACCTACTTAACCTTCCATGTTTTTTTTATAGGGGAGAGATATTTAGGGCGCGGGGGTGGTGTAGTAGTTTAAAACTCAGGTGTATTAGGTTTCGGTATTTTTCCCAGAGGTGGTTGTCAAACTGGAGCTAGTGCATCTTCAACCAGTGGGTCTTAGTAAGTTCTGGTTGTTAATTCGTTTCATCAAGCTCAGCCAGCAACCACTCCAATATCAGTTTTATGCCTTCATGTCAGAGTTGACGCCGACGGGATTTTTCATATAACTACATACAGATACTTTTTCAGAGAATTGCCTCGCACGGGATTCGAACCCGCGACCCTCTATACATATACAACTACACTACGGCCACCCCAATGGGTAGCCAGTGCACCCAAATTTGCACTGTATACATTATTTAAAACATTTTGAGCTACTTCCTGTCCAGAATAGACCAAGTACTTTCAATTCAGCATTAAATCAGAATTTTGCTGGAAAGAAGGTGACAAGTTAACAAGTTAATTTTTGGCATGGGCGGAGTTTTTCGAACCAGCTTTCGTTACAAACACTTTTTAATGCCAAAATATTTGAACTCCATAAAAGTTCTGTTTTAATCAGAACAGAGCATGCAGACAAAGCACTAATTCATTGTACTTCTTTTAAGTTCCTCTTAATGAAATGTCTCAGGCTTACGAAGAAAGAGGAGTAAGCGAATCAATGAAAAATTTCCTATAGTACCATCACCCACCACGTCAGCGCTGATTACCTAAGTACTGATGCGACAGTAAACTGGATATTCAGGGAGTGAATGGTCCGCGGAGTCATCATCATTTTCAAAGCAAAACATTGTCGAAGTAGCATGGAAGTCGTAAAAGGGTTCAGCAATAATGTCAAAAAAGGTCAAAAGGACCTTTCTCGGTGCCAGGCTTCTTGTTTGCCGATAGCTCCTTTGCACATCCAGAAAGCTGACAGCGCTTTTGAGGTTATCTTTTTAACATATTTTGGTCAGAGAAGTTTGTTATTCAGGATGACATCCAAATTCTAATTGCTTCTTTGGAGAATTGGAGGGCGATGCATGTAAACACTAGATGAGTCAGACGAGTGACTCCTTCTTATCGCAAAAAGAATAATCTCAGTTCTAAAATTATTGATTGAAAGTCCATTTTTAGTGCAGCAATCGTAAATCACATTAAGGGCTATCTGCGCTCCATTACTCCATTACTCAGGCAAGCAATCTGGTTATCTTAGCAAGGACTATGTATAAAAATCTGCTGGACGAAACTGAAATAAACCTTTGGAAAATCGCCTACAAGATCGTTATGACAAAGGTCGAAGGACATTGGCCACCTCAACTGAAATGCCGACAATCCTTAAAAATATTAATAAAACACTGCTTCCAGAACGATTACCAAAAAATTTTCGCGAAGTCGTAGAAATTGCAGATAAAGAGATTCCACCTGTTACAGAAGATGAATTGCTTCTGGCATGCAAAAGGAAAACCTCAGGCCCGAATAGAATACCATTTACATTGAGACCGGATGCCTTTTCAGAAGTTATTTACAGGTGCCTTAAAGAGGAGATATTCCCAGATCACTGGAAACTACAGCGTTTAGTGCTTCTCTATAAAAGAAATACACTTCTAGGAGTTCCAGAAGGCAGTTTGGGTTCCGAAAATCCCCTTCCACAGTAGACACCGTAATCAAAACAATGACTGAAATAGCAAGCACAGCCGTCGAGGGACGTCGATGGCGATCAGAAACAATAACTAGACAGGAAAAAAAAGCAAAATAAAGCAATAATTGCCTTTTACGCTTGCCGCCATATATTTGGAAGAAAATGAGCGCCTAACCCCAAGACTATCTCATGGATGTACATGGCTATCTGACTATCTGAAATATCGTCTGCAACAGAAGAAGCCAAACTTGCCGCAATAAAGACAATATCCCACGAGGATATTTCTATATACATGTTGACAGCCAGGCTGTAATCAAGGCCATGAAGTCGAAATCAAATCGAGGCTTGTGAAACGCTGCCGAGATAACGTTACGTTTTTTTGCGTTCTGTAAAAGGTTGCGATATACAAAAGAGTAACAAGCACTGACCATGCAGACAAGATGGTTCGAAAAGGATCCTCCCTAGAAAAGTCTGCCAAAAAATTGTAAACTCCATGAATTATAATGTACGAGTATACATGTTGAATAATAGAGAATAAACGTCACCAAACGAATGAAAAGGGTACGTTCATTCATCAGTCTGGGAGGGCTAGAACACTTCTTGTGCAGCAGCAACAAAATCTATTCTATTTTTTTGTCCGTTGACAACGAGATTCCAACGAATCGCCGAAGGCGACGAAGAATTGCTGCCGTGCACTCGTAGTCAACGAAGACGAAAAGGAGATACCCGCCCAGTGCGACATATCTGCTGCCGAGCACCATTCGCCGACTGTGACAACGAACATGCATTGAACAGTTCAGTGTTACAGAACGTCACTACCCGTAACGAACGAGTGGATCAACGAAAAACGAAATTTTCATTTCGGTTGAGGATAGCGAAAGCACCCATCTGTGGAGAGGGTCGCCAGCTGCGACAAAGCCGTAAAGAGAATGTCTACACTGCGAAAAACGTCTCTAGGTCGCTCTCTAATGCGAGCATAAGTACAACTGCAACGGGAATAGTTATGTGCACCAGAACCTAATCAACACAGCGCATGCCAGCATCAAAACCTATGTTCCTGTCACAACAACCACAGGCTACGGTGGCAACGAACATGGAGCAGTCAGCAGCACCACCAGTCCCTTGAGTCCCAACGTTTATGTAGCCAATAAACGCAATATTGCCACACAACCAGTCGTATGTCCGTGATCCACCCCAGGCGTCAACATTCCCGTCATCGAGTCAACAACCGAACTATCACAACACCATAGGCAGTCGATGTTTGTAACCGCATTCCTGGAGTCCACGGCAGCGATGAATTATTCGAACGTAGACAACATGCTTCGTCTGCAAAAATGTTTGAAAGGCGCAGCATGTGATGCAATTGAGCAAGATCAGGGAAATCCAACCGATTCCAGAAGCCAAACTGGAACTTTTCATACCACTAGCGACAAAGGTGTGAATTCTAGCGACGTTTCTTGAAGCGAGTGAAATGTATCACCACCTAACGAATCCTACACTGCTGGATGAGCTAATCAGCAAGCTGCTGATGAGAAAAAGGATGGAGTGGGCACAGCACAGCATCATGATTCAGCCTTACCCGACAATCTAACATTTCGACGAGTGGTTAAGTGGAGTAGCGAGGTTAGTCAGTCTTGTCGCCCCAAGTGTTTTACTGCCGACAGTCGGCACTGAGCATAAATCGAAGCCGAATAACGCTTTGCACGCCGTTGAACAACGTATAGCAGCTAACAAATGTCAATATTGCGGAAAGGATCTTCAAGAAATTGGACGTTCCAGCCAAGTGGAATTTCGCTAAGAAAAACAAGTTGTGTTTGTCCTGTCTTAAATACGGACATCGTTCCAGATCCTGCAAATCATCGAGAAAATGTTCCAGCTTCACAAGAGTGAACTAAGAGTGTACTAAGAGTCATCATGTATCTCTCCACGAAAGCCAAGCGACAGCAACGCCAGCACCCGTCAGCACAGTGGAAGCTCATGCTCAGCTGTTGTGCCACGAAGAAGGAAAAAAACTTGTTCCGAGTGGTGCCCGTCAGACTATACTGCAAGGACGTTACACTACAGGAGTACGCGTTATTGGATGAAGGGTCGTCGGTAACGATAATGAGCTCAAGTCTAGCAAATCGGCTGGGATTAAAGGGGCAAGCATAGGATCTCACTTTGAAGTGGTTTGGAGAAGAGACTTCGGCAAGGAAGTCTTACGTGGTTGACGTCCAAATCCAAAGGGAGTGAGGACGGTTGATGACCTGAATTTACCAGTGCAGACGCTGAGCGAGGTTGATCTACAACAAATTGGTCAACAATGGAGCTCAGGTACGTTCACTCGGTATGAGAATGCAAAGCCTCAACTCTTGATTGGTCTCGATCATTGTCAACCTGAAGTTCCGTCGCGAGTCATAGAATCTTCGAACGAGGGCCTGATCTTTGCAGAAACAAGGCTTGGTTGGCTCGCATATGGGAGGTCGGAAGGCCCAACGACCGGTGAAGAATTTGTTCTCCACAGTAGCCAAATCAGTGAGGACGGAGAAGGCCTAAGCTTGGATAGGATAGCTGAAGAGTACCTGCCTATCTAAAACTTTGGAGTGAAGAAGCCGACTAAGACACTTATGTCTGCAGCAAATGAAAGGGCCTTACAGATTCTGACGTCTACAACCGTGAGTGTCAAAGATCGGTACCAGACAGGATTGCTGCTAAAAGAAGACGATATCGAGGTTCCTAAGAGTTACGCAATGGCCAAACTACGTGTGCGCGGTCTCGAAAGAAGGTTCGTGAGGGATCCGGAGTTTGCTACCGCTTATTGCCACGTGATCGCGAGCTACATTCGAAAAGGATAAGCCAGGAAGTTGTCGAAGACAGGCTGAAGCCGAGAAAGGTCGTAAGTTCTGGTACCTGCCACACTTTGTGGTAAAAAATCCGAAAAAACCCAACAAAATCGTCTGGTTTTCGACACAGCCGCCAAAGTCGACGAAGTATCGCTGAATTGTTTCCTGATGAAGGGTCCGGACGACCGCCCGCCACTAAGTGCCGTGCTGTTCAACTTCCGGATGAGGACTGTGGCGGTATGAAGTGATATACAACAGATGTACCACCAGGTCCTCGTTCGTCCCGAAGATCAGGATCTGCAGCGGTTTCTCTGGAGAGATGCGGAAGACGAGCCAATCGAAGAGTACGCCAGGCAGGTGATGACATTTGGCGCTTGTTGCTCTCCATGCTTTTGTAAAAAAAACCTAAACGTCTCAAGGTTTTCAACGAGTTATCCAAGAGCGGTGAAGTCAATCGTTCATTACCACTATGTGGAAGAAGCAAACGAAGCCACGAAAGCCGTCGTTCTCATCCATGCTGGGGAAGCTTTCTACTTGCGAGGACTCAAAACAAACTCCAAAGTAGTGCTGGATTCCATAGCAGATTCTAACCTTAGCCAACAGGATGAAGTCGTCAACTTGGTTGTCTTCGTATTCAAGCTTAAGTTCCCGAGACTCAACAGCGACATCGTGGAGGGCGACAAGTGCCTTACGAAACGAGAGCTCCTGTGCATAGCAATGTCTATCTTCGACCCGTTTGGCATGATCTCAAGTTCCCGACAAGATCTTTCTTCGTGAGCGCCAGTGGAGGTCAAATTTTCCAGCCTCGCTGCAACTGAGTGTACCCAGATGTTACCGTCGCTTGTGGGTTGCAAAAAAAACTGTTCTTCACGTTTTCGTTGATGCCAGTGAAGAGGCTTGAAAGTGCAGTCGGGTATTTCCACGTCGAGTGAGCCGATGGAGTGTCTGTGTCTCTCATATGTGGTAAGACAAAATGCGCTCTACAGAAACTGATGTCGATTCCACGCCTCGAATTGTCAGCAGCATTCCTTGGTGTCAGGCTCGCTCATTCGATCGTAAAATGGCATGAACTGCACGTGGACAACCGTGTATTCTGGAGCGACTCGAAGACGGTTACCAATTGGATTCGTTCGGAACCACGAACGTATAAGCAATTCATGGCGTTTCGGGTCGCCGACGTGATTGAGAGCTGTCATATGGACCAATGGTGCCACACGGGCGTCATATACCCTTCGCCTCAAGACGTCCGCTGCGTCACCAAAATGATGACATCATCACCAACGAAGTACGACAGCGATTCTATTTGCCACATCTGCGTTCCGCCGTTCGAAAGGTCAAGACTGAGTGCCTATACTGTCGTATACGAAATGCACAGCCCATGCCGCCGCTGATGGGACAGTTGCCGAAAGACGTGTCACGCCTTTCGTAAGACCCTTTACATATGATTATTACATAGTATTATTATCACGATGCCATAATTCGGAGCTGTGTTCGAAATGCATCGAGTGGGTTTTAAACTGCCCGCTGAACCCACAAGCAGGAGGCTGCTAGGAGCGATTGGTGCGTTCAGTAAAGAGATTCCTAGGCTGTTCGCTCAGCGAGGTGGCTCCGAGGTAAGAGACCTTACAGAGCGCGCTCATCGAAGCAGAAAATATCGTCAAAAGCTGTCCACTTACCCACCTCCCAGTATCGCCCGAGGAAGAAGAACCCTTGACGCCTAATCATTTCCTGGTGGGCGGTGTGAACTTAACTCAAACTCCAGGACAAGTGAACGAGAAAGCCTTATGCCTTAGGAAGCAATGGCGCGTGAGCCAACAGCCCAAGGACCGATTCTGGAAGAGATGGATGAAGGAGTACTCACCAGTACTCACGAAACGGTGGTTCGAGCGGGTTTCCACTTTCAAAGAAGGAGACCTGGTGCTCGTATATGACGTCAACGTTCTGAGGAGTAAGTGGGCAAGAGGGAGAATCACGAAGGTGTTCGCAGGCGGCGACAACCAAATCCGCTTAGCTGAAATGAAAACATCTGCCGAAATTCTGCGAAGACCAGCTGTCTAATTAGCAGTTTTGAATGTTGGTGAGGCTTCAGTCGAGGACTGGGACGCCTCAGGGGGGGGGGGCGGTGTGTTGAGAAAATATTGCACAAATTTCCTTAAAATTGTAACAGACCTGGCGGCAGCGTTGGGCTCATAAAACGTCAAATAAAACAAATAACCAAGCTGTCACATTGAGCGAGGTTACGTCATTTTGAATTGCCATTTGAATCGTTTTTCAAAATTTCTGTCTTTCTTTGTTGAGCATATATGTTGAATTATATAGAATAAACGTCACCAAACGAATAAAAGGTGTACGTTCAATCATCAGTTTCAGAGGGCCAGAACATTTCTTGCGCAGCCGCAACAAAATCATACCAATCCTCCACCCTGCACTCTGCAAATGCAAGTGGACCAAAAGATACAAATAAATGCCAATGAAAGGTGGAAGAGGCCTCCAGCCTGAGAGACCTCAAGACAATTATGGTCGGAACTCAACAAATCCAGAACAAGTAAGAATCTCTTGAAAAGCACAGCTGAACCATCTTCGCTTGTTGCATTGCCATAATCTTCTGAGTGTGCACGCGATAAAGCTGCACCTTACCGACAACAACCTCTGCAGAGGCTGTGGGGACATAGGCTCATGGGAAGATACTCTCGATTTTTTATGGTACTGTTCCAGCTTCAGTAATTTGAGGGAAAGATCTTTAAGAAGTTATTACTTCTAAGACTTCTCAAAATTTATATTTCTTTTCAGATTCGGCTCAGGAACCAAACAACAACCAACGCAGATGGAAAGAAAAAAGCAAAACTACTAATCGCAATCAAGTTCCCCCCTTCCAATTCTCCCAATTCTCCCATCCCATCCCATCCCATCCCATTATATTGCTTGTAGAATGTTGTAGGCTGTAAGAGTACCTCTCTTGCTCTTGCTACCGATTTTTTCTCCTCTTTTTTGCGACGTTCATAGTCCTACTTAACACACTTTATCGGGTTCGTTGTTGTTTGTTCTTTACTGCCATTTCTGTCTTCAGGTGCCACTGCCATGTTTATTTATTTATATGGAGCCGGCCTTTTGAAATGCCGAGCGGAGTTTCCACATTATATTTACATTTTTCGAAGCTGTTCCAGTGCATCTTCATATTCGTATTCCGAATATTTTCCTATTTAGTCGTCTTTTACGATAACTAGAGGAACGCACTACGACAATATGCTTTAAGCCATAGCTGCTACCAAGACTCGGACCTTAAACATTCTTAGCAACAGAATCTTGACCAAGGGATCACTCATTGTAAAGAACGTCCTCATAATGATTATTTTCAGAACAAAAAATGATATGTTTCTAAGCCTATAAAACGTTTTTGATTAACCTGGTAGTAATGCACATCCCAATATCAAGACATAAAGCAGATCCACAGTTAAAGCTTCTTCTGAATTTGGAACTAGTTCATTTCAATCGCCCTATCTGCCCACCTGAATGTAGTGTTTAGTTGCTGCCATCATATATATAAGATAAAATTATTCGTACGTACTCTGCTTCATTTATGTTATTACAAGCATTCTTTAATCCTATAAGTTTGTAGTATACATATACTATTTAGAAATCCATCCGCTGTAGCATAGTCTTTCCTATGCATTGGATAATATTCACCTCAAACACTTATATTTTTCAAATTGAGTTGGGCTAAATTAATCAAATTAACCGTCAATACTATACAACATCGTGATGTGAAAGCACATAATTTTTTCGTACATTTTAGCCACAAACAGTCCCCTTAATTATTTATTTTTTGTTTAATGTTTCATTGCCTAATGCTTCTAGAGTACACTTCGGATAGGATGAATTATTTTCTTACAAATTACAATGGGTCCACAGCATCTTTTAAGTACTTCATTGACGCCGGCCCATTCAAGGCGATTCATATAAAGTGCCTTATGCCAGACAACCGACATAAGTTTGAAATCGATCACTTTATGTTTGCCCTAGCTGAACAAATGGTGAGTCATATCTGGGACCTTACTCCTCGCAAACCTTAGCATGCTCTTTAAATTTCAACAGAGAACCGAATTAGACAACTTCAAATTGTTCCAACTCAGATATCCCCAAAACGATTCAGTGCATTGCAAGTGTCTTAAAGTAATTGTCAAAAGTATTCTCGAAAAAGTTGAGAAATTGCAATCCTCAATTGGACTGCAGCACAATGGATTAAAGCAACTCACTGTATGGGAAGAGAACCGCTTGGCATATTTAAAGGATTTTCTTGTAAGTCCCCCTTTCGACTCTGTCAGCATAGATCTGATTGCTCATCATTTGGCAGAAACTTTTATGCAAGTCCCTGAAGGATCTACGCCACCAATTGACAACCATTACAAATAGACAAATCTCCTGCGATAAATTACTTCAGGGACTTCAACAGTTAAGAAGACAAATCGAGTTAAATTTGCAAACACGAATCCAGGACGAATGGCCAGAGTTGCATTTGCTCATGGGTTTGGATGGAAACAAAGGAACACCCAAGGAGTTTGCTATTTGTAAATTGAATTCACGACAATTTTTCTACTCTCAGAGGAGTGAATGTAATGGACATTGGTCTGGAATACCACGGAACTTCGTTTTTAAGGTAAAAACAATTTCTCACTTAAAAAAGATATTAACAAACGTCTAATGAAGGATACAATTTGCTCACATACATGCCGGAACTGTGGTTGCATACGTGGTTTCGTTTACGGTTGGCTTCGAATCGCAACTGAAGCTGAACAAAGTGAGTTTTTCGTCAATCCAGATTGGGAACAAAAGGAACGTTTCTACTATCAACCCAAGGTGCAAACCTCATTCATATGCCGACTCTTTATCCACCAGGCGAAGATTCAACCTGGAGCTGACAAAACTGGTTTGTGCGATACAAAGTTAAAAATCTTTTTCGGAGGTGAGAGAGTAGAAACATCCACGATAACAGGATCACTGTCTCCCGTTTGGAATGAATCCGTAACGTTTGCTTTGCGAAAAATGCCAGGTACTTTGTCATGGTATGAGAATAACTCAATACTCCTGGCTCTGCAAGCGTTTGACATAGACAACAGTAAGACGAATGATTATCTAGGCTGCGGTCTTGTCGAACTATCGGCTTATAATCAAACTGAGCATTTAAGAGAAACATTGTTTAAACATCAAGAGCAACCTAGAAATATTTCCGGCAGTTTATCAGCTCACGAAAGTGGGATTTTGAATTTCAAGAACTGGATCACCATTGGAGCGGTTAAACAAAAGTTTAAGGACCTGAAATGTCAATCTCCTCCAGTGTTAAAGTGGATGCCACTGGCTCATATGGGAGCAGCACGAGTTGAAGTTCTTGTATCTGGCGAACTTCTGCAAGCGCACGAAGACGAACTGCAGGGCCATTCGAAGGCGGTTTTGACAAAAGGTCTTCCATGGGACATACAACCTGCCATGAGGAGATATGTGTAAGAAATCTTACCACTTACCATGGTTTAGTTCTATATAAAACACTTTCTTAGACTCAGAGTAACTTTCATTGGACTTAGAAACTGCCAGCAACTATCCTCATTCAGTCTTGGACGGTATAAAATTTATCTCAGGTTGGGTGAGCTGGTGCTTAAGAGTGGTATATCTGGGAAAAAGCGAAGGAGTAGTATAAATTTCTTAGAGAACCATGCATCTGGAATTGTGGTAGTTCCTCCTTAGCAAGTTATTATTTCTAATCAAAAACTCATTTGCTGTACCTTAGGATCTCCCTGAGCAGTTGGAATATTGGCCTGCAATAATTGCAACTCATATTGACTGCCAGGGTCATGGTCGCGAAGTAACACTTGGAGCAGCTGTCGTATCACATCCTAGTAAGTATCTCAGGGAGGAGATAATGGAGCTCACGTGTGACTTAAGTGATAACGATGAGTCGACAGTTGTGATTTTGGAGGACGGTATGTATCACAAGAGTCATTAAACATATTTTTCTAATTAACCTTGTGACAGATCATGACACTGATAGAACACCCCTTCTGTCGCAAAGGCCTATTTTAAAAAAGAGTTTAATAATCCGCTGCAAGGAATGGTATAACAAGCTGTTTCCGGAAAGTAAAACTCAAACAGCTTGCACCCATTTAGACGAATCTGATTTTTGCTGGTGGACTAAATTTCACAATTCTATGTACTTGGTAAGCCAGCATCTTTTTGCACCGATCACTTTTTTTTTTATTACACTTGCAGCAGGAAAAAAACATGAATAAAACTTCAAAGCATCAGCTAGTAATTTATGCCTCGGAATTGGAAAAAGAACCCAGTTTTAGTTATCTTACCGATTGGGCTGAGTCATATCAACTAGTCCATGGAGTCAAGATAAAGAAAAATCAACCACCAAAGGAGGAGATTTATGCCACTCTTAAGATGCATCTGAGCTTAGTACCATGTCACTGCAATAACCTCAATTTGGCGAAACCGGCTTCTGCGATAAGAAAGATGTCAACGAAACTCAATCCAGTGAATGAAGTTTTTGATGAGTCTAAGGTTGTGGTAAGAGTATATATAGTCCAAGGAATACAACTGCGTTCCTTAGATGCACACAGTCAATCAGATTCTTTTGTAAAGTTGCAACTGGGTGAACATACAACTTCTGATCGAGCGCACTATCTGCTGAATCAATCGAATCCTATCTTTGGCAAGAGATTTCAAATGGATGCTGTCATTCCGAGGTGAGTGGTTATTTTATATAATGTTTTTTGGCGGAAACATTTCTCCTATAAATGTTTGAAAAAAGGTTTATTGAGTGCATTTGTCCTTTTGCAAAGATAAGACCACTTATCACGGCTTCGTCTTCACTACGTGTTGGTTTTGCCTCAGCTGTCGTAATTTATCAAAAAATGTGTAACTTTTCCATGACAACATCATTCACATTTTAGGTACAGCATCTATCATTAGTATAAGAAATGACCATCTTTCTTTAAATAATAAGATTCTCTGTTGCTGCCAAATCGTGATTCTAGGGTTCCGTATTTTCTTTCTTGGTCCTTTACCCGGCCATTTGGACTTATTCGCTCTTGAGTATTAATATTTGTTCAGCAAGTATGTTGACATGTATCATTGAAGATACGACGGTACAACTTGAAACCAAATTCAGTGCACTAAGGCGGTGGCCGGATTTGACTCCGCGTACGTAAGACTTAACCTTTGCGGTAATTGACCGTATTTCCCCTGCGTATAAAACTCGCAGCTTCAGCCAGAAGTCTTTTATTCTGTTTTGGGCCTCACATATCGCTTATGAGCTTATGATTTCTCACATATTTACTCTAGATGATGGTTAAAACTTATAATACATCGGAGATACTTAAAGAAAAGTTAGAAAATAATTCTATGCACTCCAACTTCAGTTTTAGATCGACGAGTTGCAGATCAGTGCGAGTTGCAAATTTTTTACTGCTCTTTAAAGTTGAACCTCATCTGGAACCATCACAGCAATGTCATCAGCAAATACGATAATGATTAACGCCTCTCATTCATACATACATCATCCATACCGAGTAGGGTCTCTAAGACTAAGCCTTGTGGCACATTGCCAATAATTTTGTACGCTAGAAATCTGTTCTAAAAATAGTTCGTTGTCAATTTAAGTAGATTGTCCGACCGGCGTTTCAAATTGATTAAGACGGCTTATTTAGACTTATTTAGACGGAGAATTACACTCGTTCTGCACGCCCAGGGTTATAATGGCGCAGTATTTATTGTTGCCTTCTTTCTCGACCCTACCCTGAATAGCATCTCGAGCTCTAATTATTATCGCGTTAGTTGCGTCTACTATTGGCCGTGCATTACAAAAACCGTACTGCTGCTTCTACATATATCCTACATATCAAGTTAGGGTCTATTATAAATTATTCGCTCAAAGACTTGACTGTGTCAAAAAGACAAGGCGATAAGATGAAGGATCGTTTATTTTAAATTAAAAATTTCACAAAAAAGGCGGGTTGTGTTTTAACAGAGATCTTTAAGACTTTATTTGGAATACCATCCCATCCCGGTAAATTTTTGTCGCATACTTTTTAAATGCTTCAAACAATTCCCCATTTTCTTGGCGAGGAAACAGGGTTTCAACTATTAGGTGCGCTACTATGTTATCGTTGTTTTTTGATGAAAATGAAACTTTATTGCGAAAAAATGGTTACGAGTGAAACATTCAAAGTATTGCCCATTGCTAGCTACAACTTTTCCCCATTGTTCTGGCAAAGCTCGAATTCCTTTGCCAAAAAATTGTTTATCTTTTTGGGCTATCCACTAATCGAGCCATTTTTTGATGTCTTTATATGAGCAGAACTGCCGATCAGCCATACCATGTGCCATCGAACGGTACAAGTAATAATCGGATGGCGCAATATCTAGGGAATATAGCGGGTGGGTTGGACTTCACATTTCAGTATTTCCAGGTAGGTTTAAAGGGGTTTGGCACCGTGAGGCCGAGTGTTGTCATGCTGTAGAATCAGGTTTTTGTGCCTCTGCTTGTATTGTAGTCGTTTTTTGCGCATTGCTCGGCTGAATGAATGATGGTTTCGTTCTTCTCTTTCAGTTGTTGTAATAAATCCATTTTGCATCATCCGTCACGATGTGATGAAGGAAACACTTCCTTTTTTGCCGCTGAAGTAGTTGTTCACAGGCGAAAAAACGATGATCAACGTTCCTTGTCTTCAAATCATAGGGAACCCAAGTTCCTTGGCTTGCGGCGGATCCTCATCGAACAATACCTCCAATTCGGCGCATTCGAAGGATTTTGGACTTCCTTCACGCGGACAGTGGTCAACATCGAAACCACCATCTTTGAAGCGACGGAAACAATCACGGCACGTTGTTACACCTAGAGCAACTTCTACGTAAACTTTTTGGAACTCTCGGTGCGCTCCAGCTGCCATTTTTTTCGAATGAAAGAAGGAAATCAGCACTTCCCGCAAATGCCGATTAATTGGCACAAGACAGAAATTTTCACATAACCAAAAATACAAGACGCCAAAACAAAATCACTAATGTGTCTAAATTGACTAAACAGTTTGTTTACCATATGTCTAAACTTGGTTGATGACATTTTGGATATTCAGATCAAAGTGCAATGTTGGCTAAAATAATATCCAGACAAGAAAGCGCTTCAAGTAGGTTCGACCCTCTGCGATTTGTATACGAACTGCTCCATAGAAATGTTTGCTTTAAAAGTCCCATTGTTCGGCATGCAGTGTGGCTAGCGCATCATCTTGTTGAAACCATAAGTTTGCAAACAGAGAAAGTGCGTCAACATCCACTGATACTGATTCCCATCGACGATACAAGACATTTGAATTTTTGGCAATACTGTAATCCTCAGATTGATCCGAATATTCGTGTTTGGAAGAGTCTCCGCAAACTCAATACCCTTACTTGTTTGTTGCTTTGGTGAGCCAGTTATTTCCAGCAACGTTTCCAGCAATCGTTTCTTCCAGAAGATCTTAAGCCACTTCACAATGTTTAAGATTTAGCTACAGGATATTCATATACTTTTGGATATATGTAGTTTCAAAAGCGTTCGACGTTTAATTTGTGGCCGAACAATTGTTCCAGTTTTTGAAAAGTGTCCGAAATCGAAGTATCTAAAGCAGCGTTTCCCCAAAATTATTTCTTCGTATTCGACAATAAATGCAGCTGATCTGCACTTTTCCGATTTTTAACAATTTGCTCATGAATTCCGCGAAAAGGGATGTGGTAGCCATTTGCGTTGCGCCATTATGTTCTTTATCATCGAAGTTTTGAAATGCATAAGGAGGAGATCCTCCTTAGATGTTTCTTCGTCAGTTTTATTAATTTTTTCGATATACTCGTATTCTTTTAACTTTTACTTAGCATAAACATTGCATTCTAGCGTAGTGCAATATTAGAACGCAAGAAAGTAACATACAGTCTCTTCTCTCAGTAAGAGCGCTGTTTCTTTAGAAAGGTCCGGAATTAATTTTACCTACCTGGTCTGAACTTGTAAGTTTATTGGCGATATCATTTTCCGTCGCCATAATCTTTAAAGAAGCCTTGCATTTTCGAACTATATAGTTTGGTGGCTGGTTTTGGTAAAGCCTTAGCTTGGCTGTCGCTACAGATGGGGATATTTTGTCCCATCTTTGGTGAAAGAAGCAGTAACGTATGTTCATAAAAGCCAGTTTCACCAAACAACTGAGGAATAAGATAGAATTAGTCTTCTCAAATGTATGAATCTAGAAGAGGCCCATGTCGTACCAGAAAATCAACAGTGTCGTTTTTGACAGTCCGATGAGTTTGCCATCCGAAGAAGCGAAGATCATTACTCTTAGATACTTTTCTTGACTGTCTGCTAAGAAATGTTAAATTGAGCATTAAAATTTGAGACTCTGGATTCCTTTGTTTACTTTCATAGGTGTTGCACATTTTTAAAAAATAAAATGAAGTGAACAACAATTAACTATTTTCAGTATGTTATGGATTTATTCGTTCATGTGACTGTGAATCCTGTCAATCCAATTTTCCAAGATCTAGGTGACTGTTTCGGCCTCTATCTTACAAATGGCTCGGATGATATTCATTTTAAGGGCTTGAATCGTTTTTGGTTTTCCTGCATTACCTTGATTCTTAAAGGCACCCCACAAAAAGAGGCTAAAGGGAGCAAATCGCAGCCTTAAAGCGTCCAATTCATAACACTATTACCGAACTTAGCATGCAAAAAATCGATTGTTTGATGGGCTGTGTGTCACTGCTCGCCATCGTGCTGAAACCGAAGATAGTCCAAGTCCATTTCTTCAATTTCAATCCACAAAAATTCTGGTAATCATGGCTCTGTAGCGCTCACCGTTGATCGAAATGGCTTTTTCATTTGTTTTTTGAAATAAAATGGACCGATGATGCCAACACTTCAAATCCCGCATCAAACTGTTACTCTCTGTGGATTCACTGGTTTCTCGATAATCACGTACAGATTTTCCGATCCCTAGATGCAGCAATTTTGTTTGTTAACATAACCGTCAAGATGAAAATGCGCTTCGTCAGAAAGAATGGCTTTTTGGCCAAATTAGACGTAAAATTCGAGCTGCTGTAAGGCCCAAACTGAGAAGCGATAACGAAGCGAATGATCGCTAACCTTCCATTGCTGAGTCAATTGGTATTTGTAAAGGAATAATCTGATATCTTTGTGCAAAATTATCATCAAGCTGGTGCGTGAAATGTTAAGTTGTTGAGATCGATAGCGAGTCGAACAATGTCGTCCACAGTAGCCACATTCTCGTTGGTACGTACCGTACGATGACAGGAATGTGAGTATTGTCTAACTTGCGTAGAGAAAAAACCTATGTTGCTATACATTCTACGCCGAACTTCTCCTATCTGTATACGGTTCTACGTGGTACCTACTGCTTGGCTTAAGGTTGCAATATAGATTTGAGTTGATTCCGCTCTTCGATTTATTTCCAGGCATCAGTTTCAATGCCAAAAATTGGATGGACTGATGATTATTTGTGTTAGCTCTACAACATGGTTCGTTAAACCTCTTTTGTTAAAGGGTCCTTAAGTCTGATGGTGTTATATCTCATTCCGCGGAGAGTTTTAATAATATCGCTAGATTCAAGCGACCTAATCGAAACTAACCAACTTTATGACAGGTACTGTTTGTTTTTTTCTACACATGATGACGTTAGGAAAGTTGAAGAAACAATTACAATTATCCTCAATAGCATGTCTGCCCATAACATGCCATCCCGAGGCAAATAAAAACATCGGGAAACGAATTAAGATTATGAAGTCTACCATTGAGAAAGCGGTTTAGGGAACATATACTGAGCTCATGCAAACAGAGCTGTGCATGTTTCGTGAAGAAACTAAGGAAAAGCCAACAAAAACCAACATCAGGCGAAAAAAGAAAATAGCACAACCAGAAAGAAAAAAGGAAGACTAAGAACTAAGCACTCAAAGTTTGTGGAACAATCTCGAGGAAAAATATAAGAGTAGTGCAAAAGAAGACTCTTTTCGGTGTTTCAAAGGCCGCCTCAATATAAATAAAGAAATATGGTGTTAGAACGCTGAAATGAAAACGGAGGCAAGGAACAAATACCAGACCTTTTAAGCATGTTCTAATGATAACAGGAAAACGGCGAAACTGATAAAGTGTGTCTGATAGAAACCAATAAACGCGCCATCTACATAAAGTAAGTGTATTGAGAAAAAGAACAGATTCTCAAACAGCGTATAAGCATGTGATTAGCAAAAAGCAGCTCCGAAGAACGGACAAATGAACGAAAATTTGCATTAGATAAAACGAGTCCTTTAACGCGTTATTAAACATAGAATTCCAGCAACAAAACTATTTCCATGGCTTTCGCCAATGAACGAACGAGCAAACCGATGTTATCGAAGCTATAAAAGATATGAATCGGTGAAGTGGAGTCAAACATGCTCACTTATTCTCTGAACTATGGGTGACAAGCGAAAATATTTGGCTTGGATGGCACTATTTAAGTCATGAGGGGCGATCGAATACAAAATCAAAAGATGGTGAGCTTGTTTGTTCCACTGTATAAAGGCAAAGTCAATACTAGAAATTGCAACAACTACCAGTTGGTAAAAATGCGTTGCATGACAATGCAATACTATTGAATTTCCTGGCAGCTAATGCGGCTTTGTGGATGGCAAGTGGGCATACGACGCGATTTAAAGTTTACAGGTAAAGATACAGAAGCATCGCGTCGCTGCAAAAGATCGATTTGGAAAAAGCGTCCGATAGATCCACATATATGGATGGCACTAAAATTTCAAAATGTGTCTGATATATTTTGGGAAAGGGAAAAGTTCGTTGCTTTTTGACGATAAATGGCGATAAATTTAAATAGCACCATAACAGCTGAATGCATTGACAATTGTGGACGCTTGTTTGAAAGGTGACCATTTAAGTTTGAATTTGTAGGCATATTCGTACAAGTGTTTTTTTCAAGTGGTTGTAAAGTAATTCGCATTTAAAAATGATGGAAAAGAGTGAGAAATGTTGCTACATTTTAAAATACTACTACGACACTGCGTATGCTTCTAAAAATTTTTAGCTGCTTGCGAAAAGAGAACTTTATATAAATCTGCTCAGAAATGGTGAGCTCAGTTTCTGATGAAATGCATGAAAAAGTCGAGCAAGGCAAGCATATCGGCACTGTCGGTATTGTTATGCAGGCAGGCATTGACGCCAAAACTATGTTGAACCATTTGCAGAAAGCTGGGTACAAAACCAAACGCGCGAAAAACATCATGGACAGAGTTAATATCTGCGATACGTTGTTGAAACACAATAAACCGGAGTAATTTCCGAAACGAGTAACAACCGGTAATGAAAAATGGGATACGTATGACAATCAGTGGCTTCAATGTCTCGGGTAAAGAGTGGTGAGCCCTCACAAGCATTTTCAAAGCTAGCATTGACAATATACAGTGTGACTGACTCGAACTGCAACTTTTTAAAATGCTATAATTTTTTTATTTTTTGATAAATTTTATTGTGCTAAGGCAAAAAATGTTGGAAAATACATCAATTTTCAAATTGTATAGTAGTTTTCAATATGTCCACCTATGGCGCGAAGAATGGCTTTGAGACGCCCGAAGAAAGCATCGCACGCTGCACGTAAGTGGCTCTGCGGTATTTTGGCCCATTCCCAGCGAAGTGCTTGTTTGAGGTGGTCCAAACTTTGGTATTTTTTTGTGCCAAACTTCGCCTTTAAAATATCCCAGACAGAGAAATCCAACGAATTTGCATCCGGAGAATTTGCAATCCATTGTGACGAAGAAATGAAGTGTGGAACATTGTTTTTTAACCAATCTTGGTTGACGCGCGCTTTGTGAGACCGTGCCGAGTCTTGTTGAAATGTCCGCGGTCTCCGACCAAAATGATTGCTTGCCCAAGGCTTCAATACTGCCTCTAAGACAGTTTCACGGTATACGATGGTATTAATTTTGACGCCACGGTCCAAAAATACGAGCGGAGAGCGACCATCGGCGGTTATAGCTGCCCAACCCACCACCGTCGGTGCTACCTGCTTTCTGGTGGCCGTGCGAAGGTGTACATTTTCTAAGGACCTCTCTGGCAAGTAAACTCGGTCATTTTGTTTGTTGACATATTGCTCTATAACAAAAAGCGACTTATCGGAAAAAACCAAATTCGGCAACTGACTACTTTCGTGCAAGCGTAGCAACTCCTTCGTTCTTTCCACTCTAACTTTTTTCTGTTGCGGTGTAAGATCGTGTGCTTTTTAGAACTTCAATGGCTTGAGCCCAAGCTCATTTTTCAGTATGTGTTGCATCCGTTCCAACAATATGTTGAGCTCCGAAGCCATTTTTCTTCCACTTCGACGCGGATTTCGCTTAATTCGAGCCTTCACTGTCCGAACCATTTCTGCCGATGTTGGTGTTTCTTTATGACCACCTCCATGGCTTTTTGCAATGCTGACAGTATCACTGTAACGAGCTGTGGTTCGAGACACAAATGATTTATTCACGTTGAGGTGCTGGAGGGCTCTAACAATAGCTATTTGTGGTTTTCCAGCCAAATATAAAGCAATCACACTATCACGTTTGAATTCAATCGCGGAAAAAAATTTGTCAACACAACTGAGACGCAAATCATTTAAAAGGTTTGTAAATAAATTATCTGTTATGTGTCAGAATTTGAGCTTACAGTAATGAACGGTTTGGAAATTATAGCAATCTGAAGTTTGTTGAAGTTCGAGTCAGTCAGGGTGTATTATATAAAAATGGTACTCTGCATGCTTGATGACATTAAAATGAAAGTTAAATGCATAGCGGAAATATTCGGAGAATTCGAAGTTGGAAGATAAATTATACTGAGTCAGTCGTACTTGTCGTTTTTCGGAATCCGCAAATCCAACTCCTGATATCTGTTAAGAAGGAGGCACTGTACCGAAATGTTAATAATTTAAAACGCAATAGAGGCCAAAAAAGTGGCAGGAAGAAAAATAATTAGACTAAGTACTCAAATGCAACGACCTTGACGTCTTGGCAAATTCGTGACCTCAGTAACGAATTGTTCTTAACAAGAGGAGGATCATCTCTGACAGCGCCGACATAACAGAATGTTAATGGAGATAAACATACAGTATATCCTCACTCATTTTGAAAGTGAAAAAGTTAGCAAGCCGCATCATATGTATTCAATTGTTATTATGTGCGAATATTGGGCTAATGAAAGTGTGTAAGTGCTACGAGAAAGGAAAAAGTTCCTCCGATTTCTGGCGTATAAGAGGAAAGGAAGTAAGGATACGAAATAAGAGGTAGTAAGTAAAAGGCCAAGCCATCTTGGGGGGTTTGAACGATTCATATAAATGAAAATTATATTTTACATAAGTAATATTTGCTTAGACGATTTCTAGACTTGCCACAGTTTGTTCCTGTGCAACATACAAAACATTCGATTGTATGAAAACTTTCTTAACATAATTTGTAACAATGTTTTCTGTCCTTTCCCTAGTTCCATATCGAGAACTTAGTGTAGTATCCTTTTCTCCACTTCAAATTAAAAATTGGGGAAAAAAAAATAACGAAAATATTTTGGCCTTCTATTTCTTAATTCTCTAAATATTTTTACATATATAGGTAAAAGTATCTTAATGATGGCTTCATTCTTTGTCCTAAAGGACTTAATTAAAATAGTCATTATGAAAGTTTGATCCGCGTATTTTTACAAACGATTCTAGAAAGTAATTTACTCAGACGAACTACAAGTAATTGCAAATATCCACCTGCCAGTTTAATGAATATTTCGAGGGAAATTTCCTGCGATAGCAAAGCTAGTGCACATCCATGGAAACTTAATTACGATTACTTTGTCATGTACAAATAAATTTTTGCAGGGAGCACATCCTTCAGATTTCCATCCTCGATCGTGGTAGCTGTCATGATGAATTAATTGGTTCGACGTTCATTGACTTAGAAGACCGTTTAAGGAGTAGACATCGGGCAACTGTTGGCATTGCCAATGAGTTTAATAGGTAAAAGCAATTCAAGACTTATCTACAAGAATTCATTTTAAACATTTTAGGATCGGATATAATATGTGGAGGGACGGGTTGACTCCATATGAAATACTTAAGAACATTTGTAGAAAACATAACATAGATCCTCCATTATTTCAAGGAAACAAAGTTGTACTCAATGGGGTTACTTTTGAAGATACGACCGTCATTTCTACTGGTAATGTTGAGGTTTAACTCACCCTAGTATTTGTAACAAGCGTTCTATCTCTTTACAGATGAAGATTTACAAGAACGGTTGAGTTTAAGTGTTTTGAAGGATATCCAACATGTGCCATCGATTGGCTATCAAATTGTACCAGAACACGTGGAAACCAGGTCGTTGTATCGCCATGACAGACCAGGAATTGAGCAAGTGAGTCTCTTTTTATGATAATAAATTTCGTTGATTTTAAAGACGAACTCATGGACCAACTAAAATCTACTTTCTGAAGAGCAGTCGTAAAATTCTAAGAACATCCCCAAAAACCATGTTGTTTAAGCTGAGCATTCACTGTGCAGTTCAAAGTTTGCAATTAAAATTGAACTTGAAATGCGTCCCCATCTTGTTTCGTTTACCATCCTTTTTTTTTAAAGACAAATATAAGTAATATATTATATAATCCTTGAACTAGTTTTGTGTTCCTTTTAATGAAATTTCTCAATCTCTTTAAGAGAGATGAGTAATCGGTTCATTGATAAGAGGTTTAAGGTACCAGCACCCACCCACAAGCCTTTCTTGCATATACAAACTAAGTTGGAAGCGGTAAAATGAATCAGGAATGACAAGATGCTGCAGCTGTGCAGTCACTACAAATCCAGAAATTTCATTAAGTTTGCGTATATTCTGCCTTACTAGCAATTAGGTCTAGGGTTATCATCCTTCATAAAGACGCTAGCGCCACATCCTACATCGGCCAAAATTCAATTTATGGTTCATGGTTCAGATTCTGGTTGAATCTTACTAACTTACTCTTTACTAACGAGTGGTGCAAATATAAGTTTCCTTTTGAATAATTCAAATCAATCAAATTCAGAACGAAATGAATCGTTTTACAATTGAACATCTTTGGGAAATATTGCGAGCTTATTTCAAAAGTGAGTGCTGTGTTGCTCAAACAGTGCTTTTATTGAAGAAAAAAGTTTTGGATAAAATGAAGCAACCACCGCGTCAGCTGCACGAAAGTTTGTGCAAAAAGTTCATGAAACTGGCTTGTTTGTGGATAACGATCATTATCCCCTTCGTCGAACGGTACGTGCCGACGAAAATGTGGCTGATGTGGCTGGGAGTGTTCGATTCAATCCAGAAACATCGACTCGTCATCGCTCTTAACAACCCAACATTTCACGCAACAGCCAGATAACATTTTCGCACATATATCTCGGAGTATTCCGCATTTGATTATCGAGAGGCCAATGTATCTGCAGAGAGTGACAGTTAGATGTGGATTTTGGAATGGTGGCATCATTGGTCCATTCTGTTTCGAAAAATGAATGGAAACGCCATTTCGGTCAACTGTAAGCGCTACAGAGCCATTATTACCAGAATTTTTGTGCGTTGAAATTGAAGATATGAACTTGGATGATTTTCGGTTTCAGCACGATGACGCGCCATGCCGCACAACCCATCAAACAATCGATCTTTTGCGCGCTAAACACGGTAGTAGTGTTATTAGGCGCCTTGGCGGTGTTAATAGGCTACCGCGGAACTACGATTTGATCCCGATAGACCCATTTTTTTAGGTAGCCTTTAATATCGATATTATTTGGACAAAATAATTCAATCGACAATCAACAAAGTCTTGGAAAATTGGCTTAATAGGATGCGCTACTGCAAGGCAGCCAAGGCAGCCAAGGCAGCCGCATGAATGAAATTGTATTCCATAACTAATCGCAATATTTGGCCTTTTCAAGAAGGCTATTAGGCACCGATAATAATAGATTTTTGTAGATTTTATTTTATTTTTAAAAATAATTTTGTACTAGGGTCACCCGGTATAGCAAATTTGACTTCGTGCTCAACAGGAGTTCCGCTGTCATTGCATCAGGAGATATACCCATAAGGTCGAAGTTAAGGGTCGGTTGGCGCCTAGGTCAACGAGACTGCAGTGCGATTTGGACGGAAAACCACTTCTTTTTTGAATATAGCCTGGACAGTGTGCCACATGACTTAAATTGATATGATTCATCAGTGCGCTTAGAGCATAGCTAGACGTATTTAGTAAAGCTGCCGAGCAGCTGGAACCATAGTCAGTTGGTTGATTGGTTTATGTGGCCACCTGTTGGACGCAGGCATATTTAGGCTAGTAAGGCATTGTAATTCCACTGAATTTTGATCCATTTCTGCGATGTGGAAAAAACTTAAAATGTGAGCTTCTTCTCTTTTCCTTCCCCTTCCCAACAGCTTGGAAGGAAATTATTTGAGAGGATGCCGAGCCTTGCAGCGTATCTTCCCATTAGACAGTTTCCTGTAATGACACCAATGAGGGTACTCATGTGCGATCGGTTAAGCATGATTAGGCTTCGTCTTTGTATCCTAAAAATTCAATTTTTTTTTTTTTTTGTGAAATTCGGAGTGTTATACCATGCAAGAAAGTTCATTTACTCTGCAGTTCCCTGGAATGTCGCAGTGGCCTGACACAGCAGAGTTGAATATTTAATTGCTTAGCCATTTCGCTAAGGGACACACTCATTGCGAAATTTTGAAAAAAAAATAGATTTTTTCATATTTCGATAGCTTATACCTTCAAAAATAACTTACTATCTATATAATGTATATCTCAAAAAGTTTTTAAGTTACAGCCTTCTAAAGAGTAGCCGCTTAACGGTCAGAAATCAATCATTTTATCGCGTTTTTTCAGAAACTACATTTTTCAAATTTTCTACAGTTGTAACTCAAAGACAAATGATCCGATCGCTTTGATTTTTTATTTTTTTTTGCTTTTTTTGTATATGTTTTTCTATACAACGATCGTCCAGTTTTTTGATTGTATGAAAAATATCATTTTGGCGAGCCAAAAATCATCAAATTTTCGGGAAAACTTCGATTTTTTTTTTTTAAACTCTGCCATTTCGTTAAATTTCAATTTTTTTCACAATCTTGAGTCATTGTATCTAGTTCAACAAAATTTTTTATTTTTTTTTTTTTATTTTTATTTTAGCTACGGTAAAGGCCGTAGTGGAGGACCTTTTTTGTGACTTGGGAGATAGCAAATAACTCGCTGAAAATTTAATTTTTTCTTTGAAAATTTCAGTGTATAGTCATTATTTATGTATAAATATATCCTTAAATTTTTAAAACATTTGATGCAGTAGTTTTCTTTTAAAAAATCCAAAAACCACATTTTTTGGTGGTCACATTAGGTGTGCCTATCACGTTATCACATTCATTTCAGCCAGGATAGCTATAACTATCGCCTGATAGACACTGCAGTGGATTGTCGCTTCTAGGCCTTATCGCTGAGATCAAGGTGTAGCTGTCAGAATTCTTTTGAGTATTGTGAAAGCAGCAACCTTTTGAGGCCAATCGCCTTCATCCTTTTTGTGATAATAGGATAAAAACCCCTACCTTAGAAGAATTGACTGACAGCTAATTTCTATGACTGGCTATAACGCGCTTTAGCAAACAGTCCATAGGTATAATCTGATAGGCAGTAAAACTACTTTAGTCAACTTGCACTACAGCAGTGAAGGCAGAAGGGCGCCATGTGGGCAATTCCTTTTCGTCCGCTTTATCACATGTTGGTTAAAGTCAGCATCCTGCTTATTATTAGCATTGGTATGGAAGCAATACTTTTGGATTAGTGATTCGTCTATGCCATGCTCTCTACCCGAGTTGTGCATACGAGTATACTATATGCTATCGAAAGATACGTTGCCGAATGCGGCCTTAATTAAATATGCACAAGAGATGTACTTTTTCTTGTCGAATGCTCAAGAACCTAGCCGATTGGTGTTTGCTCCTTGCGAAAACATCGTCACTCTTAAAAATTTGTTACGGCATTCAGTTTGAGCCTGTGTCTTTCAGGCTTTTAATATATGTGCCGACTTTTGTCTGGGTGTTGATGACAAGATTATTCTCATTGTTTTGGAAAGCCTCAATTCATAGAATGAACTGCCTCTTCTTTGAATTCTTTGAATTGTCCCATTTTTTGTAGCGTACTCATAGTATGTTGTTCGTGTTATTGTTTAGCACATGGGCTGAAAAGTCGTTGAAGTTTTATAGTAAAACACTAAATTTTTGCAAAATTCAACTTTATTTATGAATAAAGTTGCCTTCGAGGGCGATACACTGATTGAAACGATTTTTCAATCTTTCGATACCAGTTTTGTAGTACGATTTCGGTTTAGCCTCAAAATAGGCCTCTGTTTCGGCTATTACTTCTTCATCAGTCTTAAATCTCTTTCCGGCGAGCATTCTTTTGAGGTCTGCAAACAGGAAATAGTCGCTGGGGGCCAAATCTGGAGAATACGGTGGATGGGGAAGCAATTCGTAGCCGAATTCATTCAATTTTGCTATCGTTTTCATCGACTTGTGACACGGTGCATTGTCTTGATGAAACAGCACTTTCTTTTTCTTCAAATGCGGCCGTTTTTCTGCGGTTTCGTCCTTCAAACGCTCCAACAACGCAATGTAATAGTCGCTGTTGATAGTCTGCCCCTTTTGGAGATACTCGATGAAAATTATTCCATGTGTATCCCAAAATACGGATGCCATAACCTTGCCAGCCGACTGTTGAGTTTTTGGTCGTTTTGGACGAGGTTCGTCGCCTGCTCGCCACTCAGCTGACTGCAGACTTGACTCTGGTGTGAAGTTATGGAGCCAAGTTTCATCCATTGTCACATACCGACGCAAAAATTCGGCTTTATTGCGGTTGTACAGCTTTAAACACTCCTCTAAATCATCAACACGTTGTTGTTTTTGGTCGACTGTGAGCAAACGCTGCATCCACTTTGAACAGAGCTTTCGCATGTCCAAATATTCGTGTATGATATATCCAACATGCTCTTTTGATATTTTCAGAGCCTCAGCTATCACGATCAACTTCACTTTACGGTCATTCGTAATCATTTTGTGGACTTTTTTGATGTTTTCATCAGAAACGGCCTCTTTTGGAAGTCCACTGCGTGCATCATCTTCGGTGCTTGTATGACCACTTTTAAATTTTTCAATCCACTTACGAATGGTTCGTTCGGCTGGTGCAGAGTCCGGGTATACTACGGATTCCTTGTCGGAGTGGTTGTTAGCACTGATTTGTTTTTGGCAATTTCATATCGCTAAGTTGTTCTCCGCAGTCTCTAGCTATTTACAGTGTCTTTGGTTTCCTATGTTACATAACTTTCTATCATTAGATAGTTAGACTGCAACCCCTTTTGGGTTTTTGATCTGTGTTGTATGATACAATCAATCAGACAAAAATGCTTCACTTATCGATTTTAATAGGCTTCGTAGGCTTCATCCAAGAGGTCTTTAGAATACTTTCTAAATCTCAATTTTATTGGTAGGGGCATACGCACACATGAGGTATACTCGTATGTAAATGCAGATAACAGTCAGGTGATCGCTTATTGGTCCTCGATCTCATCTGCTTTCCCATGACGAATTTGCATACTAACTTGTGGTACCTTTTGCGACAGCTGATGTATGTATTGTATTTTATTTCGAAAATTCCAGGAGCATGTTGAAAATGGTTACCCGTTTTCACTCCGTGTTGACATATCACATTGTACAATATTACGAGATTATTAGTGCTTTTATAGATGCGTTGGACCAGAGTAGAGGACTCTTGCATAGAATATGGAGGCATACATAGTTTATTATTCAGCAACTGCCGAGATAGATATCAATGAGTGCCACATGCAGGCTGTATGTTGATGTGAATTTATAGTATCAAGGATCGTCCTCGACATCGCGCCTATTTACGACCAGTCAGGACATTACCATGTATGCTCTATCCCATTAGAGAAGTTGAATTCGCCAATCCACCCTAAGATGACCTTAAAGCTCTTAAACTAGTTCTAATATTATATCTATCTTCCACGCTACCGAACGGTGCTTGATTTGCTAAGGGTTTCCATTGATACTGCGGACTTTGACGTGCATCGAATCGGAAAAATATCATTGTGTCAGAGGTCTGTGCCTGCAATCAGAAAACCGAATTGCTCCGAAATGTATAACTATTCTTTGGATATGAACTGATGATATGTTGACGATTTCGACCATAGACCATAATTTGCTAAAACATAAAATCTCCAGATACCTCCAATTGCAGAACGATTGTTTGCAGAAAAAGTTGAACATCTACCTCCGTGTGGCGCTCCCATTGTTCCGATTTGAGTTCTGTTTTTTTTTTTTTAAGTTGGTACATCTGTTGTTGACATTCCTTCTAAATCTTAGCATTATAGCTTGTCATTTGCAAAAGTTACGTAGCCAAGAGTACATCTATCTCTATGTGTGTTTGCGATTTTTTAAAATTGTAGAAATGGATTTAGATTTGCAACAACGAACTTGTATTAAATTTTGTGTAAAAACGGGATTTAATGGTGCGCGAACGTTGGAAATGTTGGAAAAGTGTTTCGGTAACGATTCTCTAAAGCAAACAGTCGTTTACCAGTAGCACGAGCGGTTAAAAAGTGGTCGTGAGTCAATCGAAGTTGATGAAAGCAGTATCAGACCATCGACATCGAAAACCGACCAAAACATTGATGAAGTAAAAGAAATGCAAATTAACCATCAGAGAGATATCGGAGGACTTGAACATTGCCTACGGTTCCGTCCAAGACATTTTGGTTAATGATTTGGGTTTCCGTCTCGTAGCATCAAATTTGGTGCCAAAAGACCTCAATTTCATGCAAAAAAGAGACCGTGTTGACGTCGCAAAAGAGATGATTTGCGAGGCTGAATCCGATCCCACATTCATCAAAAGGATCATTACTGGAGACGAGACGTGGGCTTATGAGTACGACATGCAATCCAGACATCAGGCAAGTGAATGGCGTTCAACAAATGAGCCAAGACCAAAATAACCACGTCGTTTTCAGTCAAAAAAGAAGGCAATGCTTACGGTTTTCATGGATAACAATGGGCCAGACAGTAAACAAAGAGTATTATTTGGGCATTATGAGACGTTCTCTAAAAGTGGAAGAAATAGAATTGGCGATTGTCAAGCTATTAGTTTTATTTGTTATCAACCATTTGGCTGGACTTCCATATAACTTTCTTAACTCATTTCCTTTCTTTTCTTACCCTCTATCTACTTGACCCAGACAGCGCAATTTTCTTGTTAAAGAAACTTAGAGATGGCAGTATTGCTCCTGTAAGCCATGTCTGGCTCATAGTTGAACTCGTCTATTGAAGTCAGTTTTTAAATATTAGTGATCTAAGGTAGAGAACTCTGATGATATTAAAGATACCTAACTATCTGAATCTCAATTACACCAAAGGGGTCAAGTTTTCCTCTTTAGACCCCTTTTATGTACAAAACAAATAGGTTATACATAACAATTCTAAGTGTAGAAGACTGAGTTACGGCTTTCTTTTTGATACGAGGATAAGAACCTCAATATAAAGAGTTTCAGCTGTAGGGAGGAAAGGGTCCCATTTCTTTACCGGATATGATGAGGTGTGAGCATTTGAAATGCGCAATAACCCCCAAGAACATACAGGTTAATACTGAGTTCCTTATGGAATCTTCTTTTAATGTACGAGTATTACGACGAATGTTGAATGCAATTCAAATAATAGTAAAAAAAAAAGAAAATAATAATAAAAAGATATTTTGACCTTTTTTAACAAGTTACTACAGGTTCAACCTGCATAGCCTTTATTTTTCCCAATTAAACTAATCCACGCAATTCGTAATGAACTAATGAGCGAAAGTAATTGAATGCCATTTACCTTAGTAGTTTAACATTTTCTTTTTAGGGCAAACTCCAATTATGGATTGAAATTTTTGACTCAGATAATGTACCACCCCCTATTGACATAACCCCAACCCCGGCGAGAATGTATGAATTGCGTATCATCGTCTGCAATTGCTCGGATGTCAAAAAGGAGGAGAAGAACGTCTTCGGAACTGCCATGAGCGATATTTACATCAGGGCGTATGTTTTGGACTTAAATTTCAAACTGAGACTACCGAGATTTTTTTTTTTTTTTATGCAGATGGTGCCAGGACTCAGAAGCATACCAAGATACAGATGTCCATTACCGTTCCTTAACGGGCGAAGGAAATTTTAATTGGCGCATGATATTCCCTCTCAAGTATTCAACAGCCGAAGATATGGTAAGCAGCAAAAATGTTTTAGATACTCTTGTATCGAATTAATGAGTTCACTGGTTCTAAGCTTGATTATTCGGCTCTTGGATTTTAGAATTTTCCATGAGCCGTTCGTCATTATTCATCTGATATTGACACTAAGTATACCTACTCAGTTACATTTCGAATTATTAATATACTTTTTCTTTTGTCAATGATCTATCTGAAACTCTTAAAATATTTTAGATGGTCATTAAGCGGAAGGGAGGCCTCTTGGAGCAGTACGAAACTAAGCAACCGCCGATGATGTATTTTCAAATTTGGGAAAATGATGCGTTGTCTGCGGACGATTTTCTGGGAGCCATGGAGATTTGTTTGTCGAATTTCCCGCAACCATTCGAAAACGCCCAGTCTTGTACTGAGAAGCAGGTTTATAAAAAGAGGGAAGCGATGAATTTGTTCAAGGAAAGAACAGTCAAAGGGTGGTTTCCTTGTAAGGGAAAATCGGAGAAAGGAGAACATGTATTGGCTGTAAATATAAGACTTTTTTATACTTGAGTAAAGATTGAATTTGGAAAAAATGAAAATATTTTTTGAAGGGAAAATTAGAACTGGAATTGCAAATTCTGTCTGAGAACGAAGCTGCAATGAGTCCAGCGGGCTTTGGCCGAAGCCCACCGAATGCTTTACCAGCTCCAGTGTATGAATATTATATTTAAATGTGTCTTGAGTAAGATACTTACGTTAGTTTTACTTTCAGTCGACCAAATGCATCGTTCAATCCATTTACAAGCCCCCTCAAGGTTGTAAAACACATTCTTATTCCTGCTTTAAAAAGGAGTCTGTGCTACTGCATTGTTGTAGCTGTGCTTGTACTGGTGTTGCTGTTATTCTTTAAGCATTTGCCATATAATATAATTAAAATTGTTCATAGCAATATTTAAGTTATTAAAAAAATATATTTATTTTTGAAATACCTGTTAAAATTGTCGTTTAGTTTATTACTTTGAGTATAGTTCATATTTAAGAACACAAGGCACTTAATGATGGTGATTCATCGATAAGTACAACGGAGCAGTATAATAAAATATCAACTGCTGTACCTAAACAAAAATGTAAACAATGAAATAGTCAGGTTTAAGATCTGTCACTCCAGTGAACATTGACATTTTGCTAAGTGCACATCGTGGTTAGACCGTCATAGGGAAGAGATAAAAAAATGTATTACGAACCAGTCCACTGTTAATAATCAAGGACTATAACCTTCGGAGCTATGGGTGGAATATTCGGAACTTTAAAAGGTCAAGTGCAGCCGAAGAATTAACTGAGGCCCTTGGCCGCTATCACGATTATACCAGCGCCATCAACGAAGTGCTATGGGATGAGCCAAGTATAAGGAGACTAAAACGCTCTGCCATCTAATCTGGTGATTACTATAGGGAACAGAAATAGCATGTATTCATACGCGGCTGACCTAGGCAAAAAGTCTTGAGCTTCCAGCACGTAAGCGATCCTCTTATAACACTCCGCGTCAAGGCTAAATTCGCTAACATAAGACTAATACGTGCCGACGTTAAAATCGTACTAGGGTATTAGGGACAGGAACGTGCAACGTCTTAGGTTGGACAGTTGTTCACCACAGCCCAAGCGATATCATGGCAACGGGTTTAGGCTTATTGACTTTGTGGCGGGACAAAATATCACTTAACACTGCTGAGTTTACCATCACTGCCCCCAAGAAACCCTGAATGCCCTCATGCACATCTTTCTTCCTCATGCAATGAAGAAAGAAGTCTTGTAGGTGAATTACAGTCAGCACTGAGAATTATGAAAAACATCTGCAGACGTAGAGCCCCAACATCCCGCCATCAACTAACACACCATTCAACTTAGACGATGATGTCCAAAACTTCCATCCACTTATCCAAAACGAAGAAAGGATAGGAATATCTAATCTTAACTCCAACAAAGCTGCCGGACCTGTTGGCTTACCGACATAGGTATTCAAAGCTGCTGGAAGTAAGAAAGCATACACCAACTCATTTCTAAGATCTGGTCAGAAGTGTGTATGCCAGATACATGGAATCTTAGCATCGTTTTCTCTATCTACAACAGAGGAAATCCTCTCAACTGCAGCAACTATGGATATAAGTCTCTTCAACTTTGCATGAAAGATTTTGTCTGCCATACTGTGTGAACATCTGTAACCCTTCGTCAACAACCTGATCGCTCCCTATCATTTGGTTTCAGTCCAGGACAGGCCATAATCAACCAAATGTTTGTACTCTTGTTGATACTGGAAAAAGCCAAAGAAATCCAAATCGATACTATCATCTTCTCATCGATTTGGTGGCCGTATACCTAATATATTGTATATTAGCATTTATTGTATAAAGACTGGCTGTATAGAGCCATCTGTCTGGGCAGAATAAAGATACAGAATGCTGACTGTTCGTCAAGGTTGATAGCCCCTTAATTAAATCAGCTAATGGCACCCAAAAAGATTTCGGACCAAGGGAGGCGATGTCATGTGACTTCTTTTACATCATCTCTAAAAATTGTGCGGAACTCACAAGCGAACACTAATGGCACAGTCTTTCAAAAGTCTGTGCAACTATTAGCGTACACCGATAATATTAACCTTATTGGCAGAACTCACCGAGCTGTTACCGGTGCGTGCGCTAGTAATGAAACGGAAGTTGCCAAACGGGCTTAGTGGTATGTCAGGCAAAAAACACATATTCGTATCTGTCAACAGGAAGAGATACACAACATCGAGGAATTGTACAGAACGTCACAGTCGACACCTATGACTTCGAAGTAAGTAAGGAATTCTTGTCTACCTGAGTTTTGCCATCAATTCTGTCAAGAACGCCTCAGTAGTAATAAAATGAAGATTCACTCTTGCCAATCCCTGTTCTATTGGGTCTATAACTTAATTCGTGCGGTTTGCGTTGGATAGCTACTGTCATTGTACGTCATTTCAGTATATGTCATTCATTTGAAGCGTTCACAACAATAATTTTTTTTCACTCGAATATGTCGAATTTTGTGCCTGAAAAATGGTTTTTGCAGGGAGTTCTTCTTCATGAAGAAAACTGCTGCCAAAAGTCATCGTATTTTGGTGGAAGTTTATGATGAACATATACTAGCTGAGCGAACGTGCCAAAAGTGGTTTGCACGATTTAAAAATGGTGATTTTGGCTTGGAAGACGATGAACGTCCTGGGCAGCCAAAAAATTTGAAGATGAAGAACTGGAAGGATTACTCTATGAAGATTGTTGCCAAACACAAAAAGAGCTCGCAGAATCTTTGGGTGTCACTCAAGTAGCCATTTTAAAACGTTTAAAAGCAGCTGGATATATTCAAAAGCAAGGAAATTGGGTTCCATATGAACTCAAGCCGAGAGACGTCGAAAGGCGGTTTTGCATGTTCGAAATGCTACTGGAACGCCACAAAAGGAAGTCATTATTGCATCGGATTGTTACTGGTGATGAAAAATGGATCAATTACAATAGCCCCAAGTGCAAAAAATCATATGTGAAACCCGGCCAACCAGCCAAATCAACGGCAAAGCCGAATATTCATGGCGCGAAGGTATTTCTCTGTATTTGGTGGGATCAGATGGGTGTGCTATATTATGAGCTGCTAAAACCGGGTGAAACCATCAATGGACAACGCTACCGAACACAATTAATCCGTTTGAAGAGAGCAGTAGTCGAAAAATCACCGGAATATGCGACCAGACACGAGGCAATAATTTTCCATCATGACAACGCTCGGCCCCACGTCGCTATTCCGGTTAACAACTATTTGGAAAACAGTGGATGGGAAGTCTTACCCCACCCGCCTTATAGCTCAGACCTTGCCCCTTCTGACTACCATTTGTTCCGGTCGATGCAGAACGCCCTCACTGAAATACGGTTCACATCAGAGCAGAATATCAAAAATTGGCTTGATTCATTCTTGGCTGCCATGCCGGCGCAGTTTTTTTGGGATGGGATAAACAAATTGCCAGAAAGATGGGAAAAGATTTAACGAATAACTATACGAACTGTACTGAGACATCGATCTAGTCAGAAAACTGCGTATGAATTGCCTTAGATGCCGCGCCCTTTTAGAAGGAGACCTCAACCGATTCGGACTGGATTCAGTAAGCTAAGGATCGGGCTAAATAGAGAGTGTTGTTATTTGAGTCCCTGGTTCCCACCGTGCTGTATGGTGATTACTTGCATAGTTTCGAGCTCTATATTTATGCCTGCAGGACGTCCAACAAATTGTTTAGTAGGCAAGGATGATCCACTACACGTCTTTCAAGCGTGATCAAGCAATGATGGAAATTGTGTGGATTTTCTTCGGAACAAGTATTTTTCACGTCGTCTTTTTCTTTTTTCCAGCTTACTACCCTTCACTTCATATCGAATAACGATTTTGGGTTAGCAGCCGGCCTTCCGTTTATTGTCTGGTTATTTCAGCGATACGCAGTCATAGTATCTTCTTTGGCTTTAAGTTTTTCAAATTCGTTCTGAAGTTCTAAGCAGAGTATTTCCATTTTCGATTCCATAAGTCAATTGAAGCACATCCTGTGTAGTAAGCGGGACCAATTTATACCAAACAAAATTAGTCAACATGGAGCGACATCTGTGTCCATTGAATGTGAGTAACTCGCCGACATCTTCTCGGAAGAAGTGCGGACCGATGACGCCATGAAAATTACACTAAATTTCTTCAAAAAAATTGCTACAGTTGAATTACCTCCGGCTGTATTTCAAATGGAAATATGGTTTTGCTTATTAACAGTGCCTCTTCACTGGGAATGATTTTACGGCAAAAATATGAATCTTCTACCATCTTTCATTTTGACGTATACGATTATCATTTGGCTTAAGCTTTTGGGCCAATATGACATTAAACGGAAGAATAACCAAGTTTTTTTTTTACAAAATACAGAGATGTTCGAGAAATGCTTAATGAGGAACACTAATGTGAGATCTAACAAAAGATGGGATGCTTGAATTCATAGATTTCTTATTAGAAAAGTCGTCCACATCGAATAAAACCATAAATTCATAACAAAAGTTCTTCTTCAAACAGGATCTAATTACAGCAGTCAAAAGATATCGACTTAAAACGAACAGATATTGGCATATTTTTATCGTTGCATCAGTTTATTCATGTTTCTGTTTTCGAAATTGTGTCGACGACCTGGTTTTAGTTTTTATTAAGTGTGTATTTCTTGAGTGGTCTCCGATTTCCTCGCGAAGATATTGTATCTGCTTTAGGAAAGAATCAAATTGCAGCCAACCGACCAACCTTAAGTTATAAAATCAACATTTGATCGCCTGTTTAAATTGTGTAGTCTTTTCCTTATTTGCTCAAAATATTGAAACAAAATATACTAACATCGCTGGAGCACCTTCCATTTCAAAAAATGATGTCATTCGCTGTCCCGACTCCTTTGCAATAGCCTCTTTAATTATAAACCCACTAAACGTATCCATTCAAATAAAAAAAAAATATACTCACACACATCACCAATCATACGATGCGACGCATACAAAACTCCTCATGCATATGGAACACGCCTCCTAAGATGAAACCCCACAACATCCAGAAAACTGACCTCCGATTTGAAGTAATCGAACTTTCCACTTCGGGGTTAAACATAGTCCTCATGTCCTTAAAACATCCCTCAAATTGACATAAAACACCCCCCCAGGATCTTGGAACTAATTTGTCATCATTCAACAAGCAATAACCGATGCCATGAATGATAATGTTCATTCTAGCGCTGTGGCCTGTGTCTGTGCCTTCTGTGAACGTCACAAATTCCCTGCTATTATCTCAACTTAATGTCCTCACTGTAATATAGTACTATTCACTCGTACAGTAGCGTCCTAATCATTAAGTCAATTAATTATTTATGTAAATATCACACTTTTCACTATGTATTGGTATGCTCGTACGAATATGGGTATGAGTTAGACGTGGAATAGGGTGTTTCATCTTATCGCTGTTAGAGGACATTGCCACAAACGAGTTATCATCCTCCGGCTATGCCGCGACCACTTCTGACTGTGCCTTCAATTCGAATTACACAAACGGACGCAACATGATTACATATCAGTCTGTCAGTTGGCATTTAGGGGCTCAAACAAGACAGGAAGAGTTCTTTTTTTATTAGCCTTCTTGGCCTGGTTATATCTAACTAGCTCTACCAATAGGTTCAGTTGCTAAAGTACCATTCGTGCGGTCAGATACGGTCTACGTTGTGTTCTGAAATTTCGATTCCTGTTAATCTGTTGTTTTATAGTTGCTTTTAAATTTAATTACAATTACATACTTTACAATACAATCGTAAGGCATTTTTAATGTAATTATTATAAATGGGGTAAACTCGAACGCTCAGTGGAAATGTCTTCTGGGGTTGAACATATGGTGCTCTGAGGTGGATTTGAGTAAGTGAAGGCGGACATTTTGTATACGTTGCATGAACTTGTTGCTCCTAGCACGCACATCGAATTTCAATTAAAATATTGCGACGCGACAAAAGTTTTGCACTAAAGTGACGTTTTTATTCTATTGAGGCGGTTGCATGAACGAGTGAGTGTATAGTAGGATAATAAAGAAGGCTAATCAGTCAAAGGAAACATACTCCAATCGTATGGTGAAGACCAATTTATGGAAGACCTTTATTTAACAGAATTTTTTTTTTGTCCTAAAATTTAAATTTAGAAATCTTTATGTTTTTAAGTAAAATTTAAAATAAGTGTTAAGTGTTTAACAGTATAAAAGAGTGCAAACTATATAACGCAAAAACTGGAAAAGAACAACCAAAAGGATTTCCATTGCTTCGTTTCGGAAAAGGTAGGTTCAGTTATTTTTCAAGAGCACTCTAAAAATGTTAGTTTCCCCTTATAAATTATTTATTAAGAAATACATAATAGTTGCTTCCAGAGTTTAAGTGCTTGTCGTGAAAAATATTATATACTTATCATATCAACCGATAGCTCTATCGATTTAGCGCGATCTTTAGCTGGTATCGCTTTTCAGTTGATTGTGCCACATAAGGCGAGGTCCTCCTGTTTTGCGTTGTCTCCTTACCATTGCATGGATTCGAAGACACTTAGAGACCCTGTGATCGTGTGTTTGGTTTTGTTTTGGTGGGGGCTAATGCCCCCATTTATTTCGCTTAAGACTTATTGAACTAAAACTAATTTAAAAAAACTAAGTTCTTAAACTTATAACAATTAACTGTTAGGAAATAAGGTGGTTAATGGTGAAGGAGATCCAGTTTAAGACAGGAAGTGTTCAGGTTAAAATCAAAAAGGGGGGAGTTTGAGTTGATATTACGGAGCATGTGGAAGATTGGTTTATTGGAACCATAAGAGGTGCGATTGTATTGTAATATAGAACGAATGGAGTATAACGCGGGCTAGTGTTGAAAGAAATAGAATTGTAAAGGGAAGCGCATTTTACAGAACCAAAGAGTAGTCGATGAATGAAGAGAATGTCAGCTACATCTCTGCGTTTTTCGGGCGTATTCAAGTTAAGAAGTATGAGGCAGTCATAATAGCGCGATAAGATAAAGGGGTCATTCCAGCGGAATCCTCAAAGGGCAAATCGAAGAAAACGAAGACCACACTTGACTGGCATAATCGGGAACGGGCGGGACAAGGGTAATGTATAGTGACATTGTCACATAAGGGTTGCAAAGACTATCGTTTGATAAAGGAAAGCGATGAGTTGGCTTTAAGGATTATCTCATCAATATGCGAACGGATGTTTAACTCTTTATCGTATAATATTCCAAGGTCGCAAATAGATTGAAACTGTTGTACAGGTTGGTCACGCAGAAAATGAAGTCAAGGAGGAGATTGATTGGACTTACGTGACAAAGTCATAAATTGACATTTGGAGACATCAAGTTCAAAGCAATTTTTTAAACACCAAATAGAAAACCTATCGAGGTCTTCTTGAAGGAGAATAGAGTCTTGGGGTAAACACATAATTTTGGAAAACTTAATGTCATCGGCGTAAATGAAGAAAACTGCTGCCGAAAGTCATCGTATTTTGGTGGAAGTTTATGGTGAACATGCGCTAGCTGAGCGAACGTGCCAAAAGTGTTTTTCACGATTTAAAAGTGGTGATTTTAGCTTGGTCGACGTTGAACGTCCTGGGCAGCCAAAAAAGTTTGAAGATGAAGAACTGGAAGCATTACTCTATGAAGATTGTTGTCAAACAAAAGAAGAGCTCGCAGAATTGGGTTCCACATGAACTCAAGCCGAGAGACGTCGAAACGCGGTTTTGCCACAAAAAGAAGTCATTTTTGCATCGGATTGTTACTGGTGATGAAAAATGGATCCATTACGACAACCCCAAGCGCAAAAAATCATGTGAAACCCGGTCAACCAGCCAAATCAACGGCAAAGGTGTGCTGTTGATGGGATGGAATCCACAAATTGCCAGAAAGATGAAAAAAAGTCATAGCTTCAGATGGGCAATACTTTGAGTAATACTATTGTACATGTTTTTCTTAAATAAACGTTAAAATTTTGAAAAAAAAAATATATACCCAATAAATCATTAATTTTTGATGGGAAAATAAAAAATAATTTATTCAAAGTACACATTTTTCCCATCTTTCAGGCATGCCAATAAAACTGTTCGATTTTTGAAGCAAACCAAAAAGTCATCCAATTTTCGTCTTCCTCGTAGGATTCGAAGTGCTACTCAGCTAATGCGTGTCCCATCGATGAAAACAAATGGTAGTCGGAAGGAGCCATGTCTGGTGAATACGGTGGGTGGGGTAGCAGCTCCCAGCCAAGGGCTTTGGCTATATTCTGAACCAGTTTTGCTTTGTGTGTAGGTGCATTGTCATGGAGCAAAATTACCTTGCCGTGTCTTTTAGCCTTTTCTGGTCGTTTTTCGTTCATGGTTTCATGCATGGTTCAAACTGTGATCTGTATTAACGGTTTCACCAGGTCTTAGGAGCTCGTGGTACACCATACCTTTCTGGTACTATCAGACACACAGCATTGTCTTCTTTCCGAATCGATATGGTTTTGCATTCGAAGTTGATGGTTGTCCCGGATTAAGTCATAATTTTTTCCATTTAGGATTCTGAAAATAAATCCATTTTTCATCGCCAGTTACAATTTGAAGCAAAATTTCTCAAGTGGTTTTTCGGTTTTCCATCTGTCTTTCATTCAATGCATGTGGCACCCATTTTCCAGACTTTTGGATCTTTCCCGTGTTGTTTGTTTCTGCCATTTGTTCCTGACTCAAAATGTCATCGTTATCTCTGAACCGTTGAAACCATTTTTTTTTCATTGCTTCTGATAGAGCGTGATCACCTAATGCCTCGACAAGCATTCGATGCGACTGTGCAGCACTTTTCTTCAAATGAAAACATCGACATTTTTAACACGATGAAGAAATATGATGTTGTTCGCTCAATGACTTGATGTATTGTATACTAAATATGTCTGTTAGGTGTCATAGCAACCAAACAAAAAAAATAATAAAATTAAGTCCCGTTATCAATAAATGTTCCCTATTGAGACATTTGTGTCTTCATACCGGTACACCTAGTACTTGGTTATACTGTAACTAACATATGATGTCGTCGCGATGTAATTAAGGTCGGAAACTACTTCGAAAGATGTTTTGACTTCAAATATAGACCAACATCTAAGATTCTAATGAAAAAAAGTTCGTATGCGTTTCTCAAAAGTTTTGGCAGACTTATTGGTATAAACACATTGAGACTCATGTCGCTAACTTACTTGAAGTTAAAACATTTTACATAAGACCTCCTTTAATGACAAATGCAAATAGCCACTGCTTTTATGCCCTGCTATCTGGTCGGTAGCGATCAAGTAGTACCCCTAATCTTTCGAAAATCTAACGTACGTATAACCGTTAAGTGGTATCGTCATCAGTAAAAGCATATATGTTTGAGGCTGTTTTTCCTTTCAAAGTATATTGTATAAATAATCAACTAGTTAAAGGACGACATCTTAAGAGGTATAGTACGAGTAGTTGTGGGCATTTCTCTAACAATAGGAACTTGGTAAAGGAAAGTAAATCGAATTTGAATACTTTCGGTTTAAGCCAGGGTGGCGTACAGCCGGTATTGCGTGGTGTCATGGGTGAGTGAATGCAATCAAAAAAATTGGATAATATCCGTCACATGATTATTATCGAATGATTTGTTTATCGCTTAAGCAGAATTGCATCAGCAATAGGCCAATAACCTGAGAGTTGTAACCCGCGTAGGTAGGCTTCATGTCTAAAAACTGACATTGACATTGAAAAGGTTCTCCAATTTTTTTTCTTTTTTAATCTACTTACTACATATGACTGACTTTTGCATTCATTATGTATGTGTGTGCTTATTGCATTCGTCTGTAATTTATTAAATTAGTTTCGAAACATTCAAGAAAGTTTCAGTTTAATGGTGTTATCTCAGTTGTGTTTTGGTAGTCCTGGTGAAAGGATTTTTGTGACAGCGCTAATTACTAAGATGTGTTGAAAAACACCTCATGGGATTTGTGAATAATTTGTTTGGGTATAGATTTCAGAATTTTAAGTGACCTTATTATGACATGGGCTGTAGCTCCGTAAGTTGCAATCTTATAACTTAATAAATTAATTTTCTTCCTTAATTCAAATATCATTGTCATTCACTTTCGATGTTCTAAGTCTCGATATATGGATTTAAATGGAATTAAAAAAAAAAGCTTTTAACAGGATGTACTCTTATGTACATAACCAATTCCTAGACCCACATATTTTTGAACTTTAGTTCATTCATTAATTTTTAAAATAATTTTGTTATGCTTAACCGATATTGTCGACGAGTTTTGTATGTTCATGTTAATGAAAACACTTTGATTATGTCTACGACGGGGAAAGAGTATGCTGATGAATAAAACCATTTTCGTTGTAAGATATTTCTTATATCTCACAAATGCGCAAACATATTGTCACATGTTTTCAAATCTAATTAGTTGAGAACTTTTAATCTTCTTCAGTTCAGCGTAGCACTCTCGAAAGACAAAGTCATTTGACAATCCGGGATGGACCTTGCTTTCAACCAATAAATCTTATTAGAGCAGTCTCTCACCATGTACGGGCTATCTCAGGTCCACTACTGTATTGTCCTTTCCGATAAGAATCAAGCGACTCTTTGAGCCGGAGCGTTAACATAATTTTACACTACATATCCTTTCCATCTCAGGCAGCTAATACAAACTTTTCTCACTTTTCAAAGGATAGCTTCATCTAATATATTTTGCCAATGTGCATTCTTCTTTGCCATAGATCTGGACTGGCATGATTAAGGTATTGTGTTGAGTTTCTATAGTTTTATTGACAAGATTTGCTTAGACTACAGAAACTATAGTCGGCAAGTGTAACTCTTTGATTTCTGATGACTTATCTTCATTAGAGTGTTCGGGGTAATTTCGGAGCCGAGATAGACGAAACCTCTAACAATAATTTTTTTTTTTTTAAAGCCGCGTTAAGTATTTCGAGAAACTGGATAGAGAGAGAAAGGACAATGTTTAGGCTCAGTGGTTATTTCGCTCCATGTGTGACATCCAACATTATACGGGGAGACTAAATTATATTAGTGTAAATTGATTTTAGTTCTCTAAAAAAAGAATATCTTTCGGGCGCGTTTTTATATTATATAGCGAACCGTCCGATTTTTAAGCCAGTACACTACCAGCTAAACCATGGTTCTGTCCAACTCACCGATTTTAAGCATCCATCCATGTTCATAGCTTGGTTTATGCTGAGTTGATATTGGCACACTACGTTTTGAACTCAGAAATTGCTTAGCCTTTCGGAAAGTTATGCTTGGGAATCTTTTTTCTTTAATTCTTTATTCTCAATTAAGTACAATTATTTATATTACTAAACTTAATTAACAAGTAAGAGGAGTATAGTTAGTGGCATTTGTATTTCAAGAGAAAATAAATAGAGCTAATGCGACTTCAGTTAACAATTAAATGTGGGGTGAGCAAATTATAAAATTATGATGAGAATAATGGAAGTAAATAAAGCAAAAGATAGTTATTGAGAGACAATAAAAAATAGTTACAAAATAAATAAATAATAAAGCCGCATAGCGTATCAAAACTTCAATTTCATTATTCTCGAAGTCAAGAAGCCAAAATTTAACTTTTTTCAAAAATGAGGATAGAGTTACTATGGTTCGTATGTCAACAGGGAGTTTGTTAAGCAATTTACATGAGACAATAGAATAAGAGTTTCTAAAGCTTGTGGTGCGAAAAGGAGGAATATTGCTGAGCAATATTGGGAATTGCTTAATGAATTGCAATGGGAGAACTCTCGTGAGCCTAAATAGCTCCATAGAATGAGCTAGCCGGAGAGAATTACAAACTTTCCTTATTGCACATTTTTGCAGGACAGATAGTTGTTGAAATGTGTTCTGGTATGCGCCCCCTCCCCCAATAGTTTATTCCACACTGCAATTTAGAATGAAAAATCCCATAATACACTGTTTTTAAGACGATAAAAGACCAGCTGAAATTTATTTAAAGCAATCAACATTTTCAGTTTTAAAGCAATTGACGCTACAATCGGCCGTCTCATCAAAGGAATTCTTACTAATAAAAAAAGTATACGTATTACTAGACAGATTTTATCTTGAAAAGTTTGATGCATGAAACGTAATATCCGGGGCCACTTCCGTATTAAGGGAAAAGAACATGACTTTAGCTTTTTTACTAACTAATAGTTTATGTGCAGCAAACCGAATTCTTATCAGGTAAACGTCATGACTTATATCAGATACTTGGTCCAGAGGGCTAACTGATTGATAGGCGATACCCAAATCATAAAATCATACCCAAAAATGAAATTAATACAAATTAAAAATAGAATAGGCCCAAGAACAGAACCTTGGGGAACTCCAATATCAATCGTTTAGATTTACTAAGACTGATTCCTATTTTGACATTTTCTTTTCTGTCTTTCAGATAGGAAGCGAACCAATCACAGGTACAGACGCGGAAACCTGCTTTATACATTTTGTTCAAAAAAATTCAGTGTTCACACATGTCAAAGGCTTTAGTTATATCTACAAAACACCCACTGCAGAATCTTTTGTCATCTAATCCTTTGTGTATAAATATAAATAAACAAAATTTCATAAGAGCATCCTCAGTGGATCTGACCTGAGGTAAATCCAAATTGGATCGAACTAAAAAACCTTTTATATTTAAGATATTTCAACATCCTACAATTGACTATTTTCTCAAATACTTTTGAAATAGAAGGCAACAACGAGATCGGTCTGTAGTTACTTTTTTCCTTTCTACTTCCCATTTTAAAAAGAAGTATAACATCAGCACATTTCAATTCTTTAGGAAAAATTCCAGTTATAGCACTCAAATTAAAAAGGTATATCAAAATATCAGTTATGTTATGAGAAACTTTTTTCAAGACAAGGTTTGAAATATCATCACTACCACAAGAATTCGAATTGTTAAGGGAATTTATGGTTTTCAATAACTCAAGACCCGAAATAAGCTCAAAATAGAAGTTATTTCCGTATAGAACACTATCTGTAGTACCATTTCTAGGCTCAGGATAATAAAAGTTTGGTGAATTGCTCGGAATTAACATTTGCCCTACTGAAGCAAAGAACTTATTGAATTCGTTTGTTACTTCTGTAGGATCTCAGATATCTACAATACCGTTGATTAGTGTCGTAGATATCATGTGATTACTTCTGTCCCTTAGGGAGCATCGAAATCTCTGCATCTTTATTTTGTCCAAACTGAGTTTGACTCCATTGAGGTTCTTTAAATTCTGCCACATGCGGTCTTAAAATCGATAATAAAGTGGCAGATATGGTTTTGGATTTATTGGGCTTTTTTTGATCCCTCACGGTGCAATATTTGATCAATCCGCACTGATAGGGATTATTGGTTTCAGATATCTACACTTCATGGCAGACAAGCTTCTGTACGCGATATTAGGGTGTCCGATGATTATGTAGTTGCCACAGTCTAGAGGGTCTATAGATAGCCTAAGCGATACTGAGGTTCTAATTATTAGGCATAATTTCCTCTGATCTGGAATTGGGTTGGTACATGTCTCCTAACAAATCATCTCCCAGTCGGATGATCTTCGTTTTTATTGCCTAAATTTTAATGTTCAACCTGGTTACAAGCTTTTCTACTTGGGTGCTCTACAGGGGCTGTACCCGGGCCCCGACTAATAAGCCTCTCCAGTAAGTCCGATCTTTAGCTAACTGTTTCCAGTTGCAAGTCAGTTGAGGTCCCCTTCTACCTTAGATGGCGTCGCGAAGTCAGATAAACGCCTATATATTGAGGCCAGATCAGAAGGGTTGAAGTATTTCTAACATAGCTTGAGGAAACCTAGACACTTCGCAGTATTTTTGACAGCACCGTATACGTGGTCATTCCAACATAAGTTGTCATTGACAAATATACTGACAATATGTTAGAAAGTTTTTCGGTTCCGACGATGCAAGTGCAATTCATGGAAAGCATTAAATTCCACACTGTTGATAGTTTCCCAATTGGGTATGCTGCTAATATTAAAATTTAATGAGCTGACGTTTCCGTTCTACAACTGAATATCAAAGACAAGAACGAATATGAAAAGCTGAGAGTACTATCGTCAGCGAAGGAATATATTGAATTAGAACTATCGGACCAGAAATCGTTGGTGATAGCTATGACTATCGGAGACAGAACGAAGCCCTGGGGCACACCAGCATTTATTTTGTGAAACCATATAAGACAACTTGTTTTGAACGTTCCGAAAATTAGTTTCAAATCCATGTAGGTAGGAAGAGAGAGAGAGAAGAATATTCGTGTTTTTATTGACGGGCTGGACGAATGCTGTCTACCATCTGCTCGGAAATAGTCCTAAAGAATAGGATTGATAAAAAGGCTTACGCAGTTATTTTACCGGCGTTGAAGAATACCTGTTCGGAAGAAGAGGAGATATACAACCTGGACCAGCGGATTTGTGAATGTTAAGATCTTTTGTGGATGTCCAGGTCTGAGAAATAACTTGGTACATGCTCTACACAAAGTCATTTCCAGATTTGAATACTTCGACCGGGAAGCCGTCATGTTCAGATGCTTTGTTGGTTCTAAGCTTCGATATTGCTATCCAAAACATCGTCTAAGTTGAATGGTCTATTCGAAATGAAGGGCTTCTTTGCCGTTATATAGTCTGCAAACAAAGTGTTTCCATAATCTCAGCACTGATCGTGACACTACTACATGGTTTTTTCTTCGTTTTATTCACTACAGTCGCAAAAATTTATTGCTCGTGGAGCTTTTACCGTGGTTATAAGGTAAATTTCAACATTAAGGATTGTTTGCAATGTGGAAGACTACCAAACACGTCATCAAACAAGCGTACGTAACATAAACGAATGGAGGGCTATGGTATATCTACGTTAATTCTAACAAACTTGTTTCTTAGAATACTATATAACAAAAAGTGCCATCATAGAGATATTGCAACAAAAATCAGTTGTTAGAGACTGGATATTGTTTGTGTTCTCTGGATAAATAGTCCCAGTTCCTACTAAGCTAGGTAAAAAAGAAAAAAAGTAATGTATATCGATTCTGAAAAGGCTATCTCCCCCGCCAGCACCGAACGACGTAATAAATATTTTGATATCCTTAAAACAGTTACTTGTATGCTTCCACGAATTAAAAATTTTATTGACAGCGAATTGTCAGCTTTCAAAATAACTGAATTGGAATGTCATCTAGGGATTCTAGAATCTTATTTCAAACAAGCACTTAGCTATCCGGTTCGTATAGAAAAACTCAGTCCAACAGATAGTAGGCGTTATGAAACTGAAGAGTTATATCACACAACGAAATCAAAGAACATTTTCGTTTATGGGAATAAACAGACGAGGTAGTGTCACTGACACATCCTTTGCTTTTACGCCACCCTACTCTTCTAGTTTGCTACAGCAAAAGCTTTCTAAATTTTCTGGGAAATAGGCTGATTACAAAATCTTAATTCGATTTTTTTTAAACGTTCGTCCATAACAACAAGTCCTTGGCCCCAGTTGGAAAATCCAATCACACAATTTCATGCTTAAGTGAAAAGGCGTATGGAACCATAAAAGTGTTTCAAGTAACTGAAGAGAACTATTTGAAAGTTTTAGAACAGCTGGAGACTATGTATGGTAATAAATATCTGGAGTATATAGTGACTCTTTTGACCTGTCCAAAAGAAAGGGAGCTTCTCCAGCTATAAGTTTGGTTGACGTCTTGGCGTTTTTTTACTCGCTTACTTCGTTAGGCAGAAATGAAGAAATTTGTAATTCTATCATAATTTATTTTGAATTCTGGGATATGCATAAAATGGAATGGGTCCTTAGATTATTCAAAACTACCAACTTGGATAGCATACTCAGAATTGCGGAATAAAAGGTGTTAGTTTTTAGAGAGGACGGAAGCCAAAGCTTTATACACAGCAGAAAAATTTGATCGTCAAACTATGTCCTTGCAGCGAAGATCATCACACGTCTTACTGATAGTAACAAACATGCCACTTTTGCAAATCAGCAAATCAACTGGTTGGGAACTGCAATAAATTCAAAAATCTCCGTGTAAATGAACGTTTTAAGTAAACGAAACGATTGGATCTCTGCAATAATTGTCCCAGCAAAGGCCACGAAGTGAGCAACTGCTCTTCCAAAAAAAGCAATGTGTGCGGAGAACCTCATCATTACCTGTTGCACAGATATAATAATCAAGAAGAACATTTATTGACAAATGTGGTGGTAGGTACTTCTAAAACCGCATTTTTTAATTCAAAGGATAATTATACAGAATCGTAGGTCATATAAGCGACAGTAGTTGTCAGCGTGAGGAATTTGGCAGGTGAATTAATACCAGTTCGTGCCTTGTTAAATTCGGGCACCCAAATAAATTTAATTATTCAAAACTTTACAAGTACTTTTCAACTAAAGACAACGTATAAAATAAAAGACATCAATGGAGTTGGCGCAATTTGTATTGGGTATGTAATTTAATTCGTGCGGTTTTTTTTTCAAAATTTGAACGTTTATTTAAGAAAAACATGTACAATAGTATTATTCAAAGTATTGCCCATCTGAAGCTATGAATTTTTTTCATCTTTCTGCAAATTTGTGGATCCCTGATGTGAACCGTATTTCAGTGAGGGCGTTCTGCATCGACCGGAACAGCAATAGCAATGTGGGGCCGAGCGTTGTCATGATGGAAAATTATTGCTCGTGTCTGGTCGCATATTCTTGGCGTTTTTCGGCTACTGCTCTCTTCAAATGGATTAATTGTGTTCGGTAGCGTTGTCAATTGATGGTTTCACCCGGTTTTAGCAGCTTATAATACAGCTCACTGATTTGATCCCACCAAATACAGAGCATTACCTCCGCGCCATGGATATTCGGCTTTGCCGTTGATTTGGCTGGTTGGCCGGGTTTCACATATGATTTTTTTCGCTTGGGGTTGTCCAAATGGATCCATTTTCATCACCAGTAACAATCCGATGCAAAAATGACTTCCTTTTGTGGCGTTCCAGCAGCATTTTGGACATGCAAAACCGCCTTTCGACGTCTCTCGGCTTGAGTTCATGTGGAACCCAATTTCCTTGCTTTTGAATATATCTAGCTACTTTTAAACGCTTTGAAATGGCTGCTTGAGTGACACCCAAAGATTCTGCGAGCTCTTCTTTTATTTGGCAACAATTTTCATAGAGTAATGCTTCCAGGACGTTCATCGGCTTCCAAGCCAAAATTACCACTTTTAAATCGTCCAAATCACTTTTGGCACGTTAGCTCAGCTAGCGTATGTTCACCATAAACTTAAACCAAAATACGATGACTTTCGGCAGTAGTTTTCTTCATATTAAAGTTATGAAGAAGAACTCCCCGCAAAAACACTTTTTTAGGCACAAAGGTCGACATATTTGAGTGAAAAAACTATTGTTGTTTTAGCTTCAAATGAATGACATATACTGAAATGACGTACAATAACAGTAGCTTTCAAACGCATGTTCCAATGGAATAATAACAATGGAATAATACAAGTTACGCCATCTCTTAGCAAACTGCACGAATAGTTAGTGGTAGTTATAGACCCAATACTAGAATCTATTCCTAAACGTCTACAATAGTTAAATCTAGATTTGGAGGTTTCGAAAAGAATGTCGAATTTTGTATCTCGCGGTCTACTCGTATAACTGGATTACAACTCCAACGAAAGCTATGGGCTGGAAAATTCAGAGAAATTTAAATTTGGCTGATTACGTATTCTTCAAACAGCAGCCCATCCACATGTTGTTAGGAGATTACCTTGGACTTAGGTTCTGTTGCGTTTAAAGCGTCTCTCAAGTCGCATAGGATGCTCATTAAAAGTATATTGCGACAACGCTACTAAACTTATAGAATTTAGAAATTCATTTTTCTAAAAACAGTAATACAATTAAATTGTCGAAATTTGTTGCAGATTGAGGCATCGAATTTCAGTTCATACCGCCTCGTGAACAGAACTTCGGAGGCATTTTGGGGGCGACAATCAAGTCCACTAAAGCCCATTTACTAAAAACTTTAGGTGAAGCACTTTATACTTATGAAGAGTTCACAACAGCGCTAGCAAAAATTGAGTCAATAATAAGCTCAAGACCTGTAACCCCACTTTCCTTTAGTCTGAATGGCTTTGGTGCCCTCCGGTCCATTTTATTGCAGGCGAACCAATTAATTCGTTTTAATAGGATTAATAGGTGCCATCGAGTAGTAGGGTTAAAGCAATTCTTCTAGAAGAGGTTGTCTTCTGAATACATCCACAAGAAAGATTGGACTTTAATACATACATATCTGCAACATAGGAAGAAACTTTAGCGGTAATCCAAGATGAAGCCCTACCTCCATACAAATGGTGTTTGGGACGTAATCAAGGGCGACGACAACTAGACTCAGATAATAGATTTAAAGACTGCAACTGGAACATTTAGACGTTTAATTACCAAGCTAGCAGCCGTGAACATCGACTGATATATCATCTCATCAACCCGACTAGAAAAAAAATGGAATATTTCAATTTTGCCCCCACAAATTATTATAAAAAAAACTGCAGCACCCACTCTCGCTCCCTGAAATTGGTTATATGTACGAGTATTCACTACTCCAATGGTGCGTTGATTTTAAATGCTTGTAAATTACAATAACTAGCATTAAAAAAGGTCAGCAGGGCATTCTATAAGCGATTTATATGGCTAAGTAAAGAATCACAGTATTTCAGAATGCGTCCAAAAGTGGGCTTGAAGATATACTGATGAGCATCCATAGCGAAACGGGGGTTGTGTTACACGGAGGTTGACCAGATGTGGGTATTGTTCCCCAATTTTGGACGGATTGTAAGGATGGCCTTACATTCATAAAGAGGGAAAAGTATTTCTTACATCTCTTGATGAAACCTAGACATTTCGCAGCATTTGTGGCGACATGGAATACTTTGTTATTCCAATGTAAGTTGCACAAATATTTCCTCTAATCCAATTCGTCAAAAACTTTCTGCTTAGTCGATTTTCAACCTACTTTTTTAAAATGCGGTCCATAAGGATGATTCTACGGTAATTTGGCACCTCACTTGATCCATTTTTCCTGTGGACATGAGATATAGTCATCTGAAGGATTCTATCCCCGACTGTTCCCTTCTCTAACATGTTGGAGTATGATTTCGACAGTAGGATTATGAAATTTTCTGAAGCATGTATAAAGATTTCATAAGGGATTCGATCTGCTCCTGGCGCTTTATTTAATTTCACCTTCTTAAGAACCTTTCTTAAGTTTTCTACCGTAAATTTTGCATCTGTCGTATTTCCATGGCTTTGCATACTGAATATGTGGTGACAATAAAGGTGGGCTCAAAATTTTATTCAAATAGACTTTGTAATTTTCCGCTGCTAAGCTTGTGAGGGCTTTAAACTTCGTATTCTATACAAAGGACCACCAGTCTTTGACATTTTCAATAGCATTTCAATTATTTTCTAAATTTCTGTAATATGACTTACTTTTGATTTCACATATTTCTTTATACATGTCGTTAGGAGCTTTGTATTTTTTGTATGTATGTATGTACTTTATTATATTTTGATTCGTAGTTTTCTGATTTTTTCCATAGTTTCAGCATTTTAAACAGTTTTCTTCTGGCATTGTTGCAATGTGTATCGTACTATTTTTGCTTAGATTGTCCACATGGTTGCTTCGATTGGTTTCCTACTGATTCCTTATCCATGTTAACAAGGGTTTCTGTTGATATATTTTTGATATTTCGATTCACAATCAACAGATTAACTCTATTCATATGTCTTGAGATTTTTTCCTCTACTACATACCTACTATATAGCTAACAGATTTAATGTAATTGCCATGTGGTCACACCATATTTTATCTTCAACTATGAAAGTGTGGATATGTAGCATAACTTCCTGAGATGAAAAACCTCGCCTTGAAGTGATATATAGATGTTGCAAAGGTCTCGCGAAGAAGAGATGAGCCCAATTTCAAGCAAAAATTATGAAAGGCCTCTATCGGAAGTAAGAGGAAATATCGTTTTTAGCGTTTGATAGGAACCAGTCTATCTAGGAGCTTCGACAAAACAACTATCTTCAAAATAACCGACCATAGAAGGAGAAATGCTCAGGAAATTCTGTCCCTAAAGTTAATTAATAATGCTCAAGGCTAGCTTCTTGTAGAAGGCGACAAAATTGTCCACAGATGGCGACAGTATTGTGAAACACTTCTGAGTAAACAGTTTCCCAGAGTATGATTTCCAAGAGCCGCTCCTAGGCATGACGATGTATCCGACCATACTTTCGAAGAAGTTAGGAAAGCAGTCAAATACTCCAAAAAGAAAAGCGATTGGGCCAGCTCTGGAGCTCTGGAAAAAAATTGGAGACATCGGGTCCAGACCAAACTTATGAGCGGTGATCTAGTGCCTAATTAGTAAAGGGAACGTTATCTTCTTCGTTTGCACAAATGAAAGGGCGATACGCAAAACTGCGTTATCTACCGTTCTGTCAAGCAGATATCACATATAATAAAAGTTTTTGAGCGGGTATTACATGGCCGATTGCGCAAAAAATACGGCTATTTGGTGACCAGCGCGGGTTTGTCTTGGATAAATTAATAACAGATGCAACCCAAAGTGTAAGGATCATGGAAAAACATCTTGATTACTTAAAGGACTTTCATAAAGTGTTGGTTGAGAGATCTCTTATGAGTGTCGCTTAGACAACGAGAAATTCCCAAGTGCCAAATTTTCAAATATTGTTAGACAATGTACAAATAGTATGAGGCAAATTAATTTTCTTTGCTGGACATGTCAACACCTGCTACTGTTAACCTATTCTTACATTCACATCCTTAACCAAAATAAGGCCAACTGAAGCATTTTCCACGAACATATTTTTAGTGAATTCGAGGTCATTACACAATGTTGATCCCCTCAATACAATACAAATGTATAATTTTTTACACAATTCCTTAATCAGATAATTTTTTACTAACAGTACGATTTTTTTTCTTTTACATAGGATGATTCATCGAGAGGTTTGATTTGTAATGTAAAATAAAAAACATATATTTAAAAGTGAACTTACAACTTTTATTATCAGTTAAGAAAAAATTTATGGCATTTACTTCTTAAAAATGATATCATAAAAATGTGGGCCACGACTATGTCTGTGGTTCATTTGGAAGCTCCAATTTTGGCCCGCTCTAGCATATCGACTGATATCTCGCGGATAACACGAGTAATGTTGGCGTTCAAAGCGTCAATCGTAGCTGTCTTATTCCTAAAGATCCCAGACTTTACGTATTCTTACAGAAAATAGTGCAAAGGTATGATATCGCACGATCTAGGCGGCCAATTTACCGTAGCAAAACGTGAAATTAAGTGCTCACCAAAATGATTTCTCAACAAGTTCATTTTTTCACGCGCTGTATGACTAGTAGCGCCGACTTGTTGAAACCAGAGCTCACCGAGAACATGTGCTTGAATTTCAGGAAGCATATAGTCCGTTAACATGGCGCGATAGCGGCTGCCATTGACGGTAATATTCTGATTTGCCTCATTTTTGAAGAAATATGGACCAATGATTCCATAAACCATACCATACCGTTGTTTTTAATGGATGTATTGGTAGCTCTTGGTAGTCTTTGGGTTGCTCATCAACCCAAATACGGCAATTTTGTTTATTAACGTATCCATTGATCCAGAAATGGGCTTCATCACTGGATAAAATTTCACAATAAAACACCGGATTTTCATTGAACTTTTCCAGAGCCCATTTACTGAAAATATGACGCAAATTCAAGTAGCCAGGCTTCAATTCTTACACAAGTTGAATTTTGTACGCTTTTTTGCCGAGATCCTCACGTAAAATATGCTAAGTTGTCGAATACGCTAAGCCAAGCTGTTAAAAACTACGGCGAATCGATTCATCACGGTTTTCGCGTACACTCTCTGCTACAGCTGCTATAGTCTCTTCACTACATGCTGTTGTGGTGTGAGTCTTTCCATGATAATTTGCCAAACGATACTGAACAAAAATGATAAAGAGGTTTGATAGGAGTCACGCGTGATCTGTCAAAAAAAACCTATTAAAAATCAAGCTTCACGTGGAATTACCCTATATTTACAATTTTTTCTGCTGCAATTGGCATAATTAATGGATTCTTAGTGGTATTAACCACTTTATAAAAGGGACTTTTATTCTTGCTCCTAAATATATCTTAAGGGTTTTAGGACATCGTTCACGTTCTAAAAGAATAAGAAATATCAGTTCTAAGTCGGAACCTATTCGTGACACGAATCACTTTCTCTTTGATGTAATGATCAAGCGATTTTCGAGCATTTTCCCATGGATATGCCGGATTGTGTTACTGCGGAAGTTCGAATAGCTGCTGTGTTTCAATGGTTACAGCATCGTAAGTTCAAATACAGTACACTAATTCCGTTTTCCATAAGAACTCGCAACAATCGACTAAAGACGGATAAATTTATAGATTGGTCCCTGCTCGGACGCCAGTTAAAATTTGACTTAACATTTGACTCGCTCTTTGATTAAAAGAAGAACGATTTCAATTTTTGGAATTAATTTATTCTTCCACTCGGTTTTAAGTTCTAAAAAGAACTGATTTCTTTTTAGATTTTAAGTTGAATCTGAATTGGATTCATCCAAGCTGATATCTTACCTTCCCCCTGGTTGGAAATGCATTGTGTAAGCTACCGATATTTATTGAACTTAACATACGTTGCCATTCTGGTTCTATAGCTGAAGAGCAGGGACATTAGTCCGGAAAGGAATATGAAAAGCAAAGAATACTCTCGTCAGCAAAGGAATATATTATATATTAGAAGTACCAGACAAGAAGTAATTGATGAAAATTGAAAAGATTGTCAGAGACAGAACGAAGCCACGGGGCACACAAGCATTTATTTTGTGGATATCAGACTTGGAAACATCCAGGATAACCTGAATTGAATTATCCATTCATCAATCGCAAATGCACGGATTTTCGACAAAAGAAAAACTATGTTAAATGCCTTAGAAATATCAGCTACAACCTTCTTTATTTCGAAAGTTTGGTATAGACTTTGGTTCCACTTTGCGGTGATATATGCCGTCAAATCACCAGTGGACCTGTTTCAACGCAACCTATAGTGCCGATAATTGTGACGTTTTCATATCTAAAGATTTTTCATAAGACGACAGTTTCCATGATCACCATTAGCTTGGAAGGAAGAAGAGAGAAGAAGATTCCCATTTTTCAGGGACGGTCTGGACAAATGCTGTTTTTATTCTGCTCGGAAGGATTCCTAAAGAATAAATTGAAGGAAAAGCTTGCGCAGTGGTTTTGCCAATCTGGGAGAACACCTCTTCAGAGGGATATATACCACCTGTGCTAGCGGATCTTTATGTATACTAAGATCTTTAAGTACTCTTGGTGCTACACAGAAAGATTCGAAAATCTTAAGTGTAGGCGGAGACAAGACATAACCTGGAAGGCAGATTACTCTTGTCTAAAGAGCTGACAGCTAGAATGTCATTATAAATGAGCGCTGAGATGAAGATTGAGTAGAGTTTGTATATTTTGAGGAACGACATTGTACAATAGTATTTTTTGTCTCTATTTTTGGTTATATTGGTACTTCACTTGGCTTAAAAGCATTGCTGTCGTTGCTGTCGTTGCTGTGTAAATTTTATTCCGGCTTTCTTCAGGTCAGTACGCCGTTTTAGACCATGAAGGTTAGACAACGTATTTTCGTTTGGTTTGGTGCTCGTTATATGATGAGGTATGAAGTTTCTCATTTCAAATGAATGGTTCGTATAACAAGCAGAGTCATCTACGTCGTAATCGATTAAATATAACTACTAGCTTAGCTTTCCCGTATTGCCATAACATTCTTTTAGAAAAATGTACCCTAACTGCGTGGTCGATGTACGAAAAACTAGCTGATTTGTCACAGTGTTCCGAAGCTAGAAGAGAGAATACATTGTAATTGTGTAGTTGTGTATTTGTTACGAAGAAAAATAAAAACAAGTCAGTAATGTTGGCGAAATGACTATTAACTATTTACAAACTGGGTAAAGTTGTTTTCCACAGCGAAGATCTCAGCACACCGTTCTTCTAATGTTGTTTGTACAAAATGTCAAAACTACCCAAAATTGTGTATATTAACGATGTCGGCTTGAAGCTACATGGATACAATTGTTTGAATAAAATCAGACAACGCATAAGCTCATTAAATGTCACGTGGATAATTTGCTTGTAGTTTTTGAATTTTAACCACACGAAGTTGAATTCCGAATTGGAACATTGTGGTGAAGTTCGGTAAACTACATCACTATTCACGTACAATAGTTTAAGTCGTGGTAAGAAGGCTTAACAGTTCTGTAGTTTTAAGTTTTATAGAAATAAGTAAGTTGAAAAAATATATTGATTCATTGCTATTTTTTGGGATTAAGTTATACATAAATGAATTCAATAAATTACTTTCGGTTGAAAGTCATAGACTAAGTATTAGGAATAGAGCTTTGAGAGCCAGCAAGTTAAGATAGGAAAGTTTAATCTACTTTAAAACGGTTTCTTGGGTCAAGATTCCATAGGTTAATTAATTAAATAATGAAATTACGAGTACATATAAAAGCAAAGTGATATTGAATGTTAACTTTCACATGCAGCTTTCGCTTACCCTTAGTTCTGTATTCGTATATTAGACACGGTTTTACAATAGTAAGTCGCGGATATTATTCATGCACTTGACCTTTATATTAATCAAGTCAGCTTTAATTCTCGATCTATATAATCAACTTATCAGTGGTGATACCTTTATACTGTACGACCACCAACAAAATAATTTATGAGCTAAGCTTTATGATTCAATTATTTTGAACAACGATACACCATATCGATTCCTATTTGATAAGTTTGCTAGAAAAAAGTCATTCAAAAAAGTCACTTGCGATAATGCTCCCTGTGTGAGACACGACAATGGATAACATCCCTTTGCAATCGTATTGTACAAACTGCAGATTAAAGTTTCATTAATTTCAGAATGACAATTCACATTACGAATATGTACGTGTAAGTGTATATGTCAATACTCAATGTTCATTTAATTGGTTTCATTCTTTCTCTGTTAATTTATCTGTCAGTTAAGCATGTCCGGGGTATATAATTTCGTGGTATGGGAATAAACTGTCACGGCGGGGCCCTCCAAGTTCCCTTCCCTGTTTGGCCTGTGGTTAATCATCGTTTAACCAAGTGTGGGGGTGACATGGATAATTAACGTGCGATCCTTGTTAAAATCTGATATTTTCAATGGTTGATTGTGAGGGGTGTTTTAATTTAATCAAAAAGCAAATATTTTTGTAACTCTTCATGCCTACTCATGTGTACTTGTATGAAGGGTAGATACTGAGTATCAGTATTGAGAGTTTGTCAGTACGTTGGTCTTACAATTGCAATAATGTTTGTCAGTTAAAATAGGCCAAGCGCAATAACCACTATAATGTTTGCATTATGAAAATATGATATAGTAGCAACTATGCTATAAGCTTTTGGTCTTTTCTTATGACTCATTTTAAGGCGTGAATATAAAACAAATTAGGACATCTTCCTTTTTTTTCTACTCCCAAATTACGACTAGCCAGCGGACTTGATCAAAAGCATTTGATAAGATCACCCATAAAAAACAGAACTATACTTTTGGTATGACGGAACGAGTTACGAGTATATGGCGAAAATCTTTAGATTCTAGTCCTTTTCCATAGCAGTGATTGGTTTGGGATGAATCTCGTAGTTCTACTTTCTGTTTGTAAAAACTCAGAAGTACACTTTTATGCTGATGTTTTTTAACTTCTTTTTGCCAAAGAAAGACCTAAGTAAACTTCGTTTTCGACTAAATGACAGTTTTAGACTTATACATAGGTAGTCGGTGTGAAATGGTCTACTTTTCAATCCACCTATTAGTATTGCAAAAGAAAATTCGGATCTATTGAGTCTGTAACCGGTCTTGGTGATACATATGGTATACTCGTATATAAACTGCAGCTTCTCTATTTAAATTCACATCAATATAGTCATTCGGCAAATCGATGTCGATGTTTTTAAAAACATCGTTTTCATCGAAACACAGCAATGAATTAAAAAAAATTCAGCTCATCATTCTTCTTTATCTTCCTCTCTTCTATAAGTTCTCAGTCTTGCGTAAAAAGATCAACAAACGTTTCAGTAACAAAGCACCTTAAGTCCCAGGATTCAACACTTCAGCGCGGAATAGTTGATAGTACCCCGTAGTATCATTATCACTCTTAGACATGCGTCAGGATATTATATAACTTAAGTTTGAGAAACTTTCCTTCAAGTATTGTCGAGAAAATTCATCGGCGCTTTCGTTTCCCGTCATCCAATTGTGACCACTGTCTCTTCCTCGACCGATTATACACAGTATGTATCAATACTTCCAGTACCCAGCTTGAAAGACAGACGCAAAAAGTGCCTGTAAAGACCTGAATACATTTCTTTCCTGGGTCAGAATCTGATGGAAACCATCCGATTTCGTACTTTCGCAGCTACAGGAGTTCTGGTGTCATTACATCAGACCCGAGTTGGTGGGCAAGGTCATTAAAACTTCAGTGCATATTGTATTAAAGATGACAGAAGTAGCTGTCAGAGTGCAGCCAATGGTATGAATATGAAATGAGTGATGAAGATTCATTAATGCATCTATAGCAAAGTCAGCCGTGCTATAGAAAGCCTTCATGCAACCGAAGCATACCGTTCTTTGAAACTTGGTTGAAGCAGCTGTGGCATTTTTTCATGTATATTGAGACTTTCCTCGGTGAAAAACTCCATATCTTCCCGAAAACTTCTTTACACGTGTATAATGACTTCTCACCGCCTCTGTAGAGGGGGGCCAAAAAAAGCTTACGGATAACTTTTCTCTCAAAACAATAAGGAAAGGCGTAATGTATATCTTGTTAAGTCTATGCTTCTGCACCATAGAACAGGAATAGTATGGTTAGAATTACCTTTCGGAACAATCAATCTTTCTTGGATACTTTCAAATCATATTCGTTCCGGGACTCACGTCACTGCCCTTCGGCAGAAATAGTAGTGTAGAGCGGGAAGGTCAGCATATGTTAAGCTCAGTGAGTGAGATTTTTTCACCACCAATGCTGCATTGAAATTGCCAGTAGCATTCCGCCCCTTTAAACCTTCAACTATAACAATTATTTCACTTTGAGTGCTTATCAGTATACCTTCAAGCCCACTTTCAGACGTACTCTGAAATATCATGATTTTTCCTTATGCCGTACAACTTTTTAATGGAATGCCTTGTTGAACTCTTTATTTCCTGATCGTTATAATCTTCAAACATTCAAAATCAACGTACATCAGTATCTACCGTTACTTACCTCTCTAACTTACGTTCTGCCGCGATCTGTGCAAACATTTTAAGGGTACGCAAATACACTTGAGCATGCGCTAAGCATAAAAAAAACATATAAAAGCCACATCGCGGTTTTAGCCCAAAGAAATATTGATTAACGGGAGCTTTTCTTCTTTTAACCCTGGTGCTCATGTGACTGTAGCAGTAGCGGATCTGAAAAGATAAAGTCCCTTTATTCCTCTCTTTACAAAGGTTCTACTCGAGAGGTCTGTGTTGAATCCTTCCTTTTGAAGATTGCATGTATTTCGTTTTAGCCTTGTTGATCACTAGACCCATTTTCACTGCTTCTGAAGGCTTACTCACAAACGTGTTACTGACATCATACATCGTTATTTAGATAATGTCAATATCGTCGGTGTATGCGAGTAATTGAGTGAAGGAAAGTGTGAATTTTGCACAACTTTTCCAAGGTCCTAGTGCGATTTTTACAGAAGTAATCGAGTTGCATTCTCCTTTGTCATCATCGAGAGTGTATGTCGAGTTTAATGGGAATACTTTAACATCGACTTTAATTCTACTATTATGTTCCCCTGATCGGTTTTGCAGGCCTCAGGTTGAGTTTTGAAGTATTCTTTTATCCTTTTGGTGCAGTCTTTGAACCTCATTTTTGCAATAACATTCCTCTATTTCATTGACCGTACGTTTCACATGTTTTTTCCCTGTCTTTCTTAGAAGCCAAAATTTATCACACCTCTTTTGCTATTAGAACAAAAAAACAAAGATAATCACCGTAGTATATGTTGCAGTCTTTCATCCTTCCATCATCTCTATATTATCATCCTGACTAGTCTTGATAGATCCCTCCTCATTGCAGCTTCAATTACGTTAGTGGAGCCCATATGTTGAATCTCCCATGCCGAGTTCAGAGCCATTTGCGTGACTTCATCCGTCGCACGTTTCCCTTCCGAGATTCAGTTTTTGTCAGGGTTCTATAGCATTGCTCTTTCTTCTTGTTCAACAGTTACTCTTTTAAGCTTAACTAATCAAGTCAGGTTAATTTTTAATAACCGAGCATAGGACCGTGTAAGGGCTCTATACACGGCTGGGTCTTATTGGGTCCTTATTGGTATCACAACTTGGCACTACGCTTTTGTTAAGCACAGTATACTAGGTATACGAGTAAGTGGTATCATCTCCTGCAGGGCATGTTCTCCTCTAATCATGAGTAGGCGCAAACAGCAGCGTGGCTCAGTGGCGCGGTGCTTGACTCAGTTGGAATACCTAGAATCGGATCATAGTAGAAAATTTCGAGTTTTTTTTTTTTTTTTTTTTTTTTTTCATTTCTCAAAACCAAAAATAAAGTGTTAGTAGTGTCGATTAGCAATGAATAATTATCAGCCGGAGTCCCCGCAAATGAAACCGTATTCGTATTGAAACGAATAACGACAAGAGCATGTAAAATGCAGCACTAGCAAGTAACAAAAACTAACACTGCTGAAGCAATGCAAAAGTCAGATGATAAAACGAAAGTGGAAAAGAAGTGGAGGAAGAATAAAACGTCGTCGAAATTGTCTAGAAAAAAAAAAAAAAATCAAATGAGATGAGGATTTTTAAGCCGACGGAAAGAAGTATATAAGTCTGAAGGTAGTGACCTTTAAAAGGTTGTCAGACACTGATACCTCAGTAAAAGAGAAAGAAGATGATGAGACTTAGCTTGACGAACTTAATAAATGGGCTGAAAAGTCCGTGTCGTTTCTAATAGAGGGCACCATACTATTTTCAGTTAGTATTAACTTTCAAAAGATACGTGTATAAATTTGACAGCTGTCGGACGATTAGTTTTCGAGATAAAGCGTTGTGAGTGTAGCAACTTTTGTTATTGTGAAAAAAAAAATGGATTCAAAGCAATTTCGTGTGTTGATTTATCATTGTTTTTTAATGGGAAAAAAATGCAGCCGATGCAAAGAAATGGCTTGATTAGTGTTTCCCGGACTCTGCACCAGCCGAACGAACCATTCGCAAGTGGATTGAAAAATTTAGAAGTGGTCATACAAGCACCGAAGATGATGCACGCAGTGGACGTCCAGAAGAGGCTGTTTCAGATGAAAACATCAAAAAAGTCCACAAAATGATTACGAATGAACGTAAAGTGAAGTTGATCGAGATAGCTGAGGTTCTGAAGATATCAAAAGAGCGTGTTGGATACATCATACACGAATATTTAAACATGCGAAAGCTCTGTTCAAGGTGGTTGCCGCGTTTGCTCACAGTCGCCCAAAAACAACAACGTGTTGATGATTCAGAGGAGTGTTTAAAGCTGTTCAACCGCAATAAAGCCGAATTTTTGAGTCGGTATATGATAATGGATGAAACTTGGCTCCATCACTTTACACCAAAGTCAAGTCGGCAGTCAGCTGAGTGGCGAGCAGGCGACGAACCTCGTCCAAAACGACCAAAAACTCAACAGTCGGCTGGCAAGGTTATGGCATATACATGAAATAATTTTCATCGACTATCTCCAAAAGGGGCAGACTATCAACAGCGACTATTACATTGTGTTGTTGGAGCGTTTGAAGGACGAAATCGCAGAAAAACGGCCGCATTTCACAGAAAGTGCTGTTTCATCAAGACAATGCACCGTGTCACAAGTCAATGAAAACGATTGCAAAATTGAATGAATTCGGCTACGAATTGCTTCCCCACCCAGATTTGGCCCCCAGCGACTATTTCCAGTTCGCAGACCTCAAAAGAATGCTCGCCGGAAAGAGATTTAAAACCGATGAAGAAAAAATCGCCGAAACAGAGGCCTATTTGAGGCTAAACCGAAATCGTACTACAAAACTGGTATTGAAAGATTAAAAAATCGTTTCAATCAGTGTATCGCCCTAAAAGGCAACTATATTGATAAATAAAGTTGAATTTTGCAAAAATCTTGTGTTTTACTATAAAACGGCAATGAGTTTTCAGCCCATGTGTTATAAAAGAACTTCTAGAGAAGAGAGAAAAGTTGAAACAACAAAAACAGCAGCAGCAGCTGACACAAGCTGTTAAAGAGCTACCGTTGCCGCAGCTATTAAACTAAAAGCAACAGCAACAACAATAATAATAATAAAAATAACAAATGCAGCAGAAGAAGCAACTGTAAACACGACAAAAATAACAACAGCAGCAACAAATACCGCAGAAATTGCAAATACAACTATCTCTACACCGAAAACTCGATCATTGTCAGAAACTGACACGCACGCTGATATAATGTCTGCTACGTTAAATGAGAATAATCTGAAGATCCTATCATTAACTTACTAATCAGGATGGAGATAAGGACCAACCTGCAGAAACTGTTGTTAAGGGAACGCTCAGTGGTTGGGTACAATGTATGGACATAAGTACATATATAGAAATCCCTACTCCTCATGATGGTTGGTATACCATATTATTACGTAAAGACATGCGCTATAGGGTTACAGGCAGCGGAGTTTTACTGAGGTTCCGGATGTTGGAAGCCTGCAACGTATGCATTCCTCTTCATAGTCAACGGCGAGTGTAACATATGTGGTGTCGCTTTATGCATCTGAAGCACCTAATCCTATTCAATTTATAACTGAGCTCGAGATACTTTTTCGTTGCCTTCAGCTTTATTCGGAAAAAAATTGTTACTTTTTGTCCTAAGATCTTAGCGGCATAGGAAAATCATCCTCAAAACACTAGAAGCAACCAGTTACAATATACTACTGATGGGGTTAACATATAATTTGGCACTAATAGACAGTAGACTAGAACTAACTAACATGGAATAAAACACACGGAACTTAGGGATCACTAAGAACTTGCCTATACAATAGGGTCCCAAACGAACAAACACAGTTGGAGCAGTAAGATCAGGTATACGCATACGACTACCGTAGATCACGTCTAACAGAAACTTGACAAACGAAGAAATAAACAGTATTTTACTGACGATGCACGATGTTATCAAACGAATTATGGAGCAGACTATTCCTCCAGTTAAATACTCAGAAAAAAGTCAGATCGAAAAGTATTGTTCGAAACTGCTCTCAAGGCTTAAGCTGCTGTACAGACTGTTTACTGAGAGAAACGATTCGGAAATATGAACACTAAAGTCACCTATCAATATCCTAAAACAATTAATTAAAGAAAATTACAGTAAGTCTGTAAGTCTCTACTAGGTCAATAAGATCCGGGCTTTTATAGCCAGTAGTCCGAATATGTTCCAACAGTTAAATATAATAAATTTTCCAGGCGAAAAGAACACAATGAAATACAATGTGTCCGAATCCCACAAACGACAAAGAAGAGACAAGCCTCAGGCGACGATTTTTTCGTGGTCGAACACTCCCAGGAGACAGTGAATTTGCTAGGAACTTTTTTCGAGGCTGTGTTGGCCTACATAAATCACTATTATCTGTGCAACGAACTTCAAAATTGGCGATCGGAGAATCATAGTTTCACTATATTCAGTGAAAAAAAAAATGTGACAAACGTCATCATTGCTGATAAACGAGCTTCCTCGCATTTGTTCGTACTAAAAGATGAACTCCTGTGCATGTTTGAGTCTTTGAAATACAAAAAATCCTCGAGAGTAGACGGTATTCCAAACTTCGTAAAACACATCTGCCTTGGACGGAGTGGATATACGAATAAAAAAATAAAATATAATAATAAAATAACAGTGGTACTTAAATGAAATACATTTAGAACTAATATAGAGATAATATAGAATATTACCACGGTATTCGAGCGCTATTAAGGTGGGTTGAGGAAAATTATATAATTTCAGGAAATAAGTTTGGTTGTAGGGCTAGAAATGGCACTATTCAAAGCTAGTCTACGACATACAATAGAATAAATACAAGAAGCAGTGTACGGGTGCCTGCCTCGTTGAACTTGAGAGGAGCGACACCGTACGTTTAAAGGGGCTTTTCTATAAGTTTACCAGAGTGGGGATGCCGAAACCTCTACTATTTATGGGAAAGAAGTACGTTGTCAAATAAGGCAACGTAATTTCAAGAAAGTTTTTGACTTTAAAAACGTTTTACGATAGGAGGCTGTGATGCTGTTTCAAATTTATACAAGTGGTCTAGTACATTCGATCAATCACGCATGCAGGCGGTTTAGTCGAAGTTATCAATACTCTTTTGCATCGTGATTTCGATCACGCGACGATTGGAAATTGAAAATCAATTTTCAAAAGTCAGAAACAATCTTGCTTAGAACTCCATTGAGACGAGTTTCTGAGGATACCGAATGACGAAATTCGGCCATCATTTGACAGCACAGGCCGATTAGAAATGTAGTGAGATACCTTGGTATGTTGCTCAATAAGTATTTTTTTTTTTATAAATATATAGATACTTGTCTTGCTGGGGCCAAAAATCGCTTAGTCCTGACAAGAAGGCTGTTTCACAGCAGTCAACTTGTCTCCAGGGTGAAGATCATATGCTGAGTGGCCTTTGTCAGGCCAGTCATTGCATATGTATAATTGTCCCGTGTGGTTCAATATAGCGTCGTATCAGATACACAGAACCCCATAATCAGAGTACAAGAAATACTATCCCAACAAAACGCTTTTCGGTGGGGCTATTTTGAATAGGATTGACAATTTTTTGATTAAGGTGATTCGAAGACGTTGCAAAAGCAAAGACCAACGACAATAGTCTGATCTTTTTGGCTTATTACCTCAATGAAAGGTACCACGAAAGCCCACTTCTATTGAGCTTCATCCCGACAGATACCTTTTTTCATATTGATGTTAATGGGTTAGTGCAGCCCACGGATGGTATCCCGGTAATGTCCTGCCTACCTGCAAGTAAAAGAAGGGATGCAATTCACTATCGACTTCGTCCGGGTTGAATTTTTCATTCTGCCTGAATCAGGAATTTCAACATCAATCTGCAGAATCAGTCTTCCCATATTCTTTTGACTACTAGTTGTCCATATGGCTTTTTTAAGGCTTCCATTCTGGCTTTATAACCCTGACACGTGCATTTTATTTTCTGATGGCATTTCTAATTCTACATCAACCAAACTATCATTGTCCTCATAGGTTTGGTCGATATGTAAGAATACAAGGACATAAATTAATTATTAAATTCAAAAAAAAAAAAATATTTTTTTACAAACAAATATTTATACTTATAATTTTAATTGAAAAAAAAATTATTTTTATTTTAGACACGGAAAAATTGCCACAATCACAATGCCGAAGATGATGAATGGCTTCTATACTAGTTCCAGGGCGATATCACCCGAATCCTTACGAAATTCCTCTAAGCTAGAGTCAAGTGTGGTGAAATCGAAAAAGAATACCAATCCGGTGAGTCCTTTCGAATCACATTCCTTGCCACTTGATCCAAACTATTAGCATTATCTTTAATTTGCACAATTTTCCATTCATTTAAAGTTCTGGATATTGTCTATGATAATCGAACGTCCCGAAGGGAAAGGCTCTATCGAGAATCCATTGACTAAGATTGATAATAATGGAGAGCTAGAATCGATTTTACTCCCAGAACCAATGGAAGAAGTATGTCTGCTTCGTGACAGCCCCTTTAGAATATTGAGGGTAAGTAAAGACTGGACAAATCCAGAACGTAATTGAAAAATTTAATAAAGTCGTAGATACTTTATGTTTTAGATATGTTTTAGTTGCTAGTTTTCTTTTTATATCAGTTTCATGTAAGTTGACCTAGTTGTATTTGGAAACGAAAGCTCGTGACTTTGATCCTTATGGGAATACTTACCCTTACGACCGAAACACAAATGATGACTTTTGTAGTCTTGAACAGCTGACCTTTTTTCCATTACTGCTGTTATTAGTACAGCGTGTGTAGGAAAATTGCATTAATGCGTTTTTGTCATATACTCGTACAATTGGTTGTTTAATATCATCATACAGAGTGTGTATGCTTCGTTTAGTTTTTCCTCATTTTTAAATATACAGTGAATCAGCTTTTTATCAGATGATCAGCATATAACTATTTGTGTTCTTTAGCAACAGAGGAAATTTACTGCATTTCAGACAACATACATATATTGTCTACGAGTATCTATTCACAATTTAAAAGTTAATCCTGCCTACACAAACATGAACTTTTAACCAGGTCGTTTTATCGGCAATCGTTTTCAGTACGCTGTGGGCTAAAATTTACTTGAGAGGGTCACCTTAGGTTTTTCTCTGCAGCACCGTTTCTCCAAGTTTCGTCGAACTTACGTATACTACCTAGTTTTTGCATCATGGATTGCTTTTCTAAGGTTTTTCTCCTGCCACAGATAAATAAATTTTGATATTTTGAAGTAAAGTACAGACATGTTTGCAGATTAAATGACAAGTGACAGAAATTTTGATATCTATGAGGCAAATGCAGCACAACGTACTTGTAGATTTTCTTATTCGCTGCACAGCTTGAAGCTGGCTAAAAAGCATTCTGCTACGCACTCATATGTGGTTGAGGGCCTTCATTCTTCCTGTACTACGTTCTTCATTTGGGGATGAATCTAATACTCTTCGGCCTGGACCAATAATATTAATTCACTCAATACTTACAAGCTACCTCTAATGGCTGATGCGGAATTTTCTGACTAAAAACACTTGTTTATATAACGCTGTAAGGCTTGTAGAATTCATTGTTATATTTCCTCAAAAATAGCCCGTCAGCGCAAACGGGACCAACACTCACTCGAAGGATTTTGAGTTCGAAATCATCCGGCTTCGCTTTCATGCTTCTGCGGCAAAAGTCAGAACTGGGGTGATGAGGATCGTATATAGAGTCTCCTTAATGTCTATTATGACATTTTGTCCAATTCGTCGATGAAGTGCTTTCCTCCTTATTGACTGCATATACCTGATTTTGAACGCATTCAAAGCTTAACCCAGATTTATTGATCCTCTATCAATAGTTGCGAGTAACAGCTTGCCGCTTGCTGCCAGCATATCAATATCAATAATGTATGCAAGCAATTGCCACCTCCGATGCTGGCTTAATAGTCCCCCACTATTTTTGCAAGTATAATGTTAAAGAAGTCATATGGTAGTGCAATATTTTACTCGACATCAAAGACCTTGAATGAGGTTGCTTCCAACCTTTCAACAATCTAAAATATGGCTCTATAAAGCTCGACTCTACTGATACTATCTTATACTATCTTATGCTTCTTGGGTTTTCTCTAGAATCCTTCCAAGCTCTATTTCTACATCTATTTGCCTGCATACTTTCTCAAACCAAGAGTTCAGTTGGTACGGTTCGGAAAATTCCAGCATATTGGTTGCGGCAATTCTGGGAGCTTCTTGGCATCGACGCCTTTGATTTTCAGATCTTAATGCTAGTTTGTTTATATGGGAGATAACTATAAAATGTTGCTCTAAAATATTTTAAAATGATTTAGGACATTGCTTATAAGTTTTGCCAAAAAAAAAACTCGTAGAAGCATTCCTTGGTAACAACATTAATTTTGCCTTGATGCTGTTTGATACTCTGCTTTTGCTCACGTGCCAAAAAATCGTGAAATCACTGTCACGTCATGCCACAGTTTTGACCCTCGTTTTGTGAAATTCATTCCAAGTACCCCCATAGTTCATACATTTTCTTCCGCAGGTTGTTTAATAGGCTCATTCTGAATATATGAATCTTAAGCAATTTACACACTTTTCTAAATAAAATAAAAATAGCGCTTCTTGAATTTGATCATAACGGTGTCGAGATTTTGTTGCACTTCAATAGCTGATATATTTAACTGTGTACAAATTATTTTGTTTACTATGTTTTCTTTTGCAAGCTTTCCTTTTCTTTTCTTATCTCTGAATAATAATTTTGTATTGCTCTGCTACCACGCAATGAGTTATTAGATTAAATATCTTTAACTCCTGAAGGGATATTTAATTCTATTTATTGTCAATACTAAATGTTATTATATAATTATATAATTATCCGTAATCATTTTAAATGGAAAATGTATGTATATTAAATTATATTAAGGAAATACGAAAATAAAAAATATAAAAAAAACAATGTACAAGACTCGACAATGAACTTGCATTTAATTTTAGAGTTGACCTATTAGTTTGAGGAACATTTACGTCACAAATAAAATCCAATCAAATCTGTCCAATTTTCTACACAGAATACTAAAATACAATAACGTGATCTATTAAGGTCAATTAACTTGTTTTGTACTTGCTTTTTTGACACCAAGAAAAAAAAAATAAGCAATGTTATCTTACAGTTGAGTTATTTGTCCGGCACAACTAGCCCCCCTCACTAGCCTACTTAGTGAAAAAGAGGAATAACTTTCAATTTTACGGTGCAAACCCATAAATTTATAAGATAGGGCTTGCGATTTAATCCTATTAACAATTATCGAAAAAAAAATTTCTAATAATGTTTCTATAAAACTTACATATGAATCTTCAAAAGTATTTTATCTTCCCTTTCAAAACGGTCTTGGAGACCGTTGTTTAAATAATTTAAAAAAAAAAAATAATATAAAAAATCAAATTATTTCTTTTTTTTAAATAAAAAACATGAATAACTATTATGGAAAAATTCTTATAATAAAAATTTTAAAATTACTCTTACGAAAAGATTTTTATTTCGATTATACTTATGATACGAGTACTACAGTTCCTGTGATAAATAGTAATGTATTTATTGTTTGCATCTTAATGGAAAACTATTAACAGCTCTGGCAGAAGAACGATTCGTAAAAGGTCGCACGAAAACTTTCATCAGCATAAGTGACAGAAAATCTAGTCGTATGATCCCTTTCAATGCAAGAATACGGCTTTCCTCATGCGCGATTTTAATAGGATTGTCCATAGTACTAGGTGGGGTGAAAAGTAACCTCCTCGACAGCCAGAATACGCTGCTACTGCAAAAAAGGTTATGGTGCCTTACAGTGCGATACTGTCTTTAGTTTTGTTTTGACAGCTGATTGTTGTTGACGTATTTGGCATCATGTTGAGTCTGGACAAAAACGATTTTCTTTCTCTCATAAAACATTATTTTTTAAAAAGTCCCATAAATATTATGGGGCTAATGCTCCGTCAGATTACACCGTCAAATATTGGTTTCGAGAGTTTCGCTGTGTCCGCATCTCCACTACCGATCAAATCCGCAGCGGCAGGCCCTCCGATGCGGTTACAGAGTACAATGTTAAAAAAAAAAAGCGCGAGCTAGCTGATACCATAAAGATTAGTACTGAGCGCACACGCCATATTTTGGACAATATTCTGCATATGAAAAAGTTATCCTGCCGTTGGGTGCCGCGCATACTCACTCCTGACCAAAAATACGAACGCGAGAGCACTTCGAAAGAGTGTTTGGACTTGCTGATTCGGAATCAGGCGGACTTTTGGCGTCGATTGGTAGCTGTTGAACACCAGAGAGCAGAATAAGTGACCGGCAATGGACTGAAGCCGGCACGAGTGCTCTGAAGCGGCCAAGGGAGGCTCAATGTGTCGGAAAGGTTATGGCGTTGGTTTACTGGGATTGCCATGGCATACTCTTTGTAGACTACCTAGAAAAAGGAAAAACCATCAACAGCGAGTATTAATTTGCATTATTGGAGCGATTGAAGGCCGAAATCGCCTCACATGAAGCGGAAAAAAAATTGATTTTGCAAGACAATGCACCGGCGCACAAGAGCATCGCAACCATGGCTAAAATCAATGACTTACGGCTCCAATTGCTGTCGCCTCCACCGTATTCGCCCGATTTGACTCCCTCGGACTATAATCTCTTCCCAAAGCTCAAAATATGGCTCATCATCGATGTCCATGGAGGAGTATTTTGCAGAACTTCCGGAAAATTACTTTTCGGACGGGATCAAGAAGTTGGGAAATCGCTAGAATAAGTGTATCAAACTAAAAGGGGACTATATTGAATAAAATAAAAAAAAACTTTTAAAAAAAATTTTTTTTCATTCCCTATTAGGTTACTCTTTACCCCACCTAGTATTGTGACATTTTCGACAACTCAACAGATAAAAAATATTTGCAGCCATACCTTAAAGCATTTGACTCACTGTACTCGTATATTAACTCTCGCAAAGGATGCAAAGTATTATAGGAAGTTCTTATTCAAATTTTGAAAAAAGAAAATGTTAGAATGCTGAGAGGTCTGTTTTTAACCAAAGAAGAAGCGGGGTTACAATGTCTTTATATCGTAGAATTGGAAATAAATGTTTTAAAGAAGAGTTCACATTCACGATGTCAGTAAAATAAAAAGTCAAATCATTATGAACACCTTCTACTAGCGAGAGCGAATTTGAATATAATAGGAATAATAGGAATATAAAAGTGAAAACCAAATAAATCGATTCTACTTTTCGGCTTTAACCTTTAAAGTTCCAAGATTTTAAAATATTTTTACAGAATTCATCAAAAGGTTCGTTGCATTAGAACTGACTTTCTTATTCATTTTTGCCTCAATATCCCCCACTTGACACAAGATAAGATGGTACCTGATACAAAAATAAATGAAACCGCCTTCAGAAACAACAAAAAAAAAAAATCAATTGAATTTTCCGAAATAAGACCTTTTAACCGAGGGTGGTAATTTTCAATTGTAATGCGAGTGTATTCGAGATGAAATGCCAAGAGTTTTCAAAAATAATTGTTTTTTTTTTTTGGTGAAATTGTAAAGGATAGCAGTAGTTTAAATAAACAGACCAATTCATTTTAGAAAAGACTGCTGTCCTGACTTTAATGATTTGAACTTTAAACATTGTCACCTTGTCAGACAATCACATGGTCAAAAATAATTCAAGCAACATATGAAATCCTTTACAACTGCTATCGAATACTTATCATCTTTGTCTTAACAAACAGCCCAATGGAAGGAAATATATTCGCTTTGATGTTGCTATAGAAATATTGCTATTGGATCTTAAAAATCAAGCGACCTTACACAACAGGGTCCCAAGGCATCCATGAATGTTTGATCTCAACAACGAAATTACATCGCAAGCTTAGGGGCTAAGACTAGATACCTTCGTAAATGAAGTGCTGCCTCTTATTTGCGAGATGCAGCTCAGCGAAAGAGAATCTTTATTAAATCTACATTTCTTCTACTTCTTTTTCTATTGGCCTTGAATTTTTTACACGTATAAAATCAACTTTTGTTGCATGCACTTGTCTGCTAAATTTGAGGCCTAAGAACGATTATAATTGACTTCTGATGTCATCTTACAGATCGACGCGCTTCTGGGCTTCGACCAATATTTCCCTCGATCTCTAGCTAGATGCTCCAGTTATGCACGCCATTTTATTCCATTTGGTTTAGGCCCCTGGCAACTCAAGTAAGGTATCCTTTTCAGCATTGACCCACTGGGGTGAACTCAACGATCCTACTAGTGGAAGTACTGGTGTCCATGCGCTCTACATAAGCTAGCCCTCCTAAGGCTCAACCACAATCGGCGAATGCCAACTGAAGATAAATTCAGAACTGGACGAAAAGTTTCCTTAATTTATTGTACTTTAAATGGACAAGTTGTTTATTATTGAATATTGTATGTGCATTCGTTAGCAAAAATTATTTTCAATCGGCAATGAAAGACGAATGAACATAGTCAATTAACATATAAAATCTTCCTCGTTTGCCATTTTTGGCAAATCAGAGCCAAAATGGTTTTCAATTGTCAAAAAAAAAAAAAAAAACAACACAAGGAAATTGAAAAAGTGTATAAAATATTTATTTGAGTTGATAAATCAATGCTTGCAAAGTACCTTTTAAAGATTATTTCATGTAAATGTTGACCACGACTACATTTTAAGAGGTCCATATGGAGAGTCCAATTTTGAATCACTTTTTCGAGCATATTGGCTAAAAACATGTATAATGGTTGTCTACCAAGGCTGCAATTGACGCCATTTTGTCGGCATAGATGAGTGATTTGACGTACGCATAAAAAAATTGTCTAAAAACGTCAAATCACACAACCTAGCTGGCCAGTTCACCGGTCCAAAACAAGACAAATTGCTCACCGAAATCATTTCTCAATTGGTCCATCGATACCCGTACTGTGTGACATGTAGCGCCGTCTTGCTGGAATCACATTTAGGTTCAGCTTGTGCATTTTGGGCAAAAAAAAAAGGTCGAAATCACTGAACGATAGTGGACGCAATTGACGGTAACATTGTTCTCATGGTTATTTTTGAAAAAATACGGGACAATGATTCCGCGGGACCATAAGCCGCACCAAACAGTGTACCACCTTGATCAAAAAGTTCCCGGTGGCATCATCCAATTTGAGTTCTGTTTTTTTGTTATAGTAAGTTGGTACATCTCTTGTTGACATTCCCTCTAAATTTTAGCATTATAGCTTGTCATTTGCAAAAGTTACGTAACCAAGAGTACATCTATTCATGTGTGTGTTGGCGATTTTTTACAATTTTAGAAATGGATTTAAATTTGCAACAACGAACTTGTATTAAATTTTGCGTAAAAAACGGATTTAGTGGTGCGCGAACGTTGTAAATGTTGGAAAAGTGTTTCGGCAACGATTCTCCAAAGAAAACGGTCGTTTACCAGTAGCACGAGCGGCTCAAAAGTGGTCGTGAGTCAATCGAAGATAACGAACGCAGTGGCAGACCATCGACATCGAAAACCGACGAAAACATTGATGAAGTAAAAGAAATGTTGGTCAATAACCGCAAATTAACCACCAGAGAAATAGCACAGGACTTGAACAATACATATGGATCCGTCCAAGACATTTTGGTTAATGACTTGGGTTTCCGTCGTGTAGCAGCAAATTTTGTGCCAAAAGATCTCAATTTAATGCAAAAAAGAAACCGTGTTGACATCGCAGAAGAGATGATTTGCAAGGCTGAATCCGATCCCACATTCATTAAAAAGATCATTACTGCAGACGAGACGTGGGTTTATGAGTACGACACGCAATCCAGACATCAGGCAAGTGAATGGCGTTCACCAAATGAGCCGAGACCAAAAAACCACGTCATTTTTAGTCATAAAAGAAGACAATGCTTACGGTTTTTATGGATTACAATGGTGTAGTGCATCATGAATTTTTGCCAGAAGGCCAGACAGTAATCAAAGATTATTATTTGGGCGTTATGAGACGTTTATGTGAAGCAATTCGCCGAAAAAGCCCCGAAATGTGTGCAGAAAACTCGTGGATTTTGCACCATGATAACGCACCGTCGCACAGTGGCCATACCATCCAACAGCCACCGAATTCAATTGATTTGGCTCCCTGTGACTTCTTTCTGTTCAATCGAGTTAAAAAAACACTACTGGGAACGCGTTTCAGCAGCCGAGAGGAAGTAATGGAAAAATCGCATGAAGCACTGATGGATATATCGAAAACCGAATACAAAATTTTTTTCGTGGATTGGATCAAGAGCTAGCATAAGTGTGCTGCAGTCGATGGGGGTTACTTTAAAGGGGACAACATAGATTAACATGAATAAACTTTTGTTTTTAATTTTCTGAAAGAATTCCGGGAACTTGAAGATAGTATTTTCCGAAGGCATTGGCAGCTCTTTTATTGCCTGTGGTTAACAAGCATTCAATCAGAAATGAGCTTGGTCGCGAAAGATAATTTTTCGACGATAAAAAAGCGGCTCTTAGTCCAGCTTTACTTAGGCCCACTAACCGAATTTTCGACTCTGTGCCAGGTCGTTCGGCTTCAGTTGCACGCCTTGGACGAGCTGTATTTTGTAAGGTTTCAGACCAAGATCCTTGCGTAAAATCCTTTAGGTATATAATCCCAATTGCTGCGAACGGCGACGAATGGACAAATCACGGTCTTCGTTAACTCTGGCTGATACAGCAGCAATATTTTCCAATGTACGCATTCTGCATATACGGGTAGGTGGTCATATGTTCAATAGCGTAAAATTTTTGCGAAAGTTGGTCACTGTGGCTTAAATTGCTTGATCAGTAGGTAGGCGTTGTTCGGGCATCAATCTTTTCATGATGAAATACCAATGCTAGCTTAGCATGTTTGACAAAAAATGAACACTCAAAAGCCAAATGGCAAAAAGTCATCCTTTAGTTCTTCGTTGCATCTTCTTAACTACACTGTGTCAACTCTTAAGAGTGTCCATGCCTCTGGTGCCGTAAAATGGGACATGGATAATGAGGCCGTTGTACAGTTCTTCTCCTTTGTAACTCGAGATAGAGCTTTGTGGTTTAATTCCCTTTTTAGCAAATATTAACAGCTATTCCTTACTCTGTTAACTATTTCCAAATTTATTTCATTGCTGGAGCTTACGGAAAAGTCTAGATAGATAAATTCACTTATTACCTTATGATGATTATACTTGTACAATACTCACAAATGCTTATTTTTCCTGATTGATTGTATAATGTCAATTGCATTTGCAATAAGTTGACAAATTTTATGACACCTGGGGTGCGCACAATTTTTTCGAACCATCAACTTTAGCAGGTTGTCAAAATCAGGCATATATTTATGTAGCTTATCTCCATAACATAGTTATGTTGCTCATCTCTATAAAATCGATGAGAAGGTGGTTGCTACTTTTCAGTCAGAGTGAATATTTAATCGTTTCTTTGTGTTATGTTATTTATTTAGCAATTTATGCTATTAAATTTAACGTAATGAACAAAAGGGTTATATATATATGCGGTATCACGAGCCTGATGCAGTTGGCTCAAATATCCAAAAATTACATAATTTTTTTATATAAGTATTATATGGTATTGAAGTATAAAACTGGCAAGCTTTATATACAATATTACTTTTACAGAGTTTTCCCGATTAGCGGGTAACTTAAAACCATTGATGCTTCTCAAGTAATAGGGTTGATATTCCCTTGCAAATCGCAAATAGTTTTCTAGATTTGCTACCGTGGGAGAAATAGTAAACCATGAGGCGAAACCGTATGCTATAATTGGGCAGATTAAAGTTTAATAAATAAGTTCTTTAGTATTTTTGCCCATTTTTTTTTTAAGTGCAGTACTGGTTTCAGTGTAGCAGTTACAGCTTTTGCTTAAAAAGGGTCCTTCTTGTATGTTTGTTATAAAGAAACCTTTTGCGGTAGTGAATTCCTAAATATTTCATTTCAGAACATAAAGGAATGGGTTCGTTATTAATTTGTAATGAAAGTATTTTGCTCTCCTTTACGGTAAGTGCATGGACTCTTCTGCTAGCGTTCCGAAAGCATGTGAAACTACATTTCTCTGAGTTAATATTTATTACCCATTTTTGCAAGTTGCCAAGTGGTACTGGAAGTTTTTGTTGTAAATTGAACAGTGTTTTTCGTGGCCTAATATCACTAACTGTAATTAAGGTATCATCTGCGAATAAAATTCCTTTTGGTTCATCCTCTACAAGGTTTTGAAATGGAATGTCATGCAAGTATATAATAAATAAAATGGGTCCCAAAATCGAACCTTGAGGTATTCCCAATAATATTGAAATAAAATCTAATTGTTCAGATTTAATATATATTGAAGAATATCGATTTTTTTGAAAATTTGATATTAACCGAATTAGCCATTTAGAGAGGTTTAGTTCTATTAATTTGTAAATCAATCCTTTGTGCTAAAGATAGTCAAAAGCTTTTTCAAGATTTATGTTAACACAAAAATTGCATTTCCTACCTCTTAGATTTTGAACAACTTTGTTACAGAGAAGAAGTTTGGCGTGTTCCGTGGTATGTTCTTTTCTAAAACCAAAGTGGTTACTCGGAATTATATAGTTCTTGTCACAAAATATGTTAATCCATTCAGCTAGTATTTTTTCAAAAAGTTTTCCAATATTTCTTTTTATGGATTTCTTGCAATAGGTAATATTTTTGTGATTTTCCAAGCTGTGGGAAAATAGCCATTATTAATGAAGTGGTCGAATATAGACGTAAGCACTGTAGCGAGAGAATTACCGCTTTCACGCAATATAAAACTTGATATTGATTTAAAGGATGGATCTATGGATTTGAATATACCGAGGGCTTGTAAAAGGTACGTAAACAGGGTTATATATGAGTGGTGTTGCTGCATTCAGAAGAGCAAAATTGTTGAACCGTGAATCTAAATTCGTTGCTTAAATTACTATCAAAATTTGTGATCTTTTTTGTATATAAGACTGAAAAAAGATCTTGAAAGGCCTTTATTGAGTGTCGGCTAGCTCAAGGCCGTTTTGGGAGATGTCAATGCCAAAGAATTTTCTTCCAGTGATAATATCAATTTCCTTGAATGCTTGAAGAGAGGTGAAATATTGAACTCTCGATGAGATACCAGGTGTACCGGTATAAAGTGAGCGTTTTTTTTTTTGTTAAAAATAAAACACTAATTTTTAATGGCAAAGTAAAACACATTTTATTCAAAGTATTGGTCAGTGCTAGCTGCACATTTTTCCCATCTTTCAGGCAATTTATGGATTCCACGCCAATAAAACTGTTCGTCTTTTGAAGCAAACCAAAAAGTCATCCAATTTTCGTCTTCCTCGAATCCTCGTAGGATTCGAAGTGCTGCTCAGCTAATGCGTGTCCCAACGATGAAAACAAATGGTAGTCGGAAGGAGCCAAGTCTGGTGAATACGGCGGGTGGGGTAGCAGCTCCCAGCCAAGTGTGTATGCATTGTCATGGAGCAAAATTACCTTGCCGTATCTTCTAGCCTATTCTGGTCGTTTTTCGTTCATGGTTTCATGCATGGTTCAAATTGCGATCTGTATTAACGTTTTCACCAGGTTTTAGGAGCTCGTGGTACACCATACCTTTCTGGTCCTACCAGACACACAGCATTGTCTTCTTCCCAATTCAATATGGTTTTGCAGTTGAAGTTGATGGTTGTCCCGGATTAACCCATAATTTCTTCCATTTAGGATTCTGAAAATAAATTCATTTTTCATCGCCAATTACAATTTGAACCAAATTTTCTCAATGTGGTTTTTCGGTTTTCCATCCGTCTTTCATTCAATTCATGTGGCACCCATTTTTCAGACTTTTGGATCTTTCCCATGTTTGTTGTTGTGTAACGTTTAACATTTCTGCCATTTGTTTCTGACTCAAAGTGTTATCTTCATCCAATATTGTTTGCAATTAGGCGTCTTCAAACTTTTTTGGTGGTCTTCCATGTTCTTCATTTCTCATATCAAAACCGTTATCTCTGAACCGTTGAAACCATCTTTTGCATGTTGCTTCTGATAGAGCATGATCACCATATGCCTCGACAAGAATTCGATGCACTTTTCTTCTAACGAAAACAAAAATTTAATGCTCTTCGCAAGTCATCATTTTTTGGTACAAAATTCGACAAACGATGAAAAAATATAATGTTTGCTCAATGACTTGATGTATAATAAATATGTTTGAAAGGTATCATAGCAACCAAAGAAAAAAACATTAAGGCCGGACACAATTAATGTTCCCTCTCGAGACATTTGTATCTTGACGATCACTTCATACCAGTACACCTGGTATATGTTGGGTCTATAACTTAATTTGTGCGGTTTGCTAAAAGATGGCGTAACTTGTACTATTCCATTGTTATTATTCCATTGGAACATGTGTTGGAAAGCTACTGTCATTGTACGTCATTTCAGTATATGTCATTCATTTGAAGCGTAAACAACAATAATTTTTTTTTTCACTCAAATATGTCGAACTTTGTGCAGAGTTCTCCTTCATTACTGAAAACTGCTCCCGAAAGTCATCGTATTTTGGTGGAAGCTTATGATGAACATGCGCTAGCTGAGCGAACATGTCAAAAGTGGTTTGCATGATTTAAAAGTGGTGATTTTGGCTTGGAAGACGATGAGCGTCCTGGGTAGCAAAAAAAGTTTGAAGATGAAGAACTGGAAGCATTACTTTAAGAAGATTGTTGCCAAATACAAGAAGAGCTCGCAGAATCTTTGGGTGTCACTCAAGCAGCCATTTCAAAACGTTTAAAAGCAGCTGGATATATTCAAAAGCAAGCAAATCGAATTCCACATGAACTCAAGTCGAGAGACGTCGAAAGGCGGTTTTGCATGTCCGAAATGCTGCCAGAACGCCATGAAAGGAAGTCATTTTTGCATCGGATTGTTACTGGTGATGAAAAATGGATCCATTACGACAACCCCAAGCGCAATAAATCATATGTGAAACCCGGCCAACCAGCCAAATCAACGGCAAAGCCGAATATCCATGGCACGAAGGTAATGCTCTGTATTTGGTGGGATCAGATGGGTGTTCTGTTTTATGAGCTGCTAAAACCGGGTGAAACCAACAATGAACAACGCTACCGAACACAATTAATCCATTTGAATTAATATGCGGAATATGCGACCAGACACGAGGCAATAATTTTCTATCATGACAACGCTCGGCCCCACGTTGCTATTCCGGTTAAGAACTATTTGGAAAACAGTGGATGGGAAGTCTTACCCCACCCCCCTTATAGCCCAGACCTTGCCCCTTCTGACTACCATTTGTTCCAGTCGATGCAGAACGCCCTCACTGGAATACGGTTCACATCAGAGCAGAATATCAAAAATTGGCTTGATTCATTCTTGGCTGCCAAGCCAGCGCAGTAATATTGTACACGTTTTTCTTAAATAAACGTTCAAATTTTGAAAAAAAAAAACCGCACGAATTAAAATATATACCCAATAATACTATCATATATGGACAAAAGCAGAACTAAAGTCATAGTGATTATAGACAAACAAGAAAAAATTATTCGCGTATATTTAACGGCGATACTTTTCTAAAAAAGGAACTGAAAAGCTTCGATTTGCGTTTGGTTTCAGCATAGCTTAAATGGTAAAAGGCAATAATTTTCCTCAACACAATCGTTGACATAAGAGTCTAACAAAGATTTGACTATTGGATTAGGATGATCACGTACACGGTCTAATTATTTTAACAAATACGAGTTGGTCGGTAAGGTATTTCATTACAGCATCTAGATATTCGGCGACATTTGTTTAGAGTTGAGCACTGGCTAAAGCTTTGCTGTGACCAGTTCTGTTTTATTTAATACTTTTCGAGCATGTATTATACAATATATATGTATTGCACTCATTAACGAAACTTTACTTTTAATTCTTCTAAAGAAACCAGTTTTTGTTGATATTTTTTTAAATATATTCACCATGCAAATTTAAGATTAATTTAATAATACCGAAATGTTTAATTTATTATTTTATTAACATTTAGTTTTAAAAACTTGCCAAACCTGAGCCATGTATAATATTAAACCAGAGTCCTCTTATATCTTGCGCTTACAATCATACATATTTTTCCCGGATATAAATAGTAGAGCATCATCGGCAAATAAAGCAAAGCAACAAGAATCAAATTTTACGGTACTCCGCTCTACAGTACTAGTCAATAAAGTTTCATTGATCCTTGTTCGCTTGGACCTTCTCTTAGAAACAACTTGAATCAAACGATCGAAATTGGATCGATCACCTCAAATCCTCTTTTGAAGTCAGAAGGCATATACACCGTTTCTCTTTAGAAGAGATAAGAATGCTGTTTAGAATCCTTTTTTTAAAACCCTGGTTGGTTTCGAGAAACAAATTGTTTGTTTCGAAGTATTCCTCCAGATGAGTTTTGACTATTTTTTCTAGAACTTTTTTCAATACTGGGAACGCGTTTATTGGACGAAAGTTCTCACAAATTGTTGATCTTTTGATTTTTTTCACATGCAGTAATTATTGACTCCTTCCATGACTCTAGTAATGACTCCGTTTTAAATGATTGATTTATCCGTCACGACCGAGTATCTCCATTGCATCAATCAGCATTTTACAACGGATGTGATTGGAGTCCTTTTTTGATTTATCATAGTAATCGTAATACCTGCCTTTCGGAAGTGTAAGGTTGTATATTATTTGTGGTTTCAGCATTCGGAGTGAACTGTGCGTGCACTATTGATTGATTAATTTGCACAATGCTTTGAATAGATACAAAAAACTTGTTCAACTCATTTGCAATGTCTCGATCCCATTTTATGTACACTCCGTCGGAATATAGGTCCTTTGTTGAAGTACTTGTTTTATTTAACACATGGCTTTTTGGTCGGTAGGTCTTGCGATTTGGTTTTTGATGTAAGTGTTTTTAGCTTTACCCATTCCTGTTTTAAACTGGTTTCTGACAGCACAATAATTATTCCAATTTCCTCGTTTTTGGACTTTCTTAACTCCTGGTATTTGGCTATTTTCCGACGATTCAAGCTCTTTAATTTATCGCGGTACCAGTTATTTAGCCTGCCCCGTGAGAATTTAGTGTGGATTTGGGTTTTAGCTATTCGTACTAGCTCGTCTTGTATCATTTTTCCGATTACACTTGGATCATCACATTGAGATTTCAAGGCTTTGTTGCATTTTAGGAACTCTGCTTTCTTAGCTTCATATTTTTTCTAAGATCGCTCTTTTAATATAGGGTTTTCTAATAGGGACTTGACAACTTTGAACTTAATTTGTGAACGCACTCTTTCACTAATCATCAAACTGTCACTGTCAATTTATTCAGTAAACTCACCATTTTCATCATGATAAAGTACACTAACGAGCAACGTTTGCAAATTATAAAAATTTTCTACAGATATTCGGAGTCGCAAAATCATCTTCAGTGACGAAGCTTATTTTTGGCTCAATGGGTTCGTCAATAAGCAAAATATACGTTATTGGTCGGTTGAAAACCCACATGTGCTTCATAAATCACCACTTCATCCACAAAAAATAACTGTTTGGTGCGGTTTGAATGCCAGCGGCGTTATTGGGCCATATTTTTTCGTCGACGATAACGATCACCACGTTACTGTGAATGGTCAGCGTTATCGCGCCATGATCACCGATTATTTTTAGCCCGAATTGGAAGATATTGACTTGGACGACATGTGGTTTCAACAGGATGGTGCAACAAGTCACACAGCACATGCTACAATCGATTTATTGAAGAGTAAGTATAGTGAGCGTGTTATCTCAAGACATGGACCAGTCGATTGGCCTCCTCGTTCGTGCGATTTAACTCCGCTTGACTATTTTCTGTGGGGCTACGTTAAGTCATTGGTTTATCCCAACACGCCGACGACGTTGGAAGAGCTCAGAGCCAACATTGAACGCGAAATAGCGGACGTTTCGGCCGAAATGTGTGGCCGAGTCTTCTCTTCTTCAATGCTTGGGAGATGCTTATGAAATATACTCCGCTAGAATTATCGCAGTTGAAAGAGTCTCCTCTCATGTGGATCGGAACTTTTTTTGTAATGCTCAAGGGGCTAAGGTACCCTTAAAATATTTGCACACATGCATGCTTTCTCCTTTAGATTTTCAGACTGGTTTGATTTTCAGCAAATGATTTAAAGAAGTTCAATCTTTTCTTCCGTAGAGAGTACGCAAACATTCTTTTCGAATAATTTGTCGATAAAACTAATAAAATTGACATACATCTGGCTGCATGCATGTCATTTACCGCAAACAATATTTTTTGAAAATTTCCTAAAAGATTTGACACAAACTGTATTCACTATATAAGCTTTCCCCAATTCTGTATATTTCAACGTTTTGATTAATGCCGGGTTAAACTGTACCTGCTCGAATTGAAGGGAATTTGTTTTTCAAAGATTACATATGCGAGCTAGCTCTGCTGTCAAAAGACCAGCTAGATAGCTGAATACATGTTACATTTTCAGTATTTACATATCATTATTTTCACATACTTGGCAGTAAAAGGTAGAAAGTGTTCCAAAGTTTACCACTTTTTGTCGTTCGTCAAAAACATCATAAATTTTACCACGTCCACTATCCCAACGCTCATTTATTTCACCTACGTCCCTTCTTTCCAAAGTTATGGAAACGCAGACAACTCGGCAGCTCATGAAATATCTCGAAACACGAAAACAACATGCTCACTGGTGATTATATGGCATGTCTGACCGAAAATAGTACCAAAGCGTACTACAATCCCTCGAAAGAAAAATAGTTGCAGTTGATACATATTTCCAAAGCAATTGATAAAGTTTGGCATTAGACCCTTTTGTTAAAAATCCTTGCATTTAGGATGAAATGAATGAATGAAATTAGTTTTCGGAACGTTCAATTCAAGTTGTATTGGACGGCTTCAAGTCTGATACCCGTAAAATAAATGCTGGTATGCCCCAACGCTCCTTTCTGTTTCCGACACTCATTTAAATCTTCACCAATGACCTTTTGTCTAATAGTTATAAATAAATACATATATTCCTTTGTTGACGGCAATACTCTTTGCTTTTTATATTCGCTTTCGGACTGACGTCCCACTGTAAAACGGGTGCTGCAGTGTATGTTAAGCTCATTAAATTCCAATATTAACAGCACAGCTAACGGGGAAACTATTAGCAAAGCAGATTTCAATGCTTCCAAACCACAATTTTGTCTGCCGTCGTTCAAGCAAAATTTAAAATATCAGCCATGGATAACATGGCACTTGCACTGTCGAAACCGGAAAACTTTCCATTCTTGGTATATCCGCCAAAGACAACTTACGTTGGAACGACCACATATTGGATGCCAAGTAATGTAGGAAATGATTTTTTTCGTTCTAATCTGACATTAATATCTAAAGCATTTATTGGCCCAAAGTAGGAGTACAATGATCACATCTGGTGAGGTGCCCTTAAGTCTACTCTTCAACATCTGAGGGTGGCCGTGGTAAAGTGGCATATGCATACACTCTTCAAGCAGAGGGTCGCGTGTTCGAATCCCGTGCGAGGCAATTCTCTGAAAAAGTCTTTTCGTAGAATTTGCATGTAGTGATATGAGAATCCCGTCTGCGTGAACTCTGACATGAAGGCATAACACTGATGTTGGAGTGGTTGCTGGCTAGGCTAAATGTAACGAACTAACAACTAGCACGTACTGAGACCCACTGGTTGAGGATGCACTTGTTCGTCCCGTTCAGTTTGGCAACCACCTCTGGGAAAAATATCGAAACCTAATACACCTGAGTTTCAAACTACTACACCACCTGCCCGCGCCCTGGAGAAAACTAGTAAAAGGGTATTCATATCCCCTTGGTGCGCGCGCGGGATTATAAAAAAAAAACTGTTAAAAAAAAATCGAAACCGTGCAATAAAACTTATGGGTGATGCTAATATTATACAGCCAACAGATACCCTTGAATACCGACGTAATATCTCTTTCCTTGTTTTATCGCTATTTGGAAATTATCAGTAGCATTACGCCCCTTCAAATCATCAACCGAAATACTATGAATTCTCATCAGTTATCAATATACCCTCAAGCCCACTTACTCTTAAATATCGTACTATAAAATATCGTAATTTTTACCTAATTCGTATAATTATCTTATAGAATGCCCCTTAGTACTCTTCTAGCCATTATAATCTTCATACATTTAAAAACAACGTATGTCAATACCTCTTTTTGTTTTCATCAAAATGTTACTTCGCCCGCGCTGTAGACCACTCTTGATGTCCGCCCATATTTTAAAAGAAAAGTGGATTTATTCCATTTGTTACTTGCGTGTTAAACCATCTCCTTAGCCCCAAAGTCACTTCCATCCGATAGACCGATATAGTCCTTCGCCAACTTCCATCAAAGGTACTCTGAAAAGATTCATTTCTGTAAATTTATCTGAAACTTCAAATAGAACCGGTAATCCTTTGAAGGATTCTGAGAAAAAAATGTATTGTCGAACTCGTTGAGATATTTTTGGATAGTCTATAAATCGAAGCGCATATTAATTTGACAAATTCTTCGGCTTTCCGTCGACTCTCTTTCCGATTATACATTTTTGCTTATAAACCCCAAATATCTTTTGATAATTGGCAACACGATTTTAGCTGTACTATTAGTTGGAGTAAGTTTCAGCACTTTACCGACGCCTTACTAAAGTTCGTCGATAGGTTGGAATCAGTCACTTATTACCATACACATATATTAAAGGAAACATGCCTTTGTTACCACACATGTTCTATACATATATGTAGATAGAATAAGAAAACGTCGCTACCAGTCGGTATACTCACTTACATATGGTTCTACTTTGGGGCCTGAAAGCAAATGATACCATTCCTAGTGTAACGTTGTACTGGAACTTATAAAACTTTCAAATGGAAACTAGGAGGACTCTAACAAGGTGATTTGTCTATCGGTGTAGTAGATGTTTTTATTGCAGTGTCAGAATTTTTAATAGGGATTAGATGTCAAATCATTTGTCACATTAAGCTGCCAAGCTAAATAAATTCTCATTTCATTGTCTTAACCTAACTTCCATAGAGTCTCGACATTTCTAAATTCTGCTCCGCTACAATTTTTCACGTTTTTCTTTTAATTTATCGTTCCCTCAACTTTTAAAAACTTTTTTTTTGTTGATTTGTGACAGCAGTCGCTTGTTTTGACTTAAACCAAATCTAATTTTGTGAAGCACGTTAATGTTTCATTAGTTCCAACAGTGTTTCCATTTAATTTTTCACCGGTGTCATCAGTTTCAGGGTTGAAACTGATTTATTTTTTTTTAAATGAATGTAGAAGCATATCAGTCTCGCATAAGCGAGTACTGCTGGCGATAAAGTGGAATACTATAATCAGCAACTTATCTCTATGGTCGAACATAGGTCAAAGTTTCGGCATAGTTATAAATACATTAATGAGTTGCAAAAAGTAAGTTTTAATCAATCTAATGCAACAATGGACAAAGTTCGGAGTGAATTAAAATCATTTGCGCATGGAACAAGTCCTCAGTACAATAAAATCAATGAAAAGATGATAGAAAACAATTCTGCATCTAGTTTCCTCCATTAAAATTATAAGTACAAACCAGAGGATATCATCATCCTCAACCAACTCAATTGCATTATTTTCTCACCTGTGCAAGACAAAATTTTATTGGATGTTGAAAAGATCCAACAGACTCTGTGTGATCACATCGCTTCATTTAAATCCGCCGCCAGAAGTGTTAAAGGGTTAGATCATCGTCATAAAACAATCCAATTGAACATTAAATCATTTAAAAGACGGCTCTACAGCAACACAAGCTGTATTCGCAAGCATAATCGTAGAGCTGAAGTACACCTCAAGTAAGCTCGATGTCTTGGGGCTCCAAACTCCCAATTCACAACACCTCATTACTGTATGAAATTCTTACCGAAAGTATTGTATCAAACTTCATTGATTTTGAAGGATCGCAATCGATCCAATCGCAATCGGGTTTCAAAACTGGAGTGTTTCCCAATTTTTCTGCTAAATTCATTGAACTTTTAAGCATTAACTCAGTGCATAGAAAATATAAATCCGCCGTTTTACCCATCACTTAAAAACCCCCATCATTTTGGCAATGCTCAAGCACAAGCGAGTTTCATTTAACCTGAAACCCTCTTGAAGTCCTTTACTTTCAAACGACTTTCATCCTCTAAAAGTACAACCAACACTTCTGTGAAAAGCCCACTATCTAACGAAACCCCCATCCAAACATCCACTATGTCTTTTATTCCTAACTACCTTAACTTAATACGTTTCCATATCCTCAGTCCTATTTCAGTTTCATCTTCATGCCCTCTCAATACAATCTGGCTTTTTAGACCCTTTGCTTCTTTCAATACCTAAACTGACAAAACATCTTACATATAGGGTTTTCTAATAACGACTTGACAACTTTTTTTTTAAATAGAAGGCAAACCATTTGAGATATTTCAAAAACTATATTATTGGCTTGAAGTACAATCAAAACATTTATGAATGGAACTCGACTTCGTTTATAATGCCACCGCGGGCACGTTTGCAGCGAGCGATTCGTTGGACCCAATTTTCAATGACTCGGCTACACATTTCGGCCGAAACGGCTGCTATTTCGCGTTCAATCTTGGCTCTGAGCTCTTCCAACGTCGTCGACGTGTTGGCATAAACCAATGACTTAACGTAGCCCTACAGAAAATAGTTAAGCGGCGTTAAATCGCACGAACGAGGCGGCCAATCGACTGGCCAATGTCTTGAGATAACACGCTCCCCATACTTACCCTTCAATAAATCGATTGCAGCGTGTGCTGTGTGGCTTGTGGTACCATTCTGTTGAAACCACATGTCGTCCAAGTCCATATCTTCCAATTCGGGCCAAAAATAATCGGTGATCATGGCGCGATAACACTGACCATTCACAGTAACGTGACGATCGTTATCGTCGACGAAAAAATATGGCCCAATAACGCCGCCGGCATGCAAATCGCATCAAACAGTTATTTTTTGTGGATGAAGTGGTGATTCATGAATATTTGCAAGGAAAGGTATACTAAAAATTATTTGTTTCTTTAACATCAAATGGTCTAAAGGGTCTTATTAACAAAAGAACTAAGACGTGCATTGGCCATATATTCATCCGACTTCATAACAATAATACTAACAATCTCAATGGCGTAGTGCATTTTCTACGATTCACAGATCATTGTTTTACTACTCTCACTTTAGACTCAAATGAATCATTAAGACATCGTAACACATCAGCTAAAATAAAAAATAAATGACATTGCTTTAAAGAAAAATTTACTCTATGAATAATGGGAGATAGTCTATTTCGATTATAATCTTTCTATTGCGTTTAACGTTTTTCAAAAAAAAAAAAAAAATGACAAAATCACATTCGTAACTATACCAAATATAGCCATGAACAATGCCACATTTTCAAATAAGTAAACAAATATTTAACTGAAATTTCTAAGAAACTTAAACCATATGTGCAATGTTCTAGATCCTACAATTGCTCTGAATCTTCTGTACATTTTATTCAGCCAAATAGTTTGGTTTTTAAAGAATTCATCTCTTGGGAAATATAGAGGGCTAGACCGTCCTTTTACAATATATATTCTTATACAGATGATGTCATGTAAAGCTAACTACTTAAAAAAATTTGCTTGTGCAAGGTTGACATTCTTGAATATTTATTCGATGACAGTACTCTTAAGGGTTGCTTCTCTCGTCGTCTTGAATACGCTAAAATAATGCCAAAATATAAGAAAGATAAAACAATAATATTTCGAACTATACGATAGCTGAAGATTCCTGAAGTTAAGGCACTAACTTCCCACCCCCCACTAAGTTATAAGTCGTTAAAGTGAGGAACCTCTGACATCGAGGTTAAACTTCTTAAAAGGCTATAGCCTTCTAGCGAATTCAGTTCACAATTTTTTGTTCGCCCTAACTTCAGAAATCTTTAGCTATCAGGACGAAAACCTTAACTGCGACACCCTTTATAAGCCTATATATTTTTTGGAAAGCTCTTGCAACTGAAGTACGTATTTTGTTTCATTTTTAGACTGAAACAATTACCTTAGTGGTAATTAATTTGGATTTAGGAAAACAATGTTAACCAAGGATGCTATTCTCAGAGTGTGCACTCAATTAATAGCATTAACCATAGCAAATGTAAAATCACTCTGTTTATTGATATGACTTATGGTATTTGTTTAACATAGTTTGACATGACATATCATGCCATGGTCTTAGAGGAATTTTACACAATTGGTTCATTTTATAGAAAACAAAAAGTTAATATAGATGGAATTTATAGTGACCTTTGTTTCTTGAAAATTGCGTACATCAGGGCTCCGTCCTTGAATCGTGGTTGGTTTTGATTTACAATATTTTTTTATTTAATTTAAAACTAAATGGAACGCTTACTAACTTTGCAGATGACATTGATTTTACTAACCAATTTCATTGGAACACGAAACTATTGCAAAGTTCTCAGAAAACCTAAAGACCTTTTGGAACTGATTTATAGATCACAAACCTATTATTAGCAAAACTTATGTGTTTTGAAACATCAGGAAATTATAATTGTGTTAATTTTCATGAAAATAATTGTAAAACATTGTGCTTACACATCCATAGCTACGGAAAGGTAATTATATAGATAAACGTCTATGTTCTATGAATTGTTTGAATTGAATCCGTAAAAGCTATAAATACCGTAGAAATATTAATTACCTACAATTTGAATTAGAAAGATCATATTCAAAATATTAAATTGGATGTGCTATTGGTCTTACAGAAAATGTACATCCTTAAAGCATATTGTTTAATAAGTAGAAGTCTTTAAAAAATAAATATATTATAGTCTTGCTCACTTTAGGTTGCCATATGGTATTACACGTTAGGGTGGTCACATCTTCCAAGTTATTATCTTTTGTTGATGTGCTGGGGCGTCCAGATTGGGGTTCGTAATTGGACTCTTCTCGACCATCTTGGAAGAATTTGTAGAAATTGTAAAAATTTTTCGTACTTAGAGCAAACTCACTGTATGCCATTGTCACTATTTCAAGAGTTTTAGAGTACTTGATTCCATTATCTTCACAAAATATGATGCAAATTTTTTGCTCTATTTTTTTATAATATTAATATAACGTTGCTCTCGAAATTTGAAAAGTGAACTTACTTTTTGAACTAACCTCATATTTTACCTTAGCTGTTTGAGATCATTTTTTATGATTCCATTGATGATCCAGCATAGATTTTTTAAAGTTGTGTATACAATACAAACCTAAACGAATTCGTGTTAAAGCGGGATTGCAATTGATGTAATTTCCACCTATTCTAGCAAGGAATTTGACAAAATTGTTTAAAACAGTTTCAACTGAACTCAAAACGGTTCTTCACCTTCCGCCATGTATAATAGGGTTTTCCAATAGGGAATTGACAACTTTGAATTTAATTTGTAAACGCACTTTTTCACTAATCATCAAACTGTCACTGTCAATTTATTCAGTAAACTCAACATTTTCATCATGGTAAAGTACACTAACGAGCAACGTCTGTAAATTATAAAAATTTTCTACAGATACTCGGAGTCGGCGACTGCAACTTTCGTTCTTCGTAATTCTCGCCCTAGTACACAGGCAATAACAAGTTTAGTGCAAGAATTTGAGTCTACATATTCGTTGTGTGATGTTGCCGTGTCAGTGAGACAACGGGTTGGGCGAAGTGTCGAAAATATTGCTGCCGTTCAGACGTCCGTAGCAAATGATCCAAATCATGCAATTCCACGTCGTTCTCAAGAATTGGGCATCGCTCAGACCACATTATGGCGTATTTTGCGTAAGGATCTGGGTTTACACTCATACAAGATCAAGCTGACTCAAGAATTGAAGCCGATGGATCATTTGAAGCGACGTACGTTCTCCGATTTGGTGAATTTCATCGCAAAATCATCTTCGGTGACGAAGCTCATTTTTGGCTCAATGGGTTCGCCAATAAGCAAAATATGCGTTATTGGCCGAGTGAAAACCCACATGTGCTTCATGAATCACCACTTCATCCACAAAAAATAACTGTTTGGTGCGGTTTGCATGCCGGCGGCGTTATTGGGCCATATTTTTTCGTCGACGATAAAGATCGTCACGTTACTGTGAATGGTCAGCGTTATTGTGCCATGGTCACCGATTATTTTTGGCCCGAATTGGAAGATATGGACTTGGACGACATGTGGTTTCAACAGAATGGTACCACAAGCCACACAGCACACGCTACAATCGATTTATTGAAGAGTAAGTATGGTGAGCGTGTTATCTCAAGACATGGGCCAATCTTTCTGTGGGGCTACGTTAAGTCATTGGCTTATGCCAACACGCCGACGACGTTGGAAGAGCTCAGAGCCAACATTAAACTCGAAATAGCAGCCGTTTTGGCCGAAATGTGTGGCCGAGTCGTTGAAAATTGGGACCAATGAATCAACCGCTGCAAGCGTGCCCGCGATGGCCATATGAACGAAGTCGAGTTGCATTCATAAATGTTTTGATTATACTTCAAGCCAATAATAAAGTTTTTGAAATATCTCAAATGGTTTGCCTTTTATTTAAAAAAAAAGTTGTCAAGTCGTTATTAGAAAACCCTATATTATGTGGATAAAATCCTATAAAGAAGATTATCATCAGAATGTTATATTTAGACCCCTTTAAGGCACCTCTGCTGGAGTTCCCCAGGTAGACATTTCGCAGTCTTACTAGTTATTCTAAGCATAAAGATGTTAATAGTATCGTTCATATATGGTATATCTGTTTGCGTAGATAAAATGAAAATCTCCATTATATCTTATCTTTTTCTGACTATTTTTCAGAGGATAAGAATAGGTTATTCATTTGGTTGGTTTTGGTTGTTTTGGTTGTATATAATTGACAAGTAGTAATATCAATTTCTCTTCAATATTATTAAATGTATACGATTCCTTTTGTAAATAAATCAAGTAATCTAGGTGATATTTACGAAAGAGAAATTTGTATTACCAGATTAATTACACTTTTAGAAAAAAAAAAGCTAACTCCACTTTCGCATTTATCAAGATTAAATCGAACCCGAATGTCACTAAATCTTTTTACACGATATGTTCTCAGTATCTTTTTGAATATGCTAACCAGGTTTGGTCTCCTTATTACATGCACAATGTAGATTTTTCCGACACGCTTTACGGGGACTTCCCAGCACTAATAGTCTAAGCTAAAAACCACGCGTGGACAAATTTTAACTTATCGATTTTTAGCCCTTTGTTCTTTTGATTTTAACTGGTAGAATTTTATTTTATTTTATCTCTTTTTATACTTACCTACGTTATGTGAAATACTGGGTCATATAAAAAGTCTCCGCGGTTTTTAGTACATTTTTGAAAAGAAATTTTCTTTATTCAAAATCAATTTCAATCAAGTAAATATTGGCCATTATTATCTATCATTACCTTTTGCTATTTTCCGGGTAGCTTCATAATTCCATTGATGTAGAACTTCTGTGGTTTATCAGCGAAAAACTTGGAAAGGTAATTTTCAGCGGCTCTTCGGTCGGCCAATTTTTTACCATCAAGAGAGTTTTTCAAAGACCGAAACAAATGATAATCAGAGGGTGAAAGGTCCGGGCTATACGGTGGATTTATCAAAACCTTGCAACCAAGCTCAGTGAACTTATTCCGGGTCATCAAAGATGTGTGTGGCCTAGCATTGTCATGATAAAAGAAAACTCTCTTTCTGTTGGCCAATTCTGATTGCTCTTTTTTGATAGCTGCATTCAAGTGGTCGAGTTGTGCACAGTAGAGGATCGAATTGACCGTTTCGATACGTTCTAGCAACTCTAATAGACAATTCCCTTCCAATCCCAGCAAACACTCAAAATAGCCTTGTTTACCGTCAATCCAGGCTTTGAAGTCATTTGTGATCGCTCACCGGCCTTTGACCATGATCACATGCGTTGGACCCGTAATGAATTACTTCAAAAATGCTTCCATTTCGTTATGTTCCAGCAGCGTGTCACTGATCGTTATTCGGTCGATTAAATTTCTTTGTGTTAATTCATGTGGCACCCAAATATCGAGCTTCTTTGAGTAGCCTGCTCGTTTTAAATGATTATAAACTATCATACGGTTGATGTTCAGTGCTTCTGCTATCTCTAGACAGCTTCCTTACCAGTTTTGCTCTATTTGTTGCAAAATTTCATCGACTTTTTGTGTGACAAGCCGACCAGTGCAAGGTGCATCTTTTACACGGTAAACTGCACAAATTTCGGCATGTTCATGCAGCGTTTTTCCCTTTTTTATAGTAAAAAAGCATCACATAGCGTATTTCTTCTGATATTTTACTCATATTCAAATCAGTATAACTTTAAGCATGAGCAATGAATTACACAGCTGTTTTCACAAAAAATTTTGCCAGACATGTCATGTTTGAGACAATCAGATTAGTGTTTGCAGATTAATGGACACCAACACCATCTAATGACAAAAAACCGCGGAGACTTTTTATATGACCCAATATTTGGCCCACTTTTGACTTAATCCTCATCAAAAACATTACGGATATCTTAAACCAATACCCAAAATGTTACGATAAGTCAACGATACTCAACTTATCTCCAACTACCACCTCAAAAAATCTTCCCTTAGGAATCTCTTTTACTTCCCTTATGCATCTCTACGCACTACTATAATTTAACTAAAGGGTTAAACGAATTTTTTTGATTCTTAAGTTTAGAATTTAAGTTCATCTGCAAGAATAATAAATCTGTTCGAAACAGATTCAGGCAGATTTTAAATTAAAACCCATATAGCACTCAAAAAAATATGTACGACTTAATAGTTCAAATATAATGGGAGCACAACTTTGAGAATTTTACTTGTAATCCGCTTAGACGGCAAAATTTCATTAATTACTTTAATGACTCAAATACATGAACAGAACAGTGTTGAGTGTTTTAAATTTATCTAAAATACTCAATTAAGTTCTCGGTAATAAAAAGAATATTTCTTATAAGATTTTCTTCGCAAAAAATATTTTCAACGCGTTCTTTTGTTTTACGTCAATTAACTAAATATAACCAACAAAGAACCTTGTTCCTCCTTGCTATAGTTACTAAAGCTAAAAGAACGATCCACCTAAAAGTAAGAAGATACTTCCATTGCTCTTTGATAGAAAGAAACCATCAAACACATGCCAACGCATTATTTTTGGATAACAATCTTTTCATCATTAATAGAGGCAAATTTTACCAAATGTGACATAGTGGTTGTTAAAATCTCTTACAGTCCTATGTTCTAAAACGGTACTCAAAAATCAAAAAAACAAAAACCCATATTCCCGGTAAGAATATCAGTTTACATTCACCTCAGATCACACTTAAGCACTTTACTGTCAATATGATTCCAATTTTAATAGCATCTCCCACATCGTTATCCCTTATTATTCAAATTTGCGTTCCTGTTTTTTAATTTAAAATAAAACGTAGTATTTCCTGTACTCTCTCCAGGATAGGAACCTACCATTAGCAGGGTAAGTGTTGTCGTTTCTATTATCACAGTAGTAATCTTATTACTTTCAGAATTCTTCACTAGCAATTCAATGGAATCAATCTGGCACTGCTTTTTAGCAAGAAATCGCTAAAAGTTCATCTACATACCATATACCTGTATGTGTATCTGAGCGTAGACGTTGAAAGCGTTAAGAGCATTAAGCAAAGATTTAACTAGTAACAGAACGTCGACCCGTTCAACAAAAATCTGCAGTGCAATGAAGGTAGGAATATTTTCCTCTCACTCTGGTTACAATGAAATGCATAATTACTTCGCTCTTGAAAGCTCTTATACGGATACCATGATATGCATATTTGTCAACAGGAATATCTGAAAATAATTACCATAGGGTTACCACCTAGCTATCTGTTGTGCTGCTATTATGTTTTTGAGAAAAAAAAAATGCGTAACTTAAGTATTGCGTGTTTTTTTAGGTTATTTTCCAGTTGCCGTAAAAGAAATAAAACCATTTGCGATAAAACGCTTATTCAGTTTGCAAATTTCGTTGTACTGACATCATTCGGCATATTTTATTGTTTTGGATCCGAAAATGGAACAAATAAATAAACAAGAGAATATAAGTAAAGCCACCAGAGAAATCAAAAATATGGATGAAGAAGGTGCTTTCAACGAACTCAAGTGATTTCAAGAAATTGCAATTTTGACCTAAAGGATGAACCTCGTTCGGATCGACCAGAAGAGCTGGACGATGATCTCCTAAATTTCACTGTCAAAAGAAATTCTACTGTTACGGTAAGGAAACTCGCAAGAAAACCTAATAAATATGGAAAAAGTGAGGAATTTAGGAAAAATGGTCCAAACCAACTATGGTGGAGTAGTCTTCAGCAAACAAGTGCAATCTGCACTTCTGTCACAACCAAGAGTCGTTTTTTAACTAGGTCTTTGCCGGAGATGAAGAATGGGTTCCTAACGATAACAATAAACGTCGCCACCAATTGTTTAGTCCAGAAGGCAAACCAGTACAAAATCCCAGAGATGGGCTTTAACCGCTCAAGGTATTACTATCTGTTTGATAGAATGCGAAGGGAACCATACATTTTGAGTTTCTATTGTTTCGGCGAAAATATTCACATTCCACGTCTTAAGATCAAATTAGAGTTTAACCTGTATGACGCAATTAAGCCAATTTTCACTGTCCACTGTTTGCAGTGTTTTTCTTACTAGGTGGAGTGAAAAGTAGCCTCATTAACCTCCAGAATGCGCTGCTTCTGCAAAAAAGATTATGGTGCCTTGAAGTCCGTTCATATTTAGGCAGACATGCCAAATTTTAGTGCGATACTGTCTTTAGTTTTTTTTTGACAGCTGATTGTTTTTGACATCATGTTGAGTATGGACAAAAACGATTTTCGTTCCCTCATAAAACATTATTTTTTGAGAGGCAAAACGGCGAAGGAAACAAAAGAAAAGTTCGATAAATATTATGGGTCTAATGCTCTGTCAGATTAAACGTCAAATAGTGGTTTCGAGAGTTTCGTGGTGCAACTCCACTACCGATCAAGTCCGCAGCGGTAGGCCCTCCGATGCGGTTACAAAGGACAATGTCAAAAAAATACATGAAATGGTGTTGGCTGACCGGAAAATGAAAGTGCGCGAACTAACAGATACCACAAAGATTAGTACTAAGCGCACACGCCATATTTTGGGCAATATTCTGCATATGAAAAAGTTATCCTGCCGCTGGGTGCCGCTGGGTGCCGCTGGGTGCCGCTGGGTGCCGCTGGGTGCCGCTGGGTGCCGCGCATACTCACTCCTGACCAAAAACACGTACGCGAGAGCACCTCGAAAGAGTGTTTAGACTTGCTGATGCGGAATCGGGCGGACTTTTGGCGTCAATTGGTAACTGTTGAACACCAGAGAACAGAATGAGTGCCCGGCAATGAACTGAAGCCCGCACGAGTGCTCCGACGCGGCTGAGGGGGGGTTGATGGTTTTCTGGGATTGTCATGGTATACTCTTCGTGGACTAACTCGAAAAAGGAAAAACCATCAACAGTGAGTATAACTGTGCATTATTGGAGCGATTGAAGGAACTAACAGATACCACAAAGATTAGTACTAAGCGCACACGCCATATTTTGGGCAATATTCTGCATATGAAAAAGTTATCCTGCCGCTGGGTGCCGCTGGGTGCCGCGCATACTCACTCCTGACCAAAAACACGTACGCGAGAGCACCTCGAAAGAGTGTTTGGACTTGCTGATGCGGAATCGGGCGGACTTTTGGCGTCGATTGGTAACTGTTGAACACCAGAGAACAGAATGAGTGCCCGGCAATGGACTGAAGCCGGGACGAGTGCTCCGAAGCGGCCGAGGGAGGCTCGATGGGTCGGAAAGGTTATGGCGTCGGTTTTCTGGGATTGTCATGGCATACTCTTCATAGACTACCTCGAAAAAGGAAAAACTATCAACAGCGAGTATAACTGTGCATTATTGGAGCGATTGAAGGCCGAAATCGCTGAAAAATGGTCTCACATGAAGCGAAAATTTGCAATGCACCGGCGCACAAGAACAACGCAAAAACGGCTAAAATTAATGACTTACGCCTCCAATTGCTGTCGCATCCACCGTATTCGCCTGATTTGGCTCCCTCGGACTATTATCTCTTCCCAAACCTCAAAAGATGGCTCATCAATAAAAAATTCACCTCAGGCGAGGAAATCACCGACGTCACGGAGGAGTATATTGCAGACCTTCTGGAAAATTACTTTTCGAACCGGATCAAGAAGTTGGAAAATCGCTGGAATAAGTGTATCAAACTTAAAGAAGACTATATTGAATAAAATAAAAAAACATTTAAAAAAAAAAATTTTTTTCATTCCCAAGGAGGTTATTTTTCACCCCACATAGTAATAATAGCTTAACGTCTTTCATTTTGAAAGTTTTTTTTGGTTTGCTACGAATCCTTTTACTTTCACCTATATTTACTTCCACCCACATCAACTCTATGGTATAAAGCTCGCAATGCCAAGGCGGTTATTGTAGTACTTTTTATCCTGCCATTAGAGCAAATATCACAAGTTTGTCTTTATGGCGTATGAAAACATCCAACAACACAGAACAGATTAATTTAGAGAAAAAATTCACAAGTTTTCAAAGATTTCCATGTTACTCTATTGTTGCTCTAAGAAAACAATGTTGTTTCACGAGAGGAAAAGATGCATTATTTGTAAGGCACTAATATTATTTAGAACATACCTCTGCAATGGCAGTAGTAATTCACAATCAAAGAAAACAGAAGATTAAAAGCCCCTACGCCAGACGATAACTTTACTCAGAATTTATCAACTCACAATTTTTTTTTTATATCTACAGTTGGTCAAAAAAGAACTCAGACAGCTGTGTTTAGTCCCAACAGTGTATTTATAAAAGTTTTATTATTAATTGTTTAAAAAAAAAAAAAAAAAAAAACATTTTGATGGCTTTCTGTTTATACTTTGCTATACATATCATAATATTATAAAATAATATTGGGTCGTTCAATAAGTTATGCGGTATTTTTAAAGGGTTTAAGTTAAACACACATTTTTGGTATAAAAGCTTAATTTAATTCATCAATTATTGTCCATCATGATCTATTACTTTCTTTCAACGTTCTGGAGGAAACGTAATGCCTCTTTTGTAAAAGTCAGCAGACTTATTGGTATAAAAGTTTTCCAGGTACGTTTTGATCTCATCTTCGGAATTAAATTCCCTTTCGTCCTAATTGTTTTAGAAAGGGCGGAATACATGGCAGTCAGAAGGGGGAAGGTATGGGGAATATGGTGGGTGCTACATAAATTCTCAGCCAAATGAATTCAGCTTTTCTTTGATCACTGTATATCTGGCGTTGTCGTGATGAAAAACAACGCCCCTACTATTCGCCACCTGTGGCCGTCTTTCTTCTACTGCCTGTTTTAAAGTATCGAGCTTAAAGCAATATTTAATGACATTTATTGTCTGTTTGCGTGGAAGCAACTCGAAGTAAAGAACACCTCGCCAGTCCCACCAAATAATCAACATGACATTTTTAGGATACAAATCTTATTTACCGACCTATTGCGGTGTTTTACCAGGAGCGCACAATGACCTCTTACGCTGAATTTTGTTGTAAGCCACCCATTTTTCATCGCCGTAACCACTCTTTTCAGGAAAGCCTCACGCAATTTCCATCTCAACAAAGAGTTACATGCCATTATGCGATCCATAATGTTTCTTTCACCCAAATATTCACCTTTTTCGACATTCCAAACCTTTTCAATCTTTTCAAAACGGTTGTATGGACGATATTAAGCCGCTGAGTGATCTTCCATGTCGTCAAATGCCTGTCAATGTTAACAGCAGCCAATATAAATGCACTTTCTTATACTTCATTAAAAAAAAAAAAAAAAAAAAAAAACCTTCTGATCAAAACAAATTCTTGTAACAATGTAAAGGATAACCCTTTCTACTGGAATAAACAACAACAATTTCATAATGGTATACATAAGGGTTTTCTAAAGCGATAGACACTACTTCCAAGAAAAAAACGGTAGAACTAATTGAACAACCCAATACAATACAAACAGATTATACAAAGAAAAAATTGTGAATCCACCAATACTGACCAAAAAAAAAGAAGTTAGATACTTAGTTTAGTTTAGGAAAGCTAGATCAGTAAGAATGATTCTTATAACTTTGTAATACAATAGGTAGTTGCAATATACACTTAGTTAAAATTTAGTTATTACAGAATGAGTAAACTACAAATGAATAATACAAACAAATATTAAAAAACACTTAAAGAAGCGTAAGATATGATTACGAAAGCTTTGAAAAAGAACAAAAAGAAATATAAAATAAATACTATAGACAAAAATCAAAAACTTGTGTATATCGCTTATTGCTCTTATTGGGTTAGGTAGTGAATTCCAAAGACGGATGGCATTTATAAAGAACTGTCTTTCAGATATTAAGTAAGTATATCTCAGTATAATAAGATAGGTGGATCTATTTGATGCTGGGAATTGTAGAGGTAGGAAGGCTGTCGTGTTTTAAAAATATTGAAGAGAAAGACCACAGTGCGAAATTTAAGATAGTTTACAAAAGGCATAACTAAAATTTTTACTGAGAGATGTGACACATAATCATATCTTCTTAGCCCATATATGTATCGAATGGCACTGTTGAAGGCAACTTGTAATTTTCGTCTGCATACTGAACCACAATTCCCATATAATTCACACCAATGTACAAGGATTGGAATTAAAAATGATTTTACCAATATGATTCGTATATCCAGTGGTGTAATTGGTTGAGCTGTCCACAAGGTTCGCAAAACGCCATAAGCTTTCCCTACGATGATGTTAATATGGTTGCTCCATGTTAAAAATCTGTTAAATATAACACCCAAATTCTTTGATGTATTCATAGAATCGACGGGGTTATTTAAAGTGATTTGCGGGAAATGTGACAGATCCAATTTTGTTCTTGATATAACCAGGCATTTGGACTTATTGGGGCTGAGCAATAGGCCATTTTGTAAAGACCAATCAAAAATTCTATTAAAAAAATTTTCAATGAGACCTAGCAGCTCCGATATTTTAAAGAATGTGTGACTAGATCTGATATCTCATTTAAATATAAAAAGAATAAGAGAGGACCCAGAATTGATCCTAGAAGTACCCCTAGGTTAAACAAAAAAATATCAGATAAGACATTACTAACAAAAACGGCTTGTTTTCTGTTGCTTTAATAGGATGAAGTCAATTTAACAGCAGAAGCGAAAAGCCCAAAATAGTGATGTAGATTTTTTACAGAGCAATGCATGGTCGACAGTGTCAAATGCCTTAGATGAGTCTAGAAGTATCAAAAAAGTATCATCTTTATCTAAGCTAAATCGAATATCTTCAACAACAGTTACCATAGTAGTAGTACAACTGCGTTTTGCTCGGAAGCCTGTTTGCATATGGGTTATCATCTTATTGCAAGAAACATACTTGTTAAGTTGCCTTTCATTTTAAAAGAAAGAAACAGATGAAAATGCATTCTTTTTGTGTTTTGATACTTAGCATCGATAGTACCAACTTCTCACAAAGCGAGACCGGAATATTGTCCCATTCTAGCTTTAACACTGTTAACTATAATTATAAAGTTTAAATATTATTACTACAAATTGTATAGTTCTTAAGCTGGTTTTCCAAATAGCTCCAAATATGTACTGTAAAATTTAAATCAGGAGACTGAAGTTGTAAAGAAGCCACAATCGGGTCTAAGGAGCTTTGTATTTGTCTTGATAAAAATAATAATCTTCATTTAATCCTAATTTTTCCGCACTTTTATTTCAAAATATGTCTATAGTCGAGCGGCAGATATAAAACCCCACACAAAAACTGATTCATAAGCCACACATAAGCCTGTCCATCAGAACAAAATAAATTAAATTTACTCTCGTCCGAGAACAAAACACGTTTCCAGAACGGGAATTCCTGATATCCTGATAATGTCTAGCAAATTTATTCATTTTAATTATACAATACAATGTGCAGATGAGCGGTTTCTTTCGTTCGACTCTGCCGTGTGGATTTTTTATTTCGCAACACTACCCGATTTATCTCTTAATGAAGGTTTAATTTTTAACTTCTACTGTTATTTTGGAAGCACTTAGACGCAAATTGTTCTGCACTTGCTCAACAATCGATCGTTCATCTTCTTCAGTAATTTACCTTAGTCTTCCATATTTTGGTAAATTGTTTAATAAATTGTGGGTTATATATCTTTTATAATACCTCCGATAGTTAAGTGGTTTCTTTTTAGTATTATTCAAATTTCTCAAATTGATTTGCCCCATTAAAATGCTAATTTTTGGGATATCTAATGAAGTTTGACCAAGTTGTCGCTCCATTTTGTATTTATTGTTTCATTAGTATTGACATTTGAGCCCAGAAAAAGTAAACTAAAATGCGAAAACATTGCAACTATTTTGAAGAATTGAAAATAATTCAGTGTGGCCATGTGTCCGACTTCTTTTGTAAGATGTAATTTGTTGGATTTTTTTTTTTTAAATATTTTTTTAACTTCATGTTTTATAAAACGAATTGAAGATTATGTCATAAATCAAGAGCATAAATACAAAACTTTTAAAATGTGTAAAATAAAAACGTGCTAATGCATATTTGCCTTAAAACACAGAAAAGTCAACTATCCGACTTCTTTTTTGACCAACTGTATATGAATGAAAACGACCTTGTCATAAAAATTTTATTACAAATACCTATATAGCATCATAACATATAAAATCATGAATGGTATGTTAAGCCAATCATATTTACATGTTCTAAAGATATTAAATAATTCATAAATTTACATAAAAATGGCTTTAGAACGATATAAACCTTATGAAAAGCGTTTCTGTAGAATAGTCTTATAAGTTATAACTAATTACGAGATTTGTGTTTCTATACCACGCACTTTAATATCCATATACAAAATGTTACACAAATATACATATTATGGTACATTGACATATGCCAACACCTGCCACTCTTTTTGATCACTTAAAGCTCGCAACAGGTTTTAAAAATAAAAAAAAATCAAAAGGACTTGTGGAAACAGATGCGAAAAAAAATTGTATTAATACTATTCGTCAATCAATTACTCATTCGTCATGTTTTTATGACTGTTCAACAAAACAGGTACATAAAGGAAGCCATAACTCTCTTAACGAAAACGGACATACTTGTTTTATTGGACTTTCCCGAAAATTATGGTTTTGTTGTGCAAGATGCAGTGCAGGGATACCACTGGACTAACAAACAGGCGACGATTTACCCTTTCACAATATATTACCGGAACCAGATGGATGATATTAAAAATGAAAGTTTTGTTGTTATCAATGACAACAACAAGAATAGTGCCGGAAATAAGAAAACTTCATCATATTTCATCTGTTTCACAAGGAGTAATTAAAGGAAAATATTTTTCCTTTTCATCAGAAGAATATGTATATACTCTTAAAAGACAATAATTATTGATTTTTTTAGTTGTTAAGGCCTTGGGATACAAAGGCCCCAGTGTGACTTTTTTTTTAAATGAAAATATTTATTACAGAATATTTAGCCGCCTATAAAATATTATTTTGACCAAACCCATAGAGATCCCAACTTGAAATTTGAAATGGAAATAGAAGACGAATCTCTCTATAATAAAGGGTTTTCTAATAAGGACTTGAAAATTTTTTTTTTTAAGCAAAAACCAAACCATTTGAGATATTTCAAAAACTTTATCATTGGTTTGAAGTACAATCAAAACATTTATGAATGGAACTTGACTTCGTTCATATGGCCACCGCGGGCACGTTTGCATTGATCGATTCATTGGACCCAATTTTCAACGACGATTGGTCCATTGGCTTCAATTCTTGAGTCAGCTTGATCTTATATGGGTGTAAACCAAGATCCTTACGCAAAATACGCCATAATGTGGTCTGAGCGATGCCCAATTCTTGAGAATGCCGTAGAATTGACTGATTTGAATCGTTTGCTACGGACGTCTGAACGGCAGCAATATTTTCGACACTTCGACCAACCCGTTGTCTCACTGATACGGCAACATCACACAACGAATATGTAGACTCAAATTTTTGCACTAAACCTGTTATTGCCTGTCTACTAGGGCGAGAATTACGACCGAAAATTGGAGTTAACGCTCTTAAAGTTGCAGTCACCGACTCCGAATATCTGTAGAAAATTTTTATAATTTGCAGACGTTGCTCGTTAGTGTACTTTACCATGATGAAAATGTTGAGTTTACTGAATAAATTGACAGTGACAGTTTGATGATTAGTGAATGAGTGCGTTCACAAATTAAATTCAAAGTGTTCAATTCCCTATTGGAAAAAAAAAAACATTTTTTTAATTATTTAAGAATATATGTAAAAAGGGTATTCTGGAATATCCTTCGTCCTTGAAAATTATTCCAAATCTTTTCTTGAATTCAACAAGGTATATTTTATCAAATTCTGATTAGCAGAGCCAAAGTTATGATTTTTTTATATATAAAAGAAAGCATAAATTTTAATTTTTGTCAAGTTTTGAAGTTTTGTACCACTCTAATGAGTATTTCTACCACTTTTCAGAGAAATCGGAGGGATGTCGTTCAGAACGTCGGCCGATCCTTCATGGAATGACCCTATAGCTTTGTTAAAATGAATACTGATAACTTTAGTCCTGTAAAAAAAAAAAAATCCAGAGGATATCAATGTTGAATATATGACACATTAAATTTATCATTCCATGTTCCCATAGAGAGGAGTTAAAAAAAACAATTTCAATGTAAACCAGTGGCACTTCAGTGGCAATTTGTAGTATTCTGAACTGAAAACTGAGCGATAGGCAACAGGATATAGAAATAGAACATCGACTCATGAACAACCACTGTTAACAAAACTTGACTGCAGTCGGTTTCCATAACAAAATTTATTTTGGTTAGTGTCATAACTACAATATAAACCAACGATTACGTATTATCGGTCCGAGTTTCACTTGTCGTCAAAATTTGACGCAGTTACAAGGCCTAATGCGTTTTTCCTTTTGATAAGTACGCATTCAGATCTGCCCACTGGACTTTGAAGTGAAGACTTGATTGACGCATCTAAAACACGGGGGGTGGCCGAGGTGTAGTGGTATGTGCATAGACTGCTCAAGCAGAGGGTCGCGGGTTCGAATCCCAAGCCATATTTTCATAGAATTTGTATGTAGTTATATGAAAATCTCGTCGGCGTCAGCTCTGACATGAAGGCATAACACTGATGTTGCAGTGGTTGCTGGCTGGGCTAAATGTAACGAACTAACAACTAGCTCGTACTTAAGACCCACTGGTTAAGGAGGATGTACTATCTCGTCCCGTCCAGTTTGACAACCACCTCTGGGAAAAATATCCAAATCGAATACACCTAAGTTTCAAACTACTACACCACCCATCCGCGCCCAGAAGAAAAAGCCAGTAAAAGGGTATTCATATCCCCTTGGTGCGCGCGCGGTATTATAAAAAAAAAAACAGAAAGTGCATTCGCAAGGCAATTTTGCTTTTTAGCAAATGGAAAGTAAGACTGATGAATCCATCTCTATTAACAGCTGAGTAGTCGTTTTTGCCGTCAGTATAAAATTCTTGAATGGTTTCTTAACGATTTGGTTTGTAGACCAGTGTCAGGCCTACATCATTTAATCACAAGTGACCACAACTAATGCTGCTTGTACATGCCATTCTTGTACTACCCAGCTAATTTCTAGTTCTAATGATAGGACCTGGTTAAGAGGCGGTTGGAATCGTTTATGCTTTACAATTTTAATGATGATGCTCGCAATGCTTGTGGTTCCATCTAATATGGAATACAACTGTCACTTATGGATAACATTCCTCTCGAAAGCTTCAAGTACTTGTATACTCTCATCGTTATTTATCATCCACCATGCTTCAGCCCTGTTCAAGAGTATGGTAATTTTCCCTTATTCTTTATAGAAAGATATATTTGCCCGTTTGACGGGCATTCAAATAAACTACTAAGCTCCAATCGATATACATTTGCCAACAATTACATATTGCGTAAGATGCGAGGTTCAATTTGATAAAAGCGTATTTATCAATGCGAAGAATTTTTGGATCCCATTCACCAAACATTTTCCTCTTTCGTACCTCAATCTTCTAGCGACTAAAAAGTGTTGTCTTTTGGCATGAGTTTTCTTTCTTTCCTCCTCAGCAGTTCGCAAAATAAGATTCTGTACTTTGGTTAAGTATACTCCCTTTTTCATTATATTGATTCCACTAATTACGTTGAAAGTCCAGCACGATTTTCACAGCAATCGGTATAAAGATGTGTTACCATTGTGATGCATATAAGTTAAAAGATCTTCCTAAAAGCATCAGATTACAGATCCCAATCATCAATCTTACGCATATGCATACGAAATTTGGCTGCAACAATTTAGGGTCCAATTCCCTGTTAATGTCTCGGGTCGTAAACACATACACTCAAAATCACGGCCCATTCCGTTTATCTAATGATGGGTAATGGCCCATACATACTATTTACCAATTCGTTGTCAAAATCCTAGTTGTAAAGAGCGTCGTTTACACAGAAAAGCCCCTGGCACGATTTTAATATTACAGCGGAGATTTTCTACATGAAATGTGTAGAAAACACTCTTAACAATATTGTCCTTCTTATCAGACGATAGGTAGATTGAATTTAATTATATTACGTATATTTGTACAGAATATTCGGCATATTTCCGTAAATACGGTGGCATCAGACTCATTACCAAATATTTGAAGTATCATACATATCCTTAAACGTTTATAGGTATATCTAAACTAAAAACCTATAAGGCTGCAAGAGCTTTTTACTTGATGCGACGGGGACAGAGTTTTGTGAGAAGCAAATCTCAAAAAAATACCGTTAGATGAAAGCATGCTCGGTGAAAGGAACCTCAGCACTGTTAAGCCGATTCACAAATCGTTTTCCAATACCTGTTTAAGGCCACAAATAACAGGATTTATAGAAAGAATGTGTTTAAAGCTTAGTCAAATTTTGGTATTCCTAAGAATGGCAATGCAGAACTTTTGAATTTCGACAAGATAATGTTTTGTCATGTGATTTCTTCAACATCATATTTTAAAAAAATTGTGCAAACCCACACAATATTACACGACTGCTTACTTTCTCTGATGACATTGTCATTACAGAAAGAAATCAACGAGCTGACCTTAGAGCCTTTGTGGATCAGAGATGGATTTAGTGGTAAATAAGATGGAAACAAAAGTTTATGCTGTCGTTAAGAAAGGACACACAACAACAACGGATTGGACAGCACGTTACAATGGCATAGTAAAACACAAAATTTTTGCAAAATTCAAGTTTATTTATCAATATAGTTGCCTTCGAGGGCGATACACTGATTGAAACGATTTTTCAATCTTTCGATACCAGTTTTGTAGTACGATTTCGGTTTAGCCTCAAAATAGGCCTCTAATTAGGCGATTACTTCTTCATCGGTCTTAAATCTCTTTCCGGCGAGCATTCTTTTGAGGTCTGCAAAAGGAAATAGTCACTGGAGGCCAAATCTGGAGAATACGGTGGGTGGGGAAGCAATTCGTAGCCGAATTCATTCAATTTTGCCATCGTTTTCATCGACTTGTGACACAGTGCATTGTCTTGATGAAACAGCACTTTCTTTTTCTTCAAATGCGGCCGTTTTTCTTTCGTCCTTCAAACGCTCCAACAACGCAATGTAATAGTCGCTGTTGATAGTCTGCCCCTTTTGGAGATAGTCGATGAAAATTTTTCCATGTGTATCCCAAAATACCCAAGCCCTAACCTTGCTAGCCGATTGTTGTTTTTGGTCGTTTTGGACGAGGTTCGTCGCCTGCTCGCCACTCAGCTGACTGCCGACTTGACTCTGGTGTGAAGTGATGGAGCCAAGTTTCATCCATTGTCACATACCGACTCAAAAATTCGGCTTTATTGCGGTTGAACAGCTTTAAACACTCCTCTGAATCATCAACACGATGTTGTTTTTAGTCGACTGTGAGCAAACGCGGCACCCACTTTGAACAGAGCTTTCGCATGTCCAAATATTCGTGTATGATATATCCAACACGCTCTTTTGATATCTTCAGAGCCTCAGCTATCTCGATCAACTTCACTTTACGGTCATTCGTAATCATTTTGTGGACTTTTTTGATGTTTTCATCTGAAACAGACTCTTTTGGACGTCTACTGCGTGCAACATCTTCGGTGCTTGTATGACCACTTTTAAATTTTTCAATCCACTTGCGAATGGTTCGTTCGGCTGGTGCAGAGTCCGGGTAACACTTATCAAGCCATTTCTTTGCATCGGCTGCATTTTTTCCCATCAAAAAGCAATGATAAATCAACACACGAAATTGCTTTGGATCCATTTTTTGCACAATAACAAAAGTTGCTTTACTCCCAACGCTATATCTCGAGAACTAATCGTCCGACAGCTGTAAAATTTATACACGTATCATTTGAAGGTTGGTACTAACGTACCAACCTATGGATTTAATTCAAGTTGTGCCCTCTCTTAGAAACGGCACGAACTTTTCTGCCCATGTATTAGAGATGAGAGACGAAAAACTCCTGTTATTTGCTGACTCTTTGAACAAACAAGGCAACTGAGAAATAAAAAGTTTTCAAAAACAATGCAGGAAGCATGGACTTTATTTAAAACAGACAAAAATGCTTTTGGTTGGTATTTCGAATGATTTTCGGTCCCCTCTTCATAATCGGAAACAGGAGAAGAAGATATAATAACGAACTGTGTTAGCTTTATAGCAACATTTACTTGTTAGTTAACGGCAGGAAACGCAACCACCATCGAACCTGCTACATACCATAAAACAAAAAGGGTGCTGCTGCAGTATTGGCTTCAGAGAGTATTTGTTTAAACTCAGCCACTTCGTCTAGATTTTGAAATTGTCTCAGAAAACATAGAATACGTGCTTTTTCATTGTCCACCGCACGAAACCGAAGTGATAGGTAGGTAGAGATGGCGGTTCAACATGAACCCAAGTAGTGTTAGAATGTTCCTTTTTGTTACCAATGCTTAGGTGATCTGGTTGTTGATGTGTGTGGTTGAAGATGTGAGACAGCCCAGATTCAGCCTGTGGAGTTAAGAAAACGGATTATAACTCATATTTCATATGTCGTCGGAGAATGGCTGGTTTACTGTACGCAGTCTGGTTCTTGCTAGCGCCGGGCATTTGCAGAGTAAATGAGAATGAGTTTCCTTCTCATTTTTATTCCCGTAACTGTATTGGGGGTTGTTATTTATACCTAGTTTTGCCGCATGGTCTCCAATTGGCGAATGTCCCGTAATTCTCGCCGTGATTCTGGCAATACTTGGGCGGATTCTGTTTAGTTAGACTTATCATGCTTGATATGATGCGGTTTTTGTAGTTAATCCCGTCCATTGGAGGATGGCTTTCTACAGGAAGTGTAAGTGAATTTGTCCTTTCATCAATTCTAGTGGGGTGGTTATCCTTGCCAGGAGTAAGGTATGCAAAACTGAGCCTACCTGGCCAACTCATCTGCACGCTCGTGAAGTTCCCACTTCTTTCCAAAAGTTTTTCTTCAGGCATAGAGAGCAAAACATATCTTCATTACCCTATCTTCGATGGTTTACGTTCAATTAAGTTTTAGGTCAAGCATGGTAAACACTCATATACTTAGCGCTGGGGGATAGTGTGAGCGGTTGACCGTTAAGACAGAGAAGGGTAAAATCAGCTGTTTTAATTTTGATAATGAGTAGAATCAATTCAGTCTTGTTTGAGTTAACACCAAGGCTAGTCGGTTTATACCTTACATAGATTAGCCTCCGTGATTTTACTTATCATGGAAGGAACCTGACATTAGTATCCGCATACGCAGCTACTTTTACCGCTTCTCTGTCTAGTCTTAGAAGAATTTTGTTCATGCCCATTAGCCAGGGTGGAGCGGAAATAACTCTGTTCCTCTGTTCCAGACGCGAATTTGGTAAAGCGTCTGTTTCCTAGTGTTATCTGAATATTTCTTATTCTTAGCCTAGAGACTATCCATTAGCTTATAAATTCTTTTATGCCCACATCGATGAGAGATTTGTAAAAGTCTTCAGTGTGTACGTTATTAATGTCTCTCTCTATTTCTAGTAAGGAGGCTAGGGTTCATTCATTGTAGTGTATGGATTTTTCGATTATTCACACTACTTCATGGTGAGCTATCTCCGTGGATCTTGCCTTGAGGTAGGCGTGCTGTGATTTGGATAGCGATGATTCATTTAGAATCCTTCGCATGCTGATGTCTGATACACGCTCTAGGGTTTCAAGTACAAAGAAAGCTAAACTAATTAGCCTGAAATTCTTCGAGGACTGCATCTGACTTTTTTGGTTGGAATGTACCTTGGACGGAATTTTGCTAAGCCTGGTGGAGAGGATATTGCTGCGTATATGAGTATGCTTTAAAAGAAGAAAAACTGATAGAAAATAAATTGATAGAAAGCACAGGTTTTTAATCAAAAAATTGTAAAATTGTTATTGGTCCATAAAGTATACAGTGTAGGGCTATGTATGGAATAGCATATCGGGTAAATGGCCTCCACGATTTTGCTGGCGCATACGCACTCTTTTGTCGAAATTTTTCATAACAGTTTTGCATAAATGTGGCTGATATTCGTTAATACCGCGCTTAATTTGTTTCTTTAAAGCTTCATCTCACACTTTAGATCGACCGTGGCCCAATAATTGTGTTAAATACAATATATTTGAGAGGTTCTTGCCTCAGTTAAATACAAATATTTTTGATGAATTATAAAGATTTATAATTTTAGTTTAAAAAAGAAAAGTAATAATAATAATAATAAATAACAATAAAATAAATAATAATAAGCTAAATAATAATAAATAACAAAAATGGTGTTCGGCGGTGATCACGATATTTCTGGTTGAGTTCATTTGAATTCAAAAAACCTGGTATTGATCGAAGGAATAATTGAAATTCATTAAAAAAAAAACAATTTCGACCAAAATTTCCACGTAAAATTGTTTAATTTTATTTTAATTTTAATTTATTATTCCTTCGATTAATACCTGAATATATCTCAGAAGATTATGTTGAAGTTTCAGAACAATTGCTTGAGTCATTTTTTAGAAATATTGATCAATGGCTTTAAAAACAAAATTTTTCGAAAAACGTGTTTAAAGTTTCAGAAGAAATTAACATTAAATTTAAATAAAAAATAAATAAAAAAATTAAATTAACCGCGACACCCTTACAAATATGCGTATATCTTAAAAAGTATTACCGGATCGATGAGAAATTTTGAGGAAATATAGTCAGATATACCATATACAATACAAATACAAAGAAAAATCTTTTTTTTTTTAAATTTTCAAAATTATAACTGCCTTAATAATTTTAAGTAAAATAGTTAACCCAAGTTTTAAAATTCAATTAAGTGTAGTAAGAAAACAAATTTCAACTTGTTTGTGGTCGTTATCAATGGGTCAGACCCTTTTATTTAATTATTATGTTTAATATAAAAACGCCGAATATATTAGGGAAAGATATTAAAGAGGTTGCAGGAAACAACAGAGTAAAGGTTGTGTAGAAAAAGGAGTTCTACGGTCATTTCCAGAAAAATAAAATATACAAGGTGTTGCACTTTACAAATAACCAATTTTTATGAAGAAAATTTCGAAACTTTGAAATAGTACAGATGTCTTCTAAATAAAGACATAGATTTAGCTATGCGATTTGCATAATTATTATAATAAGTGGTTGTAGCTTTAACGGGTGCGTTACCCTCCAAAACTTGACTGATTCAAAATAGCAAAGTAGATAGTTTTTAAAGTACTACCAAATATCTATAAATTTTTCGAAATAACACACCGAATGTAAGATATTCTTTTCCTTAATGTATAGTTTATTTTGCAACCAGCTCATATTTTGAACAATAATAACACCCAGATTTTTTAATTCTTTGACTACTGTTTAGATACTTTACATTAGGAGGCTGCAACATGCTTAAATCAGTTTTGCTATTTACAACAATTGGGTCTATAACTTAATTCGTGCGGTTTGTTAAGAGATGGCGTACCTTGTATTATTCCATTATAATTATTCCATTGGAACATGTGTTGGAAAGCTACTGTCATTGTACGTCATTTCAGTATATGTCATTCATTTGAAGCGTAAACAACAATAAACTTTGTGCCTGAAAAATGTTTTTGCGGGGAGTTCTTCTTCATTACTGAAAACTGCTCCCGAAAGTCATCTTATTTTGGTGGAAGTTTGTGGTAAACATGCGCTATCTGAGCGAACGTGCCAAAAGTGGTTTGCATGATTTAAAATTGGTGATTTTGGCTTGAAAGACGATAAACGTCCTGGGCAGCCAAAAAAGTTTGAAGATGAAGAACTGGAAGCATAACTCTATGAAGATTGTTGCCAAACACAAGAAGAGCTCGCAGAATCTTTGGGTGTCACTCAAGCAGCCATTTCGAAACGTTTAAAAGCAGCTGGATATATTCAAAAACAAGGAAATTGGGTTCCACATGAACTCAAGTCGAGAGACGTCGAAAGGCGGTTTTGCATGCCCGAAATGCTGCTGGAACGCCACAACAGGAAGTCATTTTTGCATCGGATTGTTACTGGTGATGAAAAATGGATCCATTACGACAACCCCAAGCGCAAAAAATCATATATGAAACCCGGCCAACCAGCCAAATCAACGGCAAAGCCGAATATCCATGGCGCGAAGGTAATGCTCTGTATTTGGTGGTATTTGGTGTGCTCTATTACGAGCCGCTAAAACCAGGTGAAACGATAAATGGACAATGCTACCGAACACAATTAATCAGTTTGAAGAGAGCAGTAGCCGAAAAACGACCGGAATATGCGACCAGACACGAGACAATAATTTTCCATCACGACAACGCTCGGCCCCACGTTGTTATTCCGGTTAAGAACTATTTGGAAAACAGTGGATGAAAAGTCTTACCCCACCCGTCTTATAGCCCAGACCTTGCCCCTTCTGACTACCATTTGTTCCAGCCGAAGCAAAACGCATCAGAGCAGAATATCAAAAATTGGCTTGATTCTTTCTTGGCCGCCAAGCCGGCGCAGCTCTTTTGGGATGGGATCCACAAATTGCCAGAAAGATGGGAAAAAGTCATAGCTTTAGATGAGCAATACTTTGAAAAATACTATTGTACATGTTTTTCTTAAATAAACGTTCAAATTTTGAAAAGAAAACCACACGAATTAAATTATATACCCAATAATTTGTTGTGAAATCTGATTGGAAAAACATAAGAACTGATAAATCAACAAAATCACGAAAGCCTGCTTAAAATAATGGCCGAATCTGCCATATCGAATAAATTAAAAAGGCATTTCGGCGCCTCCCCGAAACCAAATTACTGCGAACTAAAATATTTAATTTCAATAAGGTAATTCAGAATTCTGTTTTTAATGGTTTTCTCAATGGACTATCATGTCGCAAAAGCGATCATCATTAACTGTTATTTAGTGACTAGCCACATTTTCGAAGAAGAATGGTCCGATGATACCTTAAGCCCAAAATCCCCAACTAACAGTGGCACATTGTGGATGCATTCATTTCTCAACAATAACTCGCGGATTTACCGAACCCCAAACTCATCATTTTGGGAGATTAACAGATGATTTTGTTTGAAAGATCAGCATCCACTTGTTTTTGTTCCATAATCCATTCAACCGTCTTCTCTGTGCGTGCTCGGTAGGCTTCAGTTATTGAGACCTTTACATTTTGTATGGATTAAGATGCAAAGCTTTCGTGAGAATACGCTGTAAAGAGCTTAAAGAAATGTCCATTTCTTGACCATTGTTTGGGGTTAAGCCAATCGTTTAGTTAAGTCAATTATATGTTACCTGTATTTTATATTACCAAATTAACTTAACTTACCTATGTAAATTGTAAATGAAATTATGTTCTTTAGATTGTGTACATTATACGAGTATTCGCTCATTTTTACTAACTTAACGTAATTAACAATAAAAAATCAACCTATTGTTTGGTATCTGCTTTAATTTAAATTCATTTTGTGACTGGGCAATATTATAGAATAATGACAGTCTCAAACAATCGATCTTGCTTATTCTCTGCCACTTGGATTACAATCGCTGCAGACATCACATCTTAAGCCTAAACTTAACAAGCTATATTAAGTATAAAGCAAACATAACGAATTTGATTGTTTGATTTTCTTCAAATGAATTTGTACTTGCACGTTTTTTTTTTTCAATCTCGTTTTCTTATTCAATATCGGTTCTATTGCAAATCTTTATTTTTCGCTCAACAACCACGATGCCGAATTGATATTCCTAGATTCGCAGCAACACTCCCACGAGCTGCCTCTAAGTTGTCTATGTCACGCTGTCTTTTTTTGTTTTTTTCGTTGGCAACATTTTACCCTACAAATGGCGAAAAATTAAAATCTTGCGTATGTTTTGCAACACCCTTTACAACCTACCTAAATAAATATGTAGTTGTCATCAGTGTGAAGAACGGTGATGAAGGTTAGTAGGACATTACTAAGTGAAACCACCAACGTTTTCGTTCACTCATGACTCATTTAAATCGCAACTGAAATTCTGCCACATTTGTACTTTTGCTAAGTTAATTAATAGTGAGATAGTCGTATTTGTATGCTCCTAAACATCGACAACACTGAGAAAGATACGCGCAGAAGTTAGAGAGGAATTCTCTCCCAACTGCTCATTTTAAACTTTTATCTTAGTATCTACTGTCAGTTTTAAATGTAAAACTCACCTCCAGAGTGGTGGCGTGTAGCATTTGAAATTCTCGAAGGACATTATAAAAAGGACCATCAGGCGGTTGGAGTTTTCAGTTTTCAATCGGCTCTTTTGGAAAGCATTTCAAATTCGAATACGTCTTTAAATAAATATTTTTTTTAAAGAAAAGTTTTTACCAAAAAAGGAGAAATATAGAAAAAGTAGAAAAATCAGTTTTTTTGGGTTTTCTAACGGTTTCATAATAAATTCAATATACGAGTATGTTTGCTGTTTTACGCATGAAAAGTGAATAATCGAGAAAATCTCTTGTCCCATGTTATCAGTAAATATGAATACGGAATCCTCCTAATTGCTAATTTATCGGTTTAGTATCTTAATTCAACAGGTGTAATCAAATTAAACATTCGTTGATACCCTACTTAGCATATACATAGTTACTGTGGTCACATATTAGAAAATGGAATTTTTTCCTGTTACGCTTAATTAATTTGATTGTCCATTTGTCTAGTTTTGAATCAGTGATAGATCGGAATAATTTCATAACAATAAATACGAGTATAGAGCACATGCTAATCATAATAATTGAAAAGGTCCCTTGGGCCATTTTAGTTCGATATTTAACAGTGTAAGGACTCTTGATTCGGTTGAGCCGAATAATGGACATTGAATTGCAACTCAGAGTGAGAAATTACAAAATTTTATATATTAACACCGAGCACTTTTCTGTCAGTGAATGCACATAAAAATTAATTATTGGAGAAGTCCTTATATGTCCCCTGAATGAGAATATATATGTAGTATAATGTTGTTTTTTTTATTCTCCATTTGTCCCTGAAATCGGTATTTTTTTCAGTGGTTTTAATATATTAATGAAAAATGAATTGCAAAATTCTTATTCAAATTTTAATTTATGTTAAACGGTTTATTGATTGGTAATACGTACCTGTATACGTTCTCTCTCTGTACCAGGAAAGAAATATGGATCTTAAGTCTCCTGTTTTCCATTGGAATCCTGAAACCCTTGTTGTTTTGTCTGGCCAAATATTTGCACTTTGTTCTAGTCTTCGTTCATTTCGATATTTCTCTATATTCGACACTATGTTTGGCTGATCTTACATGAATCAGCAATCCAGAAGATGAGGCGGATGAGCTATCGGAGGGAATATCTTATCACAACATTCAGAATTTATGTGTGCCCCAGATAATTTGTTGGTCTCCTTAAAATAGGAATATATTGGCATCGACAGAGGGTACACATTTAATTTAAAAAAAAAAAAAAAACTATTTACATTTGCATTTAAGGCAGGGGCCTTAACGATTGCTGGAGAAATAGTGGCGTACAGCATGCTTTCGCTTTCAAAAAAAAAAAAAAGGTTCTCTGTATAATAATGTGTGAAATTTTGTCCTCGATAGTAAGAAAGTCGTAACCCGAAATTCGTAAATATTAAGGTGATAAAACTATACTATATGTAAGATATGCAGATATGTCTGTATCTAGAAAATGTAAACTCCCGACTTTACTTGCTCACTGTTAAACCAATAATGTTGTCTTCTTCGACCTTTATAGACACCATTCAGGATTTCTTTCTCTACTAACGGGGTTTGGACACTTATCATCTTTTTGTTCTAGATTATAGCCAAATTCTCAGATGTTTCTACATACGTACTCGTTTGTCTCCTGAATTAGCGTTACTTCACTTAGTTTAATAGATGCTTAAGTTACCTTTAGTGGCGCACAACGAGTTAGTTGAGGAAAAATTGCAGAAACTACAATCATGAAAAGATCTGCAATCATCACACTTCTTAACCCTGCACGGGTCCTTAATTTTTTTTCCTCAGATGGATTAATATCAAAAATGGACTGGTTGAAATCAGTCTGCAGCAACTAAACAGTACTTCTTATGGTGCATCGAACAAACAAAACTGTTGCATTTGGCCGAATGTTTTTTGGCAGTGACCAAATACGGACAAATGTTGAATCGACCACTTTTACGTGATTTTGGTACAACTGTCCGTATATTTACATACGCAAAGCATGTAATCGATTGTCATCAGCAGTATTGGTCATTTACTGTACCGAAAGAACTAGCTTGCAACCTGCTATTGTATCCGAAGGTAGATGTGCCTGAACCGACATTACTGCGCTGCATGCCACTTATGTTATTTTTCTTAGAAAGATTCTTGTACGGGCTCAGTGCACATATGTCCAACATATACGAAAATAATGCTACAGGCCATCGTTTGGTTTTCCGTTTGCACATAAATGTCGCACATATTAACGCCGCTTTTTGAAGCATTGTAATCCAATACTTTTTGAGGCTTCTTACGGCTTTCGGTACTCCCTTTTTTGGCACAAAAGAGCACATCGTTATCTGATTAGAATGGTAGAACAGGAATTTAGAATACAGTGCCGGCCTCTTCTTTAAATCCAACAGCTTTGGCGGAATGAACTTCTCATTTTTTATGAACAGTACCGAAAATGGTCATATTTTCTTTCCACAACTGTAAAGCCAACTTGTGCGATGTAAAAAAAAAAACCAGAAGTTAATGACTAGCACCACTCGATTGTTTTGGTTGATCTCTGGTTCAGTGTTTCGAGCTTTGTCTAGATACGGTTGCATTCGTCATGCATGTGCTTTCTCAGAGTCGCAGCAAGTCCAAATCTTCATACATTCATTGAATGAATGGTGTTCAGCCCCGAAAGCTGATAAGTTGCTGGTTGACTATAACAGACGGACCTGGCGTATAGAGGTTTCCTAAATTTCGAGCCCAACGATCTCAAACATCACGGTCCCAGTTTATCTAGTTCACGGCGTTGAAAACGGTCATCCTCGAGAGATCATCATGGTTATGGAGATATAACCGGAGAAGAGCTCTTCGAGTGAGTTGTGGCTGATGACTTTACATTGACAGAACGAGACTTTATTTTATTTTTGCGACAGTGTCAACTACAAGTATATTCAGTCAGTCGATAGTGCATTTAAACCTTAAGCTGAAAAATATAATGTGTCATACCAGGACTAGTCATCAAATATAGACTCGAAAAGGGTACTTTTTCGCACACCAGAATTTATTCCTCCAAAGATCATCAATTACGAACCGACTGGGCTCTAATCAGACATGCTTTTGTGTGTTGGTTAAAAAAAAAAAAAACGGAAATGCGATTTAAATTTTAGGAACTCTGCTACATCCACAGCTTTACCAAACCTTAAACTTAGATTGAATGTGAGAAATTAAGATTGGCAAAAAGTTATTCTAATATAATCTCACAAAGGTTAAAGCAAAAGTGATCCCCCAAACACTTCTTAGGAACAAGTTCCTTCAGCATCGCCGCAACTACCAAAATCAGTGAGCAATCATTTTGAAGGCAAACCTAACATGGATATGATTAAATCCAAGAACATTTTTGGCAGATTGGGTCAAAAAAACCACACCGAAAACCAGCCGGATTCTCCCCTACCAGTCCACTAACTGACGGCAACGCGTCTAAATGGAAGAGTTCGCGAAGTCACCGAACGATTATCAAAACCCCTAGGAAGCCTCAAAATACACGCAAATTTATCAATATCCAGACAATCACAAGCAATCACAGAACCCTGCAGAAGTCCAACTCAAATCATCGCTAAGCAATTATGGAGCGATGAATCCAAATTCGAGAAATTTGACACAAAACGAAGAATTGTCGTTCGGCGGAGCGCTCAACAAAAGATGCTACCAGACTTTTTAGTTCCTGCCATGGAGGCTATAAAATTGTTTTCCGAAGGATTCGTATTTAAGCAGGAAGCGACCCTGAACACAAGTCAAGATTTTGTCGAGACTGCCTGAAGCAGAGGGAAGGCGAATAAATCGTACAAATCATGATATATTAGCCACATTAAATTAACCAAATTAAAATCCTATACAGCTGTAGTTCCGGGAGAAGATGGATAGAAGAGTCCGGGATCAACACCCATCATCAGAATCAGCGTTGTGAAAAATACTTTTGGATTGCTCAGGTAATACTATATACCACAGGCAATAGTTCATAAACTGATACCATAAGTCCCAAGAATTGTAAAAAAAAGTAATCAAATAGAAAGGTGGCTTTTTTGATGAAAAATCTGTTTAAGTCATTTCTTTTTTTCTTCTATTTTTGGCTTCATATGAGTATATGTTCCACGTTCATTTTACATGATTATTATCCTACTTTTTTCGATTTTAGATTTTGTTTTTCATTCGAGCACTAAGAATAGCCTTAAATTTTTAGCTTACAGCGTACCTACATTGTGAAATCTGCCTTCAATGTTAAATGCCTCACGCGTACACCTTTTTGTCAACTGCACATTAAATTTTGTCTGCCAAATTTTGTAACGTAGCCTCATAATATCTTGGTATTCTTGTAATTTTAGACAGGAAATGAACAAGCCATGTAATATTGTACATATGGAGTTCAATCATCTTCTAAAGTAGAAAGGAAGTCTGACTGATAGGTATGAGTACCCATCTTTGACCATTTTCTGTATAAAATTTATTCTCACTGTTCGCCAGCAGTTCAATATGAGGCCAGTGCCATGCTCGTAATCAAAGTTGGCAGAATTTTTTCTAAATAATTTGAGTGTCATTGGTATAATACCTTCAGTGTCAGTCAACTTGAGGATATCAAAGGTCGGAGTCTAATTCTCCTTCACCGTAACCTATATCTGCTAGGTCAGGTGTAATATTGCTCTTATTCCAAGGAGGCAAAAAACACTAACACAATGTTTTTAAAAGAGGTGATACTAAATAATGGTACACTCATTTTGATTCAGTAGTGCCACCTATCTTCCAATCCGGGTACTCATCAAACAGCCCTCGTGTGTTTAGCTTTCGAAATGTGAATATGGTATACTCGTAGAGTACTTGGTCAATAATGACCAATGAGCAGAAATGCTCAAAAATATTTTGATGATATCATTTTTGCTAAAATTTTGCGATGTCATAGGGGAAAAATTGTCATCGAGCTCGAACTGGGCATGTAGTTGTTTCTGATGACTAAAAGTAATCTGATTATAATTGATTGATTATAGTACGCAACTTACTATCTTGCCATTTCATAGTGGCTAGCCAGTCATCATTTTCAATGTAGATAATAAACATGTTGGCATTTGATTCTTCCATTTCTCGTAACCAGCCACGTACCCTGCTTTCCTCCCTAGCTTATGGACTCTTGTAAACTCAAATTCGAAATCTTTCGAGGCACTCCACCATACCTAGCTAATACTTCCAGCTCATAGTTATGATACTTTGTTTCGGCTTCTGTCAGCTTCCTGATAAAATATGCCACTGTTTTCGATTTGTCGTCACTTCCACCTTATTACATTAAGATTCCAGCAAGTCCAACGGTTAAGGTATCCGTGTGTACCTCATGATCACTATCGACGTTATACAAAGCCAAAAGTGGCGGGTTAGTCAGTAAAGATTTCAGTTGCTCAAATGCAGTGTGCTGTTCATCCGTTAATGAGAAAGAGCTGTCTTATATTGTTAAGTGGTGCTTCAATCTCTGAGTACTTTCGTAAAAATTTTCGGAAATAACCGGTGAGCCCTTAAACTATCTTACTTAATGCTAACTTTTCGGCTTGGAAAAATCCTTTACAGCCACTGTCTTTCGCTCACTAGGCCTAATCCCAATTTTGTTGAATCGATGTTCCATACAGCCATTATCGGTACAAAGGCTGTGAACTTCCGACTCTGTTCTGCTGTTCGCATCTGATGGTATCCAGACATTAGGCTCAACGTTGTAAAGTACTTTTTTTTTATTTTCTCTACCGTAGACAACGAGAATTTCTGCTTGACAGTCACCTTGAGTGAGGAACACGCTGCTGGTATTAATAAGATATAGTGAATAGCAGCACACTTATATAGTATAGAACAGCTACCATATACCATGGTATCAATACCAGCAGACTTTCGACCACATTACTCAGTACCCGACAGTCTATGCACATTCTTTCTCCACCAACTTTGTAGATGTAAGATAATAAGAACTATGAATGCACAAAAGTTAAATATTAAAGGTCAAATGATACCCTTCATTTTTGGCAACATTTCATTTATTTATCTCTTCTACAATCCTTCCTTTGGCGAACGGTAGCGGGTAAGGTTGTATGCACACCGGCTGCATTCTGTTGAATTTTGTAGTGTATTCTCCCCAGTTGTAGTGCCTAAGTTCATTAGCATCTTAAGCGAAGCAATCACAATATTTATTTATTAGTTCACACAGTTGTTTCTTTAACTTGACATCTTCGGTATGAAGATTGTCAATCCTGGTTGTCTATATTGTCCATGTTGAACTGCATTGTCCGTTATGACTAAAGCTTTGCTTTTCCTCGCGGTGCAAAGTGCTTGTAGGTCTTTTTGATCTTAACTTGAGGTTGACCCAACAAAAGACGCCTGATTATCATTATGTATGGCTGACTTTTATTTGAAATGACTATCACTTCACACCAGCTTTTTATATCTTCTACTTTTATATCTGAGTAAATTTTTTCCAGAATTGGACAACCTCTTTCGGCATACTCGTTTACCTTTCCATTACCCTTGTCGTAGGAAAAGTTGTAGCACTTGGTACTGATATTTGTATAGTTACGCACTCGCTTCCTAGGTGGATGAATGCTTCGGTGGTATGTCCTTTAATGTTTACAATTTTACGGTACACGCCATTATCTTCGATTATCCACTATTTATTGGTACCTCGGTGTTGGTGACCTGCAATGGTACTTATTCCAGCAGTCTTTTCCGTTTCTGTGCAGTTTCGTTCTATGTATGTATCCCATTTGATGGCACTTGAAGCATTTGATTGAATATGGGGGTTGGTTTTTCATTATATCCATCGAATCATATTCAGCAGTTCCTTTATTGTATCAGGATGTGTTGGTTTCACCACGTCACGACATTCGACATCAGTAATGCACCGCACAACATAGTAAACCATTTTCTTCTCTTTTTACTGATTCTCACCTCATACACAAACTCTTCCTTGTCCCCGCCTTGCTTTTCTTTCTCATTGTGCAAAAGTTCATATACATCAGCTACGTCATCTTCTGCTGGAAAATTGGTCACGAACAAGACTTCTTTTAATGATGAACGAAGAACTTCATTACTATAAAGCTTTGCTCTTCCCGCTTACTTACCAATCACCGGCATCATAACCAGCCTTCCATCTAGATGGTAGACATTCCGAATTTCTCGAACTCTCTAGCATATGCATTGAATGAAATTCCACGGAATTTCTTGGATTGAATTCACAAAGCTTCTTAGAGTCCTCCTTTACTGTGTATCCGCTTCTCACTCACTGCTCCTGGCTTAAGGCTCCGTACTTCTTTCACCTCTTCAACTGACTTCTGAAACTTTATACTCTCTAACGCCGTTTTCATGGATTGGATTTCCAAAATAACAATTAGGGCTTTTCTCTTTACGCTTTTTAAGCTTCGTTTGTTCAGGTCATCTCTCACTTAATCTCTGTTTAATTTACTGAATTTAGCTATTTTATTTTCTGCCCTATCCATCATCGTATCGCTTCACTTTTAGTCACTTCTGAAGTTCTAATTAAATATTGGTCATATAAAAAGTTTCCGAGGTTTTTTTATCACTAGATGGTGTTGGTGTCCATTTATTTGGAAACACTAATCTGATTGTGTCAAATGAACACGTGTTTGAAAGGTAACATGTCAGGCTACATTTTTTTTGAAGACAGCTGTGTAATTCGTTGCTCGTGTTAAAGGGTATACCGATTTGAATACGAGTGAAATATCTGAAGAAATTCGCTATGTGATGCTTTTTTTTTACTATAAAAAGGGAAAAATGCTGCAAAAACATGCCGAAAAATTTGTTCAGTTTACGGTGAGAATGCTGTGAGTGAACGCTGGACCCAAGAGGGGTTTGTTCTATTACGTTCCGGAAATTTCGATGTAAAAGATGCACCTCGCAATGGTCGGCCTGTCACTGAAAAAGTCGATGAAATTTTGCAACTGATGGAATAAGACCGGCACGGAAGCTGTCTGGAGGCACAACAGTATGACGTTTGGAATCACCTACAATGAGCAGGCTACTCAATGAAGCTCGATGTTTGGGTGACACATGAATTAACGCAAAGAAATTTAATTGACCGAATAACCAATAGTGAAACGCTGCTGAAACGTAACGAAATGGAACCATTTTTAAAGCGATGAAAAATTAATTAAATACTAGAATATCCAATGCAAGCGATCATGGTCAAAGGCCGGTGACCGACCACAAATGACTTCAAAGCCTGGATTGGTTATGTTGAGTGTTCGATGGGATTGGAAGGGAATTGTCTATTATGAACTGCTAGAACGTGACGAAACTGTCAATTCGACGCTCTGCTCTGCACAACTCGACCATTTGAATGAACCTTTCAAGAAAGAGCAACCAGAATTGGCCAACATAAAAGGAGTTTTCTTCCTTTATGACAATTCTAGGCCACACACATTTTTGATGATGGAGCTTGGTTGCGAAGTTTTGATGCATCCATCGTACAGCCCGGACCTTGCATCCTCTGACTACCATTTAATTCGATCTTTGCAAAATTTTCTTGATAGTGAAAAATTGGCCGACTAAAGAGCCGCTGAAAATCACTCGGTCAAATTTTTTGCTGACAAACCACAGAAGTTTTACACCGATGGAATTATGAAGCTACCCAAAAAATGGCAAAAGGTTATAGATATAATAATTGCCAAAATGTACTTTATTGAAATTTATTTTGAATAATGAAAATGTTTTTTTTTCAAAAATGTACCAAAAAACCGCAGGGATTTTTTACATGACCTCTTATATATATTTTAAAACAAAAAAAAAAAAAAATAAAAAGCAAAAGACAATGACTCGTGAAAGGTCTTTATTTCATCTGACGACTGATAATTGATATAAGAGCATCTTCTGATTTATAAAATCCGCAATACAGTTGGTTAATACTGCAGTACCTTTATGTTAGTATGTACTTGTATAGTATGAGTATAAATAGATTCAAATAGTGTGTAAGGCGACAAATTAGTTTTTATGGAAAAAGTGCTACAGTACCTTAATTTGAGCTATGTTTAGGCGAAAGCCTCGAAGAATTTTTAAGAAATATTTATTTTTTGGAAACTTGGCCTGTCTTCAGTCAACAAATACGTTTCAGAACACATGTAGTTCCAAAGCATTGACCTTATTGTAAGTCAAAATATGAAATATGTTTTTTTTTAGTTTTAGGTTAGATCCAGTATTTTTCAAGAGCTACTGAGTTTAGAATTAAAAATACCGTAGAAAGGCTCAACAACTATAGCCTTTTCTGCCCAATTCATCAGCGATGAATTTGCTTCTTTAGTACATATGTAGTCTGGCAAACCTACAAGATTGGGGGTTGGCAAGATTTTAGAGAGCATTAAAGCATACCATATCTATGCGTTGGTTTTTGAGTTTATATGAGTACAATGAAAACCCAGTGCCTTGAGGACTCCTTAGCTATAGCGAATAAAATGATTGAGCGCATCTAGGGTCTTCGAAAAATAGCAATTTGGGGTAAATCACTAAAGAAGACATGAGATTCTATCTCGTCTATAATTTGAGATCTTAATTTCAAAGATATGAGAGATATGAAATTGGATATTGTTTTGATAGTTTTTAGCTGAGAAAGATTCTGGAGGACTGCTAAGTAACCTCATTGTCATATTTTTAATATAAAGTGCAATGGAATAAGGCAAGTCCAGATGGCTTCTTCGATGCCAAAACATTTAAGCCTTAAAGAATGTTGTGAATTGAAGATTGTTATCATTTGATTAACTTTATCAAAGAAATTTATAAATACCTACAAGAGTGGAAGTTCATATGAGAGTGCGATTTGGTAGACATTTTCGTCAATATAGATGAATTATAAGTCTTGTGGATTAAAGGAATGCTGATGAATAGGAACCTGATTGTGGATTCCGAATGCGACCAATATATGAAGACAGGGTAAGCAAAGAACAGTGTCCTGTTTCTATTGTCATGGCACATGTTAGTCGACTCACTGATCAGCTCAGAGCTGATGAGTTCTAATGTCTACGCTCAGTCATATGCAGATGATGTAGTTATACTGTTTATTAGTTTATATCTTCCGACTGTGTAGCCTTAAGCCAAGCTACCCTAGATTATCGAGACCTCCAAAAAGTTTGAGGAGATGCTGCTCTAAGTAAAACAACGTTCCGTAATTAGTTTCGTCGAAGCATGTTTCAAAGTTTCAAAGAAGCATGCAGGAAGGCCAAAATCGTTCAAAGACGCTGAATTGGAAGCATTGCTTGACGAGGATCCGTGCCAAACGCAAGAAGAGCTTGCTTCAGCACTAGAAGTTACCCGCCAAACCATTTTTAAGCGATTGCATGCGTTGAGAATGATTCCAAAGCAAGGAACTTGGATTCCTTATGATTTGAAACTAATGGACTTTGAGCGTCGTTTTTACGCCTGTAAACAACTACCCAAGCGGCAAAAAAGGAAAGGTTTTCTTTATCGCATCGTGAAGGGTGATAAAAAATGGATTTATTACAGCAACTCAAAAAGCAGAAAGTCATGGGGACTACCCGGTCATGCTTCTACATCGACGACTCAATGTAGAGACCAGGTCGGTGTTATTTATTATGAACTTTCGAAACCCTACGAAGCCATTATTGAGGAGCGGTAGAGACTTCAATTGATTGAGCTGAGCACTACGCGAAAAACAGCCACAATACAAGCAGAGGCACGAATAAGTGATTCTACAGCATGACAACGCTTGGCCTCACGTTGCCAAACTCGTTAAAACCTTCCTGGAAATTCTTAAATGGGTGGTCCTACCCTACCCGTCATACTCCCAAGATATGACGTCCGATTTTTATTTATTCTATTCGATGGCACATGGTCATATGAAGAGATCTAAAAATGGTTTGATTCGTGGATGTCCTCAAAAGATAAACACTTTTACCGTAACGAATTTCGAGCTCAGCCAGAAAAATGGGAAAAAGTTGTAGCTATCAAAATTTTGAATGATTCATTTGTAATCATTTTCACAATAAAGTTGCATTTTCACAATAAATAAAAATTTGTTGCAGCTGTTGTAAGGTTGTAACCCACTAAGTTTCAAATTTTTTGAACGGTTATTGTGGCTGAAATCCCAGTAATAAAATCTCATGTTATTTAGATAAGAAACTCACATTGCAAGGCGGCACGCTTAACATTAAGATTGAGACTTGAAAATTTGAGAATATTTTCTTTAATTATTTCGATAAATAAAATAAAGACCACCCTAATGTACAAATGTATGGTATATGCTGTCAACAAGAAGAATCATGGACACAATAGACAGTCATAACTTTGAGCTAGTCAAGATGTTGGGTATGAAAGACGATTTTTTTTATTATTTCCAATTTAATGTTCCAGATTTGCAGATGCAAAAGATCTATGGAAAAAGGAATAACAAAATCGCTTTATTCTCTAACTTTGACTGTTATAAAGTTGACGGTGTTGCCACATAATTTAGATCTTTCTGCACCCCTCCTCCTTGTATATGTTGATTAGTCTTTTTGTATGTTTTTGTCCCAATTAAGTATATATCTACCAGCTATATGCACAAGTTTTTTCCGGTTTAAATAAAAAAAGGGGCCAGCAAAAAGTACGCATACATTTTAACACATACTTCATTTTGTTCATCTGACATTTAACTAGAAACACACTAAAGTTGAATTCGCTAAAAACTAGCGTCTTTATTTTATCGTTCCGTGATCATGTCGAATTTTGTCCCTGAAAAAAAAAAAAACGTAATCAATCAAAAGAAAAAGGCTGTTAAAAGTCATCATTTGCTGGCAGAAACATATGGTGAACACGCTCCATCAATTAGAACATGTGAGACATGGTTTCGACAATTTAAAAGTGGTGATTTCAATGTGAAAGACGGTGAGCGGTAGACCACAAAAATGCAAAGACAAGCAACTGCAGAAGTTATTTGGTGATGACCCAACTCAAACTCAACGGCAGTTAGTAGACCATTACATGTGTCACAAGAAACAATCAGCAGACATTTATGAGCAATATGGAAGATCAATAAACTCCTTAAATGGGTCCAACCTGATTTGAATAAACGTCAAATGGAAAATCGCAAAGTCACTTGTGAAATGCTGCTTCAACGCCTCGAAAGGCAATCATTTTTGCATCGAATTGTGATGGGTGACGAAAAATGGATTTATTTTGAAAACTCAAAGCTTAAAAAATCGTGGCTTTCACCTAGCAAAGCCGGTTCTTCAACAGGAAGGCCAAATCGCTTCTCAAGAAGCTAGTTGAAGCAGATAGGTATTGTGTATTATGAACTTTGAAGCCCTTCAAAACTTTTAATACGCAACGCTATCGCCAACAAATGATTAACTTAAGCCACACAATAATCGAAAGACATCTTAAAAACGCGTGGAAGGGACATCCTTCTGCACCCGCTGTACTTCCCAGGCATGGTGCCATCTGACTTTCACCTCTTCGCAACAATGGGGTAAGCTCGCAGAGCAGCATTTCAGCGATTTCGAGGAAGTTGGAAAATGGCTCGACGAATGGTTTATCGCAAAAGACAAGCAGTTTTTCTGGCATTATTCATAAATTACCTGAGAGATGGGCGAAATGTGTAGAAGCCGATGGCCAATACTTTCAATAAAAAAAATAAATTCCCTAGAAAAACTTATGAATGCACCCGATTTATAATATGTGGAGTGATCCAGTGTTGACGTCTCGGGTCCTCGACGTGTTAAAACAGTGCATTTATCACGTATGCGATATCTGGCCTGCTGAATGTTGACAAGTAGGCCGTGATAATCATAATACACTTCCGTCTTCCTTAAAGTAAATACACTTGTCATATGTAGATAGTTTATACTGCAGTTTCTTCAGTATTTTGTCCAGTTTTCAAAATAAAAAAATTTCATATTTTCAGTTTGCAGACCTTATTTGCAACATATTTATTGAAATCATCCGTTTGTTGCATATAGATACCGTCAAAACATCGACTTGAAGATCGTACTATGCTGCTACAATAAGAGTGAGGCCAAGTTGGTGCATATGTGTCGGTATAGTCGACTCCATGAATTTGATCATATCCTTCGCTTTTCTTCGATCAAGAGTGCTATCTGCGAAAGATTTTATTTGAATTACCTGACCATTCCGCATAAGCGGAATGCATATTACTTTTATCCATGTTCTTGAGTTGATTCAGGCTCACTGAATCTGTATTGTGTAAGCTTCTTCAATTTGGTTTTCGTCCTCTCTAGGTATTTCTTTTTATCACTTCTCTTTATATCGATTTTATCAACTGGTATCAACATTCGTTAGGAAATCGCACGTTTCTTACTCTTGATTACGACGTGGGTTCTAAGCTGATATGTTCCATGCTCACTTTCGTATCCCTATCACTCACTATCATATGTTGCGTGCTCTTAGGTCAAATTTCCCTGGATTACTTCTTTTTTCCAGTAAAAACGCGCTCGTTCCGATAAATTTAAAAAATAGCACGTCCGGTCCTTTACTTTTCCATGGTTTTTCTGAAGTGGCTTCACCATTTGCATTTGTTGGATATCTGTTTCTTATAAAAGCCGCAGTGCATATCAACTTAGGCCATAGCATGTTCGATAAGCCAGCTTCCAACTTTAGGCAACTCGCCATTTCCAATTAAGTTTTGTTTGCACGTTCAACAATGCCATTTTGTTTTGGTGTGTATGGTACAGAGGACTCATGGTCAGTTCCATTTTGTTATAAAAATTTCTCAAAATTTGAAATCATATATTCCGTACCATTGTATTTCCTTAGGTGCTTAAGGAGGTATTCTATTCTACAAATTTAAAAAAATCAAGATATGCCCTTAAAAGAATTTTTAAACTTTCAAATCTTTTAAGATTTGCAGCCATTTTTGACAGCCTGCATTTTGTGAGTTTTTGACTTTTCCAAGGCCTGGACTATAGCGGCTTCTATACTAATTAAAAATCCTTTCGGCTTTTTTGATTCAGATGAACAGAAGGGTAAAAATCATGCACGCCAGGACACCCTATTTTTGGACCCCCAACTTTGCCAGTTCATAACTTTGTGAATTTTAAGTTTTTTTTTTCAGTTAATTTTTTATGTAATCTTAAAATATCAAAAACCGCCCGAAATGCATGCCTCTAGATTAGAATACCCCCTCAATTAACTCACCTGTTTGCTTCTCTGCAAGTGTTTTAAAAGCTTTATTCTTTGCTCTTTCATCGTAAGTAATCGTCAACAAATGGGGTACGCATACATCTGAATGAAGTATGTCAAATTTCTTAATTGTCCTATTTTCACCACACACAACAAATGGCTTAACTAATTGTTTCGTGCAAATACATGAAGCACGAACTAGTGACATTGTTTCAGGGATGTATAATTAAGGTGCCCTTTCAATTGTGCCACAAATTCAATGAGGTTTCGTTCTTTACAGCAGTCAGTGCCTGATTGTATCCATAGTTTCCATTCCATTATAATCTGTCTTTTTTATTAACTTCAGTAACAATACTTCATCCCTCCTTGGTTTGATTACGCTCGAAAATTACCTTCAAGTTCTTCTCTGTTGCTTTGTTCACCAAAATTAGATTTTCTTTGAAATCGGGAATAAAAAGCTCTATAAATTTTGATTTTCTTGGACGAGGGTAGCTAAAGTGTGGATGTGTTGCTGCTATTTAAATGCCTGCTATATTGACGGTTTTGCCATACAATTAAGATCTTTCTAAAAGAGAACTTTATATACTTGTTCACCACGGCTTCACTATGAAATCTGATAATGACATCTCATCAGGAATCAAATGAAGATTTACTCTTGTCAATCGCTGATACTTCAATCCAAGAAGACAAATGAGTAATAAGGGTTTGTCAAGCAACATTAAATAGACTACATGAGATCCTCTTCATTCCAGTCCTGCTTTATGGTGACAAAGCATGTACGTTAGCGAGGGAAGATGAAGATATGGTTGACTGTATCAATGGACAATAGGAAGACCACGGCGACTCGCGAAAGTGAATGGCCACCTCCACAACAACACAAGTATGCAACTGAAGTTGGTAGTAAGAAACTAAGTTAGTAAAGTCATCTGGTTGTACAAGCTTTCACGAATACCCTCTCTGCTACTCTTATCAGACTTCAAATAATGGTTTATCTCGCCGGCATAGGAACAGTTTTGATGTCTTTTGACATTAGTCTCTATATAATAACACGAGAACTACCTGCTGTGAAAGTACGAAATCTACTCAGAACTAGTTTCTATCTGAGTCAGGAAAAGTGTTTAGCCTTTAGGGTACTCACATAGCTCCGAAACTAATCTAGTTGGTATCTTTTTGGAAGACGATGTCGACGTCTGCCTTTCAAGAGGAGCTATAGACAATCCTGATGATAATGAATTTTATTATTATAAAGAATCAATTGAGAAGGCAAAGTATCTGCGTCTGCAGTGACAAAGAAACGACGCAGCGGAAAGGAAGGAATTGACTGTATCTTTCTTGGATCGCTGGAAATGAAACCACCAATCAGCTTACTAACATGTTTCAGAGGAGAGTTTCTTAAAATTCGAACATGTATTGGCACTGCATGAATCCCCAGTAAGGACTCTCATCAACAATTAAGTTTCACATGAGCATAATTGCAGATTTTTGATTCTCAAATATGGCGGCATACCAAACGAATGCTTTTTTTTACATTTATCAGAGTTTAGTGTGAAAGACTTAAGAAGGTTTCCTGTCGTCGCAACAGAATACAATACCTACAACGCATTCTGTAAAATTGATAATAATACCACGACATAATATCTCTGTAATTGTCCAGCCGACTGTCCCGCATCAATCTGCAGGTGATCGGTGCTAAATTGGTGAATGTTGATACTGTATTCACTTTATTACTGAAGAGTTTACTCAAGATTTTTTTTAAATACAAGTATGGAGAAATTACAGCGAATACAATTATTGATTAGTCCTTCACCTGCGTGCTCGGCTCCAATAGAATTGGAATTCATCGAAAACATTATTATGGTGATATGTTTTTTGGCTTCTTTAAACACGATTCGCATTAACAGCCAGACATTAATAACATCCAGGTTAGTATACTCAAATTGGTGAGTATATACTCGATTTGGTGAGCTTTTCTTTTGGTACTCGAATATGTACATTTGATTCGGTTGTAAGGTCAGGGGAAGACGCATGTCTTGTGTTTGGCATTATATTACTCGGACTCAAATTTATCCTTACTACCTAAATAGGAAAACTAAGCATAACGCGTTATATCCAGAACAATCTGATCTGAACACATGGACACTGTTGAAAAGATACCTTATCCCAACGGACATTTAGTAATGTTAATGGTTTTTTACATTTTTTGAATTATCAAAGCTAACAAGTTATAAAAGTAAAAACCTTAAATACATCTTTAGATATTTGATTGTTCTCCTTATATTTTTAAGTGGATTTAATACATTTAAAGATCAATCAAAACCTTAAGAGGTAAATTACAGCGAATACAAATTAAAGTAACTTTTCCTGTTTATTGTGAGAACCTCGTTCATGGCACAATTTCACAGCTTTAATTGTTGTCCAATAAAGTTTTCCACGTTATATCTAATGTCTTAATTGCAACATGTTGAAAAGGATTTTTGGATTTCAAATTCGGGTTGAAATCTTTTAAGCATTTAAAAAATGTCGCAAACTATGTCAAAAATATACATCAAGCCGACAAATTGTAGTCTGACTGTGAAAAGATATTTCCGCAGGAAATATAAAAACCCCATGACGATGTTTGAGTCATGAATGCAAATTACTCATAGCAAAAGCATCGCGGCAAAAAATTATCGAATCGACAGGGAAATTCCTGTAAACTTCAGTGTATTTTAAAATAAAAAAAAAATAACAATAAACAAATATGATATTTCGAATTAAAAATGAATTTTTGAAAAAAGAAGGGTTGGGCAAAGTCAAGTTTTGATGACTATGAGGAATGTCCTCCATTATTTCCCTTATGGAGATCATAAGAGGTTCATTTACAAATAAATGTACTCCTACATACTCGTAAATGAAAGAAAAAAATTACAAGACAATTACGTGATGAGTGTGGGTTACTAATATGTATCTATTCGGAAAATAAGATCATTATTGATAAAAAAAAACTTGTGTGAACGCTAAAGGCACTGGGTAATTTGAACGGTCTATAGTCTTTGTAGCACCCTAAAAGGTGTCAAAATTGTCAAGGAAGGAAGTCACACAAAACTACGCCTAGTCATCATACTTCCGTATATAAAAATGCTGAGCAAGGAAAATGTTCCTATATAACCATTTCTGTGCCTTTTTTGGAACTCTTTATGTTGGAACTGAGGTATTATTCAATTTTTTAAGGATAGTGTGGAAATAGAGTAATCTGCAAGATAAATATGTCCTGTATAACCTAGATCTTCTTTCACTACAGTCATGCCCTTCTAAAGTCATCGTACTTTCTAAAGGGTGTTCATTACATGCGCCATATTATTGCAATAAGGAAGCAAACGTAAACAAATAATTTAAATTATTTGTCAAATTTCGTAATCATCAACCCAAATAGAGAACAATTAAGCATGTTCGAATCGACTTATGCATTCCATAACGCTGCAGAGCAAGTGAGACAGAGAACTGGCAGAAATGAAGGTAATATTGTGACTATGTGAGAGACGGTAAATAAAAACAGCAATCAGTCAGTTCTGCGTCGTTCACAGAGCTGAGCAACTCTCGAAACTCACTGTAGCGTATTCTACGAAAATGGTTAGGTTAGGTTAGTGGCTGTTGGAAAAACCAACTCACTTAGGTCTATTGGCCCATTGTGATACCATCTAGATACTTTCATATAAGATCGTATTGACCCAAAAGCTAAACTATGTGACAATCCTACACGTCGAACTACCGCAGATTGGGCGGTTTGGTTAAATGGGGAAATTGACCTAATTGGTAAAGCGGACAGTCGAAGGTATTCCAAATGCAGTCGTTGTACGAGTATTTAAAAAAAAAATTTACTATTTGGTATGGTTTTAATTGGACCCTATAGTGTATGGTAGCAATAGAATGAAGCAATTATTTCATCCTAAACAATTTTCTTTTTGAGATAAATTGAAACTCGAGCACTTAGGGAATATGCGGTTTTTACAGGAATGTGACATTTGGAACAGAGCACGTACGGTAATAGATTTATTAAAGATGAAGTTCGATAATCATATTATATTATCGCCAGAATTGGCACGATCAAATATCCACCCTGCTTGTACGATTTAACACTTATTGACTCTGTTGTATGAGGCTACTTTAAGTATTTTTCTTTGAAGCTACGTAAAGACTTTGGTATACGCCAACAATCAATAAACCATAGAAGACTTTAAGATGAATACTCGGCGTGAAATTTCTGGAATATGTGGAATATGTCACAGAGAATTGGATCTAGCGCATCTACTCATGCAAGCAGTTCTGTGAAGCACCTCGAAACGATGTCACATTTCATAATTAACACTTTTTAAATTTCGATCAAAAATATTAATACTCTAAGTACACCTATTTTTATTTAAAATAAAACATAGGGGTGTATCTAATGGAAACTCTTTACTTGACTACTTTCGACATAAAATCTGTGTTAGCAGACTTCAATGCAAAACATGATTATGATGCCTAAATCGGTTTCCTGGTTAGATTCTGGTCAAAACCATTCAAAGACTCAAGGAAAATTGATTTCGTATGATTTCCTGCAACAGGAGTGCTAATGTTATCGCATCAGACGGCATGTCTGTAAAACCATAGGCAAAAGACTGTCGGCACGCAAGCTCGTCAAAACTCCAGTACGTGTTGTACCAAAGATCAGTTTTCTTTAAACGGAGGATGGCTTTGAGAGTGTAACTCATGATATGAACACCAAAAGGACTGAGGTTCATTAGCGCGTCCAGAGCACCTAATAGGTGCGCCATTGTTAATGTCTTTGACCTTTCGGGGTTTCCTTGGCCTTAAACTCTACATGCGAACTAGAACTTTTGCTGGTTGCACCGGTTTCAGTCGGATCTTGTACGCAAGGAAACCCAACACCAGAGTTATCTCTCAATGTGAATTTTACCGCATCAACCGAATTCTTTTGATCAGAACTACGAACTTTGTTGGTTATATCATTGCCTTTATTTGAATATCGTGCGTAGTAAAACTACTCTCGATGTAGTTAGCTACTCCATCTGATTTCCGTCCACTAAAAATACAGCCTTTATAGATGAAACGCCAAAAATTTTATTCCTTTTGACCCAGTTCGGGACGGGAAAGAAAATGCAGAATTATGGTAGTTTCAAAAGATTTATCGGTTTCAGTAACTGTGTTTTTCTCTTCTATATCGCAACTACAGAAGTAAGAATTATAGCACACGCAACTTCGGTTGAACTTACCGTCTCTTTGCGACGTGAGCTTACCTCACTCCTTCATTTCCTCAACTGGATCTTAGACAGTAGTTTTTCATAGAGTGTCTTTTCTGGAGCCCGTTTGCCCTTATCAGTTTCTCGGGACATGTCGTCCAAAGCAGTACTCTGACTAACCACCTGTCTACTCTGATAAGTGTAACCGTAACACATGAAACCTCCCTGGTTCTTTCTCCATCGAATTGAGAGATATAGTGACTCATTGGTAGAGCTTAAATCGGCGGTGGTGGTTGTTTTTTTTTTTTTTTGTACGTTTGTTGGTGCCTCCAAAATCCAAGCTGTTGACGCTGTTGAAAAGTCCCCGTGCAGATTGACGATATTGTGAGTATCATCTGTAGTGAAATTCGTTAGGATCACCTTTATACTGTTGACCATATAACAACTAGTTTTAATGTCAGTGTATTTAAAGTCGATCAGAATCGTCATTCTCTTGTGAAACCGTTCGACGTCAAATTTCCTTACAATCCCGGTCGATGTTTTAGCATCCGGAATATTCACATTCTCACTTTGGGTCTAACAAGGCAGTGGTCCTAATTTATATTGGCTCCATGAATAGTTCAGGTATCCAGAACGCTGAAATTCTGCTTAGCGTTTATCTTATTAACAGTTCTTTGACTAAGGGACGGCCAGGTCCTTTTATGCATTTTTAGGTATGAGAATATTTCGTTTCGCTGAGAAATAATTATAAATTTTTGGGCAGAAGAAGCTTAAGCGGGAATATATCGGCTTCCAACTAAACATTGGATATTACCTAAACATCTTTTTCTTTCTTTCTATCCCAACTCTCCAAAAAACTTAGAACTTGCTATGATTGCAAGTATAGTCATATTTTCTTGATGGTAAAATTGTTTGTAAAAAAAAAATATCCTGAGACTTTTTCCAGAACTGGTGCCATGCAGTGTTCATTTTTATTTTCATGAATTTTTTGAAGATCAAGGTATACGTTAAATCTGAAAAAGCCCAGACTGTCGTACTGCTGAAAACTTCGGCCAATTTATTTTGGTACCTCTATATGCCCCAGACAAAAACATGCTACAATAAAAAGAATGGTTTCCAAATGTCCATTACAGTTTTCGCAACATAATTTAATCTTTTCAGAGTTAGGTGTATATTAACGACGTCGATCTTTTGATTTGATCCGTAATCAGGCTAATAGGGATACTTTTGAATAAACCCTTTCAATTCAGCAATTTCGTTGGAATCGGTCATTTTGCAGCTGATAACCAAATTACCTCTGTCATGTAAGAATATACAAATCAGTTGTATCCGTGTATCGTACAGCAGGAAATCTACAATATAAAAATCACAGATGTAGCTTTTAGACCGAGTCGATTCAAAAAAGATTCAACTATGAAGCCTGCTTCACTCCCTTAGATTTTGATATATTATTATAAACCCTATATTTGACTTAAGGGCATTAATGGTTCGCCCAAGATTTTTCCTTCCCATTGGTTAAGCCCGACAACAGCGCGTAAATTTGGTTAAGGCTTATAGCCAGTTCTTGTATCAAGTTAGGGAAAAAGCATTGGGCTTTTTGTAGTAAGAATTCAGATAAAATTAATTATAGATAAAATTAATTATATTTCACTAAATATTTTCCATTTCGTTTGACTAACTTTTGCCACTTTGCTGCTAGAACCATAAAACACTATCAGTGTAGAATTTCTGTGGTTTTTTGTTGGAAAAACTGAGTCTTGTGATTTACACGTTCTTCTTTTGAAACATAGACGTTTATGACTACAATTTTTCCTCACCCATTACCATTCTCTTTAAAAATGCCTTTCGTTCCGTTTCGACAGCAATTCGCCTATGGAAATTCGGTTATCGAGCCTGTATTTGTAACCAGCTCATTAAAAAAGACTTAAAATAGTTTTGTAATCGATCTTAAGTTATTTTGCGATGTCATGGCCTTGCTTAATTTTTTTGATAATTTCATCGAATTTTTCAGTAATAAACCAGCAAGAGCGAGTCGCATTTTCACATCAAAATTTTTAGAAGAAATAGAGCGAAACATCTATTGGCAGTAGAGGGCCTTCACCATAAGCAACACAAACATATTTACACGCATGCGCTTTATAGTATTAAAATTTTAAAATATAGTATACCGAATCCTCAAAAGTTTTACTCAGTTTTCTTTCAAATTTTCATTTTCAAACCGTCAAACAAAAAAAAAAAAAAAAAAAAATTGACAAATGCAATCAACAGATTCAAAGCAAACAGAAAAATGTCCAATACTTTTGCCACAAATAAATATTTAAGCTATCTGCCCCTGGAAAGCAGCAAGATAACCAGTAAATCAGATGCGCTCTCCGGTGCTCCAGAAGCTGGGAACTGAGATGCAATATGCTTTCTTTACCTGTCGGCATTTGGGAGTAAGTGATGTCAGATATTTGAATGAGGACGGATGGTAGTTTACTTCCATCTTTTGTTGCAGATCCGGAATTAAGACTACTTTCCCCCCGTCATGGGAAGTAATCCACCAAAACTTTCACATCATGGGTTTCTTTTTCATTGTAACACCAAGCAGAGCACTAAATTTTGAATTGTACAAGTTCAAGTTTTCAGATAGATTTGCAAAATCTATAAGTTTAGTTACCTAAACACGTTTGCTAATGTGTTGTCTCAACTTCTAATTTCCTATTTCGATATCAGAAAAGATTTGAACATCGTTTTTAACGACCTGGAGTTCTTATATGGATTGCGTAGGTCGAATAACGAACTTGAACTCACGACTTTGCCTTATATCGTTTCTGCTCAAAATTGAAAAAGAGTCGATCAAAACCCCTAAAATACACTTCGCAAGCTTTACAAAACAACGAACATTTCTTTCTATAATTTTGGAAGGTGTCCCAAGTGGTTCTCTGATAGAAGCTGATGAAAGCAAGGAAGTAGTCTTGCAGCTTATAAAAATTAAAAATATTTTGCGTGAATTGGCGTCCATAATTTGATTGCAATTTGCTTTTTTTCAAGATAGCTCGTGGTCTTAATTTGCTATTGGGCACCTTTACAAGCAGGGTACAACAGCTACTTGTTTTTGGCTACAACATAGTTTTATAAACAGTACTAAGTTATAACTATGGTTGCACCGCAACTTAGAAGACCCTAAGAATAGTGCGGACAAGGACATCATACAATATTTGGATAACTTTTCAATTTCCTTATTTCAATTGATTAGCATGTGCTTAATTTTTCTTATTGTATTAGAAAATTATAATAAAAACAAAAACAGAAACTTTTTAACTAAAATGTTTAAATGATAAATTGTTAAAGACATGTCTAAAATAAAAAAAAAATCAGGCTGATAATGTGTGATAAACATATATAAGATAGGGCATACATACTCATGTATGTGAATCCATAGACTTTATTGAACTCTAGTACCCACAGCACGTACTTATCATAAACAAAAATTCTATTTTTATACAGTAAACTATTTCTATACAAATAAAGCGATATTAAAATAAAAAAATATAAAACTAAAAATAATAATGAAAAACACATCTAAACGCGATGTGGGATATCCTTTTCGTTACATCATCGGTGGGTGTGCTCGAGGCGCTGAACTGACAGTTACCGCTGCACTCAAAACTCCAGCACACTGGACGAGAGTACTACGGCTAGCACCCGGACCAAAAATCCGTCCCGATGAAGTATTACAGGTAAATGTGGAAATTAATTTATTTTTAAGTTGATAATTTAAAGCACATATTGGATTCGATTAGAATGGTTGTGATGGCAGTCAGCAGTATGGGAAATTAAAATTAAAGTAAGTCAGACAGATACTATGTTATAATTCTTTTTTTGGAATCATTCTTTTTTGAAAAAAAAAAAGTTTAAAACTGATTAAATCAATTCCAAAGATTTTATTTACTGCGACATCCATTGCAGTGAAATTGTTAAAATCACTAAAAATAAAATGTGAAAATATTCCTGAAAAAGTTCAAAAAGATAAAGCACCATTTCACCCAGCAATTGTTTAATTGGTTCAGAAATTTAAGCCGGGTTAGTAACGTGAAGAAGCAAAATCGTGCGCCTTGCGCAAGAAAAACTGGAAAAATTTATTTCTGGCCCGAAGTGTAGATAAAATCCCACATTTTTCCATTCCATAGGATCTCAGAATTTGATCACATCAAAAACAACATCCCACTAAATTTTATGTATTTTTAGTTTTATTTATTTACTTATATACGTTAGCGATTCTCCCACTATGTATTTCATGATCGAACAATAACTTTAAAATTTAAACTTATTCTGTGGGGATATATTAATTAATTCATAAAAGGAAACGCACATTTGACGAAATCAGTAACATCTCTTTTAAATCTTACGAAATTAGTTTAATTTTTTATATATAACGGCAGTGAATTAAATAATTGACAACCATTATAAGCAATATTATTTTGAGAAAAAATATAAAGATACAATAACAAGATAATGACAATCTGGATGCGTCTCTTTTTTTAAGTTGGCAAAAGCACGTATTTTATTTCAAAAATAGAATAGAGATTACCGAATTTTTTGATTCACACTTAACCACAATAGAGAATTTAATATAAAGCACATTGATGTACCATATACCTATTGTACTTCAAAATTACTCGCATTACTCTGTTTTGTTACTTTTCCAGACGTTTTATATCAAAATCGCTACACAGGTACAACAGGTGTAGGTATACACATATTTTTTTGTGGTTAAGATTGTGACTCTCTTTCGGATTTTCTTAAAAAAGTAATTATTATTACTATATACTCTACATATTTATGTAGAATAACTTCTAAATATTTTATTTTTACATTACATTTTTGAGCAACCTTTGAATGTTTCAATTGGCAGTTCATATAGATATTAAACAATAAAGTTTCCTGCACAAATCCTTGTGGAACGTACCCATTCGAAGGCATTACTGTAATATATGTTATTTTGACTCTTCACTAAGATAAGATTTTAATCATCTCAGTTCAATATTTTGCCTAGCTGTCGAAGCTTATGTATAAGGATATTCTTATCAATGGTCCCAAAAGCTTTTCGCAAATCTAAAAAAAACAGCGATGGCATGCTTTCTTACGGGTATTTCCTCTTTCTAACTGATCCTCATGCCGTTTCTTTTGAGTGTTCTTTCCTAAATCCTGAATGGCTTTCGATTAAAAGATTGTGCGTTCCAATATATTCATTCAACACCTATTGCACAACTTTCTTAAGCTCTTTTTCATAGATCGCTAAGGCCTGTACGGGTCTGAAATCTTTGTATTTGTTAAATCTTTTTATATTTGCAATTGGTGATATGACCGATTCTTTTCACGTATCAGGAAATATTCCTATATCCAATGATTAATTAATAAGTCTGACTTTAACAGGATCAACCACTTCCATTTCATTTACCAACATTTTCGCAGTTATAACAATAAAGTTATTTTTTTAGTTTATCGATTCAATTTGTCTGAATTTAAAAATAGTATTTGAGCTAAATGACCTTGGGTAGTATGACAAAAGGGGCATTGACTCGTTAATATCGGAGATACTCTTTATGAAAAATTCATTAAATTCATCACACATTAATTGTTTTCCTTCATACATACATTTTGTTTCATTTAAAAATTTAACTCTAATAGGTCTTCAATTTGATTTCTGATCTCTAGCTTTAACATTTTTTTCCTTTTTCCCCTCCCCCTTCTAGTATTCCTTTTATTCTTTTTCCCTCGTCCTCCTCTGGATCTAGTTCCTTCCCTCTACCTATAACTCCAGAGTCGATTCTAGGTACCAGAAAAAGGGCCTGTAGACTCTCTAGATATTTACATTGTTTGCAAAAAAAAGAAGACCTATAAAGTAACCCCCACCCCCATCAAAAATTCATAAGCAGAATTGTAAAGGAAAAACCACAATTCTCCGCGGTAGTTCTTTCTTTCTATGTCTTTCGCTTCATATGTCTGCAAGAAGGTTTACGGGCCCCTCCATGTACCCTTTGTTACATAGTTTTCCTTCCTATTCGACGGTCATAATTTCAGCTCTCAACTTTTTAGCTTTGGTTTCGAGTTAAAGGTCTGGCTTCGAACCAAAGCAATCGTTTGGATGACAAAACAAACAACAACAAACAAAACAACAAACATGACCCACGGACGTACAACGTCGACTTGTGTGATTGGCTGGGGATTCAAGGATAGGCTGTTGTAGGTCTAATCGTGTTACGCTTTGCTCTAACAGCTAAATTAAAGGAATCCCATGTGAGTGTTTGTGCTGATTGAGTGTGTAAATGGCGTCGATGGCCAAAACGTGCAATAAGCTCACTCGATAGCTTATCGTCTTAGCGGCAAAAGCCTGACAGAAAAAAAAAACAGAAACAAAAAAAGAGCGGAAACCAAACCAAACAAATAAACGACGACCAAGTAAAAAGGACTGAAAAGCAAAACAATGAAGCGGTATATACGTCATAACGAAGATAAAAGAACGTTTATTTCTACAAGAACGAGAACAAAAAAGGAGATAAGAAACAGCACGACCAACCGACAAAAAAAAAAAAATTATAACACCTAACAAATAAAACAAAGGACGATAAAGTAGTGTTTGAGGTGGAGACGTCTAACCATACTCTACCAACAAAAACACTTGCAGCTAAAGAACAACCCCGCATAGGCGGGAACACCTCAAACGAGATAACTACCTAACACTTTTTAATTAGATATAGTGTCCGCTTATAACGAACTCGAAAGGACCGACCAAATTGGTTCCTTATAAATGAAATTCGTTATAAGTAATTTTCTAAAAAAAAAAAAAAAAACATAAACTTTTGTTTATAAAACAAACTACGTTTGAATACATATATGAAACAGTATTTAAAAAAAATTCATGAATTTTAGTTTGTTATATTTGAGGAAATTTTAATTCGTTTAAAAACAATTCGACGTCTGAGAGTCCATTGAAGATACTTTGGGAGTGTTGTGTGACTAAGGGAAAGCACGAAAGCAAAGCATAACGCGTCTGATGTGAGTAATGGAACTGCTACAAATTGCACATTTTCACTTTTTTTGTCGCCTTATTCTCGTCAGCATCTTCACCATAACTTACAGAAGCCATAATTATGTATATCAACATCATCCAGAAGTTCTACATGCGTCGCTATGACGCATTTTGAGAACTTAAGTCTTCATCATGATTTTGTGTGAGCCTGTCGGCTAAATCCACAAAATCGAAATTATTCACACTTCCGTCGAAAACAATTAAAAATAGTTTTTTGTGTAATTTTTTTCCATGCCATATGAATTAAATTTATTGCATTCAGTTGTTTAACTGTACCATATTTTTTTTTTTTTTTATCAACTGAATTTATAATCTTCATGAGAAACAAATGTTGATATTTGCTCTTTAAATGACAACTTGGTACATAGGTTGCAGCCTTGAGCATGTATTAGGAGGCATAACCACTAACTTTATTAACTCCAAATCCTTAACGTCTGGATGAGCCAGACAGTTGTAATATAATTTTTTTTATTTTTACGACGTAAATCACCTAATTCATTTAAAAAAAAAACTTCGCAAGTCATCCAAGCCCTCTTCACCAGCAATTGCTTGATGTTCCTTAAACACCTCTTTTTTTTCCTGTCCCCAAAAAAATTTACACCACCCAACTTCCCTAACAACTTTTCCGATGCTAATATCGTGCCTTTTTTTTTTTTTTTTAATTGATTGAATAAACTTTTGCTAAGATTGCATTTCTGATTCGTAAATTATCGACCAAGCTCTTCCGCTTTTTCTAGTAATATGGCACAGTAACATTGTTACTCTTTTGTTAGCAAAACCACTTCAACAGTCCATTATCCATTATTTCGTTTGTGGGTTTTTTTTACTGTTTTTACCTAGTGTGAAATTTTGAAAAAATCTATTTTTTTCATATTTCTATAGTCTATAACATACTAAAACTCAAATATTTTTTGAGTTACAGCCTTCTAAAGAGTAGCCGCTCAGAGGGCAGAAATGAATCATTTTATCTTTAAGCGCGTTTTTCTCGAAACCACATTTTTCAAATTTGCCACAGTAACTCGAAGACAAATCATCCGATTGATTTGAATTATTATTATTTTTTTTTTTTTGCTTATTTTGCATACGTTTTTGATTGTTATGAAAAATGTAATTTTGGGGGGCCAAAAATCGTCAAATTTTCGGTCAAAACTCGACATATTTTTTCAAAACTCTGCCAATCGTAGGTCATTTTATAGGCAATACCTTCTAGTTTATTTATTCATTTATTTTTTTATTTCCGCTACGTTGAAGGCCACAACCACTGCAGCAGTGAAGGACCTTTGTGTTGTGACTTGGGAGGTAGCGAATAACTCGCTAAAAATTTAATTTTTTACTTTAAAAATTTCAGTGTATATTCACTATTTATGTATAAAACATTTGATGCAGTAGTCTTCTTTAAAGAAATTTCCAAAAATCACCTTTTTTTTCTTCCAAATCGTTCCAACAGCCGACTTAGTTAGACCCATTTCCATGCACATAATATATCGCTTTGCTTTGCACCTTGTTGTAAACACTTCAATAATTGTATTTGTCTTTTAATATAGCAAGAAACATTTTCTATTTTCTATTTCCATTCCTGTCCATTAGTTTTTTCACATAATTTCAAATTGATGCTGATAGAATTATACGAGTACAGACAAATGACAAGAGTACACAATGAATGCGGCATAATAGGCATGGGTGCCGGTTATGCCACGGGTTCTCCTACTAATTGCAATTCCTGTTTCAAACAGAGATAGAAAACTGATGCAATTCAAACCGATAACAAATATTAAACAATTTTAAAAGACGAAACGTCATTTAAAAAAGAAATTGGCAGTAGTAAATGAATTACAAGGGAAAAACATATCCTTCAACTTGTCGACCTGTATTCAGTACGAAAAAGAAGATTTCCATGATACAACAAAGAATAGCTAATGTTTTCTATGAATTTTTACTAGTGTTGCCTGCAATACAGTTCCTGAAGCTGCACTTTATCAAAATAGAAATGGGTGCATTAATTATTGTCTTTTTCTTGGAATCGATCTCGCCCTTCAAAATTTACAAAACCATTATGGCTCTAAAGGATTCTCCCTCGCCTTCATTAAACAGCTATTGCAGCAGTCTTGTGAAGAAAATATCGCTTAATATTGCTGATGTCCTAGCCCAGACTTACATTGAAAGATTTTATTCTGGCATATTTCCTAAAAGCTTAAAAATTTCTAGTGTAATACCTATTTTTAAAAAGGAGGACTCCAAATATGTGAATAATTACAGACAGAAAAATTAAATTAATTTTGGAAAAGTTATTAAAAGCAGAATTACTGTGGTCCTTAAATACTATTCCTTTTTTAGCCCAAATCAATCTGAATTTATGTATCATATATTTGGAATATCTACAGTGGATGCCTTATTGAACTTTTGTACTTCCATTTATGATGGATTAAATATGAAAAATATATGCGCAGCTTTATTCATTAATATAACAAAAGCATTTAAGGCAAGAATAAGAGGATTCGAATTTGATTGATTCGCATCCTATCCAGATTGCAGGAAACAATCACTTAAAATAGGTGCTCAGTATAAGTATAGTGAAATGGGGTATATTCGGATTGGGGTTCCACAAGGATCTGTGCTTGGTTCTATATTGTTCGTAGTTTACATATGTGAAATTCAGTTTTAATTTAAACTTTAAGAGAGTTCCTATCGGGCTTGCAAATGCTATTATTATTATTATTATTATTATTATTATTATTGATCTAAATTAGCTCATTCTCAGCAATAAAGCTGAAAAAAAGGTGTATAGATATTAGTCCGGTGGCGGATATGATTACTGGCGCAATATCCGTGTATCTGTTGATCTTTGTACTATACGTCGACTGTATATTATTATAAACGGGAACAGCTATATCAAACAACAGCTGTAATTATTGATCTATCCGAGTAGATCCTATGGCTACTGTTTTCCAGTATTCGCATTACGAGATTATTTTGTACCGCCAGACCTTGGTTCATGATTTTCGCTACTTGGTTATGTCTTACCATGTGGTCAATGCTTTCTGGGTTGATTTGGCAGTGACGGCATTAATCATTTTGGAAATTTTCTCGTAATACGAACATTCGGTTGTTTTTTTTTTTTACTACAACTTTATCTTGGATAGCAATCGTCCAAAGAGAGACCCTCGCTGAAGTCATAAATTTGAGCTGGGTATGTCGATATAAGTATTATTATTATTATTATTATTATTATTATTGAATTTGGCATTTTTAATAGTTTTACCATTGGAATTCATCCATCTCGGGCTTAGTAAAGGGATTGAGCTCATAACCAGTTATGATTTTTCTGTTATCTCTTTCAGTGGTTTAAGAATTTTCTACTTATGTTGCATGTTTTAAGAATCACCGCTTTTTGTATTGGGTCTATAAATTAATTCCTGCGTAACTTGTATTATTCCATTATTATTATTTCATTGAAACATGCGTTGGAAAGCTACTGTCATTGTACGTCATTTCAGTATATGTCATTCATTTGAAGCGTAAACAACAATATTTTTTTTTTCACTCAAATATGTCGAACTTTGTGCCTGAAAAAGTGTTTTTGCGGGGAGTTCTTCTTCATTACTGAAAACTGCTCCCGAAAGTCGTCGTATTTTGGTTGAAGTTTATGGTGAACATGCGCTAGCTGAGCAAACGTGCCAAAAGTGGTTTGCACGATTTAAAAGTGGTGATTTTGGCTTGGAAGACGATGAACGTTAAGAAATGAAGAACTGGAAGCATTACTCTATGAAGATTGTTGCCAAACACAAGAAGAGCTCGCAGAATCTTTGGGTGTCACTTAACCAGCCATCTCAAAACGTTTAAGAGCAGCTGGATATATTCAAAAGCAAGGAAATTATGTTCCACATGAACTCAAGCCGAGAGACGTCGAAAGGCGGTTTTACTTGTCCGAAATGTTGCTGGAACGCCACAAAAGGAAGTCATTTTTGCATCGGATTGTTACTGTTGATGAAAAATGGATCCATTACGATAACCCCAAGCGCAAAAAATCATATGTGAAACCCGGCCAACCAGCTAAATCAACGGCAAAGCCGAATATCCATGGCGCGAAGGTAATGCTCTGTATTTGGTGGGATTAGATGGATGTGCTGAACTATGAGCTGCTAAAACCGGGTGAAACCATTCAATGGACAACGCTACCTAACACAATTAATCCGTTTGAAGAGAGCAGTAGCCGAAAACGCTCGGAATATGCGATCAGACACGAGGCAATATTTTTCCATCATGACAACCGGAATACCTTGCCCCTTCTGACTACCATTTGTTCCGGTCGATGCAGAACGCCCTCACTGAAATACGGTTCACATCAGAACAGAATATCAAAAATTGGCTTGATTCATTCTTGGCTGCCAAGCCGGCGCAGTTTTTTTGGGATGGGATCCAAAAATTGCCAGAAAGATAGGAAAAAGTCATAGCTTCAGATGGGCAATACTTTGAACAATACTATTGTACGTGTTTTTCTTAAATAAACGTTCAAATTTAAAAAAAAAAAAACGCACGAATTAAATTACATACCCAATATTTTGCGGTGAATTGTTTCAATTCTATGTTCTATGTTCAATGTAATATTCCTGTGCTTGATATTATGACAGTTTATGTTGTACCTTTGTTTTGTTTCCATATACGTTTTATTTCTTGTGTAAGATCGACATATTTTTTGTATACTATACGTTTACGTCGCTTGGTGTACTTATTTCTATGGGATATATTGATTTTTCTATTTTGTTAATCAGTGTAATGTGGTCTATTGGTTAATATTGCCTTATCTGTGTGTATGGTCCTGTTCCAAAATAAATAGTTGGAATGTTTCCTTTTCCAGGATACTTTTGGAGGTGTGTTTGTAGTACGGTTCTTCATTGCCCGAGAGTTTAAGATTATTTGTTATTTTTTGGTGGTGAAGCATTTTTTGCAAAAATTAACATCTTTCGACTGTCGGTATACTCCGTTTCTGCCAGAAGTTTGCATTCGTTTATGATGTAGATTATTGTATCGGTTTGTATTTGGTATTTACAGAATTTATCATTGCGAATGTTGGGATCTTTTAGGATGTATTTTTGGTAGTTTTTAGTGAGGATCACTTTATCTTGGGTGGCGAGCCGAAAGCCTTCCATCTTGGGGTATAGTTCACCTTTTTGTGGCCATGTGTACGAGTGCTTTTTTATCGATGTCAGTGTCTTGCATGGCATGTATGTATTTTCCATGTAAATATTTTTGTAAGCAGGCTGCTTCTTTGTCTCTTGTGGATATTAGTGCATACGTTTGTTCTTTGTTATTTACATTTTACGCGGTGTAATTCTTGCCGGCCAGGGCTATTGCTCGAAATATTGTTGTAGAAGTAACTTCCTAGGTTGGTTATATGTTGTGTATTTCAATGAGCTCTCTTCCTCGCTCTAATCTTGGTATTATTATTCGCCATATGCATGATTTTCGGTGTAGTTTCCTATTGTTTGTTAGTTGTTTCCGGTCTATTGTTTCGACGTTTGTTAGATCAATGGTTGTCCAGTTTATGATACCAAAGGAATATATATATAAGTATAGGTATGGCATATGTGTTAATGGCTTGGAATATGTTTTTAGAATGTGGATAAAGGTTGGGCGATATTATTCTGTAAGTACAAGTAACCAGTAACTTGTACATTTCGTTTTCTTATATATTTTCTAGTATTTCGTTATTAAGTGTTTCCATATCTGCTTCTTTCCATATCCCCCGTTTTATATGTTGTGTTTTGCACTTACTATTTTTAGTTGGGCTTGTGATTATGCGTATAGTTTTATGTCATCCATGTATAGGAGGTGATTTATTTTATGTTGTACTCTGGTTTGATATTTGATGTTGTATCCATATGCTGAGTCAATCAGTGTATTTGAATGCAGCCTGTTGTTAATGTATTCTTTATTATTAAATATTGTTTTTACAATTTAAAATAAATTAAGTTTAAGTTTAATTCTTCAATTTTCTTATTTTTTATTTTATTATTGGGAGCCATAAGGACTGTAGCGTCAAACACATACTTTCTCAATTCCTTACTTATTTTTAACTTAAACACGGTTTTCAGATTCCACATCTGCTTCCAGCTATTTGAGTTTCTTTATTCATTCTGTTCTTATAAGATATAATTTTCTCCAAATAGATATACTCCTGGATGTACTCGAGGTTGTCTTCTCCTAATTTAATTTCAATTTCAGCGTTATTGGTCATGAGCTTGGCTTTCATCTGGTTCATTTTCAAGCCAAATAACCTACATTCTTCTGATAGTTTTATTATTATTTCTATTAGTTCACTCGGTGTTTCTGCAAAAAGAGCTATGTCATCTGCAAAGCGAATGTTAGATAATTTCTCTCCATCTATATCTAGGTTTTCAATATCGAGGCTTCTAACTATTTCTGTTGGTAAAACATAGAAAAGTGATGGTGAAAAAAGATCTCCTTGTTTGACTCTGTTTCAATTGTTGATTTCTTAACGCTTCCCATATATATTCTACATATGGTACGCTCTACAGAATCGATTGCCTTATAGAAATATATAAAGGCTATATATCTACAATTCCTTATTGTATTCTACGGTTTTTTTCAACGAATTGATTAATTTATTGTAGGTGGTCTGCTGTAAAGTATCCTGACAGAAAACCTGCCTGTTTTTTTTTTTTGGTTGATTTCTGTTGAAAATGTTCTTCGATCTTCTCAGTAAGCATTAGCGAATACTTTGTATATAATATACATATGATAATAACTGGCTAGCCTAGTTATTCATATTATCCTTCTCATCTTTTTTGTGTTTTACTATTATATTCGACATGGTTCATTGATTCTTCACATATCAATATTTGGTTAAATCTATATTAGAATGCACCTATGATTGACCTTTTACCAATTTCAACCATTTATGCTTTAATTCCGTCGCTACCGAAGCTTTTTCTCGTCTTAAGTTTGTAAATGGATTCTTCGATTTCAAATTTCAGATTCTGGAAAAGTAATCCGCAGACAGCTTATCTCTCTACTGTCTTTTATTTTCTCTTTCTTTTCTTCTAGAGCAATCATCCACCCCTTGTCACGGTTTAAGATGAAGTTTTTCTCTCTCTTCTATACTATTCTCTTTCTTTCTATTCTGCTTAAACTTGAGATCTTACTGGGCTCTTTAGGATGAGTTTTATTTAATGTTCGATGGACATATAGACGTAATAGCCGACATAAATCAAGATCTGGAAATATTATACTTAGACATTCGTTAATTGCTCATAAGTTAGTGATAAGTAGTAAAACTAAAGTGATGTTGTTCAGTCTAGCTCTTTATTTCCTCCCTAACACTCCTTCGCCCGCAATGCGGGTAGACATTTTAAGGCAAGTTCCCTTGAGCGCACTCCAATTAAAAAAATAACACATATGCTGAAAACTCAGTGCCGTTTTATAGTAAAACACAATTTTTTTGCAAAATTCAAATTTATTTATCAATATAGTTGCCTTCTAGGGCGATACACTGATTGAAACGATTTTTCAATCTTTCGATACCAGTTTTGTAGTACGATTACGGTTTAGCCTCAAAATAGTCCTCTGTTTCGGCGATTACTTCTTCATCGGTCTTAAATCTCTTTCCGGCGAGCATTCTTTTGAGGTGTGCGAGCAAGAAATAGTCGCTGGGGGCCAAATCTGAAGAATACGGTGGGTGGGGAAGCAATTCGTAGCCGAATTCATTCAATTTTGCCATCGTTTTCATTGACTTGATGAAACAGTACTTTCTTTTTCTTCATATGCGGCCGTTTTTCTGCGATTTCGCCCTTCAAACGCTCCAACAAGTTTGAAGCTGTTGATAGTCTGCCCCTTTTGGAGAGAGTCGATGAAAATTATTCCATGTGTATCCCAAAATACGGATGCCATAACCTTGCCAGCCGACTATTGAGTTTTTGGTCGTTTTGGAAGAGGTTCGTCGCCTGTTCGCCACTCAGCTGACTGCCGACTTGACTCTGGTGTGAAGTGATGGAGCCAAGTTTCATCCATTGTCACATACCGACGCGGTTGAACAGCTTTAAACACGCCTGTGAGCAAACGCGGCAACCACTTTGAACAGAGCTTTCGCATGTCCAAATATTCATGTATGATATATCCAACATGCTCTTCTGATATTTTCAGAGCCTCAGCTATCTCGATCAACCTCACTTTACGGTCATTCGTAATCATTTTGTGGACTTTTTTGATGTTTTCATCTGAAACAGCCTCTTTTGGACGTTCACTGCATGCATCATCTTCGGTGCTTGTATGACCACTTTTAAATTTTTCAATCCACTTGCGTATGGTTCGTTCGGCTGGTGCAGAGTCCGCGTACCACTTATCAAGTCATTTATTTGCATCGGCTGAATTTTTTCCCATCTAAAAGTAATGATAAATCAACACACGAAATTGCTTTGAATCAATTTTTTTCACAATAACAAAAGTTGCTTCACTCACAACGCTATATCTCGAGAACTAATCATCCGACAGCTGTCAAATCTATACATTATTATTTTGAAGGTTGGTACTAACTGTATGGATTAAATAAAATGAATAATAGTATGGATTTAATTCAAGTGGTGCCCTCTCTTAGAAAACGGACTTTTCAGCCCATGTATTAAATAAATAAATAAAAGAATTCATTAGTTAGCGCTATCTTTTGTGCAAATGATAGCAATATTAGAACATTTAATACAGATACAAACTGCTCACTAAAGTAACTACCTAAGTCTTACATTTGATAGTAAAATGAACTGAAGTGCCCACACCTTGCTACTTGAAAAGTACCTACTTAAAGCAACATACATCTTATATCACATTAGACCACTTTTCTCTTGTTTTTTTTTTTTTTTTTTTTTTATTGCACACTATTTATTATGCACTAATTCCATCTGAAATGTTGTACAATAAGGCATTATTTTTTGGGGGAGGTAAAAATAGGAATAAAATGCAACCCTTACTTGTTGGCCAAAAACAGATCTAAGGGGTAGTATGAAAAAACAACGCCTAGAGCACAGTTTTCCGCTTGTTTTTTAGCTCCAAAATATCGCCATTAAAACATCTTTATTTCTACAAAGTCTTCAAAATCATTTTTCCTTAGAAGCGCATATGCGCAATGTCGTAACAAAAAGACTGTTCATAGACTTCGTAATACTGAAAGACACCTAGTTTCTGTTCCACCGCATTACATTCCAGATACTGAAAATTTTATACCTCTGTAGGGCCCGGGCTATTCAACGCTTTGTATTTTAAAATCCGTTAAAGTTAAAAGTTAAAAACTGACTTTTCTCTTTCGCCTTCAATGCTGTAGTAGTTTAGTTGTTCAACTATAGAATGCATCTTATTTGTTCTTTTTACATTATGTATAACATAAACTCTAGTATAAAAATTTTCTGGTTTACTTTTGCATTCACTGAATTTTTGTATTCTCCCATGGCATAGGGAAGTTACAGGGATAGTTGGATACTTTGAAATCAATTTCATACAGCAATGAATCCACACTCATCCATATCCAAATACCATTTAGGAATACTTAAGGTAGTTCAATTAGAAGTTTAATCTAACTTGGTTACATGTTGGATGGTTTCCCAAAACCGAAAAACCCACAACTAAATTCGAATTAATCTCTTAAACTACTAAATCAACAAGCATGCCAAGCTTACTCATCTATTCCAAAAGTGCCAAAAGTGTAAAAATCGATCAAAGTGGTTTCTTGTACGAATAACTTGAGTGTAGTTTGAGTGTACATACGCATCTTCGAGCCAAGATATGCATTCTTAATTCGTTTTGACACTAAATCGTCATTTCAATGTCACCTCTAGATACGAGTTTATGTTATTTGCGTCTTAAAATACCACAGAAATATTTGATTTAATTCAAAAAATAGCACATATCCCATCACTTTATTTAGATTCCCTTGTACGAAACAAAGTTTCTTTGAACTTATCCTCGTGGGAAAAAATTTGTAACGATAACTTTTCATCCCAAAAATACAAATGTGCCTTCTTTGCCTTTCTATTTACCATTATCTGTTTCCATGGGATTTCGATTTAAGTATAGCGGGAAGCAAAATTTCCAAAGATTCTATTTTTTCATTAACACCAGCAGGACTCACGCCCAGTGTTTTATGTATAAAGAGACGTGGTACGTGCAGGCGCTCGATTTACGCCTGTGGCAGTAATATTGATTAAAAAACGACAAAATGCCAGTAGCAACTTTTGTACGCCCAAAATCTGTACCTACATAAAAAAAAAAAGTAAAAGTACTCATTATTTCCTGAATATTCATTTTAGTTACTTTCCACTAAACTGCGTTGACACTTCTAGCATTGATTTGGCTCTGAAGATTTTCCGCGATTGTCTGCTTGTCGACGTTTTGAAAAAGGACACTGACCTCTGCTACACCAAACGCATAACAAAACGACAAAAAAAAAAACTCACAAAATACTAGCAGGAATCAAACAAAGAAAAATATTCTCGTTGTCAAATTTGTTTCTCGCTAGTGCAAGGATTTTTCCTCTAATGATGAAAGTATATTTATGCGTACTCAAAAAAACAGTAAGAATATGTTTAATGGAGATAAAGCGATCTTTGTATGATTGCACTTTATGTTGATTCTAGTATCAATGTACTAAAATGTTGTAACTTATCTGTAAAGCAGAAATATTGCACAGATTATACTCTTTTAAAGGAATGTTTACAATTTTGGGAACCAATTAATGATGAACGTAACCCATCAATTGTTTTCAATCTTTTCATTGAGATTTTAAAAAATCTGATCAGAAATAAATTTTTAAAGTCGTGGATGACACACAATCTCTTGCAGCAGATAAAAAGAAAAACCAAATTTGCAAAAAAGTGCAGAAGTCATTCACATAGTTTAAAACTTAAAAACGTCAGTCATCATACCGAAATATCTGGAAAATTCTACCATTTGTAGAGCTTTCAAGAGACTGATTTTCCAATCATTTTCTTCAAGCGAAATCTATAAGGCAATAATGTAGTTAAAAAACAAAAAGTCTTGTATTAGTGTTGATATATCAAGTGTATTGTTGGAGAAAATGTCCTTCTATTAGATGGGATGAAAAGTATGCTCCTTGGGAATGAAAAAAAAAATGTTTTTAAATGTTTTTTTATTTTATTAAATATAGTCCCCTTTTAGTTTGATACACTTATTCCAGTGATTTTTTAACTTCTTGATTCCGTCCGAAAAGTAATTTTCCGGAAGGTTTACAAAATACTCCTCCGTGGCGTCGATGATTTCATCGCGTGAGCTGAATTTTTTATTGATAAGCCATCTTTTGAAGTTTTAGAAGAGATAATAGTCCGAGGGAGCCAAATCGGGCGAATACGGTGGATGCGACAGTAATTGGAGCCGCAAGTCATTGATTTTAGCCATGGTTGCGATGCTTTTGTGCGCCGGTGCATTGTCTTGTAAAATGAATTTTTTTCGCTTCATGTGAGACCGTTTTGCAGCGATTTTGGCCTTCAATCGCTCCAATAATACACATTTATACTAGCTGTTGATGGTTTTTCCTTTTTCGAAGTAGTTCACGAAGAGTATGCCATGACAATCCCAGAAAAACGACGCCATAATCTTTCCGACCCATCGAGCCTCACTCGGCCGCTTCAGTCCATTACCGGGCACTCAATCTGTTCTCTGGTATTCACCAGTTACCAATCGATGACAAAAGTCCGTCCGATTCCGCATCAGCAAGTCCAAACACTCTTTCGAAGTGCTGTCGCGTTCGTGTTTTTGGTCAGGAGTGAGAATGCGCGGCACCCAGCGGCAGGATAACTTTTTCATATGCAGAATATTGCCCAAAATATTGCGTGTGCGCTGAGTACTAATCTTTGTGGTATCTGCTAGCTCGCGCACCTTCACTTTCCGGTCAGCCAACACCATTTCATGTGTTTTTTTTTTTTTTGACATTGTCCTCTGTGATCGCATCAGAGGGCCTGTCGCTTGCGGACTTGATCGGTAGTGGAGTTGCGGCCACCACGAAACTCTCGAAACCAATATTTGGCGGTTAATCTGAATGAGCATTAGCCCCATAATATTTATCCAACTTTTTTTTTTGTTTCCTTCGCCGTTTTGCCTCTCAAAAAATAATGTCTTATGAGAGAACGAAAATCGTTTTTGTCTATACTCAACATGATGCCAAACACGATAACAATAATTAGCTGTCAAAACAAAACTAAAGACAATATTGCACTGAAATTTAGCATATCTGACTAAATATGAACAAACATTCTGGCGGTCAAAGAGGTTACTTTTCACTCCACCTAGTATGTGATGAACGTTTTATGTTACTTGTTTATTTGTAGTGTTCAAAATAGTTGTCTCCCTCTGCCCCTAAAAGGCACTGAAATTAAACCACTTATTAAACAACCTATTTCCCTACTACTTATATTTTCTAAGGTTTTCGAAATCACGCATATTGTCTTTTTTAGAAAGAAACAATTTTTTTAGTAGTAATCAGTTTAATTTTAGAAGAGGAATGTCAACCGATGATGCTATCCTCAGAGTGTGTAGCCAGTTGTACGAAGCTATTAACTGCAACAAATCCACCATGGCTCTTATTGTCGATATGACAAAAGTGTTTGACATTGTTGACCTGCTTCTATACAAATGATACAATGCTGTTTTTAGAGGAATAATCCAAAAATGCCTTACTTCTTATCTAAAAGGTAAAAATCAAAAAGTAAATGAAAACGGGAACTTTAGTGATTCTCGTATCTTAAAAAATGGTGTACCACAGGGTTCAGTTCTTGGTCCTGTGCTCTTTTTAATATACATTAACTCTCCCTTTGCACTTAATCTAAATGGAGTTTCAGCTGCATTTGCAGAGGACATAGCCTTTACATTCCAAATTGATACAAAATACCAAAGTTTTGCAAAGATATGGAGACATCTAGAAATATTGAGACTTTGGCTTGCGAAACATATACTGATTATTAGCGAGAAGGCAAGACTTATGTATTTTTAGATATCAAATAATGTTTTAAATGATTTTAGTTTATGCTTTTATGTAATAAATTCTGTTTACCTGTTCATAGATGTGAAAAATGTAATTATATTAGTAGTTCTCCTTGTTCTAATAACTGTTTTCATATTGAATCGGTGCATCACTATAAATACCTTGGAGTATTAACTGACCACAACTTGAATTGGAAAGATCATACTCAAACTCTGAAATCGCAAATGTTTCGCAAATGTTTAATTAATTTTTAGAAAATCTTTTTCCAACTGTTAAAACATTATACACCGTGAATGATTCGAACTGCAACCAACTTCAGACTGCTATAATTTCCAAACCGTTCATTACTGTGAGCTCAAATTTTGACACATGACAGAAAATTTTATTATTTACAAGCCTTTTAAACGATTTGCGTCTCAATTGTGTTGAAAAATTTTTATCCGCGATGGAATTCAAACGTGATAGTGTGATTGCTTTATATTTGGCTGGAAAACCACAATTAGCTATCGTTAGAGCCATCCAGCACCTCAACGTGAATAAATCATTTGTGTCTCGTAACATAGCTCGTTACCATGATACTGGAAGCGTTGCAAAACGCCATGGAGGTGCTCATGAAAAAACAGCAACATTGGCAGAAATAGTTCGGAAAGTGAAGGCTCGAATTGAGCGAAATCCGCGTCGAAGTGGAAGAAAAATGGCTCGTGAGCTCATCCGTTGGAACGGATGCAACATATACTGAAAAATGAGCTTGGGCTCAAGCCATTGCAGTTCCAAAAAGCACACTATCTTACACCGCAATAGAAAATAGTTAGAGTCGAAAGAGCGAAGGAATTGCTACGCTTGCACGAAAGTGGTGAGTTGCCGAATTTGGTTTTTTCCGATGAGTTATCAAGCAAAATTTCAACAAACAAAATGATCGAGTTTATTTGCCAGAGAGGTCCTTAGAAAATGTATACCTTCGCACGTCCACCAGAAAGCAGGCAGCACCGATGGTGATGGTTCGGGCCGCCACAACCGTCAATGGTCGCTCTTCGCTCGTATTTTTGGACCGTGGCGGCAAAATTAATGCGTATACTGTGAAACTGTCTCAGAGGCAGTATTAAAGACTTGGGCAAACAATCATTTTGGTCGGAGACCGTGGACATTTCAACAAGGCTCGGCACCGTCTCACAAAACGCTCGTCAACCAAGATTGGTTAAAAAACAATGTTCCACACTTCATTTCTTTGACACAATGAATTGCAAATTCTCCGGATGCAAATCCATTGGATTTCTCTGTCTGGGGTATTTTGAAGGCGAAGGTTGGCATAAAAAAATATCAAAGTTTGAACCACCTGAAACAAGCACTTCGCCGGGAATGGGCCAAAATACCGCAGAGCCACTTGCGTGCAGCGTGTGATGCTTTCTTCGGCCGTCTCAAGGCCATTATTCGCGCCAAAAGACATATTGGACATATTGAAAACTACTGATACAATTTGAAAATTGATGTATTTTCCAACATTTTTTGCTTTGGCGCAATAAAATTTATTAAAAAATTAAAAAATTATAGCATTTTAAAAAGTTGCAGTTCGAGTCAGGTATGGTGTATATAGTTAAAATACTATATTAATTGCTCTTTCCATGTTTCCTCAAATTTTTATATGATTCTTTTTATTGAAGTACAAGAACATTAATTTTATAAAAACCGTTGTCTCTCCCACATCAAACTTATATTTATTTGTTAATTAAATCGCTGTGTCACTCCATACTAACTTTAAAGTTACGGATTAACCATTATTATCTTAAATAAATTTTACAGTAGTTTTAAGTTAGAAGGAAAATAAAAATATAATAATAATAATTACAAACATTGATAGTGCAATTGTAATGTATGTACATACTGTTAGTTTTCGAAAGAAAGACCTTCTCCGGAAAGAACAAACAAACAAATTCATCCTTTCTTGGCAGCTTGATTGGAAAACCGCCAAAACTGAGTTGTTTACAGTTTTAAAGGATTAAAATCTTAAAGGATGACTTTGGAAGATATGAGTGGACAAGTAAGGCGGAAATGATAGTGATAGTGTCGAGGCTTGCCAATGACATCGGAAATCTCTAACGAACACAACTTCCTTGCGGCTGACAACTTGCCATAAAAATGAATAATTGCTTTCGTTCGTGAAGAGGAAAGGCTCTTTGTGTTCTTTACTTCTTAACTTGATGTGTAAAAACACTTGACAGGCGTTCTATATCCAATTGAGTATACCATGAAAAATTGTCGCCGATTAAAAGTCTGTAGGTCCTATCGACTTGAATTTTTTATCGTCCTAGGCAATATTTGATGTACACACGTACAAGGGAATTAGAATGTGCAATGTTGCCAATTTAATATTGTAAAACTGAGAAAATGAATTTGAAGAAAATTATTGAAGATACACGTATCTATCTCGTATATTTTTTACTTACAGGCTGCTGAATCAGGAAATTTGGAGGATTTTGCTAGATTATTTCAAAGTGACAATGCCAGACTATCGATACGTGATGGTAAAGGACGTACAGCAGCGCATCAGGCAGCTGCAAGAAATCGTGTTAATATTTTACAATACATAAACGAACAACAAGGAGGTAAGTATGGGTTTTAGGATTTTTTTGAATATAATCTCCATTTTTGTTAATTCTTTTCTGTAAGTTTTTGATACTGTACAGTTATGCACACAGTTACGCACAATGGTGTCTATGTACGTAACCAAAATGGTTGATTTCTTTCATTATATATGAATATGAGACCACGTGCTATAGTTAAGGGAATGGAAGAATAATGTTTTCATAACAAAGAGATAATTTTTTGAATAATTCAAAAGCTTGCTTGTTGCTTTCCCTGCTTCAGGTAACATGGAATCGTAATGAATATTACAAGTTAACAAACCGAATTTACAACCATGAGAACTCTATTCTTCCTTAAAGTGCTAAATTTCAAATAAGACGAACTAAAACATGAGAGTATTCAAACGTGGCTTCTTGAAACGATAAGGTTAAAAGCCTGAAATGTACTTTCCTTTAAGCATCGATTCTGCCAATATTTGGTTAGTTGTGAACAGTGATAATAGGTGCAATCAGATCGCTGACGAAACAAGATGATTTCAGGCAGTTGTTAAATACTCAACTCAACTCGCAATATATAATTCATTTTGACTGACGACTACTTCTAAATTTCCATGCTCATCTTCTGGTCTTGTATCAAACGTATCAATCTAACGTTGTTTTAATCCATTTATAGGCGAACTATTTTGCTACATTTACTTCCCTACTCTCAACCAAGATGTTGTGACATTTCTAACGTTGACATCGATGTCATTGAGAGCTTCAGTGTTAGGTGATTGCCAACATTTCTGGAGTTTAAGACGTTCAACTATTCAAGGCATTTTAAATATCTATTACTGTATCTAAAGTGCAATTAGGTACTATTACGAGTTTTTACTGGCCATTTGGGATATTCGAAAATCTATTATACGTGATCAATTTGGCTGTCGTTTGTATGATAAGATTTGCTTTCTGTAACAGTCCCAATAGAATAGTTTTTCATCCTCCTTGTGTCTGGCACATCCTATTGCAGCTCCTGAATAACCGTGGCATCGCCTATTCAAATGCTCAATAAACATATCCGAAAGTTAATGTGCCTTTTTGTTTCGGATTTCATTTAACAGTGTTCTCGTTCTTTTCAAAGGTTTCGTTTGCTTGGCGGAAGTCCGAAAACCCTCCCCGATGACAAGACGCACGTCTTGCCGAAAGCACTTTAAACTCCCAGAAGGTCGACATTGCCTTGGAGATTTTCGTCTTAACATATTTACTTCAAAGAAGTTTGTTAACCAGGTTGACAAGCAAATATTAAGCTTCGTTGGACAAATGGATGGCGACGCTTTAACCACTAGAAGAGCCAGACAAGTAACTTTTCTCCTTCCACCTCAGCTTTGAGTGGATTGACTGAAAGCTCTTTTCTATTGTACGAATTGTCGATCACGTGCAGGGGTGGCTTCGCAGACTTGGGGCAGATAGTTGCTTGACACGATTCAACAGACAGTACATCTACATAATTTGATATGCCTGAGGAAACGACTTCTCTCTTCATGCTCTCCAACATGAATGAAGTCAGACTGATAGGTCTAAAGCTCTTGGCGAGCTTTTCGAATTTTCATTAAGAAGATACCCTTACTGTTCGGTATGTATGTAATTGTCAGGCTAGTGGGAAATATTCTGTTCAGAGTTTCCAGCAGCTGGTATACTATATACTTTTTTGTATAATAACTACAATGTCATAGATGTCATCCGTGACAAACGACTCAAAGTCATCAAGGGAAGCAAAATTGTATTTGTCGGCCTCATCTGTCACCACAAGCAATATGGCATGTTGTGGTATTCAGCTCACTTGCAGATTCGGTAATCGAAGCTAGCATTCTTTGAAATCAATGTTCAATGTTCAAAATGTTTAAAATTCCAGCCTTCCTCCAAATTAATTTTGATTGACTTATATAGAAGTTTAGAAGCTTCCGTAAGTAAGTTCCGATTGTTTCCTATCAGAACATTTCAGCTGGGCTCTTAATGATATCACTATTTAGGGTCTGAATGCTCTGAGAGAGCGTCAACAGACTTGGCGAGTCTTTCTTTTAAACGTATGTATTTGTAACACCTCCTCTTCAATAAAACGAAGACCTCGCATCCGATTCTAGATTATGTACTATATACCTATGGTCTGAAACCTCACATCGTAATTTATTTGCCTCATCGTATTTGTTCGATAGCGTTAAATCATTTTCTTGCTGTCTTACTTTCGCAAGTTTCGTTGTTGGCAACTTGGTCAGACGGTAATATGAAATCCAGAAGATAATTTCTCCAAAAAGGATTCTGTGCATAAACGTCCAAGCATATGATAAGTCTCTGGAATTACAGTATTCAATGAGTTTAGCTTTGGTGATGGCAGAAGTACCGAATCATAGGGAAAATTACTTAACGCAACAACCAATTTGTGCCATTCATTTGTGCATCCATAGAATGGACAGAATACACTTGATTATTGAAAGTTGATCGGAGTAAATATGGTATAAGAGGTAAGTACTGAAATGGTCGTCTTTTGTCTGCATTAATTTGGAAATACAGCGGAAATTAACCCGTTCAAAAAGCATATAGAGATACGAGTCATACATAGTCTTTATGGTTTCGACAGAAGTTTTGTCTAAACCCCCACTGAGAGAAGAGCCGTACGTATTTTTCCGATTTTTATCCACCTGTCTGAATAGATTTCCCACTTTTTAGTGCCGAGGCCAATAATGACATATCCCTTATCTGACTTGGAATCCAGAAGATAGTCCGAAAACTTCAAAATTCTTAGTTTTCAGAGAAAATTTCGAAGCTTGAATAAAGAATTACGTTATCATTGCACTGACTATTACATTTTCTGTATTAGCTAACATAGCTCCCACAATTATTCAATATAGTATTCAGGGGCCCTAAGTCCACGAACCTCGCCTTCTGCAATAAATGATTCCTGAATTAAAATAATGGCTGAGATCTTTTTGAAGTGATAGAAGTTAATCTGGAGAAACCGTAACAGAGTCCCCCGACTCTGAATATATGCGCAAGAGGTCATCTTCATTATCTGCTCGTAAAAAATACAATTTCAATTGGTCATCGATTTCTATTTCCAACAGAATGTCAGAGGTGGAGACCGTTAGCTTAGTTGTCATCTCGGATAGATTAGAGCCATCGCTATCTATTTTAGGATAGGATATCGATGCTGAATTTACAGTTTCAGTTAAAGGAGTGAGAGATTGCTTATCACCATCCATCTCATCCTTTTTATAAACCCTCTGTTGACTCGAAACCAAACCGAATTATGCCTCTAGTCTGCGTTAAAGGTTTAAAGGATTCCTTATTGATCACAATAAACGCGCATCTATAAGGGCCCCTTAGTTCCTACAATTTCGCGACTTTCCAGTCATGAGTCAGAAGTGTCGACCTTCTGAGGATGATCATCTCCCAGAATGTTTTCTGAGGAGTGGGGCTCGACTGGCGTTCAGGTGATGGTTCCAGAGTTGCTAGGACCTCGAACTTTGCACCCGGCCAAACGTCTCCAAACCCATCTATGGCTTTTATATAAAGATCGAGAGACCTTTGATCGGCACAAACGATAAGCTTGACATGGATTTAATATCAGATAACGTCGCTTGTGATGACACGTGGTCGTGGTTTTCCCGCATGATGGTCAAGAAGCTGCAAGAAGGCTTTGATTTGACCTATTGCTTCCGTTATTGATCCATCTGCGTCGCTTTTACCGATTTACCGAGATGTGATATTGGGAGGCCCGGGGGAGGGGGTTGAAAGCTCTAATTTTGGGCCTTTGAAGGTATATTTTAGCATTTTGGAAGCTCTCAGCAATTCGTCTCTAAGGATGTTGATGGCCCACTCAATTTTGTATTTCGTGTCCGCAGTTCTCTCAATCTCTGGAATGGATCCTAGGGTTTTGATAATGCCTACAGCATTTCGGTGTCTGAAATAGAGCACCTTAAATGGGGCTTGCCGACACGGCTAAGCCTCTAATTCCTCTGTTGATGGAAAGAAATTTTTGTAGTAGCTGCAATAGACTTGCTACTGTCAGGGGTGGAGGAAGCGTTAGGTCCATGGCTGCCACAGTTTTACAACTTCTTGAGGTTTTGGATTTTGGCTTGTTATGTTTGCCTTTAGAGGGTGCACCATGGCCTGTCACAATTTATCCTTTGTTCGACATTGCAGGAGCCTTGCCAGTAGTTTCTGTAGTCACCGTATTACTGCGCGATATTCAAGGAGTACGCTGTATATAAATAAGGCTTGCTTGTCAGGAGGTCGCAGATATCTTAATACTCCGTTTACGACTTAGCAATTTTCGGAGATACTGGGCTCTCAGCACGGCTCGTATAACACCCTGGTCCAGCCCAAGAGAGAAAGGTGTGGACGCGAAGGAGAAGAAAGGGGAGAGGATGAGCATTCTTTAGTTTCAAGACTCATTTGGAGAACTTCACGCGAGTCATTGATGTAACTCAACCTCTACAACTTGACAAGTTCGATGTTCAGCCATTCCTACTGGCTAGCATCGGCATATCTTGACCACGACCATGTGGGCCCTATCACTAGCGACAATCCTGCAAGGTTAGTATTGGGAGCTGGAAGGCTAAAATGGACGAGGAGGAGGAGACACTTCTCCACTTACTCTGTACATGTCCAGCTCCCTTCTCAAGAAGGAAACTCCACTTATGAGCTTTCTCCTACAATGACTTCAGCGATCTAAGCAATATAGACGGTAATAGGCTCCTACGCTTCACCACAAGCTCAAGTTGATTCCAAGAGGAGGAGGATCATAGATCCACGGTGGCATCACAATGGACCAATAAGCAGAAGTGGGTTGCTGTTTCGCTAATTGGTTCTTACATTCGCATTATCTATGCATTCTAGTTGTCTTAGATCGCTAAAAATTCTTGCCGCCGCATCGCTAACCGCAATCCAGTTTTTAAAACTAGCTATATGTTCAACTATGTTTTCTACAGTCAACCATTTGCCGAATTATTCCGCAGTATCACTCTTTTTTTTTAACGCGTGAAAAAACACGTGTTCTACCTTCTCTAAGATATTATCGCATCAAGGTTAATATAGAATAGTCTCGTGCTTCCGTTGAAAGAGGTAAACATGCAAACATGACTCGTTAGAAACTGCGTTAAGTAGAAGTTTGTTTCTCCGACTCTAAGAATAATCGTCTAGCGACTTTCCGACTGCTGATAAGTAAAACTTCTGGCTTATTATCAGCGAGTTGCAATCCGGCCCCGAGAAGCCAACATTTCCATGTTATTACAGTCTCATTACAGAAGAGTTCTATTTCTTCGAGCAACTTAGCAACAACCCGATTGCGAGATACTTTATTCCGTCGTCGGAATCATAAAAAAGGACCTATCGGTGAAATAACTCGACATGATTTTTAATAAATACGAGTATACAGGTACATGCATTCGACAATACTACGATGCCAATTCGTCGAATTGAACGCGTTTTGCACATCCAGCGTTACTACTACTAATTTTTAGGTCCTCCTCTTCAAACGTTTTCCTTCTATTGAGGTTTGGGCTTATTATTATTACTACAACGAATGCAGACTCAAGTCTGTTATGTACAAGGTGTCGCAAAATTAATCATCCAATTTTGTTTTTGAATTTTTTTTTACTAAATACCACAAAAAAAAAAAGATTTTGAATGATGGAAATCTTTACTTGGACCTTTATAATTGTTCCTGTTAAGTGGAAAATATGATATCCGCCCGTTCCGTTAATACACATTTGAGCCCGTTTTATCGCATTTTCCATGACTTTCCGCAACATTTCCGGTGATAACTATTCTCATACCTGTCGAATATTCTCCTTAAGGGCTGCGATTGTCTGAGGCTTATTGGCATAAGCCTGAGACTTTCAGTAGCCCCAGAGAAAGAAATCTAGGATTTCTAAATCGCGCGATCTTGCTGGCCATGCCAAGTCCCCAAAATGCACGTTTACGCGACCAGGAAACGCTTCTTTCACAATATCCATTATGGTTCGTGCTGAGGTTGCACCTTCTTGTTGAAACCACATGTACACTAAGCCCCGTTCATCCAATTCCGGTAGTAAGAAGTCGTTTATCATAGCCCTATAGCGTTCGCCAGTAACAGTAACCGTATTGCCGATACCGTCCTCAAAAAATGCGGTCCAATCACTCCTTCCGCGTGAACGTACGGAACACAGTCGCTTTGAGTGGATGTAATGGCTCTTTGTGCATCACACGTGGATTTTCAGTAAACCAGAAACGAAGATTTTTCTTATTGACGTAACCGCTTAGTTAAAAATGCACCTCGTCGCTCATGATGATTTTCGACACAAAATCGTCCTCCTCATTGTTAAAATTGAGGATTGCTTTACAGTAATTCACACGCAACTGACGGTCAGGAGGCTTTTTTCTGTACTTTGTACGGGAACATGTGTAAGTCTTTCACTACAACTCGAGGTAGGGTCCGTCTGGTGATGCCCAAATGCGTGGCTCGTCGTCTGGTTGATGTTTCTTAGTCCGGTGACGCCCACGTCCTGCATGGTCTACTGTGGTTCCACTCTATTCGAGTCGAGAAGATAAGCGCTGGAATTTTTGTCCAGTTGGTGCGACACAATAAGGAAATCGATCTCAAAATTCCCGCTGCCCTTACACCACTGACCGATTATTCCACGCTCTTGCGGAGTATATGATTGACGTACGACGCCATTTGCAAAAATTATACCATCTTCCGATAGGGTGATAGGTGCGCCACCTTGTATTACTTGTTTGAGAATCTTTCCCATCGTGTCGAGCATATAAATCGATCTATAAAATAGCGAGCAACTTATTCGCTGTTTCTGCTATAAGTTTGTCGTTTAGTGCGGCGCAGTTTTCTCATTTCGACGTTGTTTCGTCTATATTTTTGCATTTAAGCATGATTTTGTGGGTTAAAGCTGACACATTAGAGTCTTCACCTAGCGCCTCTTTTATTCTTAATTTGCATTCGGCGGTCCAAGCCTCAGAAGAGTACTTTAACCAAAGCAAGATATCTCCGCTTGCTGTTTTTGAATACGGTTTACGTTGGTCCCACAATTTTAAGACCTCGATTCGATTTCACTTTCCGAAACATGTCGGCATACGAAAGTTTATCAGCTTTCTTCATAAAAATAGCGTCAGGACGAAGAAGTTTCTTGGGTTTCGTACCCTGTCTTCGGAAGCTAATCTCAACCCAACCTTCTGCTAAGTTTTTCATTCCGCGCTTTGATTCGCTTTGAGTTCCGGGTTTTGTTGTTTCTTAGAGATACGCGTCGAAGCGCTTACAAATTTGCGTGAGCGTGAGTGTGACCGAATCCGCTAAGCCTTTATCGCTAGAGCTTCTGATATTTTCTACTGGTACTAACTTTGGCGGATTCAAGTTTGCTGCTCATACCATCGTCCTCTCTATTTCATTTTCCCGGTCTGTCAACTTCGCTACTAGATTCAATTGCTGGAAATAATTTATGCGACATCTGTTTTTTGCATTTGCAACCTTCCAGTGTCGGTTGCGCACATTTTGACTGAGACTCAACACTTTTTTTTTCCAGTTCGGATACTGTCTCCTAAAGACTTTTAACTTCTTTTTCAGCCTTTCTAAAAGCCCTTTTTATGAGGCTTTAACATGATGACTGTTACATAGGCTTAATTCACTAACATTGGTTTTAAATATGCAGCCACCCCACAGCCAATATGTTTGAATTACTCCCACGGCCACTCGCAATGCCTTAAATACCTTGAGATCTTTTCTCAAAATCTTGAAATCTTGAATTCTTGAAATTAAATCGTTTGAAATTATTTTCAGCGATTTAAACAAAAATATTTAGGAGGACATTTGGTAGAATAAGTAGGTAAGTGACTAGATGTTTAACTAGACTTGGGTAGCCAATGGTCTCTGGTAATCATTCATTCTAATAAAATGCAGCTCCTTTACTGCATTTCCTATAGTCTCTAACAGGTTAAATGCAGACGATAATTAGGAAATCAAAGGTCTAGTCGAAGGTTTTTAACTATACAAGAATCTTTTTATTTCTGATAACTCTATGAAACATTAAACAAAAATAAATAAATTACTCATTACAGATTTTAATGCTCAGGATGGTGCTGGAAACACTCCATTACATATTGCTGTAGAGAATGATTCATATGATGCACTAGACTATCTTTTATCAATGTAAGTTCGATATCAGTTCTCCTTATTTCTTTCTTATAAAATTATAAATCCTTCATGAATGTTTTCATTCTTCTTCCCTACAGTCCAGTAAATACTGGAATTTTAAATGAGAAAAAACAAGCTCCTGTACATTTAGCTACTGAGTTAAATAAAGTGAAAGCATTACGAGTCATGGGCAAACATCGTAACGTTATAGATATTCAACAGGGTGGTGAACATGGAAGGACTGCCTTGCATTTGGCAGCTATTTACGACCATGAAGAATGCGCCAGGATATTGGTATGAAAAGTTGCAATGTTACACGTACATATGTTGTCCCCACTTTAAGGACACAGAAAATTAACACTTGAATATTTGCAAGTAGTGGTACTGTGATTTATGGTATGAAATCTGTGTGTCTACGTGTATGTCTATAAAATTTGTTGGGATCTGTCTATTTTCTATGGATTTGTTCGTTTTAAATGAAAGATATTCAGGGGGCATATAGAAGATACAGCCCGACTCTGAATCGACGAACAAATCCAATATTTTCAGTATAAAGATGCGTCAAAGATATCATTGTATCAATGTATCTTTTCGAGAAGGAGATGCTGCATTCTTTTTTTTTTTTTTTTCGTTTGAAATGAGATATCAATGAAATGTTATTTCAGATAACTGAGTTCGATGCATGCCCTCGCAAACCCTGTAATAACGGTTACTATCCCATTCATGAAGCTGCAAAAAATGCTAGCTCTAAGACAATGGAAGTATTTTTTCAGGCGAGTATTTAAATTGACTTTCTCCGATCGGTCTTTTTCTTGTATCCATATGTGTTTGTATGTAATTGTTTTTTTTTTTTTTTGTTTGTTTATTTATATGTATAAGTATGTAATTGTTACTTAATGCTTGAGTATCTATTTTGTTCGCAGTTTTTTTTTTATTTTGCTTTTTCAATAATAGATGAATCTCTAAAGATATTTCAATTAAAAATATAATACGTATATACATTTTGACTACAAATTCTGTTAAATTATCCTTTCCCTTCTTTGCCTTTATCATTTCCTTTATCTGGAGTCAGCTACTCTACACAGAAATTGACAGTTTTCGTTTTTGTAGCTTGTTAGGTTTTGAGCGGTTATTTTATGTATTAGATCCCAATAACTATAGAAACCCAATCAACTCAAATTCTTAAGTTCCATAATATAGCCATCTTTGATTCTTCATCCTTGCATTGAATACTCGTATGTAATTTCGAGCTTCGTTTTACAAGGTTCTTCCTAGAGATCCACGTAGATAATTTGTTCCAGCAAGTCTTATTTTATTTCTCATCAATCAATCATCGTATAATGGTATCGTCAAAATTCTCATTTTCTCATAGTATATAGTATCGTCAAAAATACACGAGAACGCAATATAGACAAATGTCATAAAACTCTTGACATATACTGGTCCCCAGTTCTGCTAGTCTCATGGAATCCGTGTTAAAATTCTTGTTTAGGGGAAACATATAAGCCTAGATATTTATACCTCTCTACCGATATTGTCTTCTATTTTTAAAAACAACATTGCCATTGACCGATACTTTGACTCAGTGCTGTAAAATATGTAAAATTAAAATAGCTCCCTTTCAATCTGGCTGTTATGTCATTTTCCACTTAAAAAACCGCAGAACATTTTAAAACTTTCGCCTGCACTTCATTTATTTGCATGATAAGTCTTACTTTATCTACATCAACGACACACCTATATAAAAATTTAGGCCAGTCCAACAAGAAAAACAACCTACCGACTCTAAGGAGTTTCGATTGATCTATATCTCAAGCTGTCCTCCTGGTATGTAACAATCGTTTTCCTTTTAAACTCGTTAAAAAGTCACTGACCGCTTCATTTGAGTTTATTTGTATTAAAGCAACTGTCTTCATGCACAGATTACCATATATACCATCGGTTGTTATATTCGCCCCTGTTCAACCGACACGCGACTATAAGTTAATCACTAATATGGTTGATGACCTTTTCGATATTATTGACACCTGTGACGATATCACAGTCATCTCCTATAGACTGAGTCAGATGATGAATTTTATCTCCTTGCCTCAAATGCTGTTTCAGATAAGGAAATCTTCTTTACTGATTGCCGTTTCAACTATGGCATTTTTAAAAAAAAAAAGCCATTTATAAGAGAACGGGTAAGCAACTAGGCCTGATTTTTACATCTGATGCTGTAAACTATATTGCCTTTAAGCTTGAAAATCTTATCTCCAAATTGGACCACCTCGATTATTATTTTTTCATATGATAACTATAACCCCGTTAGAATTTTCTTTCCACTTCAACATGAAACATGTATACCAAACTCGACAATATCCTAAATCGAATGGAAATATCTGTAAAAATATACTATGACAAGATATTTCACTGCATTACGCAAGCCCTTACCTACGATTTAGAAATCCTTCGTCATTTACTCTAGAGAACTACGTTCACTTCGAAACAAGAGAAATAAGTCATAACACGAATACAGTAAATCCGGATGTATGTAAATTTGACTATCGAAGTTACCTACACGCTCAGTACCACTTCTCCTAGCGAAACTTACAGAGTTGTCCGATAAATTTTTAGAATTAGTCGGAGCACTAATTCTGTTGACGTTTCCAAATATCATGCATATTTACAAAATTCGGTATTTTATTTTACAAAAAAAGGATAGGTACATTTATTGGCAACATCGAAGTTTATACTGGTATTGTACTAATGATTTGTAAAATAATCGATCTGGTATGCTCCTGCAGATGATCTTCTGAAGGTCCTCTAAAAAAGGTGTTCGGCGTTGATCCCGATATCTCCGGTTTAGTTGATCTGAAATCAAAAAAACCCGAAAGATTCTTTTATTGGAGAGATAAAACTAGGTATTGATCGAAGGAATAATCGAAATTTTGATTTTTAACAAAATGGCGACTTCGTAAAAAAAATCAAATTTTCGACCAAAATTACCACGAAAAATTGTTTAAAAAAATATTAAATAATTATCCAAAATCTTATTCCTTCGATCAATGCCTGAAGAAAGTATCTGTGAAGGTTGTGTTAAAATATCAGAGGGATCAGTAGAGCCGTTTTTTTAGAAATCTTTATTACCGACTTCGAAAACATAGTTTTGAAAAAAAAGCGTCTAAAATTTTGGAAGAAGTTTACACATATATAATTTTTGTTTTACTTACATACCATAGAGTCATCTATTCTAGGGTCGTAAGATGGACACTCCGTAGCAGTTAATTAGTTAGTAATCAGAACAAAAACGGACTATTCATAAGGTCATTCAGTACTTGGAAACACAAAGTGTGCTCCTCCTACTTTGTTAACAATCCGAGACGTCCTTACAAATATGTGTATATCTCGAAAAGTACTTACCGGATCGATTTGAAATTTCCAGGGAATATAGTCAGATATCTGTTAATTAACAAAATGTCGTATAAAATATTTTACAAAAATCGAGTTTTTTTTTAATTCTTCCTGCGCACAGGCATCTCTAATATCCACTGTAATAACACCAGCACAGTTGTTAAACAAGATAAACAAACTAGTTTAAATGGTTTACCCGTTATTATTCTGGAAAAATGAGTTAATAATTTTTTTTAATAGCTCATATGTACTCGTATATTTTCCCCGGCTTTTGAAGAGCCCACAAGCAGGATATTACCAACTACCGACCCATTGCTAACCTTTTCTGCATAATTTGGATTAAAGGTTTCCAATTTGTACTGATCTTTTAGATTATATCCTACTAGGAAGATCGCTACTGGTGTATTTTCGTTATTGTTTATCCAAACCAAGTATGTTACGGCCACTTTGGATGTTTCACAAGGATCACCTTAGTCTTTTAGTTTCTATCTGAACTATCAATTATGTTGTTAATATTATAAAGAACTTCCACATTTCTGTCTTTACCGATGTCGTACCTAGATTTTAAGATTTTCAGGACCCAATGGGCAATGATCCAACATTCCTAGCGACTCGAACGCCACACTGGAAAAGTTAACAGCTTATCTATCATCCTGATGACTTTCTTCTTGGTCAGATGGATGGATTTACATACTATCGATGGTCGTTCATATTGAAAGCTATTTTTGCCTAACATTGGAAACATTCTGTAGATGAAGCCATAGCATATAAAACACAATAACACAATAGATAAGATATTTTTCGTTACCCTGGTTATTGGTAAAGACCATTAAATGGGGAAAAATCACATGCAGACATTTTAACGCTTAAGATGAACCCAAGGCGCATTAACTTCTAATAAACCTACCCGATTGGATTCCTACGTCTGCAAGTTACCGGTAGAGCAAGAGCTAATTCCAATATACATTCATATATTCAGCATTCAACACCACACAGATGAAAGGAGAATATTACAAAAGCATGTCAACATCAAAGTGAACGTATGTTAATGAAAACATTAACTCGTAGAACATTTCTTTTGGACAGCGGAGCAGTGATCCACGGATTAGTAGAAATATTCTTGGTAGAGTTCGAAGGTTTCCAGGGTAAACAATATGATGCGTTCCAAAAATAAATTACCTACCGCATGCTGGAAATTAAAAATTAATTACATCAAGATAAAATCGATATAATAGTCTACCGTGAAGAAATTGAAGAAGATATAGGCGGATAGTACAATAGTAGACGAGCGATATCGACAGACAAATGAGCTAACATTTTAGAATAAGATTGAGGTACAAAAATCGCTAAAATATATTAAAGATGAGACTTCTAAAGCAGAATGTCGAAATTTTTAATAGATGGGAAGAGTACTTTAACGCGTTACTAAACGAAGAGGAACCGACATATCTTACGGAAGCTCAAGTTAGAAAAACCCTAAAAAGAATGAATGTCAATTACCATTTGATTAATGAACGTTAATCGGAAATCTTGGATTTATGTGGCTTAAGATTTTACTGAAGAAAATTATGATATGCGAAAACTGAGGCCTATAGATGGGAATCCTTTAATAAATTTTAGGTTAGAATTTGGGGTAAAATATCTTAACCAATCAGTTGTGCGTACCATGGATCCGATAATCTCAGACCTTGGATATATGGCCACTGGTTGGAAGGAAATTGTTGTACCGGCATTATTGAGGCAACGAGATATTCTATGTTTAGATGTACCTTGTTTACTATAAGTTGACCATATTCTGAATTTACAGGCTCAAAATGATTGATGTATCATGGTCGTTTATTTTCTTGGTTATTGATACAAATCACGACACACGATTGAGACCCTTGATCAATCAGGTCTCGTACGAGTTTCTTTTGTTTCTTTTGTTCTTGTTGTCCAATTTTCATCCTCACTATGGCTATAGTTTATAATACCACCCTGTCCTTTTAATTATTGCATGCAGTAGCAATTTCTGTTGTCTTTAACGTTTCCTCACTTTCCTGCTACTAAGATGGTTAAACTCTCCAAACAGCATATCATTTCGTTACCGATTCAACATAATATTGATTTCTGGACCACATCCATTCGGGGTTTCAGTTTCATACTCCAAAACATCTTGCAGTTGAAATGTTGATGATATTTACTGCAAGCAATGCATTTTATCTGTGTAACTGTAATTGTGCAATTATATTGACCTCATCAGAAAATCTGGGATAAAATAGCTAGCGCTCCACTCCGGAAAGTTTTCGACTCCAACAGCGCGGTAGAAAATGGCCTCATATAAGATGGCGCACAAAAGTGAAAGTTAACTCGATCAGCTTCGTGTGCGTAACTGACAGCAGAAGAAAAACCGCGCTAGCTGAAGAAGTATGCCAGCTGAGATGCAAATCTACTACGAACTAAGCACTATTTAAGGAAGCAAGTAAGCATTTGACTGAATTTCTCGATTGTTTTGACAGCTCTTTTCCAATCCTCAAACTGAAGGCATTTTCCTTTCACTTTGATTTTATTATATGGACTGATTTCTATTTAAAAACATAAGACCCTGGAGTATTGTCTTTAGGTCCACATTAGGGACCCATAAATGTACCCTTCGCCGCACCCAAAAAAGTCATTTCAGTCCTATGTTATTCATCCTAACAATAAAAATATGAACTATTAAAATCTTGAGGCATATTTTGTCTCCCGCAGATTATTTTCGGCTGCGAGGAGACCTAAATGGGTTTTTCATTTTGTACCTGAAAATTTTCTTCGAGCTCATAGACTCCAAAAACTTCTTAAAACTCTGCTGAACCTATTCCCATTGTCATATAAATTCATGCTTTAGGTTTTTCTGGGACAACGATCTAAGCTTCCGTGTAACTCCGATATATGTATATACCGTAACATTTTTATATACGTCTCTGGTATTTTTGGTATTTAGGCGCCATCCAAAGAATATTTATCCTCTGTCGAAGTGGATGAAGATAATATGCTTATCCATAAATTTTTAATTGTTTTGTATGTCGATCAGCTTCCTACAAACCGCATTAACTGCCAGGCAGTTAAATAATACTGTGTTGCCGATTGGGAACTCTCTCCTATATTATTAAAGCATGTTGCAATTTTTCAAGTCGCCTTTATATAGTGGAACAGAGATGATGCCCTCGCTTTAATAGTAGGGTACCCTAGCACCTCTCATAATTTCATTGAACAAAGTGTTTTCGTTTGTTTCAAGTACATATATTGTAGTAAAGTTGTTCGTATGTTGATTTGATCTGATAAAGACTGAGTATAGGTCTCCACTAGATTTTTGCTTATTCTTTATGATAAAAAACGACGTTGTAAGCATAATACGGTAATGACCACCAAGGAACACCAATGAAAAATGTCAGAATTTTATTAAACCATCTTATTTTTATTAAAGTATCTATCAAAATGAATTCCGCACTTAAAACAGTCACTTTTATTTATAATTGCTGGCATCATCTAGTGCAACTTTCACCTAACTTTTACGCATAAACTAAACTTAGGCTTCTCCAAATTTGCTTCAAGATCCGCACAAGTTGTTTTATTGTGGCTATTCTTAAGCATCTGCCTTATTAAGGACCACACATTTTCTATTGGACTAACATCAGGGCTTTTGGACGGGCAATCTAGCGTCTCTATACTATTTTCCTCATTCCAACACGTGCAGAGGCGACGTTATACTTTTACAAAATACCGAGGAAAAAACAATGTGCGATCGGCAATTAAATTCAGAAAATAATTTGGCCACAAATATGTGTATGTTAGTACAGTAGAACAAATAATTTAACGCACGTTTTTCTGAAACACACTGTACATACTCGTACAAATGTGCATTTATTATATCCTATCGACAAAATTTTAAATGTATATTACAGGAGTTCAAATACTTATAAATGTTAACCTTTGTTTCGGCTTCAAAACATATGAATTCGAATTAAGGACTTCACCGAGTTTTTCATTGTAGGAGTTGGTGACAACTCAGTTGACTGAGCATGTCATCTTTCTTATTGTCACCTTCACTTTGCCGCTTTATGATGAATTGTGAAAATCTCTTCCACTGGAATCTGAGTATCGGAGTTCGGTCGCTAGTTCATTGCTATGATATGATATTCTCAGTGTAAGTTTTAGGTCAAACACTATGTAGTAGTGCAGTCTATAGAACTTGGAATGGTAAGGAAATTCTTAATTCAAGTCGTCCTTAATTTTTGTTTTTCTTTTGTTTTTTTTTTTTTTTTTTTTATTTTAAATTCCTTGAAATTGTCCTTGCTATAACAAAAAATTGTCTTATATTGCATCATATGTTTTTCGCTGGCCACTAGCAGGCGACACTTATTTGCTTTCTTAAGTTTGCTTAACACTCTATTCTGTGTCCACTAATTTGTTTTAATTTTCGGTCTTTTTTATGTTGTTGTTCTTGTGTTGCACAAATTGTATAAATCTTCAAGTAGTCCAAAATTTTTTTAATGGATTTTTTTTTCTCCTTATAAAAAGCAGTGGGGGGAATCTAGAGGATGTACACGGGAGGAGATGTTAGCCTTTTACGATTCAGAAGGCAATGTTCCTCTACATTCAGCTGTACATGGAGGTGATATAAAAGCTGTGGAGCTATGTCTTAAATCTGGAGCAAAGATATCAACCCAACAATATGATCTATCAACTCCGGTTCATCTGGCTTGTGCACAGGTAAAATAAACACATGAAACATAAACACATGCGATTACAAACTCTTACAAGATGTCACTTGGAATTAGTCATCAATGTGAAAAATATCCATTTTTCTTCCTCTGCATGTATTATTTACAAAAAAAAAAAAATCTAATATGACTATGTTATACAGACGAGCAGATTGATATACTCCCAAACAGGTATCTTTAAGTTTGTAGAGGCGATTTGTTTCCACATATGAGAGCTCGTTTTCCTTTTCCTTGAAATTGGTTGGAGTTCAGAATAAATTACTTTTTATGCGATGTGAAGAGAATATTTTACCGGATGCCGGAAAGAAAACATTTTGATTTGATATGCTTTAAATCTTCGTTCCTTTGTCGCAAATTATTGTTGCAATTTGTGAGTTTGCTTTAGAACTTTTGGTATTTGTGTGTAATAATAATTTAATAGAAATTGGTAAGCGTAATTTAGAAGGTGCTGATTCTAAGGAAAAATTTTGGATGATTATTAACGACATACTAGTACTCCTGTACATAAATACAGTTATGCAAATGTGGTAGACTGGAATATTGAATCATTTACTGGATACCTGAAAGATATCAGCTGAACACTCCTTTTGAAACATGATGAATATCTTTGATTTAGTCTAGACGTACCTTTTCGTTTGTCTGACGTCCCTTCTCGCCACTGTTGGCTTTTAAAAATAATCGAAAACTAATTGGGTTATTGGGGTACAAGGGACCCTAAAGTAATAAGTCCCCTTTGAATTCACAAACCTCTCCTGAAAGTGAGTGTGATAGTGAGCCTGATAGTAATACCAGGGTTAATACCAAATAATTATCACACAAAAAAATTTTTTCTCTAGACACGACTTTGTCATCCTATTGCTTAAAATGCAGCCTTCTGAGTAGGTCCATGTCTGTCTACTTACTCCTACTAACTTCCTCAAAGAAACCAGGACATAATATTACAACTGCCACTCAAAGAAGCTAAGTTAGCTTCATCCGCTCTAAAGAGTATTCATGCCTCTGTACCATCTAACAAGATAGGAATGATCAGGGTCTAGCAAAGTGACTTCATTCTATCTTGAACAGCACATGACAAAAGTTATACTTCACTTGATCTCCCCGATGATTTCATTAATATTACTGGAACTAACTGCAGAATCTAGGTAGATAAATTGCTTTAAAGGATAAATAAATTCCTGGTGTGATAGTTCGGACTAACCAAGATACAGAAAAAGGCGATCTACGATTTTTCATCGACTCCGAACGGCGAGAGATTGGGAGACTTTATCGTAAGCAGAAGATTTCACTTTCCAAGGTTTGTCACTGCCTGCTGAGAGGGATGTGACGATTGTGAAAATTTTTCAGCATTTTTGGTGTTGACGGAGTTTTGAACCCAGGCCTTCTTGCGTAGTAGTCGCATTTTTAAATTTATAAATTGCATTGTCACCTCAAAACTAAATACATGTGTCCATTTTTGATGGCAGAAAACATTTTGTTTTGCTTTCATTGACCATTGAAATCTTTACTGCTGCCGAATTGACAGCCACCTAGTTTTTCCATCATAGTAATGTAGTTGCTTATGCGAGAAGTTGAAGATTTTTGAAATACGGTACCTCTACTGGCATCTTGTGAGAAACGAAGAAGCACAATGTTAAAGAAGTCACAGCGCATAGCGTGCCGTACTTGACAAATAAACGAGTTTAACTCGTTTAACCAGATATGACTCTGTATATACTAAAATCGATGAAGAGGTGGTGGTTTTCTTGGATTATATACAAGATCTACGGCGAATATTGGGTCGGCAATGACGTAACCAAGTCTATAAGCACAAGTACCATCTGTGAACTATCAGCTATTGCAATCGGTTGAAGACGTTCGGATAATATGGCTTCAAACATCTTCTATGTTAAACCAATCACTTTTTTTTTTTTTTGGTTTTCGGATGTGATGTTGTGAATGTTGTGTTGAGACAGCTATACAGAAGGCATCAAGGGGAGGTTATAACGCTATTTTCCCAAGCATCATCATCGTGGCCATCACCTTTTCGCCCGAAGGCACGTTCTTCACCTTCTTTGGAACACGTTTACCGATTGATCTTTTTTCACTGGTGTGTAACAATGAATTCATGTCTCATCAACGGTCACAAAACGACGTCGAAACTCCCCCGAATTATGATTTAACAGGGCCCAGCACGTCTTTGACTGCGCTTGCTCTTCGGTGTGAGGCACCCATCACGCGGAGAGCTTTTTCATGTCCAAAGTCTCGTGCAGAATATAGCTAACGTGTTCAGTTTAGATGCCTGCAATTTCAGCCAATTCGCGAATTTTCAATCGGCAGCGCTAACCGTTTTTGGGCCACCTAGGCGCGTTTTTTTTTTTTTTTTAAGAAAGAACTTCTTGGGCTTTATTTCCTCGCAGGTTTTGCCACTGAAAAACAAGATTCGAATCACGGAGTGATCTTTTTCCGTGGTCGCAAAAAACATTAACACGATGTTTTGGAATAGGTGTCAAAACAAAACTAAGCGACTGATTGTCACCAGATTTTGACAGACAAGCTGAAAAGTTATACTTATGATAGAATACTCATTTTGGCCCAGTAGCGCTACCTATTTTCCAATCCGGGTACTCGTACTAGTACTTCAATCACTAGTTTTGTGGATAAAAAATATGATATGACACTGATTACGTTTGATTACTGATTTGCATTGCGGTTATGGTGGGGGTAAGCAAGTGTTGCCCTCCATGTGGCATCGTATCTGAAATACACGTTGTTTAACTCACTGCTTAACGCAATCAATAGTTTTGGCTTCTTTTTATCAAACAGCTTTAATAAAACCAATTACGATATATCCAATGCGTCGGTTGTCCGGTTGAAAAAGCTTTTACGAAAATACGTCACTGCTGCTTTTACCAGACTCCAAGTAAGTGACTGTCTCAGCTGCATTGGGGCTTTCTCTAGCATATCTGGCTCTCCTTAAAAACCACCAATAAATCTTTCTCTCTTTAATGTTCACATCATGGGTTGCACTCTCAAAACCATCTTTCGTTCGTGGTTTTCGATACAACATGCACTGGAGTTTTTATGACCTTACACGCCGACTGTATTTTGATTCTGATTTGATAGATATTGCGTCCGTTGCAATGACACCAAACCTACTGTTGTTTGCGAAAATACAGATGGCTGCAAAACCGATATAGGATGTGTCGCTGGTTTCTTTCCCTAGGACGACAACGTTAGATTTTACTCCACGTTAGGAAAACTTACGTCTGTTTTCCATTTAGACATATACGTAATCTATCTTGATGGCAATGAACTAATACGTGAAGAATCAATGGCGGGGGCGAAGTCTCTGCTTCCGTAGGGACAGCTACGCTTAAAGCCTTGATAAGCTCCTATACGACTTTTAAGCTAGTACAAGAATGCAAGACCTTTCTGAGTGCAGCCCGAAGGCGGAATTCACTGAGACTTGTTTGGGTCCTAGATCACAATGGGATCACGAGAAATGAAATCGCCGATAAACTAGGCAAGGCTAGGACGCAAGTTTTTCATTGCCCGAAACTACGAAAATACTGCCTGCGTCCTCGATTAGAGCTTCCATTGACAGTTGGGTTTCATAAATGAATAACTTTTGACAGCAACCTTCGCCAGGTTGCCAGAAAACAAAAATAATGCTTCTCGAAGTCTCTAAGAAGTTAGCGACTTTCCTACTGTCCCTCAGTGATAATCATATGAAAGTACGAAAATTTTTATTAATGGGCACTTTCTGTTAAGCAAAAATGCAACAAAATATGACATTTATTCAAACGATGTCAGAAGAAGCTATTATCCATCTTATCTGAACATGCCCTGCTTTTTTCTAAAAAAAAAAAAAAACATGGTGTCGATGTCGTCTGCGTATCTCAGCAGCATCGCTCTTTGCGCACTGTCTGTTTAGACAGCACACTGCAGATCCAACGTAAAAGCGCAACTTCTTAACGAAATCTGGTAAGAAAAGCTTATTTTTGGAAGTTGTTGGATCAATCTTGGCAGAATTTCGAATTCGGCCGTCGTCTTACTCGTATATAACATAGCTGAAGACGATTAATCTATGTAATGAGATGAGGAAAAAGTAATGGGTTTCGATTTGAGATTCATAAGATTTTTCTAGTATTTATTCAGCTGAAGCCACACCGGTTCTTTCCGGTTAATGATTTGCAGAATACACACAATACATATATATACACAACTATTGCCTTGGATAGGATATTATTGCTCTTTATAGTCGCTGACGATGGCATGCTTAAGAATCTGATATTCAGTATCTTTCATTGGGTTATTCGTAGCACCTGTTTATTCAACCTTTAGGTTGTTGTAACAAGAAAACGTTTAAAGTGGACGTTTGCTTCCCTGAAGTATATTCGTTGCCCTCAATTTCTACCAGTAGTAAAGAAAACTTCGCCTTAAGTAGCGCACAGATATGAAAGGAAACCTCAACCACCCTGTATTGTAATTGACCTAAGACTGGATAAGTTTATTGATTGTGGCTCAGATCCACCCCAGACTGTAACGTCATATTAGTAAACAAATATATCTATATCTATGGTAATGTGTTGTTAGACAGACGACGCGAGGTCGAATTTATTACATCTTTGTCAGTAGGTTGTGTTTTTTAAAAGGTGATCAATATCAACTAACCGTAAATGTTCGCTTCTAGGTACATCAGAAGATATGTATATGTACGTGATTTGATTTGTAAAGATTATTAAGTATCTAACCTGGAGAATAAATAAAATTCAGCATCGCGCTCAAATTTAAATAGCTGTCCAAGGAGCACAACCTTAAGAAGTTATGATACGATTCAATTAAATAAATTTTAGATTTTGAGCGCTTTCTCCTATATTAACACAAACAATAGTTTTGATTTTTTTATTTTTTATTTATTTAACTTTTTACTTATAGGGCGCTATTGACATAGTGAAACTAATGTTCACCATGCAACCTCTAGAAAAGAAAATTTGCCTCGTCTGCACCGATGTTCAAAAGATGACTCCACTACATTGTGCTGCAATGTTTGATCATCCAGAAATTGTTGAATACCTAGTTGCCGAAGGTGCCGATTTAAATGCGCTCGATAAAGAGCATCGTTCACCTCTACTACTTGCTGCCTCACGCAGTGCGTGGAAGACCGTCCATATTCTTATTCGTTTAGGAGCGAATATTTGCATTAAAGATGCTACCGCCCGAAATGTACTTCATTTCGTCATAATGAATGGGGGTCGTTTGCCAGATTTTGCCGAAGAAGTCAATAAAATTCAGTCAAATTGTCAATTAGTACTACTGCTCAATGAGAAAGACACTACCGGATGTTCTCCACTACATTATGCCAGTCGAGATGGACATATCCGTTCATTGGAAAATCTCATCAGACTGGGAGCTTGCATTAATCTTAAAAACAACAACAACGAAAGTCCATTGCATTTCGCAGCCCGATATGGACGTTACAATACCGTCAAACAATTACTGGACTCTGAAAAGGGTTCATTCATAATCAACGAAAGTGACGGCGAAGGTCTCACCCCATTGCATATTGCTTCACAACAGGGACACACCAGGGTTGTTCAGTTGCTGCTAAATAGGGGTGCATTATTACATCGTGACCATAATGGAAGGAATCCCCTCCAGCTGGCAGCAATGTCAGGATACACACAAACAATTGAACTTCTACATTCTGTACATTCACATCTATTGGATCAAGTTGATAAGGACGGGGTACGTATACAAGCCACAAAAAAAATGAGAGTATCTTTTCTGTTTGTTATTTTTTATTTATTATTATTATTTTTTTTTTTTTAATTTAGAATACAGCTTTGCATTTAGCTACAATGGAAAATAAACCCCATGCAGTAGCCGCACTTCTATCGATGGGGTGTAAACTCCTCTATAATCACATGGATATGAGTGCCATCGACTATGCCATATACTATAAGTATCCCGAAGCTGCCTTGGCAATGGTAACTAACGAAGAGCGCGCTGGCGAAGTGATGAGACTGAAATCGGATAAACATCCCTGCGTAACACTAGCGCTAATAGCTTCCATGCCAAATGTATTCGAAGCCGTTCAGGATAAATGCATCACAAAAGCAAACTGCAAAAAGGATTCAAAAAGTTTCTACGTAAGTTGAAAATGTCTTTTCTCTTTTACCGATTAAATTGTTGCACACCTTTAGCTTTCAAATAAATTTCATGGAAAACAACTACGTAATTAATTGTTTAAAATAAAAAATAAAAAATTCTAAAAATTTATTTAGATAAAATATTCATTCGCGTATCTCCAATGTCCGTTTATGTATTCCCAAATTGACGAAAAAACCGGAGACCCAACTGAGGTATCCGATTATCCGATACCATTGCCAGCCTTAAATGTAAGAGCGGTTTTAATTGTAATAAACATTTTTTTTTTTAGCTTTTAAGTTTTTTTTTTTTATGTTTTCCTTCTTTTTATGGTTCTTACGTCTTCTGTTTTTGGATCATAGATTTTTAATTCGATTTTATTTAATTTATCTATCGGTTAATTGATTCGCTTAAGCCAGTATTTCAGATAGGTAAGCACATTAGCACTCTGGCCCAGGATACTTTCACCACCTTAGTGTTAGAATCAGACAGATAATGTCATTTATATTATTACGATTATTTTTTTATAATAATTTTAGATCAAGTATTCATTTTGGCCATTTCAAAAGTCACCAGAAGAAGTTGAGAAAAAACGCATCCAACTTAATGATCCAACATGGCTTGAACCGCCACTCATTGTGGTTAATGTGAGTTAATTGTTATTTGGAAGATGCTTTTGCTTTTAACTTTAACATTCTGATGAGTTATCAAATTGTCAAAATTATATGTATTGTTTTGTCAAGTGTTTAACTGTTGCACTTTTTAACTAGATGTTCTCGATATAGTTGATTTGGTGTCTGATCACTAAGCTGTCGAAAACTGATTTTAAGCACTGATACCAATTGTCTATTAGGTTATTGCGCATTTCTTTAAATGTTCATTCTCGTTTGATATTTATGTGTTTAGTGTCAAAAACAATTATGACAATAACAGTTTTTTCGTGCGGTATGTATACTTCTCTAAAATGCCTTACATTTTATCATAGACCAGAAATAAAAGATAGCCTCAAAGAAAAGAGTCTCTTACTTCCGCAGTAACAGCTGACACGCAGAGTCCAGCTGGCATGATCTGTCGCCAGCTGCCTCAAGCGCAGCCCTCCAAATTGGTTGGGGTCCACTTCTTTTCTACTCGTAGAGTTTAAAAACAGCTCTCGTCCTTGTCTTGTCTTGTTTGGCTGCATGTAATTGCCTACATTCATCGTCAAAACAGATGTTTCTTTGTGGCTTCCAATCACATCGTATCCTGGTTCCAACAATGTGAATATCTGAGTCGAGTATGACTCTGAGAGAGATTATGTATTGTCTAGGAGTTCATAGAATTCATCTTGAATGCTATTATCATTATCCTCTTAAGGAGCAAAAATGCAAATCAGGCTTGTAGGTATTACCGAATTTGGCCTTGATACGGATTACTATGAGGCGTTCAACCTGAAGGGTTGACAAAGGGTCCTGCTAAACAGTTTGGTGCCAGTAGCCTCGCTGAGATTATAAGAGCCGTCGTTGGCCTATTCAGGCTCTTTCACAGCCATTTCTCCTCCAGGGTTTCGACACCAGCATGGAACTCCCTTTAGACCTCGATTCTGAATAAGTAGAAGTAGCTTAAAATGACAAGAGACGTGAATGGTGCCATATACATATGGCCTAGTGCATAGTGCAGTCAGAGGTGATTGGGTTCTATGCTTCAATACGTGGAGATGAGAATAGGAGTTAATGGGCAAGGACACAAATGAGTGCGAGAATCTAGGCCTTGGCGCACACCGGGCTGTCGAGTCATTTATTTTTTATTTTTTATCTTTTTTTAAGTATCTTCATAAATAGCTTGACCACGATTTTTTTTCCTAATCGGTTTGTAGTAAGCATCTCTGAAGTCATAATAAAAGGCTCTCGATAAAAAAGTTAAAAGGAGTTTAAAAGCACGAGTGGAGTGATAAGGCGATCACCGAGCGTCCTGTTAAGAATATCATCTCGGAAGAAGTACGGCCCAATGACACCTCCGGCATGAGGTGGCGCCAACTTTTCCATGTGGGCGCACTTTGCACATTGTTGTCAGCTGAACTTGTCTTATGTTGACCGTAAAAACGGCATATAGATGAATCACCTCTTATCGTCAGAGAGTAATGTAACATAAATAGTATTGTCCTGTCACTCAAATTTAAGCCTTTTCCCTATCGTGATATTTTAGCCAAGAAAATTTATTTATCAAGCTCTGTGGGTATCTGTTGACAGGAATCTTAGAATAAAGATAACTTCCACAGGATTTTCGCAATTATATATGATGACACTTTTTTCCATCATAAACCGATTTTTGTGGTTTATCTTATTTTTAGTTGTTATTTAATTTATTTTTTATTTATTTATTAAAATTTATTTTATTGCAACTGAGTGTCATTTATTTTATTAATTTGAAAAGCGTAATATTTAACGTAAAACACACTTCATCTCTAGACAATGGTTAATCACGGCCGAGTGGAGCTGCTCGCACACCCATTAAGTCAAAAGTATCTACAAATGAAATGGAACTCTTACGGAAAGTATTTTCATCTAGCAAATCTTCTTTTCTATTCAATTTTCCTACTGTTTGTTACTATTTACTCGTCGATGATGATGAATAACATTGAAACCAATAACGTGACGGCTTTCAACACTCCGAGGTTTCTGTCAGGGTAAGTATTTCTCTTTAATTCATCCAATCTAAGGATATTTGTGGGAAATCCTTTTAATCGAGTTTGGTTTCTATTTTCAGATTGGAAACGAACTTTTCGTTTTGGTCCAATATGTATGCCAGTCATGATGTTGAACATATACAACGAACTACGGGAATTGTCGTTTGTGCCATTGCCATTGTAGTGTACATTACATTGAATTCGTTGAGAGAGCTTTTACAAATGTACCAGCAGAAGATACACTATATTTTGGAAATTGTAAATGTTGTATCATGGGTTCTCTACATATCCACATTAATCATGGTAGTGCCAGTGTTTGTTAATAGCGGTCGCATAACTAACATACATTATTCTGCTGCATCAATAGCGGTATTCCTATCATGGTTTCGGTTGCTGTTATTCCTGCAACGTTTCGATCAGGTTGAGAAGAAATTTCATTTAACTAAAGTACATATATTAGAAACTTATGACTATCCTTTAGGTGGGCATATACGTGGTGATGTTTTTAGAGATACTTCAAACGCTCATTAAAGTGTTAATGGTGTTCTCGATACTTATCATTGCATTTGGATTGGCATTTTATATTCTTTTATCGAAGGTATGTATTTTGAATTTTAAGGGGCACCGCCAAAATAAAAAAGGGATTTTTGGTAATTTGTTTTAAAAAAAACAACTAATGCATTAAATTTTAAAATTTGGAGAATATATTTATACATAAATAATGAATACACACTGAAATTTTCAAAGTCACAAAAAAGGTCCTTCAGTGCTGCAATGATTGCGGCCTTCACCGTAGCTGAAATCAGAAAACAAAAAAGATTAATAAACAATGAAATATTGTCTATACAATGACCCACAATTGTGAAAAAAAATTTAAATTTAACAACGTGACAGAATTTAAAAGAAAAAATCGAATTTTTCCAGAAAATTTGGTGATTTTTGGCCAGCTAAAATTACGTTTTCCATACAATCGAAAAACTTGAGGGTCATTGTATAGTGAAATATATACAAAATAAGCTAAAAAAAAAAAATTAAAGCAATCGGATGATTTGTCTTTGAAATACAACTGCAGCAAATTTGAAACATGTAGTTTCGAGAAAAATGCGTTTAAAGATAAAATGATTGATTTCTGACCGCTGAGCGGCTACTCTTTAGAAGGCTGTAATTCAAAAACTGGTTAAAATATTCATTTGAAATTTTCGTATGTTGTTTTTAAAGATATAGGCTATCGAAAATTTTACACTAGGCGTTCCACTCAATTTAATTAGATAACTTTTCCATTCATAGCTCTACGTATATTTTAAGATAAAAGTAACCCCTATATGAATAATTCCACGCACACTGCTTCCAAGTCTCAAGTCAACCGTCATGCGTTTGTGCTTAAAACGGAGGCTCAGTCTTTTTTTTTCGGCTATTGCGAGCTTGCAATTTTCTCGAGGTTATCGCGTCGATATAGTGAAAGTATTCAGCTTCTTTTATTATATTCCTATACCACACTTGCCCTACTGGTTAAAAAAGTTCAATAACTGCTATACTTTTATTACTTACGGTCATTTCGCTTATTGTTTGGTTCGATTTATCAAAAGTGTAGCGCTCCCATTATTCCGATTTGAGTTCTGTTTTTTTTTTTTGTTAAGTTGGTACATCTGTTGTTGACATTCCCTCTAAATATTAGCATCATAGCTTGACATTTGCAAAAGTTACGTAGCCAAGGGTACATCTATCTCTGTGTGCGTTGCCGATTTTTTACAATTTTAGAAATGGATTTAGATTTGCAACAACGAACTTGTATTAAATTTTGCGTAAAAAACGGATTTAATGGTGTACGAACGTTTGAAATTTTGGGAAAGTGTTTCGGCCACGATTCTCTAAAGAAAACGTTTACGTCGTTTACCAGTGGCACGACCAGTTCAAAAGTGGTCGTGAGTCAATCGAAGATGATGAACGCAGTGGCAGACCATCGACATCGAAAACCGACGAAAACATTGATGAAGTAAAAGAAATGTTGATCAATAACCGCAAATTAACCATCAGAGAGATAGCGGAGGACTTGAACATTGCCTATGGATCGGTCCAAGACACTTTGGTTACTGAATTGTGTACCAAAAGACCTCAATTTCATGCAAAAAAGAGACCGTGTTGACGTCGCAAAAGAGATGATTTACGAGGCTGAATCCGATCACACATTCGTCAAAAGGATCATTACTAGAGACGAGACGTGGGTTTATGAGTACGACATGCAATCCAGACATCAGGCAAGTGAATGGCGTTCACCAAACGAGCCGAGACCAAAACCACCACGTCGTTTTCATTGAAAAAAGAAGGCAATGCTCACGGTTTTCATGAATTACAACGGTGTAGTGCATCATGAATTTTTTCCAGACGGCCAGACAGTAAAGAAAGAGTATTATTTGGGCGTTTGAGACGTTTGTGTGAAGCAATTCGCCGAAAGAGACCAGAATTGTGGGCAGAAAACTCGTGGATTTTGCACCAAGATAACGCACCGTCGCACAATGCCATCATTATTCGTAATTTTTTGACGAAAAATGCAATAAATACCACCCAACAGCCACCGAATTCACCTGATTTGGCTCCCTGTGACTTCTTTCTGTTCAATCGAGTTAAAAAAAACTCATACGGGGAAAGCGTTTCAGCGGCCGAGAGGAAGTAATGGAAAATCTCAGGAAGCACTGATGGACATACCGAAAACCGAATATAAAAAAAGTTTGGAGGATTGGATCAAGCGCTGGCATAAGTGTGTTGCAATCAATAGGGATCACTTTGAAGGGGACAATATAGATTTAGATGAATAAAATTGTATTTTTGATTTTCCGAATAAGTTCCGAGAACTTGTATTACGCCGTCATACGGCTCACAACCGTAGATATATACCATATATGTTATACAGAAGAGATCAAAATGTGTGACGAACCAACTAAAGGTTGACGACAATAACAAACGAAATATCACTATAGCAAGCAATCATCTCAATATACACAAGGGAATATGACGGTCTCTGGATCATGAAACGCTAAATCAAATTGATCACATTGAGATAGACGTACTCTGTATTCTGTGCATTCTCACCTTGGTGAAAACAAAGAAGAACTGCTGTGAGACGATTTAGAGTAGAAAAGCTCCAATCGCAAGAGACTGCCGTAATCTCCGTCGAAGGCATATACCGAGATCTCACAATAACTCCTATACCGCCAGCACCATTAAAGACTACGCAACTGATGTGCTGGTTTTTACTCGATAAATAATGCCGGCAAGTACATATTGCTAGGCAAGAAGCCTATCAAGAGCTGATCGTGAGCTCTACGAGCAGAACAAACGGGAAAAACATCGGCCTCCCCAAAAGAAGAAATAAGATCACGAGAAGTGCGCGATTGAGAGGTTGTACTTCCACGTACGGAAGTTTTACCAGCAGGTAAAAAAACATGTCAAGACAAGAAGATCCATACAGAATATGAAAAACTTTTTCTGTAGATTATATAACGGCGAAAATGCCCAACATTCCACTGTCAGACAGAATAGACCATTCAACTTAGACGTTGGTGGCCAAAACTTCCATCCACCTAACCAAAACGAAGAAAAGATAGCAATATTTAAGCTGAAAACCAACAAAGCAGCTGGACCGATGTATTTAAAGCTGTCGGAAATGACTTTATGGAGAGCATGCACTTCTCAAAAGACTATATGCCTGATAAATGGAATTTCAGCACCCTATGCCTGATCCACAAAAATGGAGACACTTCGACTATAGAGATACACGTCTCCTCAACATAGGATAAAAGGTCTTATCTTTCATATTGTGGGAACTTCTGAAATTCTCCGCCAACAACCTGATTAGTCCCTGTCAGTGCGATTTCAGACCAGGAAAGTCCACAATCCACCGGTAGATCCGGTTTGAATCCGCCAAATTGAAAATATTCAAGACGTCCAAGTCGATGACGATTGAAACAGTTCCCTGCTCCCTCAAGGTCGGTAATGACTCAACCGAAACCTTTGATCTCAAAAAAGTATTTAGACAAGATAACGTGCTGTCACGTGACTGTCACTATATATTTAAAAAAAAAAAAATAGCGAACACTGGTGGAAGAACACAATCTTTTAAAAGTCTATGCAACTACTAGCAAATGCCGACAATATAGACATAATTGGAAGAGCTCAGTGGGCTCACCACGTTAGTGGGCTCACGTTCGTTAGTATTGAAACGAAAGATATCAAAATGGGTTTAGCCGTAAGTAAGGGCAAAACCAAGTGTATGCCATCAACAAAAAGGAATGCACAACCTCGACGAATTTCGTGCTAGTAACGACCTTTCTCAACCTTGGATCTGCTATCAATTCTGCCAAAAATACCTCAGCAGAAATAAAACGAAGAATCACTGTTGCTAATCGCTGTTTTTTTGGTCTAAGAAGGCAATCTTAAGGCCATGGACCATATTGAAAGCAAATGAAGATATCATCACAGCCACCGGCGTGGCTCAAGCGGTAGTGTATTGGCTTTCAAATCGGAGGTACGGTGATCAAACACATCAAACACACTAATAATTTAGTCTCCTCAATAATTGTTGGATGTCACCCATGGAGCAAAATAGCCACTGAGCCCAGACATCTTTCTTTCTCATTCTGCATCATTTTTCAAAAAACTTAACTCATGCTTTGGCATCATAAGTGTAGTCATACCCACTTGAGTGTTAACTAAAATAAAAAATCGGTCCCATTTGCGTTGACGGGCTTTGGAACAGAAGATTCAACTACGAACTTTGATCTGATCTGATCTATCAGAAAATAAGGTATCAGTCGTCTGAGATGGATGGGGCATGTAAAGCGAATGGACACCCACAGAGTCGTCGAATCTATCCCGAAGGGATACAACGCAGTAAAAGAAGACCTCACAACACAGCAGTAGAAGGGGACCTCACCCAACTTGGAGTGCCCATCGCACTAACTGGAAAGGCTTGTTAGTTAGGGCCAGGTTCACTCTGAACAATAACTCCACCTAAGCAAGTAAGTATGTTCCTCATCCGCTTTTAATGAAATCAAAGTCTCCGCATCATTGATAGACGAGGATAAGAATTATTATATTGCAGATTGTACGAAAAAGGGCTTTGTTACATATTATATTTACTTTCTTGCGTCTTGATTGAAAGTTCGGCTTATGCTCGCATTAGTGTGCAGGTATATTATTGGGTCTATAACTTGTATTATTCCATTGGAACAAGCGTTGGAAAGCTACTGTCATTGTACGTCATTTCAGTATATGTCATTCATTTAAAGCGTAAACAACAATAATTTTTTTTCACTCAAAATGTCGAACTTTGTGCCAGAAAAAATGTTTTTGCGGGGAGTTCTTCTTCATTACTTTAATATGAAGAAAACTGCTACCGAAAGTCATCGTATTTTGGTGGACGTTTATGGTGAACATGCGCTAGCTGAGCGAACGAGCCAAAGGTGGTTTGCACGATTTAAAAGTGCTGATTGTGGCTTGGAAGACGATGAACGTCTTTGAAGTTTGAAGATGAAGAACTGGAAGCATTACTCTATGAAGATTGTTGCCAAATACAAGAAGAGCTCGCAGAATCTTTGGGTGTCACACAAACAGCCATTCCAAAACGTTTAAAAGCAGCTGGATATATTCAAAAGCAAGGAAATCGGGTTCCACATAAACTCAAGCCGAGAGACGTCGAAAGGCGGTTTTGCATGTCCGAAATGCTGCTGGAACGCCACAAAAGGAAGTCAATTTTGCATCGGATTGTTACTGGTGATGAAAAATGGATCCATTACGACAACCCCAATCCTATGTGAAACCCGGCAAACCAGCCTAATCAACGGCAAAGCCGAATATCCATGGCGCGAAGGTAATGCTCTGTATTTGGTGGAATCGGATGGGTGTGCTGTATTATGAGCTGCTAAAACCGGGTGAAACCATCAATGGACAACGCTACCGAACACAATTAATCCGTTTGAAGGAAGCAGTAGCCGAAAAACGCCCGGAATATGCGACCAGACACGAGGCAATAATTTTCTATCATGACAACGCTCGGCCCCACGTTGCTATTCCGGTTAAGAACTATTTGGAAAACATTGGATGGGAAGTCTTACCCCACCCGCCTTATAGCCCAGACCTTGCCCCTTCTGACTACCATTTGTTCCGGTCGATGCAGAACGCCCTCACCCATGAAATACGGTTCACATCAGAGCAGAATAATAAAAATTGGCTTGATTCATTCTTGGCTGCCAAGCCGACGCAGTTCTTTTGGGATGGGATCCACAAATTGCCAGAAAGATGGGAAAAAGTCATAGCTTTAGATGAGCAATACTTTGAATAATACTTTTGTACATGTTTTTCTTAAATAAACGTTCAAATTTTGAAAAAAAAAAAAAACGCACGAAAATAATTATATACCCAATAATTAGCGTCTATGCGATGAAAGCTGGTACTGTAGGCGACTTATCACTGAAACGATGGCTTAATAGTAGTGCTAGAGTGGAATAATGCTTTATCTGAGTACTCTGTTCTGACAGAAGAAATGTCTAGCTTATTCTGAAAAAGAGTCTTCTGACTAGAGCTCGTGCTATATATGCGAAATACTGACTCTTTCTAAGAAGTTTCGTAAAGTTTTATAACCAAATTACTTGTACCTAAACTATTTCTTAGATCAACTCACGTCCAGATAATAATATCGTTCGGACCTCCTATTGTAAATTCTTATGTGTTAAGTTGTCGTTTTTGGATACTTAAGATCTGCTAGTAACAGATTTTCTGACTCTAGGTGGCACTTCTTCTGTGATGCAAGTACTATATATCCGTGCAAGTGTTCTTTTATTGTGCCGAATTGTTTCCGGTTCTGAACTTGTTGATAATGAAAGTATCGTTTTGACCAAATATTGACTGAAAATTTCTTTAAAATGTAGTTTCTTCGTATGCAGATGTTTATCCATGACTTGAAGATTTTCAGGGAAAATACATCTATTGTATTTAATACCCCAATTTTTATTTTTATTTCAGATAATGGATCCGCAGCCGAATCATTTATCCTTTTCAAATATTCCCATGTCTCTATTGCGAACATTCTCAATGATGCTAGGTGAACTAGATTTTGTCGGAACCTACGTGAATACATATTACCGCGAACAACTAAAGGTTCCCATAACATCATTCCTAATCTTAAGTAAGTATCCCTTCCCTATCTACGAAGGGTGTCCCTAAGATTATGGTACCTTTTTGACGAATGCTGGTATGTATTGTATTTATTTTATATTTGAAAATTCCAGGCGTGTTTATGGTTCTTATGCCAATTCTTCTAATGAATCTCCTTATCGGTTTGGCGGTTGGTGATATTGAATCTGTTCGCCGAAATGCTCAATTGAAGCGCCTTGCAATGCAGGTAATCAACTGTTTTGTAATAATAATAATTCGTAGAAAAACCCTTAAACGAGTATTCTCATTTCAGGTAGTTTTACACACGGAATTGGAAAGGAAATTACCTCAGATGTGGCTGCAGAAGGTTAACAAAATGGAACTGATTGAATATCCGAATCATACAAAGTGTAAATTGGGTTTTCTGGACTTCGTTCTAAGGAAATGGTTTTACAATCCATTCAACGAGGATCGTTAGTTGACTTATTATTTAAAATATTAATTTTTTTTTTTTTTGTAATTGAGAGCATTTTTCAAATGCGGTTAGGTACTCGTATGCTGCAGATTTCATACTTTTACTTCACAGGAAAAGCTGATATAAATTTGTGTTTTGTATTCCTATCCCATTCCATCAGTTGCAAGCGACTTGACTTCGATGGCTTCTGGGATGCACTTCAAATGTATATATTATATTTGCTATGTCAGGCTCACTGACAATACCTAATAATGCCCGACCAATATTGTCCGAAATATGGACAATAAATGGATCTTGTTTGAATTAGTCTTTTCAGAACTTTCAATATCTTCTGACAAAATCTTTCTGGCGTAAACGGAAGAGGGCTTACTCTCAGATTCTTAATAAAACCGTTCATGTGTGCTACGTTTCTCTATAATGTCTTTACCATCACTCCTTTCTGGTTTTCTATTTTCTCCGTTTGATGTATACGGGCGACGACGACGACTTTTTATACCCTGATCATTGGTGTATATTCTTCTCCAATATTTATGCTAACAGGATAGGACGAATATCATCATTGCATTCCCATTGACTATAAATCATTCCGAATGATGATATTTAAGAGAGTCTTCTTCTTCTGCCTCTGAAATAAAGACGTATTAAGCTAAAAGCATTAAGCGCTTAAAAAAAATGAAAGTAGAATATTGTATTTGGTGTTTAGGAGTTGTGGAATTGAGATAATAATTTCCAATAACCGGCCCGCAGAATCTAATCTTGAAGCTTTCAGTACCCTCCGTATGTCCACCTTATATCATATGTAGTATGTAGTTCGATCAGTATCTCTAAAGAAGTAACCATGACTCCGATAAAAGAAAACTCTAACAGTCTACCGATAACGGCCCTACGACTACGAACTTTGTTTTTTTTTTTTTTATTCTTTCCAAGTATTCTAGTTGAAGGATTTACATATAAATGCAACAAGGTATCGATCTATGTCAGTATTGTCTCCTAAGAACTTTCAGATAATCCATACAGGAACTGTGCCTTTCTTACTTATGTGTACTTAATTTAGTACAACAACAGTCCATCGTATACCCGAAATAATGTAAGCCACTTTAGTAAGTGCGATCTTGAGCCGGTAAAGCTGACCAGGTTGAGACCAGTGAGATCTTCTACTACTAGTATATCTTCGATCGACTTAGTGAAGAATATTTTTGCACTTCAGAGCAAAGTGGGGTTTATATATAGATCTTTAGAGTTTCTCTTGAAAAATCCGCACTACTAATTTTCCTTTTTAGACACAACTGAGAAGTCTAATTCCTCGTTTGGTTTCTGATGAAATGGAGCCGAGGTAGACCAAGTTCTACATAACCTAAAAGTTATATCTGCTTATTGTGATGTTTTGTTGTTGATGTAGTAGACTTATACAATAGACTAATACATGTAGACTAATACAATTAGTTGTGCAGACCTTTAATGAGTTAGTTTTTTTAGTTTTAAATGCATTTTATTTTCTTAAACACTAACTCTTACATACTAACAAAAAATGCTTAAATGCTAGCTTACAATTACTTAACAATCTTATATTACCTTACTGGCCCCACACAGGCACTCTAAGCTGCAATAAATTCTTATATCTATGTCTTTCGACTTTATTTACTTAAGGCTAAGAAAAAAATTTTTGACAAAAACTTAGCATATGGACTTAACTTTTTATGAAAACTTAATATCTAACTTAAAATAAACCTTAATCTACCTTACATACATGCACAATACACACACATAGATATTATACACAATTATATACATATATTAGTATATTTAAAGGTATATATTTCTTAAATGCTAACCTAAACCTATGCAAGCTGGCCATCGCTATTCACAGAGCAAATAGATTGGTCAGCTCTGGCTCATTAGTGAGGCTGGTACGTAGTTCACGGAAACGACGACGAAATATCTTCTCTATCATTCAACCACCAGAAATGCTGGTGCTGCCGAACGACATCCCTCTTACCGCGATTCCCCACCGCCCTACTGAACCTGAGACGATCCACACTGCCGTGTGCGACGTCTCTGTTGTAGTTGAGTCGCCTGTCCCCAGATTTCCGAGCGACATGGAAGATTAACGGGACCGCTGATCTATCCTGGATCAACCCTATCTGATCTAGCTAGAGGAATGCTTCCGGTGGAACGAAGCCGTCAAAGCGCACACTCTTCGTCTAGGCCATTGCTCTTGCAATGTGCCTTCGAGTCAGCTTAATTACTAAGTTGTCCACTCGTATTAGGTTCGCTCTGTTGTAAAGGACCTCATTACGATAAAATTTTTTGTACTCCGACTCTAGTGTTCTGTACAAGCGAAGGCAAACTCTAAGGCAAGCCCTCTCAAACACCCGAATCTTTTCCATTAAGCTTGCTCGCACATTGAACCACACGGGGCACCCAAATACCAACATGGGCCTGATAAGGGCCATGTAGCAGATTACCTTTACCCTCGCATCGAGTTGGCTGCTATAAAATAGTCTCTTTGTAAGGGCAAAAGCGCCTTTAGCTCTGACCAGAGCAGCATCTACGTTTTTGTCAAAATACAGAAACTGATCTAGCCAGATCCCAAGGTATCTGACTACCTTTCGACAGGCAAGAGGCTGTCCGCGTTGTCCAATGATCGAGAACGTTCGCCAATTTTTTCTGGTGTCTCTAGAGACTCTAGACAACGGCATCCTAAAGAGAATGGTTTCCGACTTCTGAAAGTTGATTTTCAACTTCCAGTCATCGCAAAATCGTCTTATCTTATCGAAGTCACGCTGCAAGAGAGTATTAATGACCTCGATTTTTGGACCTGTTCTGTACGCTATCAAATCGTATGCGTACGCAATAGTGAACCTGTCAAGTCGCTTGTATAAATGTTGAACAGGATCGGCGAATTGACCGCGCCTTGCTGAAGACCATTTTTAATTAGAAATATTCCATCAGAAGTCACATCACCATTCTTCACGATGAACTGTCAGTTGGTTAACATATTATAAAGAATGTACAGTACAAGAGTGGTTTACTGATTCCCAGCCTAGTCAGGTTATAGAAAAGACCCTCTAACCATACGGTGTCGAAGGCCTTCTCCAAGTCAACAAGGCAGGCACCAGTACAATGGTTTTTGCCTTTATTCCATTGGATATCGGACACCAGTTTAGACGCGGCATGTGAGATATCACGTCCCGCCTTAAAACCGAATTGATTATCCGGAATTATATGTTTTTCCTCAACCCACCTAGACAGAGCTCTATTGATTACCTTTTCAAACACCTTACTGATATTCGGAAGGAGACTTATCGACCGGAGATTCGCCGGATTGGATGTATCCTTTCCCTTTTTGGGGATAGGTTGAACCACCGCCGTTTTCCAATGCGCTGGATAATGTGCAGTATTCATTGCATTATTAAACAGGATGACGTAAATGTCCACCGCTTCTAGAGGAAGATGTCGAAGCAAGATGTTCGGAATACCATCGATCCCCACTGATTTCTTACTCCTGATTGTGTCGAAGATCTCATGGAGTTCTTCCTTCGAAATTAACGGGGGTAGGTCACCCTCTCTGGTAATGACATTATTTGCCATGTTTTCGTCGCTGAACCGGGTGAAACCTGAGCTCTCGGTTCGCCAGTTCTCTACTTCATTTCGCACCAAGACGCGATCGTCCAAGTCATAATTAGGGCCAATGGTATCGTTGGCCTTGTAGCGCAGACCCTTAGTGTTGACTTCGAAGTTCCGCATAACTTCATATCACAAGACAGCGCATCACTTTGTTTAAAAGGTTTTTTGGCGAAACTATACCTGGCTTTATATCTCAGGTCGAAAGATGATGTCATACACAATCTTGAAATTGATTAAAATATAGTGAGGATTGATGTGGACTTCTTCGGTTCTCACCAGGATCTATTGTAGTACTATTTATTTGACCGATTGGGAACTAACTCGGATTAAAACCGGAGCTCCTCTCCTCGGCTTCTTCATCAGGCATACATTACTCCGACCAAATCTTGGAAATGAGACTACAGATTAGTCGACTGGATGGAAGTCTCGGCTTTTATCCATCAGGTTGAATAGATCACTTGCATAAGTGGTTTTTCCGTATGTTGATCCCCTTCAGTTCAAAAATTCAATAATCTTTATTCATTATGAGAAATTGTTCATACGGTTTCCTCGGTCATTTGTGTATCTGCTCTACTAATAATGCGCTGAATATTGCCTTTCAAGGCGTGAATAGTTTTCAGTTTTTCAGCATGTAGTACATCAGAAGCTTTACACAGCTTAACAAAAGTAAACGTATAGCGTTAAATGGCATGATCTCGGTGACTATTTTTGACTATTTTTGTCGTTGAATTGAGATTTAACTAATTCAATTTTTCAATTGTTTCATAGGCGGTATGGCACATAGAGGCATCCACCTAGAACCACATATCGGCCGGATCAATATTATTTACATTTTCAAGCCATTTATTCTCCTTGCGTTGGCCATTGACTGTAATACAATACAAGAAATTGCATTTTTACTTGATCACACACCCATTTAGCCGAAAATGAGCCTCACCACTTAACACAATTTTTTGATTAAAATAAAGTTCCACTTCAAATTGTTCAAGAGCCGAATCCGTGAACACCCTACACATGAAGGTCGAGGTTTTTCACAAAAGTTTTCACATAGTGGACGAACAAAGATTACACTGTTACAATTGATGCCAATTTGTAAGCTTTGGATCTTCTGTCATGGTGGCTACAGTTGTTTTCGTTTGGTCAATTATAAGGACGTCATACAAGACCAATTTTCGAAAAAGCTTAACCAGCGAAAAATACGCATCTGCGGGCTTAAATGTTTCCGTTTTTTTTTTTTATGCAGGTGTAATTGATTTTTAATTCGAAATTTTCAATTTAAAACTACTCTATACAAAACTTGCACATTTTAATACAACTTTTTCTTTTATTTCATTTTGTTATAATATCTAGCAACTTTGGATACGATTGCGTTCGACAACAACGAAGATGTTGTAAATGCTGAGTTAGAGAAACAAAAACGCAAACTTCGTGAAATTGGCAGAGTTCTTGAACAACAGCATCAGCTTCTACGACTCATAGTGCAAAAAATGGAAATCAAAACAGAAGCCGATGACGTAGACGAAGGCATCTATCCATCAGACTTGAGAACATATTCATCCAGCGGTTCTAAGTGGACATCGCCAAGAATAAGAAAGAAACTTAAGGCAGCTCTAAGTTTCAACAAGAGCGCTTAAACAAACTCAATATTATTTAATTCATTTATTATTTATAATTGTTTTCCATAAATTAAAGTTTCAAAAAAAAAAGAATTAAAAAAAAAGCCAGTAAAAATCAAAATATTCAAATATATGTATATTGTATGTGTTTAATATTTATTTAAATTATTCCAAACCAAAGCTGTTGCAAGACCGTTCATACAACCATGTTATATTTTTGTTTTGTATTTTACTTTAAATTTTAATGTTTGATTTTAAATGTAAAATTATATATTGATGTTTCAAAAGTAAAAAAAGAAATAAGTTACAAGTAGAGCTTGAATTAAATTATTTCACTTTTTTGTACATTTACATAGACTACCAGCGCCCGCCTAGTGAGTGACTGAATGAAGTGAATATTCGCCCTTAACGTGGACAGTAGGAAAATTATCGAGGAAAAAATAGAGATACTGAGACACGTTGGTTTTGAATGTTTGATGGTTGTAATGCGTACAACAAAAAGAGGTCGGAAGATCACTTTAAAGTCTTTTTGTATGTCTTAAGTAGGAATCATGGTATTTGAGGAGCGGAATTCTACACATTCCATGGAAATATCGATAAAACATAGTGAGACCAGAGACATTATGTTAATTGTGTAGTGTCATTGTATTCAGATAGAGAAATTATGACTTTATATATCTGAGCTGTCAGAAAACCCAACGAAAACAAGAGAAAAATGAAGTAAAGTTTCATTTCGAAACATTCCTCCCGCCTGCATCAAATTCTGGCGAACAAGCTTTTTCCTCCAGTGTTAGCAGGCTAATTTTCCCGACTAGCCTTAACAGGGTAGATGTTATTGTCCTTAGATAAACAACACGAACTAGCCTATCTGTACCAGGTTTTATGTCGACAATGCGAGCTAATGACCATTTGCATGATGGATAGAGATTTGACCGAACCAGTCAAAATTTTTCGACCGGTCTGCCGATTACGCTACTTTGGCCTCTGTTGAAACTCGTGGAGGTATTCTGACTACCATATACTTCAGAAGTGCTAATACATCTGTGATAGTCGAGATGCTTTTATTTCCAACACTAATGATTCTGGTTTCTTAGGGTAGGGTGTCCCATCGTCTGAGAGTGACTACTATGGAAAGTTTACTTGAATCTCGGAAACTTGATAGACCACGAATTTCTTCCATTCCTTGCACAACAACATTATAGTTGAATCTGTCCAAAGATGTCTAAAAGCTCTCTTGAATCCTATTGCGCGCTGAATTCGCTTTATGAGTCAAACTGCCAGCAGCAACCCGCATAGTTCCACTCGAGGAAATGATACCAACATCAAGGAGGCAACCTTGGATTTCGTAGTTAACAGCACTACTTGCACAAATCCAACTTCATCTAAACTTCGTAGATAAACACAGCCAGCATATGTATGCTCGTTCCGAGGCAAACGAGAAACAATGCAATTGTAGGAGCCGAAGATCCTTTGAAGTTCACATTATATAGCACATTATAAGACAGTTCTTGAGCCTCCCTAACATCTGAGTCCATTAATTGAGGTGGCAGGAGATCGTCCCAGTGTAGATCAACATGCTACAACGTTTCCATGAATATCTTATATCTTACTGTAACTGAGGTCATCCAACCCATAGAATCATATAACTAAGCAATAAGAGACATGCATTTTCTGTTCGCCACCGTTCCTCTGAAGCTTAGAGAGTGGAATCGAAAGCAAAATGCATCCTTAGTTGGTTGTCAAGATATGCCAAGTACCTGCTATTCCTCAAACTGTTGTCATGTACGAGTTAGAGGAGATGCCAGCTAATCATCTCGTAAGCCAGATAAAAGCAGTGAATGATTTGCTAACCAATTACTCATTATGTAGTACCCGTCTTAAGTAGCTGGATTAACTCGATTTTCAGGTTGCAAGTTTCTAGAGAGGCTTCAGCTCCTGCGCAGATGTTGTCGCTTAAGAGTCTTGCGGCACAGGGGAAACCATTCCCTTCATCGGCTGCAAGTTGGTGCAAAGTTCTGACAACTGACAATTAACAAGGTAAAAAGACCTATCTGGACCATGTGTAAATGTTATGAGTTTGTATGCACAAATATCTCGATTTTTGAAACTCACCATAAAATTCATTAATAATGTTGATCAACTGAATAAATTTGTATTTGCCTAAAAATGTCCTTAACGTCGGCAGATAAGTCGTAGCAATGCATGCACCAACGTCAGTTTGCAGCCTCGGTGGTGTAGGCCTTGGTTATAAATTTTCTGTACGTCTTACGAAACTGTGGCTGTGACTTAAATCGATATTCTGTAAGACTAAACATAGAAAGCTCCGATTTTTTTTGAGTCTCCCAACCGGTGGAAACTTTTCTTAAACGCTAACCTTAAAATATACCGTCCATCCGTTGTTCGCTTGTGCGTTGAAGAGAAATGCTCCTCGCACTCAGTTTCCTCACATGTAAGTATATGTAGAAGAAATCAAGGGTATTACCTCTTCCTGCTTCCCGTTGCAACTGTGATAAAAGATCTTGATTCAATATACATTGCAAACTGATGAGCACCGATAATTTACCTCGTGATCTAAATGGTCTAGTATTTGATGAACAGGACCTGGTTTGTAGCTTGAGTAACAATATTTTCGTCTGATGACCTACGCACCAAATATCGTCTCGTCCGGTTCACTTGTGCTGAAACTTGCATCTACAAGTCTCAGTCCTGTCCTGAGACGATGGCAGATTTATCAGTGAGTTTGGATAAGATAAGTGCATCGAGTTTTCACATCATCTCACTTGCGAAGTGAGGAGAAATAAATATTGATGCTTGAGCCCTAACAGTTTGGCATTAAGTACCTCCAATGGCTGAACAGGTACGAATGCTCAACACCGAGGCAACTTCACCAACTTCGCCAAAGATTCACCAACAAATTACAATTCGAAGCAAAATTTAATTAGTACACGAACGCAAACAGAGCCGTGACCTTCTGATGAGGCGATGGCGAAGATGTTTACTACGAGTATATGTACCGAAAGCTTTGAATCTTAAGCGGTCGTTGATATAAGTGCGATGTCACCACCTAGTTGCGTGTGGAAGATGAGGATGAGTTATTCTTACCAAGGAGTTTGTTCCGCCCCCAATGTGAGCCCAGACAATTAAAGCAAAACTGGTTTCCCGAAATAAAATCAGAATGCTAATCGAAAGTACGAAATTGTTCACAAACTGCGATGCAGTGCAATATAAGCAAGTGGATCCTTCTTAGTAGTCACCTTACCGGTGGGCTCTAGCTGATATTTCCTAGCCAGTGGAAAGTTGCTGAAGTCATTATAATACCAAAACTAGGGAAACCATCATGTACAAGTACTTTTGTAGACCGATTTCACTGCTCCCGATTTTGTCAAATATGTTTGAGTACTGTCGGTTACTGACGGAAAAAATCTTATCTCTGATCGTTCAACTATTGATCACGTTTGCAGAATTCCAGACGTAACTGAGAAAGGCAATAAATAGTTCCGTGTCCGACACAGAAAGGAGTTTTCGCAAATCAATAAAATTTTAGCTAGCACACCGCATGGGGGTGTTCTTGTCATCTTTACTTACAAAAAACGAGCGGGTTTCCTACCCTCATAAACTTGGTTTTTATCACGTTCGCAAACGAGGCTAAATTCCTCGAATTAACAATCGACGCAAATTATTTTTTAATTAAAAATTAAACTGGAAGTCGCACGTGATAAAGAAACTGAAAAAAAAAAGAGGTCGAAAGCAAATATTTACAAGCTTAGCATCGACAACAAGCCGCAATTACGTAGGCAAGTGCTGAAGCCGGTGTGGACCTATGCTATAAAACTCTTGTGTTGTACCAAGAAAATGATACTAAGGGAAATTGTTCATCGACGGCAGTACATAAGAAATGACGAATTGCAAAGACGCCTCAGAATTCCTACAGGTGAAGATTAAGCAAAAAGCAAAGCACAAAATTCTACATCAATTACGAGTATACTACTTACCTACACTGCAACCGTCCATCCTCTTCAATCTCAACCACGCTGCTGCGAGTTCGTAAGACCAAGCATCCTGGCATCCGCCACTGTTTGATCTTTAAAACTGAAGTTCAGTCTTCCTGCTAGTCTAAGCTGAGTGCTGTGGTTCGAAGACTCACTTAGCTGGATCAACATACCCTGACTTTTCGGACTACATCTACATCTTCATACAGCTCGTAGAGTTCGCAGTTGTATCTTTTTCTCCATTCGTTCTGCTCGCGAATGGGATCATCAATTCGACGAAGGATATTTCTTTCAAAGGTACCCAGTATTGGCTGCGCTCTCCTCCTTATCGTCCTACAGTTAGCACCGTATAGCAGAACTGGCATGATCAAGGTCTTGTAGGTACAGGAGAGCTTTTGTCTTTCTGGTAAGAAGTTTGGACGAGATAAGTAAACTCCTTTACAACCTCGAAATTATTGCTGCCGACTGTGATGTTTTGTTCGAGTTGTTGAAAGGATGTTTTTTTGCTTGTTGACATCATATGGTACTGTATATGATATTTTTTGTGTCCTCGTTCATAATTAAACAAACTTCTCTAGCCTATTCGATTGCTACAAATGCCCGAACAATAACTGGGAAATTCTATCAAGACATCTTTTATCTATTGGTTTTCGTTTTCTGGCTATTAATTTCAATATTTATTTGGGAAAGTTTTAACCAACTGCTTTCCCTTTTAGGACTAGAGTTGATTTTCAGACTACTTGTTGAATTTGTTGGATGAATTTTAAGAAGTCATCTTCAAGTTTTACTTGAAGTTTTTTTCAGTTATTAGCGTTGAAATCTCCTCTCATAATGAAGTTTCGGTCCTGTCTTTAAATAAGATATTTGTATTTCTCCGATGAAATGTTATCCTTAGGAGGGCTATAGAGAGCCGTAAGGGATATCCATTTTTTTGTTAGTTTTTACTCATACAGTTGTAGCTTGAAACTCGTCTGTACTGTATAAGTCCCCTTGGTGGTGTTCAATGATTTTTTTACTATTACAGCCCCTCCACCCCGACCTTTATTAGTTGGATGTAGGTCATGGAACAAGTAAGAAATTTGATAAATTACTGTTTTGTAAAATGGGTTTCAGAGACTAAGTAGGTGTTTTGCTTTATTTATTTTAGAGTAAGTTCTAGCCTATCAAGGCGTTCTATAAGAAATTTGTTAAATTTGTACTCTCGATAGGAGATCTGGAGTCAGATTTTCCTTGCGATCAGGACCAGTCTCCTTTAGGATTTGTGAATAATCTGATTTATGTATATTATTGTAGAAGGTTCTTGTTTAGGCAGGGTATTAGGTGTTCGTGGTTGGAGTAACTTAGTCGGATTTCTACTAGCTGTAGAACAACAATGGTTGGCTCAAAAACCAGACTGGAATGAAGCAAGTAGCTTATGATGATTTAGATTACTTGAGATTTGCTTGGCAAGGACTTTTTCCAAAACTTTTGAAAGGCAAAATAATATACTGATGGTTCGAAAGTCTGCAGCCGAAGACGGTTGAGGTTTTTTCGGGACAAGAATTACTTAAGTAAGTTTCTAACTAGACGGAAATTATGATAATATAATGCAAAATTTAATTACGTGAGTAATTACACGAAGAATGTGGGTTAATATTATTTTGACGAAACGAGTAGGAATCAGTGACACCTTCCAAGGACAACTGGTCCTGCAGTAACACATTTGACCGATCAGATACCAACAAAAGGTCCAGAAGACTTGGAGATCAGTAAAATGCGAAGCAGGTAGCATATGCGTTAACAACAGATAACGCGGAACTTGCAGCTAAATCTAAGAGATGGTGAGATCTACTGTCATATTTGAAAAGGTCAGCGTTAAAATCGCCGCATATAAATATGTGTACATAATATGGGAAGATTTCTTGGATTGTGGACATAGGTTCAGTAAAATATCTTTTGCTTAAGCATCACTGTATTAATTCACACCTTAAATTCAAATGATGAACTGATTTGCATACCTTGAGGATACTGATATTTATACTCCAATGACATATTTGGAGAAAAATCTGCGTCATCCTGCATTCCACACATTTTCCAATTTGCCAGAAAATTCGATTCTACTCTTCACTCAATAATGGTTGATTATTGATTAGGATTATTTATTTTGATTAGGATTATTTATTTTGATTAGGATTATTTAGCATTTTGCTTGACTGACCACATGACTATTTGTTGAGGTGGAGTGTGACCAACCATCATACCTGGGCTTTGTTTTTTGTAATTTATTGTTACATACTTTTGGGCACTATTAAAGATCTTGGTTGGTTTATGTACGAGAAAGGGGGAAACGCATTAGCAGCTTCCATGATAAGCTCACTTAAATTCTCCAATCAAAGAGAAAAGGAGAGCAGAGATCATCTATTCTCAAATGTATTTGACAACGACGTTATGTTAACATTGTGGTATCTTAATATGAACAGCGTCATCTATATTTGATTAGCAGGTTTAGATATTTGAATAGCAGAAGCATCAACCCTTAGTAAATGGAGAATGGAATTAAATTTTCTAGCAAAATGTAAAATTGTATGAAACTTTGAATGGCACAGATTGTTCTCGAAATATGTCAGGTTCTATCATTTGTACCCACACAAACATTTTACATTGGAGTAAGAAGTGGGAAGGACATATTATGTGAAAAAAAAAATGTTTTTTTGTGATTGTTCGAAAAAGCTATAATGGGTCGAAAACTATTGCAGTTGACCTCAGCTCTAGTGAACTTGATGCTCCGACTTCAGGACAAGGGGCAAGGTCCAGGTACATACTCCTTTGACGTTGACAAGGAAGAACAGATGTGGCAAGTACCGGCAATGACATGGATGCGTTGATGCAACTCATCTTGTTGGAAATAGATGAACAACAGAACAGACTCGAACAAAAATTGGACAAAAAAAGTAAAAACTTACGTAGGCAAACAGAAGAACAGCCTCGACGAATAAAAGAAAAATCTAGACGAACAAAAGAACAGCCTGCAGGGCCTCCAACAGAAAATGGATGAACAAAAAAATAATCTGGAAGAACAAAAGAACATATTCCAGCAAAAGTTCGAAGAAATCGATGACAAATTTGACAGAATAGAGAAGAATGTTGATGAAAAATTCGAACAAATGGACGACAAAATTGAGTAAATAGCAAAAGAGCTCGACACAGTGCGAAAACAGAAACTCAGATAATGTTCTTAAAGCGGTCGAAGAAGAAAAGAGTTGAAACCAAAATGGCTACTTGTGCGAACGACTGGTACAATGTGGAGAAATGGCTTGGTGATAGCCACTTGCGGAAGGTTTACAAGGTTCAATTGCAAAACTGAATGCAGTTACGAGGAGAAAAAATACATTTTACAATATGTTTCAGTATAGAAATAGTTTACTATTTATATGGTTAATAATATTTCCAGCAACACGAACTTAGCTTACAGCCACTGATACTGGATGGTGTTGCCAAATGACTGACTGCCAATGATGGTTACGAAATAGTGCGAAAACTCGTTCGTATTGTGAATGAACATCACCAAACGCTCCATTGAAGTTGTCAAACGATTGCGTCATTTGTAGTCAGTCGTGAGCAAACGCGGAAATGTGACACCCGACCTGTGCCTCTTCAAATTCGCTTACCTTCACTCGTCGATAGTTCAATATCATACCGTGAATATTATCGACCATTTCTGGTGTGGTGACCTTAATTGTTCGGCATCACTTGTGCTGGTACGACCTCACAAAATAGAGTAAACCAGCTGTTGATAGTTCCAATCGACGGTGAAGAGTCCCCATAATATTTTTCAACATTTGTTTGGATTGCGTGATGGTTTTTTTTTCGACACAAAAAATAGTGTTTAATGAGCACATAAAATTCACTTTTTTTCATTTTTACAAAAATTCTCGTAGGGATCTGTTTCAAATCGCTGTCACAACACAACTATTCTATAGATCTGTCTGAAAATTTGGATGCGTTCTTTTCAAATATGCTTTTTAGCAAATACCATCTATTTTAATTTTCAGGAACTTATTGGCCCTACTTCAAAGTGATTTCTACTTGGGATAAAGACGAAAAGGAATCTGTCGCAGAACACTCTATGTCTATGCAACGCCACCTATTAAACAGAGTTCTTCCGAACCCGGTGATGGAAACTGTAGATGGAAAGGTGACACTATAGAATTGCCGGATAGCTACGTCATGGCTAAAAAGAGTCTAGTTGGAATATAAAGGAATGTTTAACGTGACAAGGTATTTGCAACCGCCTAAAAGGAGGTTATTATATATTACATCAGGAAAGTTTATGTTCGTAAGCTCCAGCCAGATGGAATCAAGGTAATCAGCCTAAATCAGCCTTTCCAACAAGTCTGGAAATATACGACCAGTCTTTGATGGCGCCGCCACAGTTCAACAAGTTTGCTTGAACTCTTGTCTATTATCAGTATCAGTCGATGCCCCCCGTACTGTTTAACTTCCGAGTTTCCGAAATTGCCATCTCCAGGGATATTCGTGAAATGTTTTACCAGGTGCTACTACGAACCGAGGATAGGTCCGCAAAACTATTTCTTTGGCCCAATGGTGATATTGTTCGACCACCAGATGTCTACGAAATGATGGCCATGACGTTCGAAGCCGCTTGTTCGCTCTGCGCAGCCGAGTACGTAAAAAAAATGAACGCTCTGTTTAGTTTGTTTTTAGTCACTTTTTGATTGTTGCAAAGCTAATAATACATGAGGTTTAAAGATATGATATAAGTTAGGACCATCGCTTCCCTACAATATCTATTTCAATTGGAGAAAATAGTGTCGAAAAATCAACGATGCACTCCAGGTTCGGATACCGCAACATTACTTTCTTAACGTTCCAGCTTTAAAGGAGGTGCAGGTCCATGTGTTTGTCGACGCCAACGAGGAAGCCTTTGCGGCAGTCGCATATTGAAGGATAGTGCAGTCAAACACGTATGTAGTGATTGCCCTCGTATTTGCCAAGACGAAGTGGGTCCCGTTAAAGCCGATGACTATCATGCGAGTGGATCTTCAAGCAGCCATCTTAGGTACGAGATTAATGCAAACAATCCTTGCTGAATACTCTGGAGCGATTCTAAGATAGTTGTCAAGTGGATAGGATCACATAGCCGTCGATATAAAGCATTTTTGGCACATAGAGTTGCCAAAATCCTTGCCCCCACAGACCTATCCAACTGGAGACAAATACTTACTCATAATAATGTCACCGATGAAGCCACACGTATCAACCACCAAATCGACTTCAGCTCAGGTGATTAAGGTAGTTCAGTGGCCCAACGTTATTACGGAAAAAGTGTATATGTGTCCCTATGACCCTGCCGATGAACAATTACAAGAAGATGACAACGAAAAGTTTCGTCAAAAGTTCGCCATGCTTGTCGTAAGTTACAAATTTATAAATTTTTCTCACTTTTCTTCCTTTATGAAGTAGAAAATAATGGTTGCATGGATCGTCCGATTCGTGGAACGATGTGGCGGTAAAGTTGAGACTGAAGCATAGTTGGATAACGCCGAATCCTTCCTTTGTCAACGAGTTCAAGGCAGAAGCTACGCTTTTGAAATATACCTTGCTATGGGTGGTCAAAATCTGTCCAAAGAGAATAGCTTATACAACCTCATGCCCTATATACGTGTTAACAATAAGCTGGACGCCTTATGATAGTAGACGACCAATTCTTTTGCCGCCTGATCAGGAGTTTACAAAATTGGTTGCGACTTAATACTATCAGAACGTCGAAGAAACAATCTGTAAAATACGCCGCAGATTCTGAGTTCCAAGATTAAGACGCCTCCTACGGAAAATAGCTGCTAGCTGTATTAGGTATATAACTTAAATCGTGCGGTTTGCTAAGAGATTGCGTAACTTGTTTAATCCATTGTTATTATTCCATTGGAACATGCGTTGGAAAGCTACTGTCATTGTACGTCATTTCAGTATATGTCATTCATTTGAAGCGTAAAGAACAATAATTTTTTTTTCACTCAAATATGTTGAACTTTGTGCCTGAAAAAGTGTTTTTTTCTTTAATATGAAGAAAACTGCTGCCGAAAGTCATCGCATTTTGGTGGAAGTTTATGGTGAACATGCAATAGCTGTGCGAACGATCCAAAAGTGGTTTGCACGATTTAAAAGTGGTGATTTTGGCTTGGAAGACGATGAACATTCTGGGCAGCCAAAAAAGTTTGAAGATGAAGAACTGGGAACATTACTCTATAAAGATTGTTTCCAAACAAAATAAGAGCTCGCAAAATCTTTGGGTGTCACTCAAGCAGCCATTTCAAAACGTTTAAAAGCAGCTGGATATATTCAAAAGCAAGGAAATTGGGTTCCACATGAGTTCAAGCCAAGAGACGTCGAAAGGCGGTTTTGCATGTCCGAAATGCTGCTGGAACGCCACAAAAGGAAGTCATTTTTGCATCGGATTGTTACTGGTTGTGAAAAATGGATCAATTACGACAACCCCAAACGCAAAAAATCATATGTGAAACCCGTCCAACCAGCCAAATCAACGGCAAAGCCGAATATCCATGCCGTGAAGGTAATGCTCTGTATTTGGTGGGATCAGATGGGTGTGCTGTATTATGAGCTCCTAAAACCGGGTGAAACCATCAATGGACAATGCTACCGAACACAATTATTCCGTTTGAAGAGAGCAGTAGCCGAAAAACGCCCGGAATATGCGACCAGACACGAGGCAATAATTTTTCATCATGACAGCGCTCGGCCCCACGTTGCTATTCCGTCTAAGAACTATTTGGAAAACAGTGGATGTGAGGTCTTGCCCCACCCGCCTTATAGCCCAGAAATTGCCCCCTCTGACTACCATTTGTTCCGGTCGATGCTGAACGCCCTCACTGAAATACGGTTCACATCAGAGCAAAATATCAAAAATTGGCTTGATTCATTCTTGGCTGCCAAGCCGGCGTAGTTCTTTTGGGATGGGAACCACAAACTGCCAGAAAGATGGGAAAAAGTCATTGCTTCAGATGGGCAATACTTTGAATAATACTATTGTATATTTTTTTCATAAATAAACGTTCAAATTTTGAAAAAAAAAAACCGCACGAATTAAAATATATACCCAATATCTGTCGGATAGACCGAGTCATACCTGTCATGCTAATGATGGGTCAATTGCCTTAGGATCGAAAGATCTTATCCCCTTTTTGCTTGGTACTGCCAACACCTTCCAGATTCCGATGAAAGGGACCCCCTAAGGAAGTTTGTGTGGATTTCGCGAGCAGTGGAGAATCTTTCGTCAACTAGGAGATCGCTTCTGGAAGCGCTGGATAGCCGAGTATTTACCAACCGCCGAGACAAGTGTAGTCAGAGAACAACCCCGCTAAGGGAAGCTGATCTCGTTTTCGTTTGACGCGCGAACATTCCAAGGGAAAAGTGCTGTCGAGGCCTTTTTGTTTCTTTCATGCCACAGTTTGTACTTCCCATCATAATGAAATTCAATTTTTTTTTTTTTTCTGAATTTACAGTAAGTAGATGGAAGTACAAAACCGATGAGCATTCTTTTAATCTATGTATGTTATATACTAAAAATAGTTATTTATTTATTTTTTTTAGAAATATAATATATCCAAGCGTTGATCCCCATACTGAAGTATACGTCCATTTACAGAATCTGATCCGGTATTCCTTAGTAAGTACACTTTCTTAAAACGCATAAGATTGTATTCCTCAGGAAGATATCACTAAGCGATATATTCGCCGACTTTGTCATGGTTTCACAATTGACCTACAAATTGCTTAAGTGTACTTTAGTGTATCCACTTTACCTATGGTATCAGAGTCTACGGCCTCAGTTTGCATATCTATTTAAGTTAACACATTGTATTTTAACAGAAAGTGTTGAGAATTAAATTATCTTATCGCCCTGTACAATAATATACACAGTACAAATATTTTTCACATTATATAACACATATATCTTTCCTGTTCTACATAATATGGTACATCTTCCTCTTAAAATATTGTTAACGTAATTTTGCTAAAACTAAGTCCTTATTTTTATTAGTAGTTGATTGTGCCTTTGTCTCTTAATCTCAACTGGTCGCATCACAGTAAAGAATTACTCAAAATTATTATCGGCCTTTCGTTATTCCTGCACCCTTTCTTTTAACGTTTTTTTATTAGAGAAGGTATTGGTTTTTCAGTAATTGCACGTAGGTTCATTTTATTTTTCAAGTGCCATTGTAATGGCATTCTTCTGTATTTTATTACATGTATCAAAAAATACAGACTGTAACTTACTTTTGTGTTATTTTAGTGTTTAAGAATTAATAAATTGTATATATTATGATCTTATTTTGAGTTCTGTATTCCATTCTATTTGCCGATAGATGGTGGCACATAATTCACATCCATATTCTGCTCGTATATCGCTGATTCGAATTGATTTGCCGCCATCTTAGATTTCGCATCATCGAAAAGCCGACGAACTGAACTAGCCGCCTCGCTTCGGCATCAGTTCGTCATAGTCTGTGCAAGAGGTTGGTCGGTCTTCTACCGTTTGAACTCGATTTCAAGTAATTATACTTTCTAGACAAGTGCATATATATATATATATATTCCAATCAATTGAACGCCTTTTTATTATAAAGTGCAGTTTTTAATAAATTAATAGAAAACATAATAGTTTTCTTACCACAATTGACTAAGCAAGTAAACAATTCAGGTGAGTTGCATGCGATTTTCTTAAAATTTTTCCGATTTTTCATCCCGGGCGTCCATATTGATTTTCTTCTACTTCAGTTTTTTTTTTTTTTGTCACTGGTAATCGGTTGGGGCTTAAGATTTTTCGTAAATTAATAAGTTTTTCTTTTAACATTTTACAAAATTCATTGAATTGTGGGAACTTTTGGAACAATTTTTAGAAATTTGTTGCAATTGTGCTTAAGGTATTCTACTTGGGTACAGTTGCGACAATAATTATTAGTCACATGTAGTGAATTAAAAGGGAAGGAAAATTGTACTCCGACTGAGACGTTTTCGATTCGAAAATTTATTGAAAACATTTTATCTTGAATTTGCTTGAGTAAATGCGGTGAGGAAAATGGAAAATTGAAAAATCGATTTCTTTGATAAATGGAAGAGTGGAGTATAGGAAAAAAAAAAAAAAAAAAAAATGGCAACCGGGCGGCATTGTCAGGCGCGCCATTTTGTGTTTCTTTTCGCATTTTGTTGTATAGCGCCGAATACATGTTTAATTATGCCATCCGATAGAGACAAGTGTGTTTTGTGTATGAATAAACAGTGCAAACGATGGATTTTTTCATGTAAACGAGAGAAACGGACTGATCACTCTTTGGCCGGAGCAATGGCGTTGACCTGAATACCAAAAAGCGGTGCCCAGACGGGTTTTCCGCGATACTTTTCTGCCTTCGTAGCTGGTATTTCAAAAACAGTCGGCGTTTTTGTGATTTTATGAAAATTTCCATCTTTTTGTAATAAAGTAAAAACCGCCAAATGGAGTCGAGTCCAAGCGTCGGTTCCTTTTTTCTCCGAGTTAGGGTATATGGATATGCGTGTACATAAATATGTGATGTGCGGCCCTTTCTAGAACATTATTGTCTCGCCTTATGTGCTGGCTTACGTGGCCAAAGATTATTGAAAATTGAAACGACAAAGCATACGAAGTAAAGGGTAGTTTTGTTTCGTCGTCTTTTGCAATTTATAATTTTCTTGTTTCTATGAGCAGACTCCCTAGTCTTCTTTCCCCTTCTGTATGCATAATGAAAAACCGGAAGACGACACAGGGATCACGTATCTCATAAAAATATATGTGTACATATAGACAGCAAAACGAACTTAGTCGTTACATAAATTGGTTGTTCCAGGGCGCATGACGTTTACCAAAGGACGCTATTGCTATGTATTATGTATACATAGGAAGCAGGAAGGGATGAGGGTGGTGGCCCCTCACTGGGTTGCAAACTAAATAAATCAATTTCTGACTTAAGCTTTTCGATAAGTAGATAGTTATACACATTTTCTGTACCTTTTTCGGTGCACTTGTTTAAGATTTTAAAAGATTTTGAAGCCCCTCCATTCTCATCTCGTTTTTTCACTAAAAAGTCTTTAGAGAATCTATTCAGTTATTTTTGTGGCAAACGCTTTCGGTATAAGGGCGCTTTTCTTAATAGCCATTCGGCTTGTTTAACCATTTCTCAGCCTAAAACTTCGAATATTGGTTGATGGAACTAAAAAATCCCAAAAAAAATATGACTCAACTCTGTATGTGTAGAAAAGCAGAACAAAAAAAAAAAAAAAAAACCGGTTCTCCCACTAGAGTTATAATAAAATATCTTCTTTCCGTTCGCTTTGTTTGATTCCTTCGTCTCGCTTGTTTTAAAATTTTGCATTGCAAAAATCAGAATCAACGAAAAAAGTAAAAACACACGTGAAAGGTATAGTGTTTCACAGCCGCAAAATATATTCTCTTCGAGTTATTTGCTGCGTCATTCTCATGTTCCGTTTTACTTTAACTCCATCATTCGTTTGCTTAATGTTATGAAATTTTCTTTTCTCGGAATTATCAAGTATCGTGTCCATTCCATCACTTGGAAACAACTGTGTTTTGTTAGACAAATCGTAGAACGTACTGTGGATGGCTACGTGGGAACTGGGGACTGGAGAAAATTAACCCTTTGTTCAGGTACATTCCGTGGAATTTGTAGAGTTCAGTTCCATTCGGAACAGCTTACAATGGACCCTTCTGGCAAAAACTTTTAATATAGACCGCTTTCGTAAACGTTATAAATTGAGCTTAGTGAAAGGTCTAACTTTATGATTTCGTGGAGAAAAATTGTCCTGAAATTCAGTTTCTACTTCTAAAATTGCAGAGAGCTTTCCTTCGCAAATTTCTATATTTAGGATGCTAAAGTGTTTTCTGAAGTTCGTAATCGACCTCAGGCTGCATTGAAAAAAGGCTTGCCATTGTATAGGTTCTTCAAAATAGTGTTTTGCAACTAGCCTTCAGAGACGAGTATTTTTATCAAAATGCATGCAGAAAAGGCTCTTTCTTTCTTGATAAGGTTCTTTCAGTGCCTTTTGGTAAGTAGTAGTCTTCCGAAGAGATGTTTTCCTTCTAGTCTCCTTCGCTAGGCGTTTGGTTTGGCTGTCGTCTTTCGGGGATGTTTTTCTCAACAACTTTGACCCCCTTTTGCTGTGAACTTTCGAATCAAATTTCTTTCGGTTGTGGAAGAGTATATATGTTGTACATGTACATATATAAGATATATTTATATTTTTATACTTACTGTAGTATAGTTGAAAAATAAAATTAAATCTAATTCTTCGCAATCGAAAAGTAGGTACAAGTAACCTGATCTTAAGTACAGGCAAGTTTCTTCACGTTTGTTTACGTTTTACCTTCATGTGCGTGATCATGTTTTTTGCCTTGGGAGATCGTTGTACATCTCGGCATGGATTAAAGCGGTTTTCGTACGCATTTTATATTTATTATATGGGGATAGCGAAGGCCACGCTAGAACCGAAAACCACTTTTTCACTACTTTGGCGCTATGTTTTGGTCGAAAGTGGCATATTATCTTCGGCATAATATGGTTTATTTCAATATATGTACGTCTTTTGTTAAGATCTCCCTTATCCAGACTATTGGCCCAAACTCTAGGCACGAAAACCATAAACAGATCCTAATATTCCCTCCTTCGTGTTTATCCATCCTCTTGAAGTATTTTCGGTTAAGGTCTTTATCAATTGGGCGCCGCACAAAACATTTCCATTAAACTCGAAAAAGTCACCACTCCATTATACATTTGTCCAGTTTCTATTGGATTGATCCCTTGCAAACTGTGTTCTTTGCAACACGTTTCTCTTGCGCAAATACGCAACTTTTCTCGGAACTTTGGTTTCCAATTTGACATCCACCAATCTTCGCCACATTATATGGTAGTTGTGACATTGTGTGTATATCATATATTAACCAACAATGTTAGCAGTTTTAAAGTAGATTCTGTCTATGTTCATTCGGAATTCTTTCAAATGTCATTTTCGTAAAGAAGTTACCAGTCTTAAAGTTTTGGTATACTATGTTTTTATTCCGCCATAAACATGCTACTTCAGTACTACGAGGATAATTTGATCCAAGATTCTTTTTCGTGATGAAAACATGTAACGGCATTAAAACATCTTGAGAGATAAGAACTTTGTATATTTTGCTTAGGGTTTATTTCGAGCCTGCATATATCAGACTCTGGTGGGTATAGAACATGGTTAACCACGGTTGGCTATTTCTACTCTAATGGTAGCCCTGCACAGCTATTGACAGTATACTTCTGCGGTTATTCCGTTTAAAATGTATAGTTTCCTTTGTATTATCTTATACGCACATGATGATTTTGAAAAGTTGAAATTCATCTTTAGATGCTATGCTGGTCTGTTTGCTGGACTATGTTAATCCATTCTTATCGAAATTCAATGTTCAGAGATCCCAACGATGGAGAATATTTGGGAAAAAATTGATTGTGTTATCCATGCTTTTACTTTATGATTTTTCTCATCATTGTTAGATGTTGATAAATGGTGATATGGCTTACATTTTGTATTAAACAAGATTGTTAATCAGTGTAGCATATACTTGAAACCACCACATATGTATATTCTACTCCAAGTAATTCGTGATTTTACTGGCTTACCCACATCATTGTGTCGAAACCTCCTCTTTGGCATCAAATGAATATTTTTTCGGGCTATCGAATGCAATAATTTCCGGTTGCCCAAAGGAGATAATTTCGTTTATTACCGAAACCATGTTGACGTTTTCGTACATATTTAGGACACAAGCACTGAAGTCAGGTCGTATCGATCTTAAAACGCGATGCAGGCAAAATTCATCATAATCTGTCACAGTCGTTTAATCATAGAAATCATTTTCAAGATGGTCATACATAAATAATAAATAGTAAATCTAAAATTCTTCATTTTGCATGATACATATATAACCCGGAACTAGAATGTAACTCTTTCCATTCGAGTAGGTACCACAAGCATTACAGAGAAAACTAGCAAGTTTTCATGGTCTGTTTGTATGGATTTGTGGTCGTTTACACTTAACTTTATTTATGGTGCTGGGATTGTTTGTTTGAATTTTACACACATATTAAACAAATATAGGTATGTAAATAAAAAAAGCAAGTGGTTGTTTTCTCTCTAAATAAATATGAAAAAAAATCTTTCTTTGTTTTTACCATTTAACTTACCATTTAATAGTAACAATTTGGTTATTCAAGAGTTTCTCATCATTTGCAATCATCTCCTGTTTTATTTTCAGGTGTAAGAAAAATAAGAGTATTTTTTCGAAAATATATTGGTTAGAAAATTTTTGGCAAATAAAATAGAAAAAATATAAAATAGTAAAAATGAGTCCAAGGTAGGAATATACATTTTTTTTATTTTCTGGATTTTCAAAAAAAAATAAAAAAAAAAAAATATATATATATATAAAATTATATACCCTCACGCACTACTGTAGTTGTTATGATTAGATAATAAAATAACACTTCATATAATCAATTTTTGTTTTTTGTTTTGTTTATCTCGTTGCAGCGTTAAAATGGCATTCCGTGGAAATAATAACCGCAACCGTAATTTTGGTGGTAACTATGGTGGTGGCCCGATGGCCGGTGGTAACAATCGCATGGGAATGAACATGAGCCCATGGGATAATCAGAATGCCGGTGGTGGCAATTATGGAGGTGGTAATATGCGCCAGGGTGGTGGTGGTGGTGGGGGTGTCGGCGGTGGTCAAGGCATGAATGCCCAAGCCATTAGTCTGGCCAATAACCTGCTCAATAATTTGTTCAGGAATCAAAATCCACCATCGCTGCTAGATCTTCCACGAGGCGGTGGAATGGCGGGTAATCGCAATCAACGAGGCGGACCGGTATGTATTGCTTTTTCGTTTTTCCTATGTATTTCCCTATTTTTTCTCCCTCTCCCTTTATTTTTAATTTAGACTGATAATTTACATTTTAAAAGCATCATTGTTGAGTGTTTATTGCATTGTTATAGAGGAAAATGGTTATAGTGGAGGAACTTTCGGTTCCATAAAGACCTGTTACAGTTTTTATCTCTCATTCTATATGTAAGATTCGGCATCTTTGTTGTCGGCAGTGTTAGAAGAAAAAAAAAAAAAAAATAGAAAAATGGAATGTTGTGCCACTGTCCTATTAAAGTTTATCAAGTTTCCAGTTATTTCAAGTAAAACAAAAGACACTGGCTTTATGCTTTTTGCATTCGGTGTCATAAACTCGCGTAAAAACGGCGTACCTCTAAATTAAACCATTTTTTGACGCATTGATTCATTGATATTTCTGATAATGGTTATTCTATACTTTTCATCTCCGTCGCGGTCAGTATTTCCTTATATTCGTCACACGATTATCGTAAAACAAAATTTTTTCTTTGTTTTTTAAATCAGTCTAGAAAAATCTTATTTTTTGTGATTGCTACAGGATTTCGTTCCGCAATCGTCATATTATAGCAAGTCAAGAAAATTCTTCTGATACAAACGTCCGATACCTTAACCATTTTATTGGATGCCTTAATCCAACATTTTGCTTGTCAAGAAGCATCTTACAAAAAACGCACCCACATTTTCAGACATCTGAAACAGATGCCTACGAGAATTTTCGTAAAATGAGGAAAAAGGTGAATTTTTTGTGTTCATTAAACATTATTTTGTGAGTAAAAATAATTATGGGGACTCTTCACCATCGATTGGAACCATCTACCACGGTTTTACTCAAGCAAGTGACAGCGAACATTCTGGTCTCGTCGTCCAATTAGGTCACAACACCAGAAATAGTCCATAAAATCCATGGTTATGGTATTGGACGATCGGCGAGTGAAGATGCGCGATATTGAAGAGACTACAGCTTTATCACACATAGAAGAGTGATTTCAGTTTTGCAATAATATTTGAATATGAAAAAGCTATCCGCCAGAAGATGGGTGCCGCGTTTTGCACACAATTGCCAACAAAGGCAATGAATTTGTCATGGCGACAGTTTTTTGAGATACGCGCGGTGTCATTCACAACAATTACCTTGGAAAGGGTAAAACGATCACCGGCACCGATTCGATGGCGATTTTAAGCAAAAACGACCGCATTTGGCGTGGGAAAAGTTCTCTTCTATACACGACTACGCAGCGGCGCACGTGTCGCAATGACAAAATTGCTCTTTTATTTCAATTTTTGGGCTCTCTAATTGACCTAAACTATGTAGTAACGAAAAAGTTTATTTTTCCAAATCTTAAATCAAGAGCTTGTTAAAATCAACACGGCGATGGGATTGCTAGTTGTTACAGTTTCTTGTAACGCCTTGCCTTGTATAGTGGAACAAAAAGTTATTTGTCTAATCACTAACATCTTGACTAAAATCACAAACATTGTTCTGTTTTCTTTTATATATTTCATATACATATATACGAGTATCGTATATATCGTATGTCGTGGCAAAGAGTTATTTTTCCCATTATCTCATTTCATACAACTAAATCGCAGTTTTTTAAAGCTTCTTGCGAATCCTTGTCCACTGATTAAACATATTCGACTGATCACTGCAAATATTTTTGTAATTTTATTCATTCCTCGGATCGGTGCTTGTTACTACTTTTTGTGTCGCCTTTGTCTTTAAAAAAAAACAAGGCTTTCAACTGTTCTCGGTTGGGTGCATAAGTTGGTCACATCTAATTGTAACATTTTTTTGCATGTCTTGCATTCCACTAGCTGTTTTTCCTCTACTGCGGTTCAAATAACCTGAAATCACCAATGATGAATTTGAAAAAAAAAAAATAATAAATCTAATCTGTAAAACTTTTCTCTTCTAATTTACTATTTATTTATTTATTTTTTTAATTATTATTTTTTTATAAAAACTAAGACATTAAGACAAAAAAAAAAAAAAAAAAAATAGTTGTACCTCTGTTCTTTTCGATGATATGTGCGGACTTTGTAACGTGCATTATCGCTGCCTTTGTTTTTCTTTAGTTTTAGTACAGAAAAAAATTTTTTTTTTAGTAAGAGTGTAACTTTGTTTCTAAAACTGTTTTTGATGTGTGTTGTGTGCCTTCGTTACAAATGGCCACTGATGTACAATGTCCTCCTGCTCTACCATGTTGTTGAGTTGAATATAGACGTGTTCAAAAGAAAGGACTCGGGACCAACACACAAACGTATGCTACTAAATCGTAACTCAACGAAACAGCCAAAACACCAACTTTGGTTGTTCATGAAACAGTGCATTTCCTTTGCGGTGGTGCTGCTGTATAAATTGATTGTGTACACTTGAGAGAAGGATGTACGTGTCGGCCTTTGTACATACGCAAACAACCAATGCTCCAAAAAGCATTACTCACCACATCGCTATGAAACAGTTAAAGAATATAAGCTTTTTTTTCTTTAGAATGTAGAAAAAATAATGTATTGTAAACAAAAAAAAAAAAAAAAAATCAAATCAAATTTCACTGAAATTCTAATTTTCTTAATATTTTTCTCTCTCTTCAATGTTCTCTCTTTTGGTTCTTCGTGAATTTTGTGTTGTTTTGTTATTTCCCTACGAAAAACAAAATCACAAATTAAAAAAAAAAAATCAAAAATGTGCCATCCACATACAATATTTGATGTAATATCTTATTGTTGTGATGCCTGTGCCCGCTCACCTACTTCTACATCATGTACATGCAATGCGCGCTGCTACTGCTATCGATCTTCATAAAACAAAAAATACAAATAAAAATCTGTTCCGACTTTTACAAATCCATGTAAACCAAACTACACACCACACCCACCACGATATGCGATTTGCCACCGCCGCTGCCAACTTTGACCAATCTTTTATTTAAAACTCGAATCGAATCGAAATATGCTGTTGAATTGAATTTGTGCTAAACAAATTGTTAATCATATTTATTATATGTTAACTGAATATATAAAAACCTTGTTTTTATAAAATATAAACAAATAATAATAATAAAAAAAACAAAATTGTAAAATCATCCCTTGTGCCCAATTCGACAAAACACGTTTGTTGCAAACTCGATAAAAAAAAAAATAAACAAAATATATTGTGATGTTTTCTCGAAAATGTGATTTACCTTTTTTTATATACCAACAAAAAACTGTAATTGTTTCGTTTTTTTAACAAAAAAAAAAATATTTTATTTGAAAATTGTTATTTTGCTGTTGTTGTTCTTGTAAAACAAAAATACAAACACGTGTATTTGGGCACTATTCTACCGAATTTAAACACAAATATTTATTGTGCAATATCGCAAAATACACATTTTGTCATGTTATCTATCCATGGACTTCTAATTAATACTACAACTTGGACAAAAATTTAAAATAACTATAAAATAAATCATACAAACCAAACCATGCAATTGAAAAAATAAATAAATCGGTTATGTGCGCATCGGCCTACTCTCCCTCCAAATGGTATAAAACAACTTCATATGTGGCTCTGGTGATACCGATTATGAAACTTTTTTTTTTAAACTATTGTTATATTTATATAAATGTAAAACAACAAAAAAAAAAAATCGAAAAACTATGAACTTTTATAATAATAAACTAAAAAAAAAAGATGGTCAATCGAGCTGGTCCTGGCAATCGCAATAACAATCGCCGTGTTCAAGGAAGTTTCAATAACCGTGGTGGTGCAAAGTCTGGCGCCAATAAGCAAGGTGGCGGTATTCGCAAACAGAATGCCTTTGATCGTGCCAAGAAACTTCTGGCTAAAAATTCCAATAAAAAGAAGGATTCAGCTTCTGGTGAAAATAATGAAAATTCTAAGAAAAACGAGAGGTAAGAAATGTCACTTCAAAAATGACATACATTTAAAAAAAAAAAAAAAACAATTTCAAATTTCAAAACAAATTTTTTTACAATTACAATTACTACTTAATTTCTTTCCGAGTATTTTTTTTTTTTTGCCAACAAAAAAACGAAAACAAATTAAGCAAATCATTCTTTTTTATATGTATTTTTATATATGTATAAAAAAATTGTGTTTTCTTAAAAGATGATTAACTTAAATATTTTTAATATTTCATATATATTAAATTTAGAAAAAAAAAAAATCAAAGAAATATTTATATTGATGGATCTGATACCTGAGTTTTTTTGAAAGAGCAATGCAATTTCGTTGAAAAATTTATTTTTTCTATACAAATCGCTTTCAAAAAGCAAAGCACACTATATAACTACAAAAGAGTTGTATTTTTATAAAACAATGTTTTCTCTTATTCTCTAGTTTTGCGTCTCTTTGAAACAAAAACAAAAAAAAAAAGATAGAAAAAACGTTGTCTTGTTCCTTTTTTTGTACAGAGAAAAATTGTTTATCGATTTGTTTTTTCCAGTAATGTTTCGGTATAAAATGAAAAGTAGAAACGAGAATTATATTTGAGAAAGAAGAAGAGAGGGTCTAACTCGCAATGAAGTGATGAAAAATCGTCCTTTTTCACGAGAAGGCTCTCTTCTCATTTTTTTTTTCCTTAAAGAAAAAAGTTACTAGATTTTTTGTTTTAATTATTTATTTATTTACTCCATTTGCTGAGAGTTTTGTTGATAAGATTTTTAACTGCAAACAGAGAAGACAACAATTATATTTAAAAAAAAAAAAAAAATAATAAAAATAAAAAAATAAAAATGTATTTATATACATTGTGAATATAAATATTGTGTGCCAGCAAGAGGTAAGAAGTCTTTGTAAATGTTGTGAGTATATTTATTGACGTTGTAAATTTTAATTTTGTCTTTATATCATGTAATCCAACGACCTAGCCGACCGCATATAAATAAAAAAATACTTCGTTGATTTGGAAACTTCACGCGAGGTTGGAATCTATCTATCTTGAAATTAATATGAATTCATATTTTGTATGGCCGCCGCCTTCTTTCGCAACTTAAACAGCTTTTATTCTGCTTGGCATATTACGAATAAGTTTTTGGCATTCTTAAATGCCAAAAGTGTGCCACTTAGTTTCGATTTTATTCCATACTTTATACTTTATACTGCGTTTAAGGATTATCCCAAAAATATTCACTGGGGTTCAGATCCGGGCATTAAGTTGGACCAATATAAAACATTTATCTTTTGTTGTTTTGAAACCCATTCTTTGCCGTCGGAACCCAGGTGATTAATTTTGGTCTCGTCTGACCACCATACTACATTTTTCCTGTCACTAATAGTGTAGTTTCTGTACTTTGCATTTTTCTTAACTTTCCTCTTTCTTTTATTCCGGCATGTCTTGGAATTCTCCTTACGGTTTCCGAGCTGACATCAATTCGATGAATGGTGGCTGCCATGTTTTTTTATTTGTACAGTATTGGCAAGTTGTCAAGTATTGTCTCCAGTGGTAATTGATCTCCAGTTCCTCCAATAGCTTTGGTGGATCCTGGAACATGAAACAAAACGGAATGGTTAAATTACCTACCTTTACTAATTTTTATTTGTTACTCGAAAAATTTAAATAAAACAAGTTTGTACAGCGCTATTTATTTCACTGCAACAAACGACTCCCAAAACTGGTCGAATGCACCCACGCCTCACAAAACATTTTTTTTTTCTTTTTTCGTAACGGCATTTCGGATAAACTGATTTTCTCATCAGTATTCAGTAAAGTATTCAGCTTTAAACAGTTAAAGTAAACCATCCTTACAAACTTTCTGCAATGCTTTACAGTAACGTTTTATGAAATGTTTTCTAGAAAAGTTGCTCACATTCGATGAAAACAGTTGGTGGTCAATTCACGATACATGATTTTCCTGGTTAGTTTTTATGAAACAGTCAGATCTATACAATTATTTTCGTAAATATTTTGGGTGGTGTTTTGAGTTTTATACTCGATAACAGACTAGTTTGCCTTTTCTGCAACAAACACATTAATGATCCACTCTGTGTGCCTTTAAACGACCCATACTTCGGAAGTTCAAAAAGACTGCATGTTTTCGCATGTGATGTTGACTTTAACAAAATGCATTGAGTTCCAGCGTTTAATTCTTGTTCAGTTTTCAAAACGATTCCGTTACAAACTGGATGATTTCGAATTATAAAGATTTAGCGATGCCATTACTCAAAATAAGCCATTGTCTTTGCCTAGAAAAAAATTCCGTGTCTCACGATCTTATGAATGTTGTCCGAAATGATAATGTTTATTTCAATGTTATTATGTAATCAATTAATTATCAATCAAAAATTTGAAAGTGATGGCTTATGCCACAATTTATGATTTAGTTTTGGTCGGTCAGTAGTCCACCACTTTAGTTCCTCGTAATTTTGTATTTTACTTCCTCCTCAGTTTTTGAGAAGCATTTGTTAGTTACTAGGTTATACAAACTATTTTTTTTTTACTATGGGAACACCTATTTATTTACACATGTCAGATACATAGCATAACATTTTCATACAAGTTGGCTCATTCTAATAAATGTACGCGCTCTATACCCTATCTTTTTATTATATTCTCTATAAACGACGATAGTCGTGCTTAAAAAAATCTCATTGTGACGTAAATTTGCACGTCTTAATTTTGGGGTGTGGTATGTAATAATTGTTCAGAAATTGATAAAATATATATTCGCGTCATATAAAACATTATTTCATTGGAATTTTGTAGAAGACGGCAATTATAGTTGCTATTGAAATCGTAACGTACAAAATATTTAATTTGCTTCAGGCCCTGGGTTATAATCTTACAACACCGCCTATTCACTTATTATCTTTCTGTCTTATGCTGTCAAATACTTAAAGAGAGAGCGCATCGGCGATGGTTTCTGGATTAGGTAATTTTTTACTTAATAAATTAATTGGGGTTTAATTTCTTTCCTACGTGTGTACCACAACGTATACGAAGACTTCAATCGAAATCCATCAAAACGATAAATGTTTTCTATTTTATATTTTTTTCACTTAAATCTAATTATTTTCTTTTTTCTCTCCACTTTTTCAAACTAAAAATCAAAAAATCAATTCAACAAAAAACGAAACATGGTGCTGCTGCAGTCAAGTGAAGGAGTCTCCCTACGCAAATGTACCCAACGACATGTTCTACTGTCACCTGTGCAAGAAGCATATGTGGGATGCCAACTCTTTTGAGAATCATATTAAGGGACGTGCCCATTTGATGATGCGCGAAGGTATTGAAGAAAGTTACCGTCTAAGGGCTAACATGATTCGTCAAGAGGCCAAGATTGCTGAACAATTGAAATCTGTGGAATTAGATCGCTTGAAACGTATGGGCAAATCCAAGAATCGTAACTTGGAATACTGCACTATGTGCGATTTGAATTTCCATGGTCATTTGTCGGCCCATCGTAAATCCGATGGACATTTGCAATTAAAAAAATTCTTGCATCCCAAATGTGTTGAATGTAACAAGGAATTCTCGACCCGCATTGACTACGACTCTCATTTATTGTCTGCTGATCACTTGAAGAAGGCCGCTGAAAAGAACACCAAGGTTGGCGAACGCAAGAAGAACACATTGACCATTTTGACAGAAGAAGATGAATTGAAGGATGTCCGCCCACCACAAAAAAAGAAGAAGAAGGTTGCTCCAGCTGCTGAAGCAAAGAAGGAAGGTGAAGAGGGCGCTGAAAAGAAGGAGGGTGAAGAAGGTGAAGAAAAGAAAGAGGGTGATGAAGAAGGTGCCGAAGAGACAAAGGAAGGCGATGAATTGAATGAGACCCGCGAAGAAGAGGAAGAAGAAGTCGCTTTACCCGAAGATGGTGAAGATATAATCGTTGATTTTAATGATGGCGATGATGTTCCAGTAGAAATCGATGTCAGGCTACCCAAATACAATTGGACCCGAGCAGTTGGATCAAGTCTTATCACAAAATTGGAATGTTTTGAATGCTCAATTTGTGGCAAATTCTTCGACACTGAAAAGACTGTAGAAGTTCACTCGCGTACAGTTTCACATCATCGCCAGTTCGTGAAATTCCTTAATGAGAAGTCGAGCGACACCAAAATTGCACAAAAGAGGGCTGCCGCCGCTTTAGAGGAAACCGAACGTAAGAAGAGGAAGTTGGAGGAGGCTACTGCTGCCACCGAAGCCAAGAAAGACGGCGAAGAAGGTGATGCTGAAGTTAAGGAAGAAAATGGGGGAGAAGCCAACGATGAGTTATATGATCCATCTGAGGCAACTGGTGACGATGAAGATGTCGAAATGACTGAAAATGGTGACAAAGAGGCAGATGAAGAAATGGCTGAAGAAGAAAATGGTGATGCTGCTGAAGAAGAAATGGATGCACAAAATGATGATTCAACCAAGGATGATGCTCCCTCTAAAGCCGAAACAAAAACACCCTCGACTCCAGCTGCTACTCCAGCCACACCAGCTGCTCCGACTACTCCAACACAGGCATCTCCACAGAAAAAAGGAGCCGCTGCTGCAAAGACACCAGCTGCTAAAGCGACGCCAAGAGGACGCGGCCGTGGTCGTTACAACCGCTATTAGGTTCATCACCGTATTAGATCGATTTGATCTTATTTTAACAATTAAAACAAATAAAAATATGCCCTAGATGTAAAAAACAAAAAAAAGAATCAGTTACGTTTTTCATTTGTCCTTATTACATTTTCAGTTGGTCTCGGACCCGGACCCGAGAAAGAAATGGCGCTTTTGTATGGTGGGTATCATTGAAGACAAAGAACTAATTTCGATACATTTTGAAATTGTCTGAGAAGACATTTGGTAAGCACGTTGATGGACATTAGATAACATTGGTAAATATTTAGAATTTTGCATGATTGAATCATTGGACGACTTTGATTAAGACAATCCTAAGGTGCGGAATTGCTCTTGCGAGAGCAATGTTTTCTAGGCGTTGACAAAGTCAAATTCGTACGCATCAGCAATTTACTTTACTGGGTGGACTTTAAAAAACTTAAAAGGTAAGCGGTAAGAGTGAGTTCATAAACTTTAGCATTCCTACCTTAGTGCAATTGGTGAGTTCATAAACGTCAGCATTTCTAGCTTAGTGCAATCGCAGATTGTGTGTTTTTGAATGCTTTCACTGCTCAAGCACTCCTTAGTGCGATGTTCCTTTGTTTTACGTTCGAAAAGGTCGTTTTAGTACAAAAAAAGGAAGTTAATTAGCTAAGACTTAAACGTCGTAAGCTGTAAGCTCTTCAGAAGAGAAACTAATGAAAAACGGCATACGAAGAACTTGGGTAAGGTCATGTATCATCTTTGACCTACAATAGCTCCGTCTGACAGTTACATGATGCCGATTTCGAAAATTTCTTGCCGTTTTAAAACACATGACACCTACTCTGCATTAGTTAGCTCCAATAATACAAATTTTCTGTTGAATTTGCTTAGTCAGAGTGTACGAATATCACTTTTGTGTTATAGACATCAACATATCGTCATACTTGATATCAGAAAGATATCAGAACTACTGAAATAATAGCCATGTGTTTCTGCAAATGCGTTATCCGCTAAAAAAATTATTTGGGTGTAATTAACAACCATGGCATTGCGAGGTACGCTAAGTCAATCTATTATCTTTGTTTATATTGAATTTGTGCAGTGGGTTTTCAGATATGTCAACATTTGACATTTCCCACTAACAACTGACCATTCAGTCAACATTTTATCAAAATAAATTAAATTTCTTTAACCGATATATAAGGCCACTAAACGTCGTAGATAATGGGTGATTTTTCAGGAGTTTGGTTTTTAATTGTAAAAAAAAACGAAATTTTTATTATAGTTAATAAATCAATGCCGGCTATTTACTTTTCAAAGATTATTTTGAAGTTCATGCATCCGTTGATTGTGCTACCTTCCGTAAGAACAGAGGTTTCGGGTTCAAATGATAGCATATGCAATGAATAGTGACAGGTTCTCCACCACACAAAACTCCATAAAGGCTGTTTACGAAAACAATGTAAGTATCCAATAACTAGAACAAGACAAGTTATCAAACGTACGCCCTATGATTGATTCTGTTTTAGGTGGATGTCAGAAGTAAGTAATACATCAAAGAGCCCACATCAATTTTTGGTCTCGAAGATGTACATAAGTAAGTGCACCACTTGCAATATTTTTTTACGCTTTACCACAAACAAATTGTTATAACGATTATGGGAGCTTTCAAAAACGTCATACTAATAAAGAACTGCGGAAATTGAGTTCAATAATGATTTTCTGCAGAACTTACTTAGTCGAACTGTATTGTCCTTATGTTCATTAACGTCCACATATCGCCATACTTGTGCAGATTATAGAATTGAAATGACCGATTGTGGCTGCAGAAAAAGTTAGAGGATTTTAGTGCGGAATAGTTTTGTCTTTTCGAATAGAAAAGATGTAATGAAATAACACGTAAAAAAAAAAAAAAAAAAAAAAAAAAATGCAAGATTTGGCGAATATTACATTTGTTTATTACATTGACATGACGTCTCTGAACGCAAAACATTTGTTTCGTTTAGTGCGATTGTACTAAGATCTGTCTGATGTTTATGAACTCACCCCCACTTTAAGCCCATATTCCATAAACCAATAATATATGTACATTTTAACTTTATTTTCCATATAATAAAACACTTGTAAGTATCAAATACGGAATTTGTTGTATAATCCGGGACTGAATAAGATTTTTTTTTAATGATTTAATTTTCGTTTTACTCTGTCAAAATCCATTAATAAAAAATAAAAAAATATCTATAAGAACCATGTTAAGATCATAATAATTTGCACTAAACTAAGACAGAATTAAAAAAGTATATTTGAAATATTTATGTAATAAATATAAATATTTTTTTTTTAATTTTTTTCATGTAAATCTTTCACGATATCCATAAAAGTATTTCGCTAAAAATCATGAAAAAGCAATATTTTTGGAATTTAATGGAATGGTTATTTTGTGTACTTTTAAAAGGTCATCCGGGGGTCTAATGAGTTTGTGGTGGTCTCCAATTTTTGGCCTGCAGTGTACATGAACAAATTGATGGCACAATTTTTTATCCTTATACTACTTCCTGTAACGTTTGCATCACTCGCAGATAGATGACGCTCTTATCGTTTAAAATGGTAAAAATTTAAAATAACGTTAACTGCTGGTATAAAAGTGAAGAGCATCTTACAATTCCATACTGGTGCAAAAATAATTATAAATATATAGGTATATGTTATACTTGGCTAATCTACTGCGTTGTATAAAAAAAAGAAAAATCTGGGCGAATAAGTGAAATTTCGTGAAGCTCAATAAATAGTTAATATGACGGGTCACCCTTTGATAAAAGTAGCACATTTTTTATTATTGAGGAACTCGATAAATAACAAATGCTACATGGCTGATGACATGTTATAGGGATACTTTACAACATAGGTAATTCTCTTGAAAACTCTTCATAGTCTTACGAAGCCAGCCATGGCTATATGCCTTTACTCGGGTCTGTAGTATGGACACGAGATGGAGAGTTGGTATCCTGCGAGCGCGTTATGTATTTGTTCAGCTTTTACAAATAAAACACAACTTATTTGAATTATACCTCGACTTTAAAGTTTTTCATACGACTGACTCGTAATCATAAACTACCTTTGAATAATACCTTATATAAGGTTTTAAAATAGGGATTTGACAACTTTGAATTTAATTTGTGAACGCACTCTTACACTAATCATCAAACTGTCATTGTCAATTTATTCAGTAAACTCAAAATTTTCTTCATGGTAAAGTACACTAAGTACACAGCTCAAATTATTAAAATTTTCTACAGATATTCGGAGTCGCAAAATCATCTTCAGTGACGCAGCTCACTTTTGGCTCAATGGGTTCGTCAATAAGCTAAATATGCGTTATTGGTCGGGTGAAAACCCACATGTGCTTCATGAATTACCACTTCATCCACAAAAAATAACTTTTGGTGCGGTTTGCATGCCGGCGGCGTTATTGGGCCATATTTTTTCGTCGACGATAACGATCGTCACGTTACTGTGAATGGTCAGTGTATCGCGCCATGATCACCGATTATTTTTGGCCCGAATTGGAAGATATGGACTTGCACGACATGTGGCTTCAACAGGATGGTGCCACAAGCCACACAGCACACTACAATTGATTTATTGAAGAGTAAGTATGGTGAGAGTGTTATCTCACAACATGGGGCATTCGATTGGCCGCCTCGTTCGTGCGATTTAACGCCGCTTGACTATTTTCTGTGAGGTTACGTTAAGGCATTGGTTTATGCCAACACGCCGGAGACGTTGGAAGAGTTTCGGCCGAAATAATTGGCCGAGTCGTTGAAAATTGGGTCCAACGAATCGACCGCTGCAAACGTGCCCGCGGTTGCCATATGAACGAAGTTGAGTTCCATTCATAAATGTTGTGATTGTACTTCAAGCCAATATTAAAGTTTTTGAAATATTTCAAATGGTTTGCCTTTTATTTAAAAAAAAAATTTTGTCAGGTCGTTATTAGAAAACCCTATACATTAAACAATCATGTTCTCTTGCTTGCATATAATGTTGATACCTATATCAAAATTAACAAATAAGAAATAATAAAATATTTCAAATCCAGCGAATTGGCAGAGGGACAACCCCGTATTAGGACATTATGTTGCTACTTTGCGATCGACATAAGACACGTTTTCAGTGTTCAGAGCAACTAACATCGACTCGGACTATTATCTTGTTGTAGCCAAGATACCGTTGTGAATATCCGTAACAGCCAGAAGCCAGCAGGCGGAAAATCTTTTCGAGGAAATTCAACCTCACTTTGTGGGATGATGATGGAGAATGCACGTTGCTTAGTCAATGTCAGTAATGACAAATCCAAGAACTTCAATATCAGAAAACAACTGAAATAAGGCGATGCGTTGTTATGTAATTTTTGTACAGTATTCTTAAAAGAATTGTGGGAAACTCGCATGCCATCTCCAGAAGCATCACCCTTCTAATGTCTGTTTTGATACTCGCATACGCAAACAACGAGCCGTCAATGGTTGCTATAATTTTGAGGTACTGACAACAACAGCAGCATAAAAATCATGCGGGGAATCATTCGTGCTAATCGCCGCCTCTTCGGACTTATAAGGCAATAGAGTAGTAAAGTCCTCTTTCAGGCAACGAAAACCCTTGATCATCCCTATCCTGCTTTACTGTGCAGAAGCAGAAAGCGATGGAAATAAGAATGTTTAGGTACCATATATCAGAAGAATTAAAAAAATTTGATCTAATGAGGAAACTATTAAGAAACTCTCAGTGAAAAAACTTCAGGCTACGCAAATGAGCTCATTTTACCATGGTCGGAATATTCGATTCGAGAATTGAAGAAGTGTCATTAAAATGAGAAAGGTGATACAAAATAAAGCGGCCTGAATAGTGGTTCTAAGGTCAACAAATTTTTTACCAATCCAATTTTGGATCATGTTCAACATACAACACAATGTAGAGCCATCCAATTCAGTAAGCACTGTGTTGGCCTTATGTTTAACACTTACCTTTCATTATATGAGTATGTATACGGACATACCGTTGGGAAATTCTTAAAAAAAAACACAACATCGGATAGTCAATATATACGGATGTATGAATAGTTATATATATGTATATATATGTATATATATGTATTAATATCATAAAATTTGTAGCTTTTTAAATACAGTCACAAAATAGATTTTTTTCTTTGTTCGGTTTTTCTTACAAAATACTTGTCATTAGTTTAATTTGTAATCTTAGCCTTAACCTCTACGTTGCTTTACAATGACTTACATAAGTATAAAAGGATAAAATTATGGATAAAAAATTAAAATTTACTGAATGCCTTTTACAGCTGAGATACTATGCAAATCCTACACCCCTATGTATTCAATCCATATTCTGTGGTATTATCAAGGGTCGGCCGAAGTCGACTTTGGTCACTTTGCGAACGCTTTAAACCAGTTCGCCAGCGTTTAATGAAGCCCAACACAAAGGGCTGCTTTGTCCTGCTTAATACGTACACATACGGATCTGAAGTGAAATGTAAAGCCATTAGAATGTCCGCAATCCGGAAGAACCAATGTGTCTTTGGTAATGGATTGGTCATCAATGCAAATGGAATGGATATCTACAAAGAAGACAAAAAATCGTTTTGCCTTATCTTTTATCAAATAATATAACTAAACAAATGCTTACCATTTGTGGCATCCAACAAATGACGAAAGAAATACTTAAGAAAGCCATTAGTTTGGCGAATTTTATTTCATCCGGTGATGAGGTAGTACTAGTGACACTGTTTGTATGATAGAGAGACGACCCAGCATCCTTGCCCTTTTCACGATTGACTAAATCATAATGAACTGATCGTGTATTTGTTTTACTGCGACCAATAAAGCAAAGAACTCGTGTGACAAACAAATTACAGACGACGATTACAACACAAAGAAGTGTACCTAAAATATTCAAAAATGTAAGGTAACTAACTCTCCGAAAAATTGGAGACAGAATATTTGTCAAAGTATACCAAAAGCCATAAAAAGAACTGCATAGGATTTATCCCATAATATTTTGGCATCCCGGTAACGTCGGCATTGACGATTCTCCTCATCAAAGTACGTGCCGAATCCAATGAAAGGCAGAAATGTTATGACCGTCGCAACGCATACCAAGCCGTTGATAGTCTTTCGAACTACATTGTAAGTGATGTGCTGCAAAATAGGTGCAATTAGTTATGATTTTAATTTTGCCATGTAATTCAACTATAACTTACCTTGTGATAAGTAAATGGTCTTGCCAAAGCCATCCAACGCTCAATCGCCATAACTGCCGCTATGCATCCAGAACTAAGTCCAAAGAAACGCCAGACCACCATTCCAGCGCAATTCCAGCGAACATATTCCTTGACAATATGAGCCGGAAGGTAGAGCTTCAAAATTAACTGTGACAGCATACCCACCAGGCCAATCAGGTTATTGGTTGCCAAACACCTGCAAAAAAAGAGCAGTTTATTTTTTTCCCCCTTAATATAAGTATTATTGAGGTTGAGATTTAGGTTTAGACTAAGGATATCTGTACGAGGTTGCGAACTCACTTCGTCCATTTTTGGCTACACAGTAGCTTCTTAATTTCAGTTCGTTAGGGCTGTTTAAGATAAGAGTTTCTACATAAATTCAGTCTTCGTCGATGTAAGGACCCACTGAGCCTGCAGTAATAATTAAGGCGCATTTCTAAATTTTAGTCCCGTTGGCCTATAAAACGATCAATGACCACTTTCTTTTAAACCAGATTCATTTCAAAATATCAGATTTTTTGATGTAGTCGTAATTAGTACGTCGAGCTATAAGCAGTATTTGCGCGTACAGTCAGGCATATTCGAGAAAATGTACTAACCCCCCAGCAAATATTCCGCTGAATGGTAACCAGGCTTCCTCTATCGCAATATTTTTTCCCTACAGTAATCTTGAGTGGAGGCACTGCAGAAGTGACTGCTTGCTCCTTTGTTGTAATTATCTTTGAAGTATACGAGTCTTCTCAGACTTTGCAACGATACTGCCATATACAGGCTGGCAACAAATGATATTTCTAATATAAAACTTTTTATTTTTTAAAATCTAGCGAACAACATTTAAGGAATTTACCACATCGAATTTTATTTTAAACCGAGCGATCTACTATTTTATTTTGCATAGCGTGCGTGTTACACTCAAAGTGACAACAATAGATCGTCTGTATGAAAGTTTTTGGGAAGAATGGTCAGTAAGGAACCTGCCTTGTACCAGAAGACTAGTTACGTTGCACATTGATGAATAATTAAACGTACATAGATACACAGAAGCATCAACATCAACAAGAAATGATCGACTCAATTGGAGTTATTGCGGAAGTCTGTCTTTTTGCATATGTTCCCGTATTTAGTAAAGCCGACTTAATACTATCAATAGATTGATAACACTGTTTTGTTTTGGCAAACAGCATAACTCCAATAAAATGCCCAAAGATTACATACACTTAAGTGTACTATTTGTGGAGTGTATGGTCCGATACACCTGATCTATATTTTCCTAAAAATTAAGCCGGTGCTAGAGGTACCATCAAAATTGCTTAATATTGCCCGATATTCGAAAATTGTTTGGCGCAACCTAAACAAAAATATTCTTAACTGTAATTCAAACATGCATACTGCTAGGAACACAACGTTTCTTATGGAAAGACTTCGGCAATGATATTTGTGTCATAGCACCAGAATTTCCTCTAAATGTGTTGGAAATAGGGTGAGTGTCGTTCTGCCGTTCGTGTTCCAGTTGATCGGCTTCTGTACTGTTCATCGTGAAAAATAAGACTCAAGTTTTTTGTACTGACCAAGTGACTTAAAGCGGCTGAAACATCTCTTATTATATTTATATTCCTCCATATGTTGGGCCCTGGCTAAACGAAAGTGCACTTATTTAAGATTATTTTAAAAACTATTAAAAAAAACATAGTCATATTAGGAATTACTTTATTTAACCTTATACTCTGAAAATTGTAATCCCCAGGTAAAAACTTTGTATGGTGAATTTTTAGGTAACTCTACTGAAGAAAAACTATAAGCAGACCTTTCTGAGATAAATGCAATTTTCCAAAAAAAAAAAAAATGTATTTGAAGACCAATATGTATAATGAAAAATGACTGGCCGAGGTTGGTTGTTCTAGATTTAATACACTAGAAGTTATAACTAAATAATTGTTGGTGCCGTACCTACCTCTCTGAAATAATTTTTCAAACACCCTGTAACTGACTATAATACCCACTGATTGTTGAAGATAGACCTCATGCCTCCCATACTATTTTTTTCATAACATGGACCAATGAATCAGATATCAAAATATCTGCATCCCAAACCGGACTACCCTGTATACTCTTAGCGAAAATAAGTAAGAACTGGCAGTAGAGAATAGAAGTCAGCCCTCCTGAATGTTATAGATTTCCCAAACTAGAGAGTGAGTTTCTAGCAACTTGAAAACCTCCGTAAGGTCTTGCCGCCAATCAAGTTGACTAAATATGTAAACTTTAATTTTGACCATTGTCTTGTAGCCGCTTTATTCAGACTTCTGCTGTAGAGGAACGGAAGCTACATCGCCCGACGTTGGACACATAACCTCATAGTTGCATGAACCTAGAAGTATTCCCAAAAGAATCTGACTTGTATAGCTACATTCAATAACAACATGTGAACCCATTGGCCCGACACGGCTTGCCGCTGTAACAGCAAAATATCAACCCCACCTGAGCAGGAGCCAGTAGTAAGATGATGAGTGCGCAAATTGAAAAAGGTAACATTGGTGAAAAAATATATTGGGTCTATAACTTAATTCGTGCGGTTTGCTAAGAGATGGCGTAACTTGTATTATTCCATTGTTATTATTCCATTGGAACATGCGTTGGAAAGCTACTGTCATTGTACGTCATTTCAGTATATGTCATTCATTTGAATCGTAAACAACAATAATTTCTTTTCACTCAAATATGTCGAACTTTGTGCCTGAAAAAGTGTTTTTGCGGGGAGTTCTTCCTCATTACTTTAATATGAAGAAAACTGCTGCCGAAAGTCATCGTATTTTGGTGGAAGTTTATGGTAAACATGCGCTAGCTGAACGAACGTGCCAAAAGTGGTGATTTTGGCTTTGAAGGCGATGAACATCCTGGGCAGCCAATAAAGTTTGAAGATGAAGAACTGGAAGCATTACTCTATGAAGATTGTTGCCAAACACAAGAAGAGCTTGCAGAATCTTTGGGTGTCACTCAAGCAGTCATTTCAAAACGTTTAAAAGCAGCTGGATATATTCAAAAGCAAGGAAATTGGGTTCCACATGAACTCAAGCCGAGAGACGTCCAAAGGCGGTTTTGCATGTCCGAAATGCTGCTGGAACGCCACAAAAGGAAGTCATTTTTGCATCGGATTGTTATTGGTGATGAAAAAATGGATCCATTACGACAACCTCAAGCGCAAAAAATCATATGTGAAACCCGGCTAACCAGCCAAATCAACTGCAAAGCCGAATATCCATGGCGCGAAGGTAATGCTCTGTATTTGGTGGGATCGGATGGGTGTGCTGTATTATGAGCTGCTAAAACCGGGCGAAACCATCAATGGACAACGCTACCGAACACAATGAACCCGTTTGAAGAGAGCAGTAGCCGAAAAACGCTCGGAATATGCGATCAGACACGAGGCAATAATTTTCTATCATGACAACGCTCGGCCCCACGTTGCTATTCCGGTTAAGAACTATTTGGAAAACAGTGGATGGGAAGTCTTACCCCACCCGCCTTATAGCCCAGACCTTGCCCCTTCTGACTACCATTTGTTCCGGTCGATGCAGAACGCCCTCACCCCTGAAATACGGTTCACATCAGAGCAGAATATCAAAAATTGGCTTGATTCATTCTTGGCTGCCAAGCCGACGCAGTTCTTTTGGGATGGGATCCACAAATTACCAGAAAGATGGGAAAAAGTCATAGCTTTAGATGAGCAATACTTTAAATAATACTATTGTACATGTTTTTCTTAAATAAACGTTCAAATTTTGAAAAAAAAAAACCGGACGAATTAAATTACATACCCAATAATCTCTCAGCTCAAAGCTATTTCTGTTCTGTAGAAGGGCTTGGTTTTGAATTCGGAGCTCTGTCTCTTTATAATAGTGATGGAAGTCAAGACAGCGATGGGAACCGAAAACTGTTTGTAGTGACAAATATTGAATACTACACCCTGCCTGACTCGAACTGCGACTTTTTAAAATGCTATAATTTTTTTATCTTTTTCTGATAAATTTTTTTGTGCCAAAGCAAAAAATGTTGGAAAATACATCAATTTTCAAATTGTATCAGTAGTTTTCAATATGTCCACTTTTGGCGCGAATAATGGCCTTGAGACGGCCGAAGAAAACATCGCACGCTGCACGCAAGTGGCTCTGCGCCATTTTGGCCCATTTCCGGTGAAGTGCTTGTTTGAGGTGGTTCAAACTATGGTATTTTTTAGTGTCAACCTTACCCATCAAAATAACTCAGACAGAGAAATCTAACGGATTTGCATCCGGAGAATTTGCAATCCATTTTGCCAAAGAAATGAAGTGTGAAACATTGTTTTTAAACCAATCTTGGTTGACGCGCGCTTTGTGAGAAGGTGCCGAGTCTTGTTAAAATGTCCACGGTTTCCGACCGAAATGATTGTTTGCCCAAGGCTTCAATACTGCCTTTTAGACAGTTCAACGGTATACGATCGCATTAATTTTGACGGCACGGTCCGAAGGTGTAAGTTTTCGAAGGACCTCTCTGGCAAGTACACTCGGTCATTTTATTTGTCGACATTTTGCTCGATAACAAATGGCGACTCATCGGGAAAAATCAAATTCGTCAATTCACCACTTTCGTGCAAGCGTAGCAACTCGTTCGCTCTTTCGACTCTAACTTTTTTCTGTTGCGGTGTAAGATCGTGTGATTTTTGGAACTTCAATGCCTTGAGCCCAAGCTCATTTTTCAGTAACATATATGTTGCTCAAGAGTCATTTTTCTTCCACTTCGACGCGGATTTCCCTCAATTCGAGCCTTCACTTTTCGAACCATTTCTGCCGATGTTGCAGTTTTTTTATGACCACTTCCATGGCGTTTTGCAACGCTGCCAGTATCACTGTAACGAGCTATGGTTCGAGACACAAATGATTCACGTTGAGGTGCTGGAGGGCTCTACTATAGCTACTTGTGGTTTACTTGTCAGTCCACAGAATGTTCTTACGGAATTGCCCGTCTTCTGCAAGTTTGTTCTTTAGCCATTGGCAAAATTCTACTCTTTGCGCATCACCTGGTAGTAAATCCTTTACCGGTGTCAAATAGAAAGGGTGTAATCTCTTACTTTGTAGAGTCCTGTGAATTTGGTTCTGGGAAGTTCAAACTGCACAGTCTGCTGACGCTGACTGAAGGCTGAACTTCCACAGCACGCAGAATCTCAGCCTCGTCGTCGTATCGTATCGGGTATCGTCTTTGGTACTTCTTGCCAATGAAGTTTTTCGATTACAGAACCCGTATACAAACACCAATTCACGTTTTGAATACATTTTGTGGAGATCAACTTATCAATTGGCTGTTAACTTATGTTAAAGAACAAAATGTCGATTGTAGATCAGTTGAAACAAATTTGCGATACCTTTGCAAATCTGTAATAATTATTACTACAGCTTTCAAATGTACCGCAATGTCAAATGGAAAAAAAATGTAACAAAGAATTATTTAAAAGTTATAGCGTTACAACTTCAGATTAGAAGTCACCCAGTAATATATATATTTTTGGCCATTTTTTTTCTGACAGAAAAAATCTTTTGATCGTTCGTAAAAAGGTCTCTAAACTTAATTTTTAAGTAAATTTCAGAAAATTTATTAAGTAAAAATTTTGAGAAAAATGTATTTTAAGTAAAAAAATGGAACCGTAAATTTTCATAATTTTGAGTTAAACGAGCCATAACTTTTTGTTGCTGCACAGATGTACAGATATGCATTTAAGGCTTGTATGAACTACTAAATTAACTTTTCAAAATGTCTAAAACTATTTTGTTACTTGTACTAGTTTAGAAGTTAAAGCGTTTAAGGAGGTTACACCTCCGAATTAGAGGTCACCCACTTTGATAGACTGTAACTTGAAATGGAGTGAGAATAGACTCCCCCACCCCTGCCATACAATTTTTTGTTCGGCGGAACTTCAGGAATATGCCCTTAATGGATTATACTGCTAAGCCGGGACACACTGTATACCCAGTTCTGCCTATGTATACGAAAGCATTTACAAAATTTTGCTAACGAAGCTATTAGTTACAGAGATACATCAGATCTTTGAATGGCATTCAGTTCCGCGTACGGAGACAAGATCAAAATTACTCGAATCTAAAGGAATAGATGGCTGGATAAGTTGGGTGAAGCTTCCAATCTATACCAAGGAGACGGCAATCAATACGGTGTTGGTAAATAGAGGCTTTATTGCCACCGATGTATCCGGGCTTTATTGCCGCTTCTTCTTCCTTTTATCGTTAGTTATCAACATGAAGCATGTTGAAGCAAATACGTATGCAGGGCTTTTTATTTCGGGTTAGATTAAAGTTATTGGCATCGAGTTTAGGATGAGTTTTATACTCACAGCTCTTCTCAATGTTTTTAAGGAACGGAATTCACTTGCAAAGATTTATTACACTATCAATGTGGTTGATAAAATTTATGATACATTCCCGAAACTCACTTATTGAAAAGTTTGGCACCATACTTTTTTTTTGGCCTCTTTCAATTACCTGACAGTGTGTCTTTGATAAGAAAATGTGGTCTTAAATCATAGTATAAAATTAACCATTCTACCCTCCAAATTCAGTTACATGCCAACCTTATCTTTTCCTTAAATAAATCGATTCCATTTCCTGTTGCTCCAGTCTTCGCCAAAGTCGTTATCCAATATTTTCTAATAAACATTCCTATTCCGTCAGTTGTAACGAATGTATGGATACCGATTTTCATGAATTACACTGTACTGTAATTTCTCGAATAGAATTTAAATTAATCCCCCGTACCATCGACGTGATATAAATTCCTAAATGAAGTGCCAACGGGAAGCCTTAACACCTTCACAGCTAGCTGAGGATAGAATGAATTTAATCAATTACAATGACACACCAGGTTGTATTTGAAAATATGAAATTTCACGTATATGTGTTCAAGAATTTGAAAAGGAATACGTATCGTTTCGTATCTGCTCTGTTACGAATACAAGAAGACAGGAAAAAAAATACTAAGAAATACTCATCTAGGGGAGAGCCGTGTTGCCAAAATCGCAACCAGATTTCATGTTTAAATAACCACTTTATTTATACTCAAAACCAGAGGCGAAAAAATGTGAGTTTCCAGAACGGGACACTGACTTACCTATCCATAAACTAAATAACCCTGAAATTCAAATGAATTATGAATTTAATTTTCTTTATTTCACATGTTTTCTTTCTTCTTAGCGGAGAAATTCCATAAACACCAATAAAAACTCAGAGAAGTAGAAAACATTTATTTCTTTATCAGCGAAATTATCTATCCTAGATAGACGGAATACTCGAATAAACTTCATTACCTATATAAACTTACACTTTTCTTATAAATTGAAGTTTATGTGGCGCTCTACTGTTTCCTGACCCAGTTACTTACCGTTGTTTACGAGAACACTTCTCATAGTTAGATCAAAATATGACTTTTCCGATATAAAACAGCGGGGTAGGTATTTAGTATTGCTACGACTATGTAATATTTAATTGATAACAGAGGGGGTGTTTTCAAGGAATTCCGTTTTCAAAACAGTCTTTAAATTTTAGGAAATCTTTGAAAATCTTTTAAGAAAATTAACACAATTTTATGGCATATTAGAAATTGATTCAAAATTGGGATTCTTGTACCGTTTTGTGGACCCAAAATCAAAAGCTTAATGATTCGTTAAACGAAATTGATCAATAAAAAAATATTTTTACGAGACAAATGCTGTTTATAAAAGGGAATGGAGTAAACACTCCCAAACCGTTTTCTGCCTTTAAGGCAGGAGGAGAAGGTTCCCCTGATTTCAACTCAATAATCAGACAATAAATAATTGTTTGCACCAAGGCCAGTGGTGTACTTAGTTCTGTTTTATGGACGTGTCTGATTATATCGCGAGAAGGATGAAAGGTTATTTCACAAATAAATCAGTAGGGAATTTTGATGAGATTATTAAGCATTACGAAGACAATTGGCGTTACTTCATTTGCAGAGACTACTACAACACAAGCAAACGCAGCATTTTCTTGCAGAGTATTCCAAACATCGCCGATTTTGGACGTACTTTGTTTTTTTTTTATAATAAACTTTTTCCTAATGTTGCATGCCGTCAATATCCTGGATTTGTTTTTATCTTTTCATCTTGATAAATACAACACTGATGTAATATCCCCTTTCTACGAGATTCGTCGAACCACTCGGTTTGTCATATGAGTATTAGATATAATTTGAGGCACTCAGATAACACTTAGAAAAATTTCAGTTCTAAAATTAAATATCGTAAATATGTATATACTTTTGTACGAGTATTTACTTCACCTAAAACTTCTTTTTATAAATTAGACCAGTAGTGTCTGGAACTCATTTTTTAAAGTCAATGTTGATCGTTTCCCTCATCTCCGTTTCTTCCAACTATTACATTCGCAATTTCTCTAAAGCAAAGTGAGTGCAATGGCTGCAAATTCATTGTATGTTATCATAGATACTTAAAAAAAAATAAAAAACAGCCGAAATGGGTGCGACTAACGCGTCACTTCTTGATAAAGAGAACTTGTAAGGTCCGTTTAAAATCATCGTCCAATTGGAAAACTGCGCAAAGAGAGCCTGGAAGCGCATGCCATTCATTTGCTCATTGGAAAATGATATTTACGAAACGGCTGAGCTTTCTTCACTTTAATGCTTTAATCCATTTTTGTATCATAAGCGCATATATGCGCGTATTATGCCTGGCCACTACTTTTTGTGACAAAATTCAATACTGGAATTTTTAATCTAGTTTTAAAAAAACCTTTGCAAGGAGTAGAAGTAAGAAGAAAGTAAATTTATATATCCACAATGGACTGCTTTAATCCAGGAAAGCCTTTAACACGACAAGCAAAAGTGCTTACGCTGAAAATTTACCACAAACACTTGGATTATGAAAACAACCATGCAAATGCAGCTCCTACGAGACCAGCTGTAAGGAAAACGGCTGAATTTGTTGGAGTTTCGCATAGGACCATATACCAAAAAATTAGAAGAACAAGAACAAACTAGAACAGTACAATCACTCAAGAAGAAAATTCCTCATCGGCACTGGATCGCTGGATTAGACGACTTCGACTTTGAATCAATCAAAAGGATGATCTACTCCTTCCACCAATTTAACAAGAAAGTCGTAATATTGAGCGTCCTTAGGGAAAAAACCCGTCCAGAACTGGAGAAGCATGACATCCCCTTGGAGGTATCTGAAAGCCAAAGTATTCATTTTTCGCAAGACGTAAGACAATAGGAAAATCCTTTGTGAAAGGACGGAAGTGAAAATTCAAAGATTTAGATACATATATCCGTTAAATAAGGAACTTTCGTGAAAGTGGATATCAGATAATCTATGCAAATGAATCATATATACATAGCTCACACATAAGAGGAATATCTTAGACTGATGGAAGTACGAAAGGACTAAAAAAGCCTATTGGAAAAGGATCTCGTCTTCTAATCTTTAAATCTGGATCGAAATCGGGTGACTATCATGATGGGGTTAACTTTGACAATTTCTTAAAATGGTTAAGAGATCAGGTACTGGACCAGCTAGAGGAACTGTCGGTTATTGTAGTAGCCAACGTCCCATATTACAATAAATTAAAAAACCTAACCCCAACTTCATCAGCAACGAAATTGGAGTTAGTTAATTGGTTAGTAGAAAATGCTGCATATAGCTCTTTAATGCTAAAGATTGAACTGTATGATTTAGTTCGACAAAACAAGACTCTCAGCAACATCAAATAAACGACTTAATTAGATCAACAGGCCATGATCAACTCATGGTACCACCATACCATCCGGACTTAATACCAATTGAGTATATATGGGGTATTGTAAAATCAAAATTGTCGGGTAGAAACGCCATATCTAAGCTGGATGTCATCAAGAAAATAGCAGAAGAAGAGTTTGCAAAATTACTGTCAAGGAATGGAAAAAAAAAAATGCAATAAGAACAGAAGAAAGTTATTTGAGTTGGGATACCTTCGCCGAGAGAACTATTATTAGACCCGGCGAAGATTCATCAACTGAAATTGAAAGCGACGGGTAGGATGATGATACCACTAATGACGATTAAATGCATTGATCTTGAAAAAAAGGTGTTGGATCACACAACACACCCTAAAAAATAAACACTTAACTTCAATTTATTCAACTTTTATATTTATATTTTAAGTCAAATTCTTAGATATTAGTTAAATATTATTTCTTCTTTTCAACACAATAATTGTGAAGAGAGTGCTTTCCATAAAATCGATTTGCAATGGACTAAAGTATTCTCCAATGGTTTTTGATATCTCATATCATATTAGTATTTAGGAAACCTATTACCCATAAACATTTGACTGGTCAGATGTGGGACTCTCCGTATCAATGAAATCTTATTTAGTACTGCATTGACGTTTCAAAATTGTTGCTAATTCTTGAATAACTGAGGTAATTTTGGTGTGATTTCCGTCAAATTTGTGCTATGTTAAGGGGTTATACGCAGTTGCAAGGACGAAAAAAGAAGTTTTTTTATGAATTTTTTTCTGAAAAGGTATTTTATTTTACTAAAACAAAAAGTATGGGTACATTAAGTGGAAACATCTAAGTTTGTAATGGCACTAAAAATTTGTAAAAGTATCGATCTGGTGTGCTCCTGCAGACGATCTCCTGAATGCCATCCAAAAAAAGGTGTTCGGCGGTGATCACAATATCTCCGGTTTAGTTCATCTGAAATCAAAAACCCTTCTTCAGTGTATAGATAAAACTAGGTATTGATCCAAGGAATAAAAAAAAAAAAATTCGAATTTTGGAACAAAATTGTTTATAAAATAGAAATAATTATCCGAAATCTTGATATTTCAATCTGAGAAGGTTGTTTTAAAATTTCAGACCGATCGGTTGAGCAGTTTTTTAGATATCTTGATCACCAACTTCGAAAACATAGTTTTGAGAAAAATGCGTTTAAAGTTTCGCATGAAGTTTACACAGATAGAGACGTCCTTACAAATATGCGTATATGGTATGTCGAAAAGTACTTACCGGATCGCTTTGAAATTTTCAGGGAATATAGTCAGATACATGTACACTACGAAAATACAAAAATAATTTTTTTTAAATTCTAGCTCTGTATAACCTCTTAATAGATTTTGACTAGTATTGCAAAAAATTCTAAACAGTCCTTAATTTTTAAGAAAAAAATAATCGTATTTTCTGTATATTTTCTTTCTAACTTAATCAGTCATCGGCATCTCATGGCCGAGATTCGGCATGAAGACGCATCATCCAAGATAAATTTAAATTGATAGCTATATTTTTTCGTAGTTCATCGTGGTCCAATAAAAACAAAAAACCACACACATATACAATATATACACATCATTTACGAAAGACTATTGTCAGAAGTTGAGGAAAGAGGAAGCTTTATTAAATTGTCAGTTCGGATTTAGAAAATCGAGGTCTACCGCAGATGTCATAAAAGCGGTTGTAAACATTGGGACAAAAGCGATAGAAGGGAAAAGATGGCGATGGGGTACAAAGAAATACTGCGCTGTGGAAACGCTTGATGTTAAAAATACTTTGAACTTCGTAAGCTGGTTATCCATAAGAAGAGCTCTTTCTAGAATGGATACACTATATTATTTACTTAAGGTAATAAGAAGCTATCTCAAAAATAGACAGCTTTAATATCAAATAGAAGATGATATCAATGTCTCAGTAGAAGAATCAGTACTAGGATCATTATTGTGGAATATTATCTACGACAGAGTACTGCGACTGGAACTACCACTAGGAATTCACACAATAGGTTTCGCTGATGACATTGCTATTGTTTCGGTCGCCAAACACATTAAATGGCCCAACAGCACAAAAGGCCCATGGACCTATAAGTTAATTCCGTCTATAGAATTGTGGGTTAACCGGACACATGGGAACTGCAACTACCACCTCACGCAGTTCCGGTCCTGTCACGGAGAATACCGTAAATATCTTACCGCTTTGGATACGATAACTTTTTCTTGTGCAAATTGTCCAAATAAAAACAAAGATGCGGAGCATGCAATATTTTATTGCAGTCGTTTCGCAGAAAGAAGAAGAAATGTACCGAGTCCATAGTCCCTCGTCGAACATATGTTAGGATCAAAGGAAAATTAGGCGGAAATTTGTGAGTTTATAACCGATGTGCAAAAAGAATAACGCCGAATCGAATACAGCATGGACCCAGGAGATAGCATAGATGCTAACCAGTTCCGCGAAGTAATACCTGCAGGGAGTACTAAGGGGACGTTGGAACATTCAGGTGCATGATTCGTGCATAAATCGTACATGCTAGTGGCCCGGGTAGGAGGTGGCGAGTTTCCTGAGCCACAAATTAGGACCAGTGTCGAAAAATCTAAGAGTGGAACCCACGAATTCATCCCCACAGGTTGAATGGAGAAAACCATCACATTACGGTCGAGCTTAGTAAGGTAGTAATGAAAGTATACTGGAAATGATGGTTCAGACTTTTAGATTTGAGGGCTGACGTTTGTAGTATTCTGTTACTTCTACTGAACTGCCTTTCAGGCTAATGCTATAAATGCTCCCGTCCCGTTAAAGCCCCATTAAGTTGGTGGTGTAGGTTCAGATAAAAAATTCCTGGTTAGAATCGATCCGGCTCTGGCACAGCTCCCCATAAAGAATTGTGCCAACCCTCGTATGACCTCATTGCTTGCATAGATAGCCCTGGGACCGTGGGGTTACTGGGGCGTGATACTATATAATAATAATAATTCAACAAAAAATAATTCAATAAAAATAAACAAGGTATACCTAGGTTCTTGAGTAAACCCCTTCTAGAGGAGTTCGAGGGTGCATAGTTCACGCTGGTGAAAAATACAAATCCCCCAGAAAAGTACTGAAGAAAACGTGGCACCACCAGAACGTGCGGGAGCGCAACAGCAATCATCGACACAACAACAGTCATCTGTCTTCCATAAGCTGGGAGATCAGATAAAAACACTTTTGGAAATGTTGGAGGATATTAAGAGGCGCTCAATGCGCAATCAATTCGATCGCTCTATGAACTGTCGGCGATTGAGATGCACGACGACAGAGCCAAGGCAGTCATTTGATAAAATAGTGTACCATAGCCTTTGGTTAAAATGGTAGCGAACACAAAATGACGACCGGAGCCGAACGATTTATCCCGGACTCCAAGAGGTGTCAAAAACCGATCTCAGCTGACAGGAATAACAGCGTCGCAATAACGCGGGTTGCAGAGCGAAGAAAAAATCGCGAAAATTCAATAAAATGACCGGAAAAAATCCGACAAAGCGGCCACAAGTTACGACAACAACACAACACGACAACAAGAAACAAAGGCCCACCAATGAGGAACTTCGACCCCACGCAATTGTCGGGTCAGCAAAGGGAAAACTTTCCTATGCAGAAATGCTCCGAAAAGTTAAGGCGGACCCAAAAATCAGCGCTCTCTGTGAATCGGTTACGAATATGACGAACCCAGAGAGGGGACCTGCTAATGCAACTGAAGAAGATAAAAAAAAAAACAGACCAATTTAAAAAGATAATTGGCGAAACTTTTGGCAACAAGTTAATACGGCTCTGAGACATCGCATTAACCTAGAAGTAAAGGACATCGACGAGGCCACGATGAAGGAAGAGATCTGCGAATCAGCCACACAGCAATATCAGATAATGCTGACATATGGTAATTAGCTGCAATCAGTGCACACTAGTGTCTGATGCTAGTCAGGCAGAACTGAAATTGGATGGCTAAACTGTCACGTCCGGGAAAAAAAACCCTAACCACTTGAATTCGTCCATAGTGCACACCAATGAAAAAATGAGATGGACTGCTCCAAGCAATGTAGAAGATGAGGAGAGGAAGGCCGTATGGCCAAAGACTTGCTTTGTTTCTTCTACAAGAAAAAAAGCCGGGAGTACGTTAAACATAAGGGTCTTCAGGACAGTCATTGGCAGCAAACAACAATGAAAATAATACAGATTAACTTTAACCAGTTAGGCCAGCCAAGGATATATTGACACAGACGAGGAAGCGAACATCATTTTGATCAGGGAGCTGTATAAAACTCGACACCAACATCTGAATCTGCAACAAATCAAGGCATGTCGCAATTTGGACATGTGGAAAACATGTATTCCAAGATGCCAGCGATCAGGCACAAATAAAAGTGCGGTCAAGTTGGACAACAAGTGAATTCCAGGCAATGCTAGAAAGCCTTAGTGCAGATGCATGTGGAAGATCCCCAGTGGTTATAGGAAGTGACTTTAATGTCTGTCTAACAGGGTGCGGTAGCAGGCTCACCAATGCCAGAGGACGTATCCTACTAGAAACATTCGCATCCTTGGATTGCAAATGGTCAAGCAAATATTTCTAGGAAAGCGGGAATGGGATCAATCGTTGATATTACTTTCATGAGTAACTCACTACTGCAAAACACAGACTCTTGAGTCAGCGAAGAATATACCTACAGTAAAAATTAGGCGATAACAATTGATATTTAAGAGCAAAAGACCATTCCAGGCTCTAAGCTAGCGGGAAAAAAATGGAAAGATGAAGTCTTTGACAAGGACATGTTCGACGAAATGATGAGTATGAGCGAGCTGGTCGACAGCGAAACAGCAGAGAATTTGTCGCATCACATAACTCGCATTATTACCACAACATGTGACGCAGCAATTTTCAGACAAATATCCCAGTAAAAAGGGTACACCTTGCTACTGGTGGAACCAAAAAATAAAAGCACTCAGAGAAAACTGCTTACAAGTACGGCGGAGAGTGCAAAGTTCTAGAAAGAGAGCAGATTTTCAAGAACGAATACACATATTACGGTTGGCAAGAAGGGACCTAATAAAGGCAATAAAGGAAAGCAAAGTCAGATGCTTCAAGTGCCTGTGCAACAAAGCAGACAGAGGTCCTTGGGCCACGACATACATAATAATAATGACTAAGTTAAAAGACTGAAAGTCTCCACAATTATCAATTATGCGCAGTCAATAATTGACCAAATGTTGTGGTCAGAAGAGAATTTAATGGAGACTTGCACATTTATAACAAACGTGCAAAAGCAACTGCGAAGGATCGAAAAAACATATATAAACTGTAAAACTATATAAAAAACTATTTAAAAACACTATAGTCACCTTGAAACATAGAGATATCAAAAAGATCTGCATGTTCCAATTTTTGAGGTGAATGTAAGAACTTCCCTATCCAACGCTGTAGTTTTTAGATAGTGTTCTTATAAACCTTTTTCATGGCGTTCTCAAATGATTTCTATATGAAATTGTACTTTGTTCTCTTTATAAATAGAGAACAAATTCGGATGATACTCTACGCCGATAATCGTAAAACTACAGATCAAGCATTTCATGGATTCTATTCTTCAGAATTATATCCGAATAATTGGAAAATAGAATTTGTCCAGCTGCAGCCAGTCTCAGTGATATTTATGCCTGGGTCGATCGGTTGACAGGTTTTTGATCAAGGGACTATCAGTTACTCTTGTAGATACTGAGGTATGGGGAGCGCATGCTTTCAATAATAATGCTGCCTTAGCAATTATAATCTTTATGTCGTGCTTAGGGCATTAGGAGGGTTATGTTCGCAAAGCTTGTGGAAGCAATCTCTGTCAAACCCAAGTTTCTCTTGTGTTCGAGCTTGAGTGCTCTTGCCGGAGTCATTTCTATGCTGACCAGTTTACGTCCTGCCTACTATGATTTCTTAGCGATCACCATAAAAGATGCCATTGATGGTCATACATTTCGCGCAGCGCATCCCACCGTTGGCTCAACATATTTAGAGACAATTTTTTTTACCGAAACGTTCTTAAATATTGTCGCGAGATGTGTGTAAAGCTTAGTTTTTTTAAACAAATATCTACTTGTTAGATCCCTATAACGTCGAATTGTTTAGAATCCAGTGATTCCAGTCATAAATTATTAAAAACTAAGATTTCAAATTTATCTTTTCGTTTACTGCAAGCAAGTAAATATTATAAATGCAAATAAAACGCATCAAAAATAGTGATGTGACTTAATAAAGCTGAGCGAAGAGTTCCTCAATAAGAAATAGCACAGTAAATTTAAATTAAAAAAAAAACTAGAAATAAAAAGTCGAAAGGAAAGGCGGTTTGCCATTAAAGCCCAGACTAGTATCGGAGTATCGGTGAGATAAGCATATTGATCGACAGCTTAGGAAATCAACTACAGGCCGACATTTAACACTATTGCGCTACCACCTTATTAAGATCGAGAAAACAAACGCTGTTTTGCACTCTTTGAAATTTGTAAGAGGTAGTTCAATTAGAGTAAGGATTTTGCAGCAATTTAAGAAAACGGCCGTCGCTTCAGTGATTATTTTTATACGTGCTAAAAATGCAACTCCTGCGCAAATGTTTTTTTGGTACTGTTCGTCGAAATGTGTGGCTCAAAGAACCAACATTTCTTTTAAGAAACATTTTGCCTTAAATATTGCTTTAAGGACTCAAAAAAGCTGAACTAACACAGTGCTCTAATTGCGAACTATTTGAGCTGTACTGCAAGAATGTGGATAAGTTCTGGCACTGAATCAAGCACAAGCATACAACTGCGCCTGTTGAATCAGGAATAAGAAGTTGAACTGTAATATTGTTCATGGTAAAAACGCTGTTCATATTTAAATGTATGAATTCTATTTGCAGGCAAAATAATGGGTTCTCAAGTCCTTCACGTACATTGGAATAAAGAAAAGAAACCGGCATGGTGTAAAATTATTCATATTGTCTACCGTCTCTTTAAGTGTTCTCCATTAAGAATCATAATGAACCTCAACCTTGCACACTCCTGGAGTAAGAATAATTTAAATTAAGATTGTAAATTAGCACCGCATTTACGGTCAAGGTTAACCCTTTTAGTTGCCTATGCCAATTCATATTCTTCACAATACCTCAGTCATTCCAAAACTGTTCGCACCCAAATGATTTGCATTGCTCAATTAAATTTCCGATGGAACACTAATATCTATCAACATCTGTAGTCTTATATAAAAAGTTCATTGTACACAAAAAATAAAATGATTTGCAGTTCAAAATCAAGGCTATCTGCTGCGTATATTGCATACGGAAAAGGTATCTACTCGTGCATTACGTGTTTTGACCACTTATCAGCGTATCTCGAGACAAAATCTTTTACCCGCGTGAACGAATGTCCAGCGTACTCGTACCCGTATCTATGCACATCCGAGGTGTAATAAATATGTTGTGAAAGGAATTTTAATGTCTTTTGAATTGATATTCATTGAGAATAATTGTGACTGTATTCGTAGTTATTCGGATAGAAGAGAGTTAAAAACATTCGCAAAATAAGAATCTTTACAAAATTTCTGACGATAACCGAGTCGGTCAAAACAAAATTCCGAGCCAGAATTTACACGTGCCATCAAACGAAAAGGATTCAATTGTGATGAAAAGGCTGTAGCGCATCAGTAACTGTTTTTGGCACACTGAATACTAATTTTCAATAGAAAAAAAAATTTACAATTTCAATTAGTAAAAAGTTGCATAGAAATGTAAGATGTACCGTTGGAAGTAGAAGAAGTAGTTTTCGAAAAACGAGGTTTTGAAAATCGTTTGTACTTAAACGCATAACAATTTCCATAAAGAGAATTGAACGAAGTGAAAGCGGATGTCAAGAAACCTTAAGAGTTCACAACCGTAACTACGGTCGGAGATCCTTTACTGACGAACAGGTAATAACCTTGAGCTCCTATTATTATTTGCATATGCTCTAGTCTGCTATCCTGAATCACATTTTCTTCGTAAGCTATTTGTAATATGTAGTATTTTCAGCAAAGCAAAAGACAAGACTATAAGACAACACTGAGGGTAAGTTATAGAGCAGAAACTTTGGATTGTGAAACTTGTCATCGTCATCTCTAAGAATTGTATATTTTAAAAAGGATTTACACCTGCTTTTAAATGGTTGTGACCAATAGAGAGATAAAGGAATGAAGAAAATCTAACTTTGGTCGATAAAGAACTCCTTTCTCCTCGGGCAAGCCAAAAATAATCTGAAAACAACAAAACTGTGGACTATGGCAGCTAAACGTCCGATTCTTTTAAGGTTGATGTAGAGATTTTTGATGCTATAATTCGGCCAATATTGATAGTTGACCAAATCTCCACACTGCGCAATATTCTGGAAAATATAACAGTCATCCACTTTTTGACTTCAAATCTGCGTACGACAGCAACAATCGTAGAGAGCCCAATCAAGTAATTGTGAACTTCGGGATGCAGATGAACTTGATCCGATTGTGTCGCAAAAAAATAACCAGCGAGCCTCCTGCAACCAATTTTGGCAAGGGACGTACTGTTGCCTGATTTCATCAATCTTGTGCCGGAGCAAGAATTTAAGAAGCGACATTTTTTTTATGATAGCTACACGTATGGGTAGTAAAAATATGCAAAGGTTAAAGCCTTATCAAAGTTTGTAAAGTAGATCAAGGTAACCTTGAATTAGAATCACAATCGGTGATGATGATGTGCAGATTGTTAAATAATGACAGTAACACAGATATGGCTGTCAGACAGAATGCACAATTACACGCATAATTAAATATAGACAGGATTTCGGTCTACTATACTTGTTCTTGAAAAAATTAAGCTGGCGATATCTACTGTAAGATAAATAAACCTGATGGCTGATCAGGCGAACTTTTTAAAGTACACAGTGATATGTTGGTGTGTGGTTTGCTTATTAACACGATCATTGTCGAAAGAGAGCATGCCCGATGAATAGAACCTTAGCGTCGTTGGCTCAAGGCCCACAGTTAACAACTTTTATTATCATTTTAACGATTCGATCTGCACATTGTGATAGATCTTGGAAAAAACTAATTACACTATCTTTTAATCGAATTTAAAGCCCTATGACAACATTAATAGAGACTAACATTGTCATTTGAAGAATTGGTGATTTCGATAACCAATTAATGCACCGTCCCGACGAATCTTAGAATCCACACCAGATAGATAGCGCAAAAGATAAAGACCACATCTTACGAGTAACTGGACAAATTTTATTAGAAAAATTTGTAAGATTGTCGTATTTATTCAATTGCGTAAAGACAATTGTATCACGGAAAACTTTAAAAACCACCGACTGGTTAAAATATTGTTCTGTGTAGTGAAAATTTTAAATCGATCTACTTTTTAACTTCTCACCCTGACAAATACAAGGCCAATGTGCTATCTACTCTAGGCTCGTCGGGCCACTATGTCATATTAGCTTATTTCTCGTACACCGTAGTGTACACAGTTAGAGAAGAGATTTATAAAAGAACCGTTTGGCAATACGAGAGACCCAATGGCTGAGTCGTTGAAAATTGGGTCCAACGAATCGACCGCTGCAAACGTGCCCGTGGTAGCCATATGAACGAAGTCGAGTTCCATTCATAAATGTTTTGATTGTACTTCAAGCCAATAATAAAGTTTTTGAAATATCTCAAATAGAAAACCCTATACTAGTATTTATATTATGTACATTGTATATTTAAATATAAATTGAAAATCCCTTTAGCCATAGGCTTTTCCGCGAAAGATTAGTATGATATTAATAGTTAGTTTATAACCGTCTTCTTATAACAATTTAATATATATTATTATTTAGTTCTAATTTCGACTAATAATATATCCTTAAAAACTGGCGCCAAACGTGTAGCAATAACATAGAAGAATAGGCAAATAAATTACTGGGTACAGTTCCAAGCACCAGTGCATAACACCATATCGCTGCGCACTGTTTCCCGGACCAGTAAGACGGTAAGACGATGTCCACTTTATCGTCTGCTCCCAACCAATTAATTGTCAATGTTAATGGATTACGTAAATACGAGTATCTTTATAAACATTAATCACGATTACGTGATTATAGGTACAATATCATCTTCCTATCATGTGTGAAAACAAAATCAAAAAGCCTGCCTTCATTTAAATACCAAATATGTTGTTCATTTAGTTTCGATAGCTTTAAATTTGGTTTGTTATTGGTCGAAATTGCAGTGTGTCTCTATTGATTATATCTTTAAAACAAGAACAAATAAATTGAATGCACAAACTAAATTTTTAATTTCAAAAACATTTTTTTATCGGAACAGTTAAATCCTTATAAGTCCCCAAAGCGTCGATCAACGCGACGTTGACGGAAGACGTAAAGAAATTCAATCAAATTCATTTTTGGTTAGAGTATTTTGTCACCAAATTTGGTCAAGAAATTTAATTCGATAAAGGATGATGAGGTAGTTAGCATTGTTTTTTGGTGGTTTGAGATGATTTTTGGCAAAGTGCGCACAATTTTTGGAAGTGCGACAAACGTGTGTGGAATAATCATTCAAGCGGGTGCCAGATATCGCCACATAGGTAGATAAAATAATAAAAAACGAATACAGAAAAAAAAGTTAATTGACGATGGGATAAAGTATACTTGGCAATTTTTTGTTTAGTATTCTTGATATGTGTCTTGAATGGTTGAAGACAAAGGCTAATCATATCCTTGTCAGCCGGCTTTTTTATTTGGGCGACATTTGATGACAAATGGATTAATGAGTTGGTAAGTTGAATTAAGATGACAACTTGGTACTCTTTTAAATTCATGCTGTCTAAATTGTAGAACTATTTTAAGTGATATACTCGTAAAATAATAAGCTTTAGGGTGTCGAAGACGTCAGGATAATTTGTATGAAAACTATTTAAAGTCCTTTCCTTTCTGCCTCAGTAGTAGAGAGACTCAAATTTGAAAAGCAAGGAATATTGTAAGACGTGATAAATGTTAGCAAGAACGCATATGAGCTGCACAAGCCGTGAAAGTAGCATGCAGAAAAACTGATAGAAGGCCAATTCGTGGTCTGAGAGGTAGGGAAAGGTCTTAGGGAAAGGTCTACATGGCTTGATCGTAAACTAGAATGAGGATCACCCAGAAAATGAGGAGATGGAGAGTTTTAAACATAAATGAGTCATCTGCAGCAATAAATGCCCAAATATGCACTGGACTATATGTAAAATAAAGATCCGTTACATACAAGGTAAGGTAAGACAGGACTTCATACTTCAACGATTGCTTTTTTTGTAGTCATTATTAATGTTATAGGGGAGAGGAAAGCCGAATAATTCAATGAAAAATTACATCATATCTAACATATGTTGACTACGCTGATGATAACCTTTTTGTTATCGTACAGTTGTACATATACTCCTCATAAACATGAAACCGAGGCAAACAGAATGAAGGTAAAAAAAAGTGGCCAAGACAAAATATTCAAACCGTTAAAATTCAAACGTCCAGCTATGGTAAACATTTCTGGGCAGACAGTCTATAATTAAACTATCTGCTACAAATTATGGTAAGTAATACGAAATAGTCGGTTACCTCATGGTAACAATATGGAAAATTGGATTTCTTTAGAATAATTGTTTAAACCACAAATGACCTCAGTGTAGATAGCAAAGCGTTTTTTTTTGATTATGCTATACAATAATTAAATTGATTTTCTATAAAACCCCGATTCCGTTAGGGGCCCTTCACAGAGAAAGACAGGAAGTATTCCATCTCATAAATATATGAGAAAACACAACACCAAAGTCTTTAACCTATACGTTTAAGGGTTGGGATAGTAAGACTATATTGGCTGAGCCAAGTTGAGTGAATAGCCATTAATTAATCAATGGATATCGGACTACTTGGTGTAACAAATTGGAAGGAGATCCGTGATCAAGAAAGTTGAACATCTATTAAGCTAAATTAAATTAGTCGAGTGTTATTATTATCTCTTGAGCCACTGCTAAAGAAGAACAGAGCAATTCCAAGAGCAAAAGATACACCTATTATTACAATTTTATACTTGACATAACAAACACTCATGCTAGCAAAGTAATTAAAGTCCAAGCGAATCAAAGCTAGTACAATTAATTAAATTTATTGCTGAAGTAAAACAAATCGAAATAATAATAAAAAAAAAAAAAAAAATTGACAAACAACAGCTTAATGAGGAAATGTAAATTAGACCAATACTCGTAAAAGTGTCCTTTGCACATTGTTTCATTGTAAAGATATAAAATTACCACAAAACTGGGCAAACGATGACGACAACTAGAAGGAAGTTCTGTGCTTGTCTCTGGCATTCAGTCAAATCGTTGACAATATATTTTACCCACTCGCTTACACGTGCTGTCATTATTGGTCAATAACCCCGAAACGTTAATGAGAGTTAAAATTGCCAGCCCTAATTCAATAGTTAAAACATTCAATTGTCCTGATTTACACGTGCACGGCTTTATACTTAATAACAAATCTTTACATTGGTATTATTCCGGCATTTCAATAAAAGAAAAAAAAGAGATCGGCAAAAATTAAAAATATATCTTAGACTAAAAATAAAGACGATGTATCTATAGACTTTTGCATATATTGCTCATGGGATTTCTCTTACCACCAAAAAATCAAGTAAAATGTTTATAAATCATTTTAATGCCATCGGACACCCATGGACGGACACAAGTTCACAAGTTCACATATGCTCCTCGTATTTCCAATACCTCCAGCTTTCTTCGTTATACATATATCCCCTTATTAACAACCTCTTTATATTTTTGCAAAGATTCATCAGGACTAAAACGGAAACCGGTTACTCGCAAAGTCGTACGAATAAGTCATGACCTTGAATTAAATGACACCAAACAAACAAAGATATTCCGAATGATATGAACAAAGTTTATGATACATTGGCGTCAACAGCTTGAGCATTTCTATGAGTACAAACAAATGTCACATGTCCTCCAATAAATTTTCTACGTGTTAAAGTGCAATTTCTTCACAATAGCGCCACCATCGCCCCTCATGGGGACTTCATAAAGAAACCACGTGTAGACACACACTGTATCTAAACACATTCGCGTACGTGCTGTGTCGTACTTTCAAGAAAATTCGTAATTAAATGAGCACAACATCAAAATGAGTGGAATAAAATTAAAAACATTAATTTGGCGATGTAAATTAAGCCAAAAAAGGATCTCAATTGTATGCTAGTTGTTATCGTTATCTTAGATGTAATGAAATGTATATAAGAAAAAGTACGAGCACAAAATACACCCACTCCATCCAACATCCCACTGTGAGACGAGTGATTCATTATACAAAAAGAAAGCACCCCAAAAAGTATCCCTGCGGTGAAGGGTAGAAATGGATCAAAAATATACTTATAAGTACGTGGAATGAATCGTTATTTGATAGTGAAATTTTCGGCGCAATTTCATGGTTGTATCTTATCCATACTTAAGGTACACCTTTAAGCGTTCCCCGACTTCAATTATACAAATTGAGTCGGAAAACAGGATGACGTCGGTTGTCTTCCGAGAAATGATTAATTTCGCCGAAAGGAAAATAACGGAAAACTAATAACCAACTGTTATTATATTATTATTATTATAGTGACAGGTCAACGACTTTTGGAAGTTGTCAAGACTTTATGAAACAAAAACCGATTAATTTCATTATTAAATGATATTACAGATATGTAAATTGTTTTTTTTTTTTGATGATTTTGGTTTAGTATTTTTTTTTTTTATCTTTGGAGAGGTATGGATATCAAGTCTGTAGTATCTTATCTCGAAATGAAAAAGAGAGTAATTGTTTAAGATCGTTAGAATAATTTTTAAAAATTATCTAACTATATGAAATATGGAACAGAAATCATCAGCAGATGATTAACTTTAAAGGATACGGAACCTTTATAAGCAGATGACGTTATGTTTTTAAGCATCTAAGTGAAGATCTGTTGGTAAATAAAAAAATAATTAATGCCCAGTATCACTAGCGGGAGATTGAGGAGCAATCTTACAGGCAGATAATTTCACTTTCAGAAGGTTTGTATAACCTATGGAAAGGGAAGTCATGTCAGAAAAATTACTTTACCTGTTTGTAAATGTGTGACTCGAATCCAGATTGTCTGATGTAGTATTCACCCTTGCTCATAATAGTAACGCAGTCTTAATTCTAAAACGTAATCCTGATTTAGTAAGTAATGCTAAACAATTCTGGAAAAGGCCTGCTAGAAGTATACAAAATGGACAATAGGGGACAGATTTTTTAGTTTTCGTAGATTATATTGTAATCGAAGCGGAAACTATTTTAAGACAATCCATCACGTTCCAGGTCAAAACGAAGTACAATAGATCTTATGTGCTTATAAAAAATATAATACGACTCTAATTTTCTCAGCTAGGGTTTTACTCGGTGACCACAACAAGACTTTTAGAAGAATGCTGGCAAATGCATGTAAATAAAACAGGTTGCATCCCAGGTTGTAACATGAGTACTGTACGATTTATGAATGTGTTTAATGTTAACTTATCTGCACCAAATGCAAACATTTATTCGACGACTGTAATTTGTTTCATTAGACAGCACTTCTGCCCACCTCTTAGGCTCATGAACATCATCCCGAAATTTAAAATTTTTCTTGACTGTGATGTGACAAAAACGTAGATTATTTTGGGATAGGTGGTGTAGTACCTCTTTTCAAAACTTTATGACTTTTCCCATATTTGTTAAGTGTGGATGGATAGTCATATGGCTTAAGTTGAGTACCCTTAACGTAACATTGCGATTTCTTTCGACGGTGGACTTCAGGAGCCCATTGTCCAGCTGTTCTATCCTATCCGAATAAAGTTAATCCTTGCCATTTCTTAACTTTTCAAATCAACTTTCGGACTCGCTGAAAACATTCTCTCCATACATATTTTGGATTTCTCTAAAAGGGTTCACTTCCATTCTGGTTTTTCCGGAATAAAAACATTAAGATACGCCGAATGGCTCTTCCGATACATCTATTCAAAACTCAGTTAAAAAATGCTCAAAATGGCGATAGCACAATGAAATTTGCAGACTGAATGACTGAATGAATATATCTTGAATACTAATTTCAATAAGGGCCTCAGCATAAAATTGGCTTTGTGCATTTTATGGCAGTTAGAAAATAACCCCCGAAAAAAACGCTAAATACTTATGTTACAACCTGATATAAAACATCGCTATAGAGGTAGACAGCTTTGCATTTGTAAAGAAGTAATATAAACAAGTCAGCACCCCACTGAAACAACTGGAACGACAATGTTTTGTTTTTAGTCCATTTCTTTTCTCAGTTGATGCTTAGTCTGAGAAAAGTAAATCCCTTAAAAACTTCAAAGTTTCTATTGTAAATAGTAATGTATAGTTCGAGGTAGTGTTGACAACCTGTTCATGGTTTTAAGTCTAACTCGTTTCGTCTGTTCCTCAATTTCCACAAATGACTCTAGGACGGCATTTGTGCCAGCTCACATCGCTACTCGCAGGCATCTCACTGACCGCCTCGTATTTTATCTTGTGCGGTGATTTAAACAATGACCTTTTTACAGAGTCTGACCTAATAAATAATCTAGGATCAGTAAACTTGTTTCCCGTAAACTCAGTTACTCCGAACATATTCTGTTGCTACAGCTAGCACCCTAATGGATGTTAGATGCGTTAGTGATTTCAATAAGGCGCTCTTCTACCACCAGTTGTCAGCTCCCGGTTTTTCTAAACATGATCTCCTTTACTTAACGTTCGATCTCATTTTCAGTATATCATCTAACCCGATAAAGTTCAGGGACTTTAATAGCATTGACTTCGCTGTGCTCGAAAGAGACATGCGTGTTATTAACTTTAAACAAATTTATTACATGTTCTCACCTAATCTTCAAGTCGAGTTCTTGCCGTCGAAAATGGTTGAACGAACATACGAACGAAATCTTTTTAGCCTAACCACAACTCCTGATTGACCTCAAATATTTGCCACCTTAAGCAAAAATGCGGCGAAGCTTATATCAAATGGAAGCGTTTCAGAGTGGAAGAGTTTCATAGAACTTATCGCTCACTTCGTAATATAGTTGTTTGCAAAATACGGGAGGCCAAAACTCAGTTTTACTCTAAACGGTTGAATCATTCGTTAACCGGAAAACTGATATAGAAGAATCTTAAGGAGATTGGGGTAGGAAAACAAATCAGCAGACATCTAAGTATCGCCAACGGAAATGAGCTTAACAGGAATTTCGTATCTCAACCCTTTAGTGATGTTTCCCTCGCTCCAAATTATAACACAACTTCACACGTTCTATCTTCTCCAAACGAATCTTGCCATGTTCCTAAAAATCATCTTTCCCGTACTCTTGCCTCACATTACTCATAGTTGCATAGTTTCTCGATGGCTCTGCCTGGAGTTGTCGATGAAATTAGGTCATCTCTCCTTCCTGATACTTCTCGATGTCTCAAAGGCGTTTGACACTGTTAATCACGACATTCTGTGCGATAAATTATCCAGGATGTACAACTTTTCTAACTATGCAATCCGTCTAATATCCTCATACTTGGGTGATCGTTTACAAGCGATTTTTACTGAATATTCCTTGTCGGATTTTCTTCCCAATCTGTGCGGCGTACCTCAAAGATCTATTCTAGGTCCTCTTCTATTTTCTTTATATGTTAATGAATTACCATCCATTCTTTCGTACTGCTCAGTGGAAATGTACGCTGATGACACTTAATTACACCTTAGCTGTTCTCCTGAATCTGCAGTCCAGTGCATTAATCATATAAACTCCGATCTGGATAAAATTTACAAGTGGGCGAGTTAAAATCTACTTCTTATTAATCCAAAGAAATCTAAATATATGGTTTTATTTAGAAAGCCCATAAATACATCCCTGCTTCCTCCGATCTCTATTAACAACGGTCCTATTTAATACGTTGACACTGCCAAAAACCTTGATATGATTTTTAACTCAACTCTAATCTGGCATGATCACATAAAAAGTTGCGTTGCCAAGGCACATGGGATCCTTCGCTCCCTGTGGGCTTTACAACATCCTACACCTATGGCAACCCGATCCCTGTTAGTCAAGACCCTCATTTTACCAATTCTTATTTACGGATGTGAAGTCTACGGAAAATGTGATGAATTTAGTAGACGTAAGCTTAATGTCGCAAATAATAACGCTGGCTATATTTTTGGCCGCCGTCGCTATGACCACATTTCTCACTTCTCCAAACGTATCAATGGTCTCTCATTTGATAGCATTCTAAAGTTGCGTTCCATCACGATGTTGCATAACAACATACACACACATCAACCTCAAAACCTATTTAATCGAACTACGTTTTGTGCATCTAATAGGACTAAGTAAATACTATTAACGCGTTGTTTGTTTTTTTTCCAGGAAGAGCTTAAGTGTGAAGATCTTATAGGTGACATTTTGATAGCTCAATCAATGGTTACCTTTTTTCACCCTTATCCGGTTGATGATTTGGCACATGCACTCTATACATATAATTATTAGCTCCATGTTTGACCATATTTGACCATCGAAGCTGTTGTTAAGCTTTGTGATAGCTGAGTCAACCTCTTTTATACTGAAAAAAAGGGTGGCTTTTTTATTGATTGGAAGCGGGTTCTTTTCTTGCCCAATCATCCTTCTACCTAATACCATTTAAAGCAGCTACTAAAAGTTTTACCTAGTACCTTACGGTAGGTACTCTGATCTATCGTTTTGTCACTTGGCATTTGTATATGGTGAATTCACAGCGTAGAGTTGCTTGTTCAGGCGCTTCCTGTAGACACATGCTACTTCAGTAGTACTAAGTTGGTTTGATTCTGAATTTGACTGCAACAAGTATTTACTAGCACGTGTTCGATTTGGTTTGCTGTGTGGATTCTTAGTCATGAAATACTTATGCTATTTACCACCGTATTACGAGTTGCTGCAAATCCTGCGAAAGCCTTTATCTGATGTGGTATTATGAAGGTTGTAGAGGGCACTAATCGAAAGATGTATTCCAATTCATTTTGACATTAAAATCCCCAAGTTTGACTTTGATATCGTCCGGCATCTATGCCAAAAATATCCTATAGAGCCTTCAGCTTCGTTGGTAGGAACGTGTGTGCATATTGAAATTGAAATGTTACTGGTAAGTTACTTTTGTTACCCTATTTTCGTATCTTCAAAAGCTATATTCATTCATTCTATATTCTATATTCATTTGTGAAAGAGTCTGTCTCTTGTGTTGATGTATGAATTTCGTGTAATTTAGAAATATTGCAAAATAAGACATCACCTCCCTTAAGTCGGAAAGAAAACTGATATGCATCGTTTTAAAATTCATGCGAAATTCTTGGAATAGTGTGAGAATACTATCTATTCTGAATTCTCTTGTCTACAGCCATAGGGATATAGAGTAATGATAAAAGGCTCTAAGTGCTCACACAGTATAGGAGATAGGATGTTGTAGGCGACTTATATAGGCGCATATGCCACGTTGAATGTTGACGCTACCGTTGATTTAGCCACGTGAATTCATCCACTGCTCGTGATTCTTCTTAAATTCGTATTGTTGCTATTTTCTTCACCTAGCTTTAGAGGTTGAAGTCTGGTTCGAGGATACCGGGCTACCACGAGGAGGTAGAAAAAGCACAGTTGATGTATTGTCATTATTACAACATCCTCCAATCGATATGCAGATCCTTAGTTTGTAGTTAAAAGTGACCCTTCGGCCTCGCAATATTTTGCGGAGGTAAAGTGAAGTTGTTAAAATCTCACAGTAGTTTCTACAGAAAAAACATTAAATGTTAAAAATATACCGCAACAGAAACTACTTTATGGTTCTTATCTTTTATTAAACCCGTTAATATGATATAGAGATGTTACTTCGAGATCAAATACATACTTCAAAAAAGGTTGAGTGTGAAAAATCATGGCATCAAATGATGGCACTTGCTTATGCCAGTGACTTCTTTTAAAAGTGTAACGACCGCGATAGTAAACGGTCCAAGGATTTTCAAAAAAGTTAACATGATAACAACATTGTTCGTGCAATGCGACGCAGCTCATCAAACAAATCATTTACGAGATGAAATGCGTGTTGCTTATAAAATTCAAAGAAACCTACTATTCCGGTGTCGTATACGCAACATTTTTGTTTAACTTCATTACACTTGTATCTTGTTGACTTGTCAAGAATTTGTGGAGAACCAAACAAATGTCCTCTACGAGTATTGCCATGTATTTAGAAGAATGTTATCCGCAATTTCTATGCAGAATGGTGATACGTGTATCTTTCAACTATTAAGCCCACAGGCATGTGCTTACTATGCATAAGTTAGCGCCTCAATTTATGTGTAGGTGATTACCCGCCGACATCTCTCAATATACTAATCAAAGTTAATTTCGACTACAAGTGTATTTTAAACAGAAAAATAGAAAAAAAAACTTAAAATGTTAAGTGTGTAATTGAACTTTACTGCGAGTGACTAAAACAAAAGTAGTCTTACACTGTCTCGAATTTAAAATCACTACACTACCCATACGCCAAGGACACACAAAACTATTTCCATTTCAGTATTAAAAAGAACAACTACGATGGAAAAATACATCGGAATAATATACACCAGAATGGTGTAGTATGTATCACATTTCACCATACGCGTACTTGAACTTCAGACAATAATAAAGTTCATTGCTTTCATTGCGAAATGTATGAAATTCAGTCGACATCGTCACCATCACATACTGACCTAAGGCAAATTGATTGGAATTTAGGCCAATTCTCCGTCTTGATTCGATGTTGAGTATCAAATTTTCAGTTTTTTCTCTATTGATATATGATAGTTGCAGATAATCATGTCATCATATTCCAGATTGAAATTGGCTTCAAAGGGACTATTGAACGTATGCCTTGACACGGATTAAATCCCAAGTCAATTTGCAAAATAATCATTTGAGGAAGATAAACTATCAAAATCGATCTTTGAAAAGATAAGAAAGATTTATACTTGATCCCATTGACCTAGTAGGATTCATTATCATATTTTATCTGAAGCGGGAACAATTTTTTTTTAGATTTAATTTAAGTATTTATCCATCTGAAGGGTTGCGCATTTTTGAGTATCTCGTTACAAATGAAGGAAATGTTCTGTCAAGGACTCTCACGAATACCGATTTATTTTGATACAAACATAAATCTTCAATTGAAATTGCGAAACTGTATCGTTAACAATTCATGGTATACAAAGCTTTACAAATATAAAATCCGTTTGGAATAACATATCAAGGATTTTCATTTCACATCACTGGGAGGATTAATTGGTTTCCTTTCTTGTTAAGTAAGTAAATCTAACTTAATCATTGACGCCCAGTTAGCGGAAAAGCCTTTTTTTGAGAAAAGCTTTCAACGCAAAGTAACCGTGACAGGATTATGAAATTCACTGACTTAGAAAGCTGATATTGCAGAATATGACTTTTTTGTATAAAGTCACATGGCCTTTCTTCAGTTCCTTGTAATCTTTCTTTTTCTCCTAACAACGCGATTTTATTTTAGTTTTTAGTTTTCAAAATGTAGGCTATCATTCTGTGATAATGACCCAATGAATATGTTAACGAAACCTAAAATACAAATCGAATAGCTAGTTATGCCACGTTAACGATTGTCGGCTTTTGTATCCCTATTAAGATTCGTTTTTGAAATGTAAAAGGCCTTCTCTATTCAGGGGGTGAATGAACATAGAATGATAGATTTTTTCACCTTGAGAGTTTACTCTTTGGGTGGACATTTTTGGATTGAGAGAAGTGGATTAGTATCATTAGAGTACTGCTAACCAACCCATGATACTGAACTTATTTATTCTAGAAAACCATCCGAAATAGCCAAAAGCACATAAATTAAAATTTTCTGGCTACACAATTGAGCTAGGGTTTTGATTCCAGATTACAGACAAGAGTACCAATGTCAGAATACTCAAGTAAAGAAACATCTTCAACAAGATATTGGAACTATCGGAGCTTACAGTCTGCCAGTAATAATAATTATTGAAGTGATGTAAAAAATATTTTGAAATCTGTATATGGTATTCAGTATACCCTATAGCAGATAACAAAAGAAGGATCAACGAACGTAAGATGTCCCAAAAGGAGCAAAAAGCAAGCTTCATTGCACGAACACCAGAGGAATGCAGCGTAATCTGCGAGCATATCAAAGGACTGCTTACAGAAACAGAGATGCAGACTGTAAAAACAATTGAGCAAGCTGTAATTATAAAAAAAAATGCTCGCCATAATTCACATATGTTAAATCGAATAAAGGTGTGGTAAAAAATGGTTGAAAACTTGCCAAAAGCTGTAGTGAAGATGAGATTAGTAACGCGATCATAGCATTGAAAACAATAAGGCGATAAAACTTGATGGCGTACCTCATAGCTCTCACTTGTGAATGGAGTTTGGAATATAGAAAGCTTCGCCGGTGAGTAGAAGAGAAGAGAGATCGTTAAGCTCCTTTAAAAGTTAAGGAAACTAGATACCTAAGTAGGTAATGTATTCCTAGGATGATTCATAAAACATTTGCAAAACCTATAAGTTGCAGACAGGCAAGTTTTCGCGACGGGTCCTCCTAAGTGGATCACATTAATACCCCGCGGAACATCATTGAACTGTGCATTGAACACCAGTCGTCATCTTAGCTTTGTTTATCAATTTTGAATAGCCGATCGACAGTATCAAAATCGAATTTTTCATGTATGATGTGCTTTGCGCAAGAGACATATTTCAAACTAGTGGGTATTATTAAGACTTCTGATTGGTGGACATTTTTCGCATAGAGTAATGATTCCTGAGGAATTCGAGATCCAAAGTGGGGTAAGTCAAGGTTGTATACGGTCATCAATATTGTTCTTTTTGGTAATTGGCGATGAGAGTCATTTTACTATTTCGACGTCAAATGGAGGCATTTGATGAGGCATATCTAACACCAAATATTTTTACTGGGCTGGAAGCGTACGCTTACCGATTCATACAATTGGAGACCTCCATGAAATGGCTTCAAACGTGGAGTGGTAGGCGAGAGTTAAAAACAAAACAAAATAAACTTGGAACACGTCATCAGTTTGAATATGCATTACTGGGCATTAGTGGAGACAGTAGAAAGCGTTCAATATCATTACTTTAACAGAAAAATTACACTAAACACCAAGCATCATTGAATCTTTTCAAGTCTCTCATTCTTAATGAAGGAATCAAGTGCGGCGTATTAAGAGGCAACTTGTTTCATAAGGTTTGTGCCGACATCAGCATTTAAGATTTTCAAAAATAAGACACTAATATTTTCTTTAATTGTACACGGTGCTCTTAGTTCCCCATGAGACAGTTGTTTATTAAGGTGAAATACTTTGCCTCTGTGGTCGACATGCTTACAAAAAAAAAAAAAAATAAAAATGACTGATGTCGACTTTTTGCATTACAGTGTTAATGAACTTTCAAATAACATTCGAGAAAAAAAAAAAAACAAATATTTTGGATAAAGTCAATAATATGTGTCCCATTGAATTAATGTCTGGCCCAACTTTCCCAAATATTGTTGCAATAAATGCATTGCCTATAAGTGATGTGCCTCCAATTCCCTCCACTTCTAAATCAATTCCTAATCATACGGAAACTGAATTTCGTGAGGTGAAAAGCAGGCGTAAAACAAAACGTCGCATAAAAATTGTGGGTGTTGGTTTTAAACCTAAGTATTGACTCTCAATTTAAGAAGTAATCCCACCTATGAAAAGTCTACATGTTTTCGACATCTACAACTGAATTTTCAATAAAAAAAACTATGTAATATAGATAATATAAGCTTAATATCGACGTTAGTAAAATTCAGTGTTTTAAATTAGTAAAGTAAGACATTGATTGCTCTTCTCTTAAATATATCAATTTCAAAATTGGTGTTCCAACCAAGCACTGCCTTAAATAATAACAATTGGCCCTTAAATGTGTTAGTGAGAAAATTCAAATCGCCGCCAAGAACGGAAATCCTTCTGCAACGATTTAACATGCACGAATATTATTCTTATTATTCACAGCAGAAAAGGGAACAAAAGAAAAAATAATTATGTATTACCGAAACATGAGTGGGTTCTCTTCTAAACACAGGGAATTCTCTTTTGTCATCGATTTTTGCGACTATGACCTAATAGCTTTGACTTAAACTTGGCTCAAGGAAGAAATAAAAGACAACGAGTTTTGTGCAGTGAATTTGTACTACGTTTTTCGTCATGATCGCGTTGATGTTAACAATAGAATGTGGTGGCGGCATCTTGATTGCTGCTAGCCGGCCGTTTAGTGCTGGTACTGAATATATTGATGTCATATGTGAAGAGAACATTTTTGAAATCGATTAAGTATGCGTACATATAAAAAATGCTGGAGGAGGCTTGCTGATCTTTCTCAGTTACATTCCTCCTGCAAGTTCACCATTGATATATAACACATGGGCTGAAAAGTCAGGGCACCACTTGAATTAAATTCATACCACTGAAGTTTAGTACCAACCTTTAAAAGATACATGTATAAATTTGACAGCTGTCGAACGATTAGTTTTCGAGATATAGCGTTGTGAGTGAAGCAACTTTTGTTATTGCGAAAAAAAAAATGGATTCAAAGCAATTTCGTGTGTTGATTTATCATTGCTTTTTGATGGGAAAAAATCCAGCCGATGCAAAGAAATGGCTTGATAAGTGTTACCCGGACTCTGCACCAGCCGAACGAACCATTCGCAAGTGGATTGAAAAATTTAAAAGTGGTCATACAAGCACCGAAGATGATGCACGCACTAGACGTCCAAAAGAGGCTGTTTCAGATGAAAACATCAAAAAAGTCCACGAAATGATTACGAATGACCGTAAAGTGAAGTTGATCGAGATAGCTGAGGCACTGAAGATATCAAAAGAGCGTGTTGGATATATAAAACACGAATATTTGGACATGCGAAAGCTCTGTTCAAAGTGGGTGCCGCTTTCGCTCACAGTCGAACAAAAACAACAACGTGTTGATGATTCGGAGGAGTGTTTAAAGCTGTTCAACTGCAATAAAGCCGAATTTTTTCGTCGGTATGTGACAATGGATGAAACTTGGCTCCATAATTTCACACCAGAGTCAAGTCCGCAGTCAGCTGAGTGGCGAGCAAGCGACGAACTTCGTTCAAACTCAACTATCGGCTGACAAGGTTATGGCATCTGTATTTTGGGATACACATGGAATAATTTTCCTCGACTATATCCAAAAGGGGCAGACTATCAACAGCGACTATGACATTGCGTTGTTGGAGCGTTTGAAGAACGAAATCGCAGAAAAACGACCGCATTTGAAGAAAAAGAAAGTGCTGTTTCATCAAGGCAATGCACCGTGTCACAAGTCAATGAAAATGATGGCAAAATTGAATGAATTCGGCTACGAATTGCTTCCCCACCCACCGTATTCTCCAGATTTGGCCCCCAGCGACTATTTCCTGTTTACACACCTCAAAAGAATGCTCGCCGGAAAGAGATTTAAGACCGATAAAGAAGTAATCGCCGAAACAGAGACCTATTTTGAGGCTTAACCGAAATCGTACTACAAAACTGGTATCGAAAGATTGAAAAGATTGAAAACTCGTTTCAATCAGTGTGCGCACTCGAAGGCAACTTCGAATTTTGAATTTTGCAAAAAATTTGTGTTTTAATATAAAACGGCACTGACTTTTCAGCCATTGTGTTATGTATGAATGAAACATATGGAAAACATTGACAGAGATGCCGAATTGCCGCATTTTCAAAATTAAATATTTGCGTTCTCTCAGACTTTAATTGCGGCAATATAGTTTGGTCCAAAACTGATGATACAATCATCATCTAGGTTAAATAATCAACTGAAGCTGAGGTTGTATGTTTGATTGATTGTTCTCTCATAATTTAATCCAAGTTAATAATGTTCCTAACTAAATTAAACAGATTTGTTGACTTAGTTTCTGTTTTAGAAATTTTAAATGTAAATGTTTTAAATTGTTGTCCATTTTTAAGAAACTCTGTTCACCACACAGCTATACACATATGTACATATGTATTAAAAGTTATAATTTTAATAACCATAAAAAAAATTCATAATGTTATTTGTTCATATTAATTCTCATATGATAATACCATATGTTTCTCATGAATGAAAATTTCAATAATAATTATTGGAATATTGAATTTTTAAATAAAGAATTATGGTATCTGAAAAATTTAGTATGTTAAAGTAAATTCCCATCCTGCATGGTACAATTCAAGATTAACTAAGCTAAAACGCTAAGAATAATGTACAAAAAAGGTTTATTTGTATAAATTCTGTTAACGACTATAAACATTTTTCTCGTCTCAGAAAGTAGTTTGTATTCTTGTCCAAATTCCTTTATAGTAGTTACATACGTTTAGTTAAAAACAATTTTAGGAGAGCTTCTAAATACGTTCGGAGCTATTTAAATACAAAAAGAATTGTACGAATGGCCTTCCAATAACGATGCAGCTTGGAGCTAAGACAAGTAGTGAACCTATGGAAACAGCAAATATGTTTAGTGATTATTTCCAAAGCATTTCTAAATGAAACAATTTTTTGGAAAATTCAGGGCAAAGAAATTTAGTAACTAATTATAGACCTGTTATTAAACTTTCAACTGTTCCCAATTTATTAGATAACCTTGTCTATAAAGCAGCATGTTTCCAGCATTGCTTTTGGAAGGGAAGATCGGCAACATCTAACTTAGTAAAATTCGTGCTTTTGTATTAAAATATTAGAAAGTAGAGATCAGGTGCATGTGGTGTACACTGATTTCGTAAAAGCATTTAGTAAAGTCAATTTAAACATTTACTTAGTAAACTTAAGTATATAGTAAAGTATAAGTAAACTTAAGGCGTATAAATTTTATGGCTCACTGCTTAAGTGGTTCGAATCCCACTTATATAATAAATAACAGTTTGTTAGGATTAGTGTTTTTTGCTCTAAGGAGATTATTGTCACTTCTGGAGTTCCTGAAGGAAATCACTTGGGACCCTCATTATTTGTTGATATGATGATACAAAATTGATCGCTTAAATCACTACTGTTTGTGAGGGCCTTTTGTTTCATTTGTTTTAAACTTATTTATGAATTGGTGTCATATTAACGATTTGCAGTAAAATATCAGCAAGTATGCTTCTATGTGCTATAATAGAACCCTTGTCGAAATTCTCCTAACCTATTATTTTGATCATGTGCCAATATGGCATGGCTATGACTTCAAGGATCTTGGAGTTAATTTCGACCTTAAATTTATCTTTGTTATCCACGTAAACCAAACCATTTCTAAAGCAAATTTGCTTCTCGGATCTTTAAAAAGAAATTCCTTGAATTTTAGGCACTCTTATACACTTAAATACATTTTTTGTAGCTTAGTGTATCCTGTATTTGATTATGCATGCGTTGTATCGAGTCCAACTTCTCTAGCAAATAAAATATGGATAGAAAGTATTCAAAACCGTTTTCTTAAATTTTAAATTTTACTAAAAATTTTAATGTTACTACTGTTTTTGATTCTCATCAAACCAAATGTCAATTACTGAGTTTCCAATCACTTGAATTGAGAAGAAAAATGTTTGGAGTTAGGTTTGCTCGGGATATCTTGGAGTCAAACATCGACAGTGAGAATTAACTTACAAGTATGCTCCTTCGACCAAGACCTCTTCTATTCTACTATGTATGATCAACACGAGCCTATTTCATATTGCTGTAATCTATTTAATATGTATTGCACTGATTGTTTGGAATTAGATATTTCTTTATCCAGGGCTTTTTTCAAGAATAAATTATTATACATAATCCAGCATTCTAATATGTTGTAAAAAATAAAAAAAATTACAAAAATAATAACAATAATATTGACAGTTATTATATTAAAAATTGTAAAGGTTTAGTGTATTCCTAATTTTAAAAATTAATTTATTTATATACATATATTTCATAGTCTGTAAATCATATGATTTTAGATTCAATAAACTAAATTAATCTAAAAAAACTTAAGAATCTGTTGCATCCGTGCTGCTAAATGGGTGCAGTACATGCACAAGAAAATTATTTACGCTTTGAAATATCATAAACATTTACGGGTACATGGAGATAATTATGACATAAAATAAAAAGCTGTACACGATGATGATTTGGCGCAACAGAATTCTTATGACTTACAAGGGGTATAAGGTATAAGATGAAATATATTCGCTGCGTATTCTTGTACGAGACGAGGTCTCTGAACTGATATGATAAGTAATCTGGAAAAGAGGTATTTTCTTTATTTAGCATCCCTGACGGAGAAAGTCCTACATTTCAGCTATACTAGGGAGACTTAAATTGATTCTATTGTAGGGAATCGCCCTAAAAACAAAAAGATTAACGGTTAATGAATTCCCCAAAAAACAAAGGGTAAGAAGAAGAGGTAAGGGTAAGGGCTTGACGTAATTGTAGCGTAAAGGCTATGCGTCATTGAACGAAAAAGCTGAATTTTCTATCTGGTTTCTTTCATCAGTTTTTTCATTCAATACATTTGTGCCCCAGTTTGAGCTTAAAGCTTTTAGTGCCGATTAACTGACCTGTTCCAAGAATGATACTGGCACATTGTTTGATAATAGCATGAAGGTCAGCTTGGAAGATGCTGGGACTTTTCCCATTGGTCTCGTAAAGTTTGCTTTTGGGCCATGGATACTTGCACCTACCGCGGTGTCCATTTTAGATCTATCCGCATACCACTTATAACTTTTTAGATTTAGCGTTTGGCTTTGAAAGTTTGTCGATTTAGGATCACTTTGAACCAACTTTTGAAGCATAAAATTTTTGGTATGAATGTGCAGACCATTTTTCAAATAAGTACACCTGCTTGCGTATACTAAAGGTACATGCACTTACATGAAGAGAGCACAGTGAGCTAATCATGCAAATAATTGATCAAGGAGGGACTCTAACGGTCCCTCGCGTTTTGAAGAAGACAGTCGGTAGTTGCAAGCTGACCAAATATTTGTATATGAAAAATGCATAGGCCTGGGTATATGTATCAAAATTGCTTAAAATAATCAGAACGAGCACTTAGAAAAAAGAAAAAATAATTTTCATAAAAAATCATATATAATCAAGCTAGAAACTTAAGGGTTACAATCGTAGGCTAAGTATAGAATATTTTCATCAATTCAATGATTCAATGCACAAACGATTTAGATTATAGTCTTCCCAGTAAATTGTGCATAAAAAAGATGCAAAGTAATTCCTGGAATTCTTAACAATTCACTATCCAATAAATGTTGTGCATAAAAACCGAAAGCAATTACTTAATACGCTGACCATGGTCTCATTTTTAGCTGTTTACGAGAAAAATCTATCAGCAATTATTTCTTGAAAATGCGTCAAATCTATTTCGACAATGATAATGATCTTACTACGAACTTTGCGTAATGGGAAATCATTTTCTAATGATCACTTGAGTAAATGATAACTTGATTAACCTGTACGAAGTGCAGTGTATGTGCAGATCTGCGCATACTGCGACTATGAGCATAATTACGACCTCGTCATGTGTCAAATTCTTATATGATTGTACACATAAGCAAACCCGTATTATAAGATGGGTTTTTCCGAACCTAGTTTTGAATGAGTTATTTGCCGCAATGAACAGTTAACATGCTGCTACTTGTATTTCTTATGCACTATGGCGTACGGATTAAGATAATGGATCACTTGGAAGTTGGTTGGAATATTTGTCAGACTAAAAAAATATGATTGATAACATTGTACCAAGAAATTGCATTTTATTTATATTTATTTAAAAGATAAACCCACGTAACTTTTGTCAACGAAAATGTGGTAATAAGATAAATATAAATAAATCCAGCTGAAGTTGTACTGCTAGCGTATCGAAGACGGTTGCCATACTGTAAGCATTTCTAGCCTTTACAAATATTAACTTGATGGATAAGCTTATGATTTGAATACCAGGAAGTAATTGGGAACAAATAGTGGTCCTAATGGACGTTTTTGGTTTATTGGGTTTAGCCCAATGAAAGCAAGTCTGGTTTAGCTTTCCGCGGAAAAAAATATCCGGTCTAACAATTTCTTCAATACACTCCGTTCGACGTATACATACTTTATAGAAGCTTACTAGACAAATTTGGTGTTTCGGTCCACAAGATCAGAGATACATACTCGTAAGTTCGATTTTCTGAGTAAGAGATAAATGCAGATGAATTCAATATGAATCTTAATTCCGAAGTGGTACCAGCTAGCCGTTAATATTTTACATATGTGCATTATAGTTTATTATATATTACACAGGATGATTCAGGATCTGACAATAAGATTTCAGAGGGTGATAAGCCAATGTGATACAGGAAAAAAATTTTATGGGGGGAGGGGGTTTAACTCCATCCATTTCAAACGTATGTGGGCTTAAATGTTTTCTGTCATAAATCACTTAAAGTAGTCTAGTGCTTAGTTGAAGAAATTTAATCTGGAATCTGTGCAGTTAAAGGTTTTTAGAAAGCTAGATTAGTTTTCTGTTCAACATTGTAAACAAGTAAAGTAGAAATCTTTTTAATTATAAAACAGAGGGCCTGAAATTCAATTTTTTGTAATTTCTTCATTAAAAAAATTTTATGACATTATTTTTTTTTTCAAACTTAACTAACTTCGATTTAGAATTTAGATCAAGAAAACTGCTCTAATTGCAGTCTCTTCTTTTCAATGCACTTTGCGCATTTTATCCGGATCGACTTGATGGCCTTTCACTTGCTCGCAGTTCTTCACATGCTTCTACAATCTTTTCCATAAGCTCCTCTCTTTTCCTCGGTGTTGTTTCATAAGCTTCAGGGGTGTAAGATCAGAGCGTACGATCAGGGCGTAAGATCAGGGCGTAAGATCAGGGCGTAAGATCAGGGCGTAAGATCAGGGCGTAAGATCAGGGCGTAAGATCAGGGCGTTAGATCAGGGCGTAAGATTAGGGCATAAGATCAGGACGTAAGGACAAGGCGTAAGATCAGGAAGATTAGTATGGTTGAATTTGATTGGGCGCATCAACATTACCGCTAACTCCACAACTTCTAATTCGGTTATAAGTCTTAGAAAAAACAAGATAATGTGGAGTTCTTCCGTTTAAAAACTGCTGCTGGTACTCACGAGCTACTTCTGCAGCATTTCCGCTCCAAAACCTATACACACATACAATTACAGTGTATTCTGCATTTGAAAATCCGCGCGACATTTTAAACTTCTATGTGCACTTTTTTATTCAATGATCGACATTTTAATTAATAATCCCATAAAATACTCTAATAATAAAACAATAAACACTAAATACGAAATGGAATTCAGAATTCAATTTTCAGAATTCGTTTAACTAACAACAACAATTGTTGTTGTCTAGGTATGTTTGTCTTTAAGCCGTATTGCACATCTAGTCTTTTTATTTTGTCTCTATCTCCGAAATGGTTTTAGATAATTATGAGCTGCTTTTGGAAAGATTATAAAAAACATTCTAATAAAGAACATACTTTCCAAAAACCTTTAACTGGTCAGATTCCAGATCAGATTTGTTCGATAGAGCACTAAACTATAAATAAATAAATACTTTGTCGCGACAGCCCGGTGTGTTTGCCATTGCCCGCCGAAAGGGTGACGACGAGTTTAAAATTTGCTGTTGAGCTCCTATCGGGATTCGATCCCAGGTAGGTTGGCATGACAGCCAGTGAGCCAACTATCAGGTCATCGCCTACTACTACGTTAAGTGATTTATGGCAGAAAACACGTAAGCCCCGTATAACTTTGTAACGGGTGAGTTAGACCTCCTGCTATACAATTCTTTTCTTATATCACCTTGTCATATTACCCCCTGTAATATTATTGTTAGGTCCTGAATCATCCTGAATATTTGTTCCAAGTCACGGATTATTATTTTTACTATTATTTTTTTAAAGAACTAAATACTTAAGTGTGAACGAGTACACTTAAATTGTCTGAGCGCGTGTTAGGTTTTAGAAAAATGGTACAGAGAGTTAGGGAAACTAAATAATTAGTGTAATTGGACTTGTTATCTTACTTATCTTACGTAATTTTAGTGGCTTATGTAACTGTAATAATAAAATCAGTTATGAAAGACACATTACCTACGGAAATGGCCCTTCTTGTATTTTGTTACGACACAGATTTATAGCTATGGGATAAGAGTATCGGCCTGAAACAGACAATCGCAGTTGATTTATTGAGTTTGAAATAGGAAACTTATAAGTTTCCAGCTTGATTGACTTACTGATAGATGTTAAGAGCGCGGCCAATAATTTGAAATTACATATTGCGAGAAACAAAGGTCGAATGTGGCCAAACTGAGCGGGGTAAAACGGCGTAATACCTTGTCCTCCTAGAAAGTCCAACTTGAGAAAAAATTTAAGAAACGAAATGGAGCATCTAACATATCTATCGAAATTTCACTGCTTTGGAAATTTCAACTGCAAGTTTGGTATACGGTCTTTTCACTTTCATGGGTAGTTATTAAGCTATTTAGCAATATCTGTTCCACTTCGAAGTTCAACTGTATCTAACTACAAGATTATATCTATGAGTATAAGCAAAGTATTTAATACTGTTTTATTTATAGAAGTCCCAAATTGGACAGCAGTTTAACTTTTACGAGTTGTCTGAATTTTTTTAAAGAATTATATTTGTTGTATTATCATACTCAAATCATTATTGCGGACGTTTTTAATAAGCACAATTCTGTGTGGTTTCGATATTTGTTATGTTGAGATCTTTGTTACGGAAAATAACTTAATCCATCTGACGGCTCTTTGACAAAGTCAAACTACTAGCTGTTTAATAAAAAAAAAAACAACTTAACGCTTCTAGATTTTTCCAACTTTCGTGTTTAGTAAAAATGATTTTCTGACATCTCTCAGTAAAAAGTGGAATGTAAGTCTGCATCAATCTACCAAAAGCAAGATAGTTTCACTTGATAATTCAAAGACATATGACAAAGATTCGCCTGGTAGTCAAAAAACAAATACTGCTGTAATTCTTGACTCCGTTCTGTTTCTGACACTTCTTGCTACTTCTTATACTTTGCTTACGACAGTACTTTCTGCTTACGATATTCCTTCTCAAATTCGGTTCCTTACTTTTCGGTGAAAATGTAAAGATCATTGAAGCTCATTAAGCAAGGTGAAGACACCTTCTTTAGCGCAATGATTATAAAAGTCATTTTTACATAGACAGAGGTAACATTTTAAAGCTTACATTTTTTCGCTGTTGTCGTGTGTCAGTGCCATCATATCATTATCAACAATTGTGATTAAATATATTTTAATGTGCAACATAATATTGTGCTATAAACATAGGTTCTATATAACCTCCTTTAGAAAATGAAAGCTCAGCGGTGTGATAGAACCAGTTACTGGTTTTAACCATATAAAACTCTAAGATATCGTAATTCTTTGTCTAGCCAAAACCAAAAAATGAAGGCAGCAAATACATTAAGTCATTTTCATAATGTCAACATGATTATAATGTTCATCGCGACAAGTCTTCACCACCTGGGAAACCACACATCAATGTGGATATAACAAAGTTGGTCCCTTACTATCACCATAGGTACACTGCTATTGCTTGCACTTCAAGCCATCCAAATAGATAAGCTATGGCTAAAATTTTCTGAAACCCTGCAAATATAAACATCAGTATTTACTGTGAGATTTTAGCTATCTCGAAACAGAGTCATTAGATGTTTAAAAGACCCCATGTCTATCCTCCATACAGAATCTTACTCTAAGCTAATAGGTGATATTTTAAGCGCTTGGTTTTTAATTTTCAGAAAAAACAAAAATAGAAGAAAATTGCAGAAGTGTATACAATTTTGACTTGAGATGATAAATCAATGCTTGCCATTTACTTTTCAAAGATTATTTCATGTCATGTCATGGAAGGTCCAATTTTGAATTACTACCATATTTCGAGAATAATGGCTGGTATCTCTCTAATAACACGCATACTGTTTTCTTCCCAAGCTGGAATTGAAGCTGGTTTATCGGCATAGATGAATGATTTGATGTACTCCCATAAGAAAAGTCTAAAGACGTCAATTCGCTCGATCTAGCGGGCCAATTCACCGGTCCAAAACAAGAGGTAAATTACTCACCGAACTCATTTCTTAATTGGTCCATCGATTAGTGTGCAAATAGTGCATTTGGTGTCCTTGTATTGCCTGAGGTTACTCATCGGACCAAATACGGTAGTTTTCTTTATTTGCATACGCATTCAACCAGAAATAAGCTTGGTCCCTGAAGACAATTTTTCGATAAAAAAGTGGATCTTGCTCTAGCTTTTCTAAGGCCCACTCACCGAAAATTCGATATTGTGGGAGGTTGTTCGATTTCAGTTCTTACACGAGCTCTATTTCGTAAGGTTTTAGACCAAGATTCTTAGGTAATATTTTCCACGCAGTGGAGTAGCCTAAGCCCAATAGCTGGTCAGATCACGGTTTTCATTAACATTGGCGGATACAGCAGCTATATTTTTCTCTATACGCGTTCAATAGCGTGAAAATGGTGCCGATATTTGGTCACTATGCTTCGAAGTGCGCGAAAAACATTTTTCACAGAGAACGAATTTCGATAACTAAATTCAATAATTTGCAAGTATTGTTAACTGAACATGTTTGACTCTGATACATCTCACGAATCACGCTTGAGCTGTCAAAAATAGAATACTGAAAAGCCATACAGCAAAAAATCACCCTTTGTGTAAGAAAATGCTCATGTCCAAATATTCAGACTGTTGTGCCTGGACAATTCGTGTTCTATAATGGAATTGCAGAAGCTAAAGGGAATTGTATTTAGAAGTTTGATATATGTATATTCTTTTTTTTGCCATGTGTTGGGGTCAACGTAGCAAGAAATCTCACAACCGAAAAACAAGATAGGTAATATTAAAGATCTAATAAGTATCAACTTGGTATTTGAAGGGAAAGAGTTTCGTATAGAGTGTAGCAAACGGAAGCTATTGTATATGATTCTGATGATTACTGCAGCATGATCTGATCAAGTGAGGGTATAATTGAATACTACTAGCCATGCGAACGTAGTTAATAGTGGGTTGTCCTAGTTTTATTGGAAAGATTGATGTATCTATTTTCTATTTATGAAAACAAAAGGTGTTTGAATTTGCTAGATTGAGACATGAATAATGACATTGAATGGTTTTTAGATCTTCGTTCATAATTTTAATTCCACTACTATATTATTATACATACATTAATATTGCAGACGCTACGATAGCAAGAGTTATATCGCCAGAGAAAAAACTCTTCAAATATATTCAAAAATTGAGTGCTGGGTATTAAATGCTTTTGAAAAGAGCAGCTTATACTACATCCAACACTTAGTGAAGAGACTATAGCAGCTGTAGCTGAAAGTGTACTTGAAGACCGTGACGAATCGATTTGTCGTCGTTCTTAGCAGCTTGGCTTGGTGTATTTGACAACTCGGCGTATTTTACTTGAGGACCTCGGCCTAAAAGCATACAAACTTAAACTTGTGCAAGAATTGAAGCCAGGCGACTTGAATTTGCGTCATATTTTCAGTGAATGGGCTCTGGAAAAACTCAATGAAAACCCGGTGTTTTATCGAGAAATTTTGTTCAGTGATGAAGCCCATTTCTGGCCCATTGGATACGTTAATAAACAAAATTGACGTATTTGGTACTACGCGAAGAGTACCAAGAGCTACCATTACTTCCATTAAAAACAACGGTATGGTGTGATTTATGGGCTGGTGGAATCATTGGTCCATATTTTTTCAAAAATGAGGAAAATCAGAATGTTACCGTCAATGGTTACCGTTATCGGGAAATGTTAACGGACTATGTGCTTGTAAAGTTCAAGCACATGATCTCGGCGAGCTCTGGTTTCAACAAAATGGCGCTACGAGCGCGTGAAATAATGGACTTGTTGAGAAATCATTTTGGTGAGTTCTTAATTTCACGTTTTGCTACGGTAAATTAGCCGCCTAGATCGTGCGATATCACACTTTTGGACTTCAGGAATAATCCAGCTAAGATTGACGTTTTAAAAGCCAACACGAGTAATGTGTTATCCTAGATCGTGCGATATCACACCTTTGGACTATTTACCCTGGGGATATGTAAAGTCTCAGGTCTTCAGGAATAACCCAGCTACGATTGACGCTTTAAAAGCCAACATTACTCGTGTTATAGGCGAGATACCTGTCGCTATACTCGAACGAGTCGCCCAGAATGAACCACCTCGGACGTAATCGTGGTCAACATTTACATGATATCATTTTTAAAAAGTAATTGCGATGAATTTTTCTTTTAACAGATTATAAAAATTGTAAGTTGACTTTCAAAATATGTCGAACTTTGTGCCTGAAAAAGTTTTTTTGCGGGGAGTTCTTCTTCATTACTGAAAACTGCTCCCAAAAGTCATCGTATTTTGGTGGAAGTTTATGGTGAGCATGCGCTAGCTGAAGCAAACGTGTTAAAAGTGGTTTGCTCGATTTAAAAGTGGTGATTTTGGCTTGGAAGACGATGAACGTCCTGGGCAGCCAAAAAAGTTTGAAGATGAAGAACTGGAAGCATTACTCTATGAAGATTGCTGCCAAACACAAGACGAGCTCGCAGAATCGTTGGGTGTCACTCAAGCAACCATTTCAAAACGTCTAAGAGCAGCTGGATATACTCAAAAGCAAGGAAATCGGGTTCCAGATGAACTCAAGCCGAGAGACGTCGAAAGGCGTGAAGGTAATGCTCTGTATTTTGTGGGATCAGATGGGTGTGCTGTACTATGAGCTGCTAAAACAGGGTAAAACCATCAATAGACAACGCTACCGAACACAATTAATCCGTTTGAAGAGAGCAGTAGCCGAAAAACGCCCGGAATATGCGACCAGACACGAGGCAATAATTTTCCATCATGACAACGCTCAGCCCACGTTGCTATTCCGGTTAAGAACTATTTGGAAAATAGTGGATGGGAAGTCTTACCCCTACCGCTTTATAGCCCAGACCTTGACCAGGCCCTTCTGACTACCATTTGTTCCGGTCGACGCAGAACGCCCTCACTGAAATACGGTTCACATCAGAGCAGAATATCAAAATTTGGCTTGATTCATTTTTGGCTGCCAAACCGGCGCAGTTCTTTTGGAATGGGATCCACAAATTGCCAGAAAGATGGGAAAAAGTCATAGCTTCAGATGGGTAATACTTTGAATAATACTATTGTAAATGTTTTTCTTAAATAAACGTTCAAATTTTGGAAAAAAAACCGCACGAATTAAATTACATACCCAATATTTGTCATGTTTGAGTAGGGAAGGAAGAAGTACCTTTTCTTATATTGGGATGATTTTTCCCAATTTGTATTGTATTGGCAAATTATCTCTCTGTGGAATGTAATTAAGCTTCAAAAGCTCTCCCGGCTTCCTAAACACAACAGATATTTCCTCAATGCTATTTTCATCACAGAAGTAATAACTTTCTTGCAAGATATGACTAAAGGGGCTATACTTCATTCTATGAAATCATGTAGACAACTGTTTTAAGTATACTTATCAGTTTAGATCAGTGTATAACACAGCTTAGTTCGTCCACGCTTGCAATAAGTTGGTAAAGTTGCGGTTTCCAATACCTGCTGTCATCGAGGTTAAGCACTTTTCCATAGCTACTAGCAATTTCCGGCTATTCACTGTACCACCCCGTTTTGGACCGCATGACCTGCAACGCTTCTTTTTTGACAACCGGATATCTAGCATCTTCAATACCTTTAAATGATCTTCCATAGCTTACAATACTCATATAATTAATTTATCATTAGCTGCAGCGATTATGGTTCTGTATGTAGGTTTTCGATAATTCGTCCAAACTTCATCGATATGCCCCTTCTGTAAAGCTTATAAAAGAGAGCTTTTTTGCCCACTGTACCAAAAGCAGATTTAAAGTCCATAAAAATGTATAGTTTAAACTTCTTCCAATGAAGGATTCGACTATGCTCTTCAAAATAAACATATGATCGGTGGTAGAACATGCTGTCCTAAACGACTCAACACTCTTTAAGTAGGTAGGTTATTAATTCTGCTAGTCGACACAGTAGAACTGCTGTAAATGATTGATAAGAAGCACTTAAAAAGGAAATTCCTCTATAATTTTCTGTATTCCCTGAACAACATTTTTTTATAAATTAGAAAAATTATCTCTTCTTTAAAATGGTTAGGAATTACTGCACACCCAAAAACCTTATATAACATGCTTGCAGGCTTCTTGTGTAATCCATCATTATCATGCAGCTTTACCATCTTTTAAAATATTTAAAGCTTTAATAATTTCTTCATACGACACATTTCTTAGTGTACTTTCCAAATACAAACTCTTGATCTCACCAGCGTTGTATTTTGGAAATTTGTCAGCTTGAGCCATGCGAATGATATTTGTCTAGCCTTAAATCAGTTTTATTCAAACTATGGTTCTTTAAAATATTACAATATGTACACGTATAATAGCATTCTAGTTGATGCGCATATGTATATCCTTTATAATTTATTCATTGTTACTGTGATTTCCATCCGGTTGAATTTGTTGTTGCTCATTCAAAAAAGTTTTATACAAGGACTCATTGAAAGCTTTTCATATCAGCTTGAAAAAAGGATCATACATTTCACATCCTCATTTCCCGCTTCTCTGTGCCTAAAAGTGGTATCAATCGAAAGATGATCGAAAAATGGCAATTGCTTCACTTCCATCCAGTCACTGTCGCTCGTCCAATTTAATATTCTTAGCTACAATAGAAAGAATAACAATAATTAAAAACTTTATCCTTCTGGCATTGCCTTGTTTATCATTTGACTGTTTACTTTTTCCAGCTTCTTTATTAGCTGCTCCTTCTTCATTGCCTACTCTTGCATTTACGAGGGCTGTTTGATGAGTACCCGGACTGGAAGATAGGTGGCGCTACTGAACCAAAATGAATGTACCATCATTTAGTGTTGTTTAGCAGTACCGCTCCGTGTTTTTGAGTGACAAAACCTGCGAGGAAATCAAGCCCATTCTCGATGATGTGTATGGGACCCATTCACCTTCCCGCACAATATTTTACCATTGGCTCGCAGAGTTTCGCCGTGGTCACACGTCGGTTTTTGGAAAACAAAACCGTAAACAAAATCCATGATCTATTATTGGTGGACCGCCGATTGGAAATTCGCGAGTTGGCTGATATAGCAGGCATCTCAAATGAATGCGTTAGCCATATCCCATCTGCGTGATGGGTGGCGCGATGCTCACATCCGAGAACAAGCGCAATCATGAGACCATTTAAAAGACGTGCTAGGCCCTGTTTAATCGAAATCCGGAGGATTTGGGTTTTACCCGATGAACGTTCTCCAAAGAAGGCGAAGACCGTGGCTTTTTTCGTCTTCAATAGAGCCCAGTCTGCGAAAGTTCGACTTGCCCCCTTATATTTTTGTTTTTTTATAAACGATGGAAATTTTCTTTGAAAATGGGAAATAAAATTCGCTAGACCACTATTTTTTTTTATTTAGATATCGAAGTTTCCCTACGTGATATTTAAATATATCATTTATATTATTATGATTACTATCGGTCGGCTCGTGTCATGCAATTCTTGCAGGTGTTTTGGACATGAGACGTGTGTCAGTGAATTTTGATCCGAAACTTCTTTACTTTGATCAGAGGAACCGTCGCATGAGCATGAGTTCGTGAATTACGTCAATAATAATTTTGACTTGCTCAAAAGGGACATAACTGGTGACGAATCATGGGTATATTGTTATGACGTTGAAACCGAAGCCCAATCGTCTCAACGGATGGAGATTTGCAACGATTTAGAAAATGAAAACGGCATCGCTGGAAGAGCTCAAGGCCATACCAAAAAGTGCTTATGAGAAGTGCTACGGGGGTTGGAAAAAGCGTTGGCACAAATGTATTATATCTGGGGGGGATTACTTTGAACAATAATATTGATGAATAAATAAATATTTTTTCATAAAAATATAAAGTATCCTTACTTTTTGAACGCACTTCATACGTTTTCATTTTTCACGTTTCAGTCTTCTTATATAACGAGTGGGGAAAACGTGGAGTTAACTTTGGTTCAAGTCTCTGAACGAAGAATGGGAATCTTGTAAGTAAGTAAGAGGATGTTTGGATTGTTAGGACAACTGCCACAATGTACACATTAGAACGAATCAGGAGACGTGTCGTGTTCCCTTTGGGGTTTTGGCCTCTTCTTTGCTTTCGTTCGTCGTTCGTTTTAAATTTAAAGGCAATCCACATTATTTCCCGGAATGGGATTATTGTTATTTATTTTTGTTTCTGAAAGAGATTTGGCTCTAATCCCACAAAGCCTCTGGCAAGTGATTATTGTGTGTTATTTTTGGAAAAAGTGGTATTGGAATTTAATATCTCATGAACGTGAAAACCGGATTGTGCTCGTATGTACTGGTATATGTATATGTGTTGTAGAGTTGTTAACTGCATTTTGAAAGTTTAACACGCCAGTGGCTATGAAGGGAAAGTGGGGAAAAACAACGCCAAGCAAATTATCTAGTGACAATTTTGTTTTATAACGTAATTAACGGTATTTAGTATTTAGTTTCATATGAAACCCAATTGTCAATGAAAGACCTAACCGAGAATGCAGGGAGACCTAATACAGTTTCGTATCCTGGAAAGCTCTCCTCTGAGCCGGGTACAGCAAGTTCATCGCCAATATCATTTCCCATGATCGCATTGTGACCTGAGACCTAGGTTTATTAAATTAAGACTGCGTTCAGCCATATATGGTATACTACGGTGATTATCACGTAGAACGAAGTTTATGTGTGTGAAATTGTTGTAAGTAGCAGATTAAAGTAGGAAGTGTTGAGCTTTCAGCAAACGCATTGTATAAGGTGCACTAAGATCTCGCTGTTTGTCAATAGATGGATTTTAACATATGTAAAACGTCAGGAACCAAACTTAGACATATGGTAACCAAACTGTTTTGACACATATATTAAGTGATTTTAATTTGGCGTCAAATACTTTTGGTTGTGTTAAAATGTTTGATTTTGTGTCAAATAATCGTCATTTGCGGGAAGTGTTGGTTAATTGGAAGGCCAACATCCTTCGAAGACGCAGAATTGGAGGCATTGCTCGATGAGGATCCATGCAAAACGCAAGAAGATTTTGCTTCAGCATTCGGAGTTACCGAATGTTTTCAATTGATTGCGTTGATGCGATGCGTTCAATTGATGCGTTGAAAATGATTCCAAAAACAAGTAACTTGGGTTCCTTATGATTTGAAGCCCAGGGACGCTTAGCCTCGCTTTATCGTCTATGAATAACTGCTACAGCGGCAAAAAAGGAAACCCTGAAAACGCTTAAAGGGGAAGAAATAGACGATTCTACTAAAATATGTTTCTACGAGCTTATGACATTCATTTGAAATTAAAATCATTTTGGAATTTTAGTGGAAGGGGGCCTCGACTATCTTGAAATGCGTAATTGAATGCAGTTACCCAAAGACCGTTTATTTGTTAAAGTTAAAGTCTACCCCGGACTTGCAGAATATAATCCAAACGAAATATCTATGCTTTGCCGCAGACTTAAAAGCTACATCCTACAATTTTTTAAAAGAAATCCCTAACTTGAGCTGATAACGCAAAAGCTAAAGATGAACTGACAAAACTAATGCCTAGAGTGCTCTAGCACTAAAAGGAAAAGAAACCTTATCCCGATGGCCTCATCGTGGGGTTTGATTTTCAATAGGCTTTTTGACAGATGACGCGTGACTCTTATCAAACTGCTTTGTCATTTTTGTTTAGTATCGTTTGGCAAGTCAGGACGTTTCATACGGCTTAGAAAAGAATCACTATATTTTAGAGTACTCATACGTCGGAAAGTAGGCTTGAAAGCAATCTGATAAGTATTGATGGCGAGGCGGGTGTTACGGTTAAAAGTTTGAAAGGGCGGAATGCTACTGGTAATATCGGAGGAACACTGGTGGTGAAAATAGCATTAGAGCTAGGTGAGACAGGAGACATTTTCGTCAACCTAAGTTGTCATTGACACACATATCGAGAATGGAGAGCTTTTCATTTTCGACGATGCAAGCGCCATTCATGGAGAAAGGCTGGGTGTTTCAAGTTTGCTTTAACGACAGCAGCTCTGTTTGTAGTTCCCAATAAGTTATGCTGTTAATATCGTAATTAAATGAGCTCCGGAACGAGTACTGACGTCAGCAAAAGAATATATTGGGTAGAAATAGCAGATCACTGACGAAAATGAAGAAGGATGTCGGAAACAGAACAGGGCCTTTTGGCACACCAGTATTTATTTTCTTTATATCAGACTTAAGACTGGATTTCGTCGATGCATACATTTTCGACAAAAGAGCGTAATGGCGAACTCTGTCATATGCCTAAGAAATATCAAATGCAACTATGTTGCTTTCAGCAGATTGATGTACGCTTTGGTTCCACTTCTTGGTGAGACATGCCATCAAATTGCCAGTGGACCTTTTCTAAGAAAACCGGTCATTGAGAAATTTTCCCTTTTTGATATATTTCATGAGCTGGAGGTTTATCAGTGCTTCCATGACCTTGGAAAGAAGTGACGGTAGTAATATGGGTCTGTATGAGGAGAGAAAAGAAGATTTACTTTTTTAGGGTCGTAGTGGAGTCCTAAATAGTAGGATTGATGAGAAAGCGTACGCTGTGGCCTTGCCAGCGTAGAAGAACGCTTCTTCAGAAGAAGGGGAAATATATCATGTGGACCAGCGGATTTGTGTATATTAAGGTATTCGTACTACACAAGTCACAACACAACATAGATTAAAGTGTTGGGAGAGTTCTAGTCTAATTAAAAAACTTTACCTACTTGACTTTACTTTAAGTCTCTTTCTACATTTAAATTGATTAATGTAATTTAAAGAATGTAAAAAAATAAGCAGTTATGTAATAAAACTTCAAGAAACTAAGAGAACCCAAGCCATTAGTATCATATGTTGGGTCACCTGAAAAAAGGAGTATGCCTTAACATATGAACACATATAGCCCTACCTTAAAATCCAACATCAACTTCACTACGTTTTCTATTAGTTTGAAAAAGGTGAATTTTGAGCTTCATGCGAATTAATTCCGCTTACATAGGCAAGAGACTATCTTTTCAAATTCTGAGAAGTTAACTCGATACATGGATTAGAACGGCAAAGGACTTAAGTTAATCTCGAAAGTGGATATTATCTTCTTGTCATTTTGCTGTATCCCCATAATACAAGGTGGACAGATAGAAAACTAGTTAACAATAACAATGGAGCGATACACACCTGAAGAACACAGAAATATTGTTACTGTTTATATGACAAATTTCCAATCTGTTGTCTTAACGTGCACCATGTGTGCGAACAATAAAGCGTTTGACTAAGCGTCTCGTGCAAGCTAAATCCACTAGAGATGTCCCAAGAAGTGGCCGGACCCGTATTGCTCGTTCGACCGATAATATCACTGCTGTTTCTGAGAACATCTGAAAGAGACCAAAAACATCGTCGAGACAAATATGCACGACGCAATTTGAATCTAAAGTTCAAACCCTTCACTAGTTGCTGCCTGCTGACAGTCAAGAGATGTTAGCTTACTCCCATGTTGCGTTTAACATCATGATTTCGTATCTAAAATCATAATGAGCGTCGAGATCTATATCTACTTAAGTCGTTATGTGAATAAATAAAATTTGCGTTTCTTGGGCACATAAAATGTACAAAGAGCCATTGCATTCCCTCAAATTGACTGTTTGGTGCGGCATTTGCAGTGAAGAAATTGTTTTTTGAGGACGCAGATAGCACCATCGTAACTGATGAGCGCTACAGACAGATTTTAAACGAATTTTTTTTGCAGCGAGTTGCTGAACTGGGTCTCGAACATCATTGGTTCCAACAGGAAGGAACAACCCCTCATACAGCTCGGGAAACGAACGAGATTTAGAATCACAAATTTCCAGGAAGGTGATCTACCATTTTTAGTGATTTGAACTGGCCGGTTAGATCGCTAGATCTGACGGCGCCAGACTTCCTCTCTTTGGAGCTTTTTGAATCTGAAGGAGAAATCAACAATTTTGAGCCAGATGTTTTGCGAGCAACAACTCAAAATGTCATAAAACGAGCACAAATGTGCGTCAACTCAGAAGGTGGTCATTAGACCGATATTATATTTTTAACTTAATGTCATCAATTTTACACTATGTATACTAGATGTAGTAGTAGATTTAATTTTTAAAATATTCTTATTTTGAAATGTTTTTTAATTTTACCACGTGACTATATTCCACCGATCATAATGAAACATATCGCAGTTTTTAAGTTGAGAAATGAGCTATCGAACAGTGTAAACCTAGTTAGAATTGGTTCAGTATTTTTTTTATGATGTTTGGGCAAACAGACAAAAATTTAAACGAACAGAAATCCTAAAAAAAATTGATTTAGGTACAGACACATGCGACATAACCCAAGTGTTTTTTGAAAATATTTTCAATGTACAGGCACGATTTTATAATAATGGAGATTTAATTCATTTAATACTGTTTTGATCTTATTAATTAAGATATATAAGTAACGTCTATCTAATTTTTTTTAGAAAGTCCACAATTGCTTAGTGCAGGTCCGCGACCAAAGTGAGAGAGTTTTCTGTCGAATTTATAGCGCTGTGGGTTTTCAAATCCCAACAAATGTGGGAGAAGTACAAAATTAAAATGGCGGAAGATAAAATGAATAGATATGATTTCATCTACAAGTAAGGTATAAAAGTAGAAGAGAAAACCACAATGATATTCGTAATTGGTAAATATGTATCAGATTTTGGATTTTGTAGAATAATTAGTGGAAATAGTTACGAGAAATAAGTTATGATACAATTTCATTGCTACAACAGCAAACTGAATACATTCAGCGATTCATCTCGGAGAAAAGAACAGTTTTTAACAATGCTATGCAACAAATTAGAGCACTTAAAGTTTTTTTTTACATTCTTCACGACTGGTTAGACTTTTCTTTTAAATTAGCTCTTAGCCCAAAATTCGGAAAACAAAGGAGTTGCTGTTGCAGAAGCCTCCCTTGGAATATCTGGCACGCTGCTTAATGGTGGCCAATTGGCTCACTTAGTATTTAAGCTGCGATTTAACACATATTTGTAACATCTGTAAAAACATCGATGGGACGAATGTACATTGTCTAACAAAAGATCAATATTAGCACTAAATCGACACATGAACGATATTAAAAACAACAAAAATATTGCAGCAAGGTCATATTATTGGTTGGCGATTTACACATAAATGTATGTTTAAAGGTGTCAACTTTATGGCAAAAAATGCGAGTACAAGTGCGCAATGACAACGACACAGAATGAGGGCAATATTCAGATGTTCTTCCGAAAATTATGTCGCAAGTAGAAGGGGATATTGTAGAATATTTGTTATGGATAGAGGATAATATAGAGGATAATTCACCTCATACCCTATAAAATTTCTTAACTCTTCGGATTCATCAGGAAAGCCTTCTCATAAACTAAGGCTAAATATTGGTTTCGGTTCTCTTAATGAGAAATCTTAATGCGCTCAGATTATGTAGCCGTACAGATTTATAAATTACACTTCCGTAATGTAATTGTTAGGGCTATTATATTATAGTTAGTGGCACAGCTTAAGAAGAAAGCAGAAAAAACGGTGCAGTTTCGAAACAAGCCAGAACTTAGTGTATACTGCTAATCAAGAGGAAAGAACGCCAAAATAGATAGGTATGAGTTTAAGGTAATTTCTCTACTCCGACACCAGTATTTACTCTGAAAAGGAAATCATAATTGAAGTACAATCCTTGTTCCTTTTGTCTAGAAAGGCAATGAGTAGGAAGGCCTTGCCAAGAAACACTAAGGAGAGTCTATATAAGAACCTTATCATAACCAAATCGTAAGCAAATGCTAATAAAAATATTTTTGAGCATTCTTAGTCGTGATTTTAGGTCCCGTTTGCAATGATGGACTTTCTATGAGAATATGTAGCAACAAACTCTTCGAGTTTAAAGCATAAATCTCAAATAGTCAGGAACTTACGAGTATATGATATGAACGGAACAGAAAATTAGAAATCAGTTTCGGAAGCAAAAGACTGCGATAGTTGCAGAAGCTTATTTGTTGAATCCCAGGTCTATTCCGGAATGCATTACTATCTTCGAAACTAACAAAGCATGGCCTATTATCAATGGTTTAAAAGTGCATAAAAAACAGCAGCCAAATTACGAAGAGCGGTTTAGGTGTGGGCGGAGGTGGCCCGATTTTAGAGTTCTTGTTTTATACTTGGCGTACTTTATAATAAGCATTCAATAAGCGAGCTGTACGACTTAGGAAATTAGTATATTTCAGTGTACATCCGAACGTGGGCTTTAGAATATGCTGTAGAAAGTTTCTTACACCGCTTGGGAAAACCGTTGCATTTCAAAACATTTTTGGCAACATTGGAAACATCTTTCCGAAGCTTGCTTGCTTTATGGCATTTACTCTTTGGAAATGATATTTTGTAAATGTTGGCCACGAATACGTTTGAGGTGGTTCATTTGGAAGGTCCAATTTTGGGCGACTCGTTCGAGTATAGCGACAGGTATCTCGCCTATAACACGAATAATGTTGACTTCCAAAGCGTCAATCTTAGCTGGCTTATTCCTGAAGACCTGAGACTTTATATATCCCCAAAGAAAATAGTCTAAAAGTGTGATATCGCACGATTTAGGCTACCAATTTACCATAGCAAAACGTGAAATTAAGTGCTCACCAAAATTATTTCTCAAGAAGTCCATTGCTTCACAGGCTGTATGGCTCGTAGTGCCGTCTTGTTGAAACTGGAGCTCAACAAGACCATGTGTTTCAATTTCAGGAAGCATAGTCAGTTAACATGGCGCTATGACGGTTACCATTGACGGTAGCATTCTGTTTTGACTCATTTTTGAAAAAAATATCGACCAATAATTCCACCAGCCCATAAACCACACCATACCGTTGTTTTTAATAGATATAATGGTAGCTCTTGGTACTCTTTGGGTTGCTCATCAGCCCAAATACGGCAATTTTGTTTATTAACGTATTCATTGAGCCAGAAATCGGCTTCATCACTGAACAACTTTCACGATAAAACGCCGGACTTTCATTTAGTTTTTCCAGAGCACATTTACTGAAAATATAACGCAAATTCAAGTCGCCTGACTTCAATTCTTGCACAAGTTAAATCTTGTACGTTTTTAGGCCGAGATGCTCACGTAAAATACGCCAAGTTGTCGAATACACAAAGCCAAGCTGCTGAAAACGAAGACGAATCGATTTGTCACAGTCTTCGCGTACAATCTCAGCTACAGCTGCTTTAGTCTCTTCACTACGTACTGGATGTGGTCTAACCGATTGAGTATCATCCACTAATGTAAACTGGGACTCAAATTTGCGAATGGTATTGGTAATAGTGGTTTCAGTACGTTGATTATGCGCACCGTAAGTTCCTCAAATCGCACGAAGAACAATTCTCACATAACGCTGATATTCGTAATACGGCTGAACAATTTGCAGACGCTGTTGTGATGTGAATCTTTCCACGATGACTTGCCAAACGATGCTGAACAAAAACGGGAAAGCAGTTTGATAGGAGTCACGCATAATCTGTCAAAAAAAGCCTATTAAAAATCAAACCTCACGATGAATCACCCCTTATATTAAAATCAGTGAAGAATATATTGACAGAGCAAGGAACTCACAGCACTGAGAAATCTACACGATTCTTCAGCCTTATTGAAAATAATTTGTTATTTCTGTGGTGGCTTTAGCACAGAACAAATATCAATGATATTCCGAGTAAGAGGTGAAATACTACCTTTGGACTTGCCATATGAAGTCGATTTAAACAACATCTGTGCCTTATGCTACACCCGTCAAAGAAAAAATATAACAGATTTCATCACTAAATGCCACAAGCTTCCACGAAAATATATCACTGCCGCTTTAGTCAGGCTACAATCTATCTATTCAGGTTGTATGGTGTCTTTTAATAGCCAGTCTGGCTCAGCTCTAGACGCAGTGATAAATTTCCTTCCACCTTATATTCATTCCATGGATTGTTTGATACTTTCATGCACAAATTCATTTAAAAGAGATAATCGGAAGAAAGCGACTGATAAATGCGATTCCAGCACCGTTTGCCCGGTTCACCGGCGATTGATGACCAATCAATTCACACCAGAAGTCCTATTAGTACGAAAATCCGAAATCGACCTTCCCTGTGCAAAAGTTAGTTAGGTAACCTTGCATCTGTCTTTTAAGAAAAGATACGACACGAAAAAATATCTAACCAAGGCTCCTAAAACCATCTCATAACTTCCAAGCTAGTTCGTAAATGCTACGCTTCTTTAAACGAAGTCGGAAAGCTGAATTCACGGATTATTATCTGTGCTAGGTAAGCCTCAAAGAAGAGTTTCTTGGTCCTAAACCAGCGCCAGGAGTTGTTGTGTGCTTTAATTGACAATTGGGTTCTTTATGGTATGAATATTTGAGATACCTCCAGACCATACAAATACTTCCCAATGTATCTAAGACTCTCATTTTTAAATACTAACACAAAAAACAGAAAAGACCTGGCTCCGAAAAATAGGCAGTTCAATTTACGGTTCACTTAGTGTGTGTATTGACCTTTTCAACTCACCCGCTTCAGATAAGGATTCCGCTACCAGCAAAAGAGTAAAAAATCATACACGCTTATCACAATATTCGTACAGATAAAAAGTAAGAAATGAAAAAAGAATAAAGATGACGAGTAAATTCTGAAAATAAAAATCCTAGTCTATCTAAAGGGTTACCATATTCTTTGTCAGTATTCTTCTTCAAATCGTCAGTACAATAAGACCTCTGAACTATTCAACGTTTGTTGTGTCTAAATTCAACTGACCACATCGAATTTTGTTTATAAACAATTTCTTAACAAACAAACACTGATACACCACTTATGCCTTACTAATCGCAGCTCTATCTCCCAAACCTACGCGATAGACAGGCCTATTCCGCTCGTGTCATAGAATTAGATTTTTTTATTATCTTTTCGTACGCTTCAAGTATCAAACACTAAGTCACTTTCAAAGTATTTAAAGAAAGAAAGAAAGAAAAAAAAAAAATTGCGTACGCTAAAAGTACTGATAACGAAGAATAGCGTCATTCCCACAGGTTGGCACATCAATTTTTCTCCATATACATTCGATATACGTAATCGTACCATCAACCATCAAGCCACACTGTAGTGTGGCTAAAATCAACCCTTTGCCGTAATTGATTGAATATCCGTCCAGTTCGTAGTCCCACTACATATTTGTACGTACTCCTACATGTACTCACCTTAACATCAGCGTGTATTTGCTATTTTTAGTTGTCCTCTTCCGGGCTAGAATCAATAGGGCTAGAAAATTGCCCAACACTCCGAGAATGAAGAACAAAATCACTATAATCATTCCAATGCCGGATTTCGTATATGGTCGCTGCACTATTGCACTCATTGTCGTAGACATCATGCTATCCGATGACCAGACACTGTCGTTCGATGGAGTATTCGTATTACTCGAATTTAGTACCATTTGGGGATCCATATCAACACGCTCGATGATCGCCCATAAAAACAAACAGTAACAGGGTGTTTAACCGTTTTAAATCAGAAAAGCGCGCAAAACTTTTTTAAAAACAAAACGAAAAACAAAATTTATAAAATCTCAATCAAGTAACTCGTAATTTGTAACTCGTAACGAAGTAGTTCAAGCTGACCAAGTATTTGGATAGAGTTAAACTATGATAGAAGCGCACCGCGTTCGAGTGTCTCACGAATGCTTACACTTTGGCGTCTCATCACAAACTGAATTCGACTTCAAGTGGTGTACACAATAACCTCCCCAGTTGGGGTGCGCACTACAAACATTTTAGAACAAAGCCCTCTCTGCATCATTTTGCCATACTGGAGCTTACTCTGTGCTGGTACTGGTGTTTTGGATACTGGTGCTTGGTACAGGAACCCGTGCTGGTGCTGGGTGCTGGTACTACGGCCACCGTAGCTGCTTCTACAGTTGGTATTACTATAGGATAGGCTATGTCTCGTTATGCAATGACGACTGTGTCTATTCTCTAGTCCGCTTGGTGGCTTACCACATTGGGGATGCCCTCTATCACTTACTCAGATGTTGTTCTGCATTCTGAGGGGTTGTTACGTTTCAAGGAATTATTCTTTTACCGATTTTGGGGGGTATAGATACGAATATACAATTTGTTTTCGTTTTGTGTGTGTGTTTTTTTGTTTTTTTTTTTTTTTTTCTAGCCCGCGTTTAGTCAATTGTTAGCGGACGCCTATTGTTCGCCGAAATTGTAATTGAAAGACCAATTAATATTGGGTGGCAGGACGGAATCACAAATGAAGTCATTTGGATAGGTTACCCGATCGGTTGGATGCGTGACTAATGCGAATTAACACAATTACATTTGTTTCTCGCGCTTCAAGTTGCTCGGCTAGCCTGAGGAGTTTGAAAGATACTCGTATTCTATGAATAATTCTTTTTGTTCTTACCGTAGAAAATATCCTTCATGATGATTGTTAAATTGTGGTTGGAATAAAAATATTAGATTTATGTGTGTGGGGCTTGTTTTTTATGAGCCGTTTCTATGAGTCCTAGTTGGAAAATGGATATTCTTTTTGGTTTTTTTTTTTTCTACCAGGTGGAGTAAAAAGTAACCTCCGCCAGAATGCACTGCTACTGCAAATTAGGTTATGGTGCTTTGAAGTCCGTTCATATTTAGGCAGACGTGTCTTTAGTTTTGTTTTGACAGCCGATTGTTGCTGACGTGTTTGGCATCATGGACAAAAACGTTCGTTCTCTCATAAAACATTATTTTTTGAGAGGCTAAACGGCAAAGGAAACAAAAGAAAAGTTGGATAAATATTATAGGGCTAATGCTCCGTCAGATTACACCGTCAAATATTGGTTTCGTGGTGGCCGCAACTCCACTACCGATCAAGTCCGCAGCGGCAGGCACTCCGATGCGGTTACAGAGTACAATGTCAAAAAAATACATGAAATTGTGTTGGCTGACCGGAAAGTGAAGGTGCGCGAGTTAGCAGATACCACAAAGATTAGTACTGAGCGCACACGCCATATTTTGGGCAATATTCTCCATATGAAAAAGTTATCCTGCCGCTGGGTGCCGCACATACTCAATCCTGACCAAAAACACGAACGCGAGAGTGTTTGGACTTGCTGATGCGGAATCGGGCGAACTTTTGGCGTCGATTGGTAACTGTTGAATACCAGAGAACGAGTGCTCCGAAGCGGCCGAGGGAGGCTCGATGGGTCGGAAAGGTTATGGGCTTGGTTTTCTGGGAATGTCATGGCATACTCTTCGTGGACTACCTCGAAAAAGGGAAAACCATCAACAGCGAGTATTACTGTGCATTATTGGAGCGATTGAAGGCCGAAATGGCTGCAAAACGGCCTCACATAAAGCCTTGTCTTGTTTTTGCAAGACAATGCACCGGCGCATAAGAGCATCGCAACCATGGCTAAAATCAATGACTTTCGGCTCCATTTGCTATCGCATCCTCCGTATTCGTCCGATTTGGCTCCCTCGGACTATTATCTCTTCCCAAACCTCAAAAAAATTAGCTCACGCGAGGATATCATCGACCCCATGGAGGAGTATTTTGCAGACCTTCTGAAAAATTACTTTTCGGACGGAATCAAGAAGTTGGAAAATCATTAGAATAAGTGTATTAAACTAAAAGGGGACTATATTAAATAAAATAAAAAAAACATTTAACAATTTTTTTTTTCATCCACAAGGAGGTTACCTTTCACCCCATCTAGTAATTTTTGGAAAATAAGAATAAAAAATTACCACAGTGCAAATTTTTTCGCAATACCCTTCTCTTGTCGTTCCTTTTTAAAGTACGTTGCACTCTGTTAGGGATGTAACCGAGGAGGAATGATTTTACCCATCTGTCCTTCTTGGTAATTATTCTAATGCGATTGGGAACTGAGAGAAAAACTAATTGTTCATGTTTGGAAAACATGCAATCCATTGTTGAATGAACTTAATTTGAATCTAATTTCAAAGAATATTTTTTCAAATCGAATTTTGAGTAAAGTATTGGAGGACACAAGCTACAATTAAATTTTTTTGATATTCTTCTTGGTTTGGGATATGCTGTTGCTTTACATCAATCTGGACTATAACATATGGTATATGTAGATATTTCGAGCGGAAATTAGTTTTGGTTAAGAATTTCCAAACAAATCTTATCAAAGTAGTGAATGTGGTGCTGGGGAGTTTTCTTTGTCTTGTTTTGTTTCCGTAAGATTTTATAGATTTTAGTAAACATAGGGATTTTAGTAAGTCAAATGTTGAATTCAAATGTTGGTTTGGATTGTCATGGGGCAGATGTTCTAGTTCTAAGTGTATACTACTTCTTACAATTCTAAAACTCACATGAAATTGCCAAACGTGTTTTTTTTAATCTTTGGACAACCCTTAAGCACAGTTTTAACTTCGAAAATGTTGAAAATATACTATCTTTCGCATTTTTTATTAGAGCAAATCAAATACAACACTTTTCCATACTTTGACAGAAATTTCAATCAATATTATACAAATATCTATTATTTACAATTATCTATTATGACATTTTCGAGTCAATTTTAAATTTCAAATACACTAAGCAAACAAGTAGCATTAAAGTTGCATGGAAGGATGAGAACTGCTCGTCAGCTTTATGAGAAACAAAGAAGGGAAGAGCACAAGCTTTTCGAAGAGATAAAGATAGAGCATTATCAACTCGCAATCAAAGAAATGGAGAGATACCATTGTAGAAGGGGCTACTAACTAACTAGTTGGTGCTGAAAATATTGAAAAACTACTTCTGCAGGCCCTTAAATAGCAATGATGGTCAAAATGTCCCTGTCAAGCTGAATGAACCATTAACCTTAGACCTTAGATAGAGTATTCCATTGTCCCGACCTGGAAAATGTAAAGATATCAATATTTAAGCTAAAGACTAAAAAAACTGCTGCCTACTAAGGTATTTAGAACCGTTTTTTGAGCGAGTGATGATGTTTGAAATTCGAAATTTTAATAACCCCGTCATCGAGCTGGAAATGATATGTTAGGGAACATGCGCCAATTCAGCATTGTTTGTCAGATGCATAAAAAATGATGGCTCTTTTGACTGCAACAACTATATAGGCATCGGTCAGGTGACGTGCCAAAATCCGAAATCATTTGTCAACCATTTCATTGACTCCTATCAATGTGTTTTTAGATTCGGTAAATTCACATACCTAACCAGTTCTTTATCGGTTTAAGCGCCGAATTTATAAGGACGAGCAATATATAGCTATATTTAATTTTGCATCCCTAACAAAGTTGTTAGTTTGTTCAGAATGAGGAACGTTTGCAGATAACATTAGTCTCAGAAGCAATCTCATCGAAATCTTTTATAACTAAAACGGATTTGGATAAGATAATGCGCTAAAAGGTGATATTTTTCACATGATGCTTCATAAAATTGTGTAAAACTAGCAATGCAACACCAAAAGGAGGATTTTCTAAAAGCTCATGCAACTACTTCCATAAGTTAGCCGAAAGCAGTGATGCGAGTACAGCACTGGTGCATTTCAAGTGTTGAAATAGAAATATGTAAATGATGGCTGGGGCATGTAGGGTAAACGCCTCTACCCGAACAGTCTCCGATTTCTACACGAACATTAGGGAGAAGAGGGAGATTGCTTGAAGACTTGCACAATTGTACCTCACTATCTTAAAGCCGGTTGCTGGGGGTGTTGGATAAAGACCGTGCTAACTTAATGGGTCCATCCCGAATTGTAGCGCTACCTTATTACGGCGAAATTTTTTCTATTTTAAGCTACCTGTGCGATAAAACATTTCCAATTATGAACCAGACGGCAAAGATCATTATCATACTGGTCTTCAAACGAATGGCCTGTTGAAGGTTAAATTCGTCGGCAAGATAAGAAATTCTAGCTACAACAACTACCATCGATTTTCAGATCTATAAGTCAACAATTTTTTATCTTTTGCGACGATTGCCCATCTTTCCGCTATGTACATTACTCTATGTACTATGTACAGCACTCAGAATTAATGGATTCATCTCATATTGTCCCATAGCAAGCAGAATAGACACCATGCGGCCAAGTGGTGGACCAGAGATTTTTAAAGATTTCTCTGAAATAATAGAAAGAAGTTTAACTTTGTTCATCATATAGATTAAAGTCTGACTTGGTAACTTACAAAACCATTTTAAAGATCTAAAAACTGAAAAGTAAGGAAGGTCCAATGTAAGTCCTGGTAAAGTTTTTGTAATTACCAGTGCAACCGAACCCTACGGGATGTCATGTTCAAAGCTTCACTAATCCTCAGCTATCTCTCTCTCTCTCTCTCGATTTTACTAGTCATTGAAAAATTACTTTTAACAGCTTTCAACGAGGATTCCTTGATTAATACTCTCCTTCATAAATCGATGACGTTGTTTGTAGCTCGATTTACTTTATTCTTTAAATAATGTCAAGAATGCAACCTTTGGTTGGCCTTCTACAAGCATAACATTACACACTGAAATACCGCGAGCTGATGTAATCTTGACTCTCTTATAGAATTTAAAACAAAAAACATTCTAGCATACAAGAAGACTTTAAGTTCAAGATGGGTTCTATGATACAATACAAACTCATGCACTAGGGTAACACCGTTGTTCTCAGGTTATCCTCACTTATGACATAGTCGATTGGTGGGCTGAACTGGAAATGAGAAATAGCATAAATTTGGTACAAAAAATGAAACAGGCGAGAAGTACTTTATGTCTTATTATTAAATCTTTACAGGATATCAGAATGGCTCGACACTATCGAAGGATTAAATTAATAAAAAAATAAAAGATATGAGGCCTTAGTAAAACGACCTTCAAGAGCTTCGGATCTATAAGTCTGGCTTGTTTCATGTTAAAAAATATGTAGTTAATTGTTGATCTTCATATGAACAAAACTATTTTGCAAATACCGCCTTTGTCTTACATTCAATATTTTCATTGCGCAAGATCCTGCCAGACTGCGTTTCCAAAATTTTGGTAAACACTTAATCACTAAAGCGTTTTCTTATATTTTTACCAAAGATTTGACAATTCAAGTAAAAGAAAGATATAGAATAAGTACAAAACTTAACTCGCTAAGGGTTGACAAAGATGGAGTAGTAGTCATCAAAGTACTTATCATGATTTTTATGCAAGTGTACATATTATACATGTTGTCGATAGAAAACTATTCTTTAGCTCCAACACCATTTCCACAAGTAAAGCAAATGCTTTCATACGAAACACACAATTTCTTCAAACTCTAACATTCTATTTTAGAATCATACTTATCTATTCGAAAATTCAATTGAATTGTAATGGGTTCGATTGTCTGCATTATTGATTAAGTTTTGTACCCTTACACCCACTCATTTTCTCTATACCTATGTTAGAACATTTTCTTGATACATCGTAGCTCTTAATGTATTGAAATTGGTTGGAAAAAAATTGCACAAAAGTTCTCTTCAAAACAAAGAATATTTTTTTTATGTCAAATGCAAATTGATTTGCATTCAGGAAAATTTGACAATTGTACATTTTGGTTAAGGATGCATAAAACACATCTTATAAAAACCACACACCCATACCAAGACTTATAGTATACTTTAAATTTCAATTCAAAGAGCTTCAAAGATTTTTTTGGTTTTTTCACCTTCAATTTGAATAAATTTAAAGAAATTGGATAGTTTATCAGAACATAACTTGTAGCATTACAGGTTGGGAAGGCCCGAATAGCATTAGGTTCGAGCCCAATTGCCCCAAGTAGTTAAAGAATATTGCCGCGTCTCGTTCCCCCATTTGTTGTAAAAGCCGAATAAATGTAAAAAAATAAAAAAAATCGTATTCATAAGAGGTGTATTGACATCTAATGTAACTACCTGAAATTTTTACACGTGGGTCGGTTCTCATGTCTGGGGACCACACTACCCCGAATTGTAGTTTTTTTGTACAGCAAAGGAATTAAACTGAATGGAAAGATATAGGTATTTCTGTCAGAGTCGACTGTTTTTGCGGGCGAATAATGTGGCACTTTCAATACTCGTAAAGGCAAAATAAAATATGTACTAAAGTATGTAATAAGGTTGGAACGTCAGTACAATGGCGGGTAAAAGTTTCGACCGAAAAAAAGTTTTACAACAATAAGAAATCAAGTAGCGATATGTGGAAAATAGGGTCCTCAACTTAAATTTGCGAACTATTTGAATAAGAAACTAAGCGCTAAAGCTGTGATAATTGATCTAAAGTATTATAAACCAGTGGGAGGAACAAAGCCCCGTTTGGTAAGGTAAAAAAGACAACCCATTTAAGCGTGGACTAAGTATACAAAAAAGGGACGAAGAACACGTGCGGCAGCAGTGAAGGTCACAAGTAATGTCGCATATTATAAAATTAATACGAAAAAGTTAGACAACCCAATTTTATGAAACTCCATGGCAGTTAATGCAGTCTACGGAAATAATCGAAGAATTCAGAAGTTAAAGTTGAAGTTAACCAAAGCAGTGTTCAAAATATTATGTATTCAATTTAATATCAGTTTAAAGATTCATTTATTGCAATTTTTCATACATTTACAATAGTTTTTATGAATTATAAAGCATTGGCTCGACTAGTACCTTCAAAGTATTTAATATAATTGAACTAGTAAATAGTATAAATAGTAAAATAAATGAATTTGTATATATTTGTTTTATATTAGTTATAAGTTATGAAAATTACGACGTTAGAAGCATTCTGTAACGGTAGCTAACTCTGACGAAAATTACAAGTTTCGCCCAATCAGATCCATTTAAAATTGCAATCGTTTCTGGTATTTAAAGGGTTGGTTTACCAAAGTATGCTCTTTTTTGCTGCTTAAAATTTAAACATACTCTTCCTTAGCTCTCCAGTTACACAAATTGCAAAATTATATGTTATATGGGTTCCCATTGAAATGGAGAAGCCGCATCTTGATTTAAAGATTAGTGAGGCATCCTTATAGCCAAGGGAATCCTGGAGGTAGTTTTTGTCACCCAAGTTATAACTAAGCTGGCTTTAAAGTATTCTGTTTTCCGATTGGCGGGCATTTTCCATCATTTGATTTTGAAAAGAGTCTTTAAGTTTTTGGATGATTTCATAGAATTTCACTTTAAAAATATTGTATATGTTATGTACACCCTGACTGACTCGAACTGCAAACAATTTCAGACTGCTATATTTTCCAAACCGTTCATTACTGTGAGCTCAAATTTTGACACATGACAGATAATTTTATTATTTACAGGCCTTTTAATCGATTTTCGTCTCAGTTGTGTTGAAACATTTTTATCCGCGATGGAATTCAAACGTGATAGCTTTATATGTTGCTGGAAAGCCACAAGTAGCTATCGTTAAAGCCCTCTAGCACCTCAACGTGAATAAATCATTTGTGTCTCGAACCATAGCTTGTTACCGTGATACTGGCAGCGTTGCAAAACGATATTGAGGTGGTCATAAAAAAACAGCAGCATCGGCAGAAATGGTTCGGAAAGTGAAGGCTCGAATTCAGCGAAATCCGCATTGAAGTGGAAGAAAAATGGCTCGTGAGCTTAACATATCGTTGGAACGGATGCAACACATACTAAAAAATGAGCTTGGGCTCAAGCCATTGAAGTTCTAAAAAACATAAGATCTTACACCTCAACAGAAAAAAGTTAGAGTCGAAAGAGCGAAGAAGTTGCTACGCTTGCACGAAAGTGGTGAGTTGCCGAATTTGGTTTTTTCCGATGAGTCGCCATTTGTTATCGAGCAATATGTCAACAAACAAAATGACAGGGTTTACTTGCCAGTGAACTGTCTTAGAGGCAGTATTGAAGCCTTGGGCAAACAATCATTTCGGTCGGAAACTGCCGACATTTCAACAAGACTCGGCACCGTCTCACACAATAGATTGCAAATTCTCCAGATGCAAATCCGTTGGATTTCTCTGTCTGAGATATTTTGAAGGCGAAGGTTGGAATTAAAAAATACCAAAGTTTGGACTACCTCAAACAAGCACTTCGCCGGAAATGGGCCAAAATACCGAAGAGTCACTTGCGTGCAGCGTACGATGCTTTCTTCGGCCATCTTAAGGCCGTTATTCACGCCAAAGGTGGACATATTGAAAACTACTGATACAATTTGAAAATTGATGTATTATCCAACATTTTTTACTTTGGCACAATGAAATTTATCAAAAAATGAAAAAATTATTGCATTTTTAAAAGTTTCAGTTCGAGTCAGTCAGAAAATGCAAACTTTAGGCTGCACAAATCAGCTTCTTTTTTTTTATGTAACTAGCCACTGATCAAATGGTTATCAGTACCCTTTAAATATTTACACATAGCATGGGCAAAGGAAATTTAGGGGGGTTTGGTCTTAAATGTTTCCGAATTACAATGACTAGGAAATAAAGAGCTCAGCAGGGCATTCCTTAAGTGAGTTGTACGGCTTTGGATAGAATCACGATATCTTAGAATACGTTCGAAAGTGGGTTTGAGGGTAAACTGATAAGCATTAATTGCGAGATTGGTGTTACGATTTTCCGTGGAGAGCTGGTAGTGAAAAGAGACGTTACGTCGTTACGTCGTGCCAATTGACTTAGCAATATCGGCATCACCTATCAGTTTTATCGCACGGTTTTAAATCTTATCTAGAAAGTGCAAAGAGGTCTTGGGGGCACCTGTCCAGATTTGGGCATTGTTCTCCAATTCCGAGCAAATAAATGCCTTATATATTGAGGCTAGATCAGAGAGGGAAAAGCATTTCTTGCATCGCTTGAGGAAACCTAGAATTTTTGACGAAATCGAATATGTCGACGAAATACCGAGATTGGAAAGCTTTTCGGTTTTAAAAATGAAATTGCCATTCATGGATAATTGCAGACTTACTCACAGCAGATAGCATTGGTGCCTCATTGCCTCAATTTGGTGCAACCGATGTGACGATCCCAAAATTTTACTTCCCTTTTCCCGAAGTTTTGGATTATTTCGAAATATGTGAATTTTTTTAACACTGGTTGGGGAGTTATTATGACATCAAAAAATTCTTCCACGAATGCCTTTTTAACATTTCATAGTAATAAAGTTGATGTTATATAAATAATCAACTGAATTGTTGGTCTCAATAGGTAGAGTAAATGTTTTATTCGTGATACCCATCTTGTAACAACTGCCTTATTTATGTTAGATTCACTCTTCCTAGAATTTTCTTCGAACTTTTCACTTAACATATCGTAATAATACAAAAAGAGCAAAACAGAATTATTTGTTCAGTTTATGAGTATTGACAAATAGAAATCTGTACAAAGGAAAACTCAAATCCTTAAGTTTTATACGATTTCATAGAATTTGGTGAAAAGTGTGAGAGAATGCGATAAATCATTACCAAATGACGTCACGTCATCACAATCATTTTATTTTACGACATATTTCTGTATTTGATAAAATAATGGGACCGTAAAGTACCGTTAGGATATCGTTTTTCCAGTCAAGTGTCCTTCAGAGATTCTGCATTACAAGTAGCTATTATTCACGTGCACTTATCATCGAAGTCATTATCGTTGCTACTTTGATTTTATGTAAACAGACACGAGGATGAAGGCAATAAATAGAAACAAAACAAGAATAGCAAAATTCCAAATCTAATTTCGTCGGACAAGAAGATGTTTAAAGAAACACTTAATGGTTTGCTTATCTTCGAATAATTTATAGTGTAGTGTTATTGCTGATTTGATTAACAAAATTTGTTGTGATGAGAGTTTTATTCAATCTGGAAACCTGCTCTGACTCATAAAACAGCAAATTCATAACAAAAATATCATAAACGACATATCTAAGTTGTTGGAAGTTTGTGCAAAGGAATTTTAAGCAGATTTTTGTAACCTTAACCAGAGGCTTATGTTCGTAGTTAGTGGAATAGTATTGATGATTCTTCAGAGAGAGCTCAACACTATCTTTTATAGACACTTGAATAGAAGTGATATTATAAATTTTTTCCTACTCAGCACGCAGTTCTCCATAAGAGCTAGCATCTCAAATACATGAGTTGTATATTTTTTTTATAGTGTTACTACATTGTAGTAGTCTTTGCATGTACTAAAATCGTTCAGCCTTTCGAACAAGGTTTAGTTTACGCTTCAATAGTAAATTACCTACAGAACTAGCTCCACTACATCTCACTCTACGTTGATTACATTCAATTTTATAAAGGTACCTCTTCACCACAAGACACCAAATTTCAAGATGTTCTCCAAAGGTTAAGCAGCTCAAAATACATCACACCCTTGCAGTATCATCAACAACAGTATTTTCTTCTTCTGATGCACACCAGCTTTCGATGCTGATGACGGAGGTTCCCCTCTGTACACATAGGTTATTTTTCTTACAGCATTTTTAGAAACTTTCTGCTTTTCATCTTTAGTAATCCAGGGATTCAAAAATGGTTTCCTTTATAGAACGGATTGAGTCACAAATTCGGTGCATTAAATTTTTTTCGTTAAATTCAGGTCGTTTTGACACAAAACCAAGTCTTGTGATGTGGTCCAACGAAGTTGTCTGATGAACTTTAAGTTCTCTAAACTCTACAAAAGTCAATATATTATTTGTTGCGATCATATTACGAAGCACTTCGTCATAAAGATCTGATGGTTTTCCTGAAGCTATCCGAACAGATTTTCGAAAGCCACCTTTAGCATGTTAGCAAGCTGTTACTACTTTTCTCGGCAAAAATTGAGTTGTTCGTTAATAAGTTCAATATATTTATCTTGTGCTGTTAATTCTTTGACTGATACATTTTATTTCTGTCCGCACATTGTAGCTTACCCATATCTCCACCCATTAAACTAGGATTTAAAATACTACATAATACCAGCCATCAGGACCATCTTAATTGTCCATTTGAAAATATATAACCACAGAGTGGCGCTCCCATTTTTTCGATTTGAGTTCTGTTTTTTTTTTGTTAAGATGGTATATCTGTTGGTGACATTCCCTCTAAATCTTAGCGTCATAGCTTGACATTTGCAAAAGTAACGTAGCCAAGAGTACATCTATCTCTGTGTGTGTTGGCGATTTTTTAAAATTTTAGAAATGGATTAAATTTAATTTTGCAAAAACGAACTTGTATTAAATTTTGCGTAAAAAATGGATTTAATGGTGCGCGAACGTTGGAAATGTTGGAAAAGTGTTTCGACAACGATTCTCTAAAGAAAACGGACGTTTACCAGTGGCACTAGCGGTTTAAAAGTGGTCGTGAGTCAATCGAAGATGATGAACGCAGTGGCAGACCATCGACATCGAAAACCGACGAAAACATTGATGAAGTAAAAGAAATGTTTGTCAATAACCGCAAATTAACCATCAGAGAGATAGCGGAGAACTTGAACATTGCCTCTGGATTCGTCCAAGACATTTTGGTTAATGATTTGGGTTTCCGTCGTGTAGCTGCAAAGTTGGTGCCAAAAGACCTCAACTTGATGCAAAAAAAAAAAAAAATAAATACCGTGTTGACATCGCAAAAGAGATGATTTGCGAGGCTGAATCTGATCCCAGATTCACCAAAAGGATCATTACTGGGACAAGACGTGGGTTTATGAATACAACACGCAATCCAGACATTAGGCAAGCCCAGACCAAAAAACTACTCCGTTTTCAGCCAAAAAAGAATGTAATGCTCACGGTTTTCAGATTATAACGGTGTAGAGCATCATGAATTTTTTCCACAAGGCCAGACAGTAAACAAAAAGTATTATTTGGGCGTTATGAGACGTTTTTGTGAAGCAATTCGCCGAAAGAGACCAGAATTGTGGGCAGAAAACTCGTGGATTTTGCACCGTCGCACATTGCCATCATTATTCGTAATTTTTTGACGAAAAATGCAACAAAAACCATCCAACAGCCACCAAATTCACCTGATTTGGCTCCCTGTGACTTCTTTCTGTTCAATCGAGTTAAAAAACTACTACGGGGAACACGTTTCAGCAGTCGAGAGGAAGTAATGGAAAAATCGCAGGAAGTATTGATGGACATACCCAAAACCGAATATAAAAAATGTTTCGACGATTGGATCAAGCGCTGGCATAAGTGTGTTGAATTCGATGAGGATAACTTTGAAGGGGACAATGTAGATTTAGATGAATGTAGTAAACTTGTATTATTAATTTTCTGAATAAATTCCGGGAATTCAATGTGGTATTTTCTCCTCCCCATCAATGCAGATGAGGCTTAATAGCATACGGGGAATTTTTCGTTCAAATCAACTAGAAGAGCTTTCATCTGCTCTTGACAGTGTCCATGTATTTTGTGCTGTACAACATGACAGGGATGATGAGGCTGCTGTATGCTGCTAAATTGTCTTCTTAATCCACCGAAACTATGATTGGCAAGACCTATTTTTCGTATAATTTAAATGCTAATGTCATTGCTGGAGTTAGGTAAATTCCTTTGCCACTTCAAGATTATAATTGTCGATAGTTACATTTTGCGTAAGGCGTTGGTTTTGATTGTCATTTTCTTGATGACAGCATTTTGTTTTGCTCTTATTAACTCCCAGACACATTCATTGTTTCTTCCTCTACTTCTATGTTTACAAAAATCCCAATCTGCTGGTTTCTCCCGATTGCGTATGTCAATGTTATTTGTAATATGAGAGGTTTAACAAGCAGAAGAAGATTTTTTAAATATTGTGCTTCATACGATGTTGATCCGTATGAAACCTTTTTTTAAAATCAAAATGATTCGATAATGTTTCCTCCGACTTTAACAGAACAGTAAATATAGCTCTGTTTGCTAGTCTCTATAGACGCTATCATATAAAACCTGAAAACTGATGAAAAGATGGTGGGTTTCGATTTGGTATTCTCGAGTCATCTCTAATAATCAAAATATTATCGATGGCGGATCTGCCGGGTCTGAAACCGCACTGAAATGAGCTTATCAGTTCCTTCACGATCGATTAAAGGGGTTCACAAAAACGGCAGCAAGGTTCTTTTATGCCACTTTTAATAGACTTGTGCTCCTGTAGTTGGCGCAGTTCAAAGGGACTCTTTTTTTTAAAATCAAACAGACGATATTCTGATTCCTCTCAGCGGACATGCGTTCCTCTGACCAAATTTTACTCGTACTGAGTTGGTCCTTGCTTCTTACCAGATCATTTTTTTATCTTTAAAGGGCTCGTCATCACTCTTTCGGCGGGCAATGGAAAACCTCAGAAAGTCAACTTCTACCTATGAAAAAGCTTCTTAGGAAAGCCATTCGGAACCGGAAATAAACAGCAGTGTAAAAATTCACAAAGTGAGAAACACAAACGAAAACAAGAAACTAGGCCTTGTCCCACACCGGGCTGTTGCGCCAAATATTTATTTATTGTTGGTCTCGTTTGTGTTAAAGGGGCTTAGAGGAGGAGATTCAATGACTAACCTGGACAGAAAAATGCACATTAATCAGCTAACCTGGCTGCAAAATGTGTCCACTAGCGCTCCAGCAAAATCAGTATTCGATTACAACCCGGAGGGACAACGTAGTTGAGGAAGACCCCGACTTAGATGGTGCCCGCAAATAAAAGCGGACTTGAAATTGGAGGCAGTTAGAAAGAGACCGCACTAACTGGACAGACCTTTGAGTTGAGGTCCACTTAAGACTGTAACACTATCTAAGTAAGTAGGTGTGCATTGTTTGATATCCGCATTCTTAAGTTGGACATTACAAGGTAGTGGCCGATGTTCATTATGGCGCTTCAGAAGATGGACGCTGATGACGATTTTCTTAATGTGTCCTTGTGAATAATAGGATGTGGAAAATGTGTTCTTGTAAAGTCTGTCAGCCTATGGATATAAGCATGCCCACGTTAGTAACAAAGGTGCCTTATATTGCTATTTTGCATTAAAGTCACCGAGTATAATTTTTACACCGCACCTTGGACACTACTCAGAGATTCGTAAAATATTTGCTTGGTAGTGTCGTGTTTGGGGCGTCCGTTGGGGCATACGTGTATATAAGACTTATGTTAACGGACTTAGCTCTAATACAGATTGACCTCAGTTGCTCGCTTGTGGTTCTAAGGCGCATGAGTATATCCTAAAATCTGCTTCCAATGAAAAAACTACATCCACATATACGATTACAATCACTGTAACAGATATCGCAGTTTTTGATTGTCTTCTTGTCCGTTTCGTCCCATCGCATTTCTTGGATTGCGGTTGCATCAGTCTTATACGTTTCCAGTGTCTCAACTAGGTGTTTAGGAGCAACTGGTCTGTAAAGTGTGCTCACTTTCCAGATACATACCTGAACGTTGTTTCTATCACAATTCAATATTCAAATAAGAAATAATTGTTCACTTTATTCAAAATGGACTTCACTAAAGTCTAAGCTTCTGTGTCATAGAGCAGGATTAACATGAAACAACAATTAGTACGTGCCTCGCTTAATTTCTGATTGCTTATCACTAGCAATATTTATGGAATTGAACACATGTCACTCTTATAGAAGTCATTCATAGTTATTCAATTTTAAAGTTCTGTATTGTATTTACATTTATATAGGGTTTTCTAATAACGGCTTGACAACTTTTTTGATATTTGAGATATTTCAAAAACTTTATTATTGGCTTGAAGTACAATCAAAACATTTATGAATAGAACTCGACTTCGTTCATATGACCACCGCGGGCACGTTTGCAACGGTCGATTCGTTGGATCCAACTTTTAACGACTCGGCTACTATTTCGGTCGAAACGGCCGCTATTTCGGGTTTAATGTTGGCTCTGAGCTCTTCTAACGTCGTTGGCGTGTTGGCATAAGCCAATGACTTAACGTAGTCCCACAGAAAATAGAAAATAGTCAAGCGGCGTTAAATCGCACGAAAGAGGCGGTCAATCGACTGGCCCATGTCTTGAGATAACACGCTCACCATACTTACTCTTCAATAAATCGATTGTAGCGGGTTCTGTGTGGCTTGTGGCACCATCCTGTTGAAACCACATGTCGTCCAAGTCCATATCTTCCAATTCGGGACAAAAATAATAGGTGATCATGACGCGATAACGCTGCCGATCGTTATCGTCGACAAAAAAATATGGCCCAATAACGCCGCCGGCATGCAAACCGCACCAAACAGTTATTTTTTGTGGATGAAGTGGAGCACATGTGGGTTTTCACCCGACCAATAACGGATATTTTGCTTATTGACGAAAACATTAAGCCAAAAATGAGCTTCGTCACTGAAGATGATTTTGCGACTCCGAATATCTGTAGAAAATTTTTATAATTTGCAGGCGTTGCTCGTTGGTGTACTTTACCAAGATGAAAGTTTTGAGTTTACTGAATAAATTGACAGTAACCGTTTGATGATTAGTGAAAAAGTGTGTTCACAAATTAAATTTAAAGTCAAGTCTCTATTAGAAAACCCTATATTTATTGTATTATATTGACTATTACATAATATTTGTATTACTCAAGACTGATTAAGAAGTATACTTTCACGCCTCAAATGAAATTTCTGAATTCACCTGTTACCAAAGAAAACACTCGATACCTCCCCCAATCTACGCCAAACACCACCACAAGCTCTTCGCATAGAATAATTCGGTTTTTTATTTTATGGTAGAGCTATTACCACAAATAGAACGTTTGTAAAAATAAATTAAAGGTATGAATGTATGTATTCTCTTCAAGAAATATAACCATAATGGTTACAATAATCTTAATCATACTCGTAATTGTAATGATGATACACAAATAATTCGAAATCAGTATGCTAATAAATTGAACAACAAATTTAAGTGAGAAAAGATACATGTACTTTAAAAAGAAAGAATTTACAACACAAAGAACTATAAAATATATTGCACATCGTAAATCTTATCAATAAATAACAGGTAGCTAAGGATGGTATACTTATAGTAATAGACGTAGAATTAATCATGTTGTACAATAAGTGGATTCAACGGATCTAAAGCGGCTAGTAAAATATTCCTGCAGTTCATTCCTTTGTTTTCCGCACGCGCTTTAAGACCGAAGATAAGCCCGGTGTGCATAAACAACCTAGCTCCAAATAGATTCCATGAAGTCCTTATATGCCAAATGCAAAATGAAAGTCGAATATGCATGTTACAATAATACATTCATACTTTCATACATACGAGTACCAGCGCCACATGGATGAAAAGAGGAATAGTACGCTCTTATCAGAGCTCGATGGTTTTAGCGACGAGCAATATGATGCTTACAAGGAATAAGTTAGATATTTCAAACTTGGACAACGGAACAATGAGGAGTTAAAGTTTTGAACTACTTTCCGGCGACGGAAAGTCAATATGCGTCAAGAAACCGAAACTTGAACTTGCAAATTAGAGCGCACAAAGGGTATTATTAACGAACAGAGCAAAGTAAGAACGGAGTTGTCATCTACAGCTTGACTACTCCCTAAGATCGTAAGTGAACATAAAATCAGGTTTACACACCGAGTGCATATAACTTTAATAAGATGTTTTGCGAATAACTCGCAAGTATGCATCGAACTTTGTAGCCAACTTTTTTTGTGAAACTAACGAAACGGCACCAGTCGAAAAAATAAAATGACACAACAAGCGCCAGTTTTAGGCGCTTTATTTGCAAAAATCTCTTTAAAAGGTTAAGAGGAAGAATTAAGTGTGGAATGTATGTGGCAGACAAATATAAGAGTAGTGTAAAACTCTGGTCGGTGATCCAAAAGCCAGGCTTCCCATAAATGGAACAGAAAAAAAAAAAAAAGTGATCATGGGACGATAAGATGAAATATATAAAAAGACGAGAAAAACGGTGGCAAGAGCACGTTCTATAGGGAAATAGAAGAAGTGCAAGCATGCTAGCAAATATTTTTATGATTGATATATGACAAAGAAAATCTAAAAAAAGAGTCATTCGCCAAAATATAATAAAGATAAGAAAAGACACCTGCTAACATATAACAACGAAACTTCCAAAAGATGGAAATATTACTTCAACCCGTTATTTAACTATTACCTGCCCGACAAAAAAAGGATAAAAAACTGTGATAGCTAAGGTGTGATTCATCGTGAAGTTTGATTTTCAATAGGCTTTTTTTGAGAGATCACGTATGACTTTCTATCAAACTGCTTTATGATTTTTGTTCATTATTATTTGGAAAGTCATCATGGAAAGACTCACATCACAACAGCATTTCAAATTTGTTCAGCTGTATTACGAAAATCAACGTTCTATGAGAAATGTTTTTCCTCCGATTCGAGGAACTTACGGTGCGCATATTCGACCTACTGAAACCACTATTGCCAATACCATTCGCAAATTTGAGTCCCAGTTAACATTAGTGGATGATACTTGACCAGTTAGATCACATCCAGCAATTAGTGAAGGGACTATAGCAGCTGTAGCTGACGAATCGATTCGTTGTCGTTCTCAGCAGCTTGGATTGGCGTATTCGACATCTTGGAGTATTTTATGTGAGGATCTCAGCCTAAAAGCTTACAAAATTCAACTTATGCAAGAATTGAAGACAGGCGACTTGAATTTGCATCATATTTTCAGTGAATGGGCTCTGAATAAACTCAGTGAAAATCTGTTGTTTTATTTTGAAAATTTGTTCTGTGATGAACCCCTTTTCTGGCTCAGTGGATACGTTAATAAACAAAATTGCTGTATATGGGCTGATGAGCAACCCGAAGAGTACCAGAATGTTACCGTCAATGGTAACCGTTATCGCGACATTTTAACGGCCTATGTGCTTCCTGAAATTCAAGCACATGGTCTCGGTGAGCTCTGGTTTCAACAAGACTGCGCTACGAGCCATACAGCACGTGAAAAAATGGACTTGTTGAGAAATCATTTTGTTGAGCACTTAATTTCACGTTTTGCTACCCCTAGATCGCAGATCTTCAGGAATAAGCCAGCCACGGTTTTACGATTTGGAAGCCAATATTACTCGTGTTATCCGCGATATAAAAGTCGCTATGCTCTAACGAGGTGCCCAAAATTGAATTTTCCGAATGGACTACCTTAGTAGTCATGAATGGCTTTTTAAGCTGATAGGAAAAACTTTAAGTTTACTTTTAAATTTATGTATTTTATTTTACATTATAATTCAAACCTCACAATGAACCACCCTATACTAAGAAGAATGTTGTAGACAACCGGTGTGACAAGGACAACAGTGGCAATGTTTATTTGGATTTTCTGTAAGAGGAAGACTTAGAGCTTTTATACATGCATGTAACCAAACGATATCCTCAAAGGGTTAATTCAATAATATAAAATAAGCTTCATAAACGCCCATGCACCTACAGAAGGATAAACAGTGAGAAAGTACAGCCTTCACGCTACGGAAACGGACACATGCTTATTGATTTTGCAGCGAGAGGTAGTGCAACTATAGCCAACTCACAATCAAAGAGCCTTTCAGAAAAAGAAGTAAGAGCTCGAGAAACGATTGATCGGGGAATCAGTTAATCAGTTAAAGCATTGTATTAATTTTTTAACAGCATTCTTGACAGAATTGTGTTAAACTCGTAGCCTAACACCGAAAACACCATTTTAGTAACTGTTTAGTTACTCGCAAACGCAGACAGACAGATGTCAATACAGCTACAACTTTGAGGAATTTTGGGATATTATTCACCTCCTCACCGCTATTAACTCCGACAATGCGTAGAATCACCCTTGATAATCGCTGCTTCTTTGGGCTTGGAAGGCAATTAAGTCAAATCCTCTCTCGAGCAACTAAAAATATAACATACAGGGCGGACTAAATACAAGTTTATTTTTAAAAATTAAAAGGAACAGAAATAATTTATTTTTGATATGTTTTGGCTTCTTAAGAAAGAGTAAACATTCTCATTAGTTATGGCATATGATTTCATTTATATGGCTATCTCAGCTGGCTTCGCAATAGCGCATCCTGTTAATCCAAATTTCCAGAATCTTGTTGATTGTTTCTGGCTCAGACCATTGTTTCTGGATTATCCACCTTATATTGAATTTAGAAGGATTTCCACAAAAAAGGGCTAAGGGGTCAAATTGTAGCTGAAAGGCGGCCAATTGACATCTCTAATGTGGCTGATGACACGATTACTGAACTAAGCGCACAAAAGATCGATTATTTGTTGGGCTGTTTGGCATAGCGTGCCATTTTGCTTAAACCAACGATCGTCCAAGTCCATATCTTCAATTTTAGCCAACATAATTTCGGCAATCATGGCTCTGTAGTGCTAATCTTTGACCAAAATGAAGTTCAGAACAGCATTTTCGAAGTAAAATGGGCCGAAGATGCCAACATTCTAAGATAGACAACAAACTTTTGCTCTCTGCAGATGCAGTTTTCCGATCCCTAGCCGCCGAGATGAAAATGCAGCTCATCAGAAAAAATTATTTTTCGGCCAAATTCCAACTCTAATTCGAGCTGCTGTAGGGCCTAAACTGAGAAGCGATAACGAAGCCTATGGTCGTTTGCCTTAAATTGCAGTGTCAATTGGACGCTATAAGGGATCCGAAATCTTATCAGACTGGTGCTGGTGAAATGTTGAGTTGTTGAGATCGATGGCGGGTCTATGTTCTTGAACATAGCTGAACACTCTCGGGCACAGCAGGCAAAATTTTTATTTTTTTTTCAATATACGCACTACTTCACTACTTTAACTTATGAAATAAGTTTGCAATAACCTTCAAGATTATGTTATAAGTATATTGTAATGAAATTTGGCAGCATCAACATTAAACAAACACGAAACCTCTCAGGAACCACTTAAAAGAAGAAGGAGAAGAAGAAAAAGAAAAGATTGCCGTTTTTTTTCTTACGTTTATAAATTAAAATTTTTGTTAATTAAAAGTAAATCTAATCTATTTTTTTCGTTTTCATTCCACTACAGGTATAGGGTACACATACTGTAAATAAGCGATTATTTCCCCGCAACAATGGACGACACTGCAATTAAACAAATGTTTGACGCACATTTCCTGGAATTGGCAGCAGTCAAGCGTAAGCAACGCGAAGTTAGAAGAAAGGTCCTCAACTAAAGTACTTCCTTCGATCCCGCATCAACTCGGATCATGGCGGATGACACCGATTTGCACCAAAATAATCCAGGAAGACCGCTTGCGTCGACCCAAACAAAGCAGTCTGGTGTCAAAGTGCCATTGCTAGGCAATACGTGTTTCTCTTGATACCCACACAAGTTTTACATACCTCCGCAATAGATTACCATGCACTATGAAAACAACGACCGGACGGGTCGAGGAAGAGTGAAAAGTCCCCTCATAAACAAACAACGGTACTACTAGATGTTCAGAATTCAAACCACAGTCAGGCGGCCCATGCAATCGGCTCATTTAAGCTTGGTACCACTAGTTTAATAGTAAATGGATTGGTTAATGGCCGAGGCTGTAAAATTCTAATCGACATTGATGCAGAAGTCTCACTTTTGAACGTCGCATTCGTCAATAGAAGTAACTTAAAAACAACAACCCATCGTATTAGGGGGGTGATGAAGTGATAGTTGAGGGTTGAAGCGAAGCAAAAGTTAAACTCCAAGGGTCAGCCTTCCAGCATGAATTTCTTGTGCTTGGCGTCGATGTAGCGTGTATCCTAGGAGTCAATTTTCTTCGAAATCATCGTTGTACTCTAGACTTTTCTACTTTGAAAATGGTAATTGATGGTCAAACTATATCTTTACGGATTCCCGGAGAAAGTCACCAGATATAGACGGTTCCCGAAAATTCTGAATCATTATTAGAATCAACTTTTCCAATTAAAAACATAGATGAAGGATTGATGATTGAAGCCTGTGAAGAATCTAAACTGCCTCTTCAGGTTCACTTGTCCAGAACTCTGGTCGGTCACTCCACAGATGCTGTAAAGGTACATGTTCCTAATTCAAGTTTTAATTCTTTTAAAATCCGCATTAACACCATAATCGGAGACCAACGACAGGAATTTCCAACACTATTCGCCAACGGGGTGGCCGTGGTGTAGTGGTATATGCATAGACTCCTCAAGCAGAGGGTTGCGGGTTCGAATCCCATGCCAGAAAATTCTGTGAAAAAGTCTTTTCATAGAATTTGTATGTAGTTACATGAAAATCCCGTCGGCGTCAATTCTGACATGAGGGCATCACACTGATGTTGGAGTGGTTTCTGGCTGGACTAAATGTAACGAACTAACAACAAGCACGTACTTAAGACCCACTGGTTGAGGAGGATGTACTAGCTCGTCCCGTCCAGTTTGACAACCACCTCTGGGAAAAATATCGAAATACACCTAATACACCTGAGTTTCAAACTACTACACCACCCGCCCGCTCCCAGGAGAAAAAGCCAGTAAAAGGGTATCCCCTTGGTGCGCGCGCGGTATTATAAAAAAAAAAACTACAACGATATCTTTTCTAAAAAGCTTAGTGACTTTGGGCGCAATTCATTAACAACACACCGTATCGATACTGGATCTTCAAGGCCAATTAAAATACCTGCAAGGCGAGTGCCACTTGCTAAAAGAAGAGAAGTAGAAGATTTGGTCGACAATATGAAAAAAGGGAAATAATCGAAAAGTCTTCCAGTCCTTGGTCCGCTCCAATAGTTTTATTACGGAAAAAGGATGGCACTGCAAGTTTCTGCGTAGACTATAGTTGCCCAAAATGGAGAAATATTCTCGGAAGCTTCTTTTTTGCCCAATAGTTTTCTACCATGGTAGAAATGATATTGGCAAGTGGAAATGGATAACGGCTACAAGGAAAAAACAGATTTTTGCACTGGTACGGGATTATAGCAATTCAAAGTCATTTCATTTGGTCAATGCAACGCACCAGCTAATTTCGACCTATCGACGGACCGAATCTTCCAGGGACTCTCTTGGGACGTTGCTTTGATCTACCTAGATGACATCATCGTGCATAGCAAATCATCCTAGAATCATCTTCATAATTTGGAACATGTGTTCGCTCGGCTTTGGGAAGCCAACTCAGTCCGTAAAAATGTTTTTACTTCATAGAAGATGTTCAATACCTAGGCCACATTGCATCCCGAGATGGAATCAGGATTTGCGGTCTAGACGATGTTTTATTGTAAGACAGGTCCAAAATGGGGTAGAAGCAGTTGTGGAATATTACAGTGCTAGTTTAAACAAAGCCGAAAATAATTGTTGTGTCACTCGAAAGAAACTCTTAGCCATTGTGTCAAGCGTAAAATATTTCCATCACTACCTCTTCGGACGTCGGTTTACAATAAGAACGGATCACGCTGCACTTTGATGGCTCCTAAATTTCAAGCAACTCTAGAAACAGATCGCCAGACGGAACTCCTCCAACAGTATGACACGGACATCCAACATCGCTCTGGATTACGTCATGGCAATGCAGATGTACTCTCCAGAAGACAATGCGGGGACTGCCATCACTGTCAAGCTGAGTGGGACTGCTACAGCACACATCTACACAATGGAGATTCTTGGGAGAACTTAAGAAAGTTTCAAGATGAATACTTGTGCTTATCACTTGTGAAATCTTGGGTAAGAATACAAGGAAAACCTTCCAGAGAAAACGTTTAGGCCACGTTTAGAGGATGAGGTGTTAATAAGACAATGGGAGCAATCTGAAAATGCAACTGTAGAGTAATTAGTAGTACCACGTACATTTGTACATTTGAGTGTTAGAAAGCCTGCAAACAGAACCGAGCGGAGGCCATCTGGGGCAGAGTAAAACACTTCGAAAGTTAAAAAGTAGATTTTACTGGATTTGAAAGACCAGTGATATCTACGGTTGGTGCACGAAATGTAAGACTTGCATCTCTCGCAAAGGTCCTACAACCAGTACACGCGAATGTCTGAAAACAACTCTTAACGGAGTTCCTTTTGAGAGGGTTGCGATTGATTTTCTGGGGCCTTTGCCCCGCACCTCAAATAATAATCGGTACATCGTCATCCTTATGGATTATTTTACCAAGTGTCCAGAAGCAATCGCACTCCTGACTAGAAAGTTTAACTGATTGCGTCAACAATAACTAAAAAAGTCTTTAGTCGGTTTGGGATACCGCACATTCTACATTCCGACCCAGGCCGAAACTTTGAGTCTGCAGTTTTCCAGCAGAAGATGGCATTGAAAAAACACGGATTGGTAGTAGAGTGATTCGACCGAACTTTACTGGACTACCTAACCAAATATGTGGAAAAGAACCAAAGTGATTGGGATGACTTTTAACCATTAGCGTTAGAGGCTTACCGATTTTCGATGCACGAGGCCACAAATATATACCAGCAAAACTCATGTTTGGGATAGATCTGCTTTAACCTGCCGAAATAATATTTGGACCGCGACCTACTTCAAAACTGCCGGTAACAGCGTTCGTCGACAAGCTAAAATATCATTTACACCTGATACACGAAGAAGCTCAAGCAAATTTAAAACTGGCCGTTGAAGTAATGACGAACAGGTATGACTTACGTGCTAACCTTATTTGTTTCTATCCAGATGACAAGGTCTGACTGTATAATCCGAAAAGAAGGTTGGGACTTTGTCCATAGCACCAGAGAAATGTAATCTGTAGGAAGTTGAACGATCTAATTTACCAAATGGAAAGGAGCAACAATCGCAAGCGATGAATAATCCATGTAAATTGACTGGACCCTTACAGTACAGAATAAGCAATGGAAGGAGCTACGATGCTTTAAGGGGAGGGCACTGAAATGCAATTTGGCAGCTTCAACATTAAATAAACATAAAACCTCTCGGAAACCATTTAAAAGAAGAAGAAGTAGAAGAAGAAAAAAAGATTGACGTATTTTTTTCTGTTCTTTTTTACGGTTAGTTGAAAATAAATCTAATCTATAAATATATTATCGATTGACAGTCGAGATTTCGAGCGGGAAAGAGCTGTCAGTGTCAATTTGAACAACGTGTGACAACATTGATCATCCTGTTGCTGCTTTACGGTGCAGAAATGTTAACACTACGAGAAATTCTCGGTCCTATCATCAATGGAAAATGGAGAAGGCTTTAATAGTTAGGTCACTTTGAGCGGATTGACATTAGTTTCCGGACTCGGAAAGTTTTTTATTCCAACATAGTAAAGGACCAGCTCATTTTACGTGACACAACAAAAGTGAAAGGGGACCTCAGCTAACTTCAAGCAACTGGAGACAGCTGATAAGAGACTGCTATAGGTGGAGAGCTGAGGCCCTGGTCCACCCCAGAGTCTATCGCCATCTAAGTAAGTAAGTATGATAAAACTATAAAAAAATCTTTTCCTTAATTAAGACTGGCTTGTCTAAAAGTGATTCCAGGTGAGCCAAAAACACATAAACGTCTGTTCATATAGAAGACTTCTTTTGTTTTGGTAAATAATTATTTTTTTTTTATAAAATTGTTTTACATTTTTGCAAGGAATCTTTTCAATTACGTTGTTTGATACCATATTATCCCCAAGTAAAGGACATCCCCAAATTTTTTCATGTTCAACGATCGTCGCAAGATCTTCTCGAGGTCGTCGACAATTCTGTCGAAAAAGCAATAGAGACACAAGAACCTGCCAAGCTTCGAAGAAGGCGCCAAAAGAGAAATAATTGCATCACTCAAATGTAAAAATATCCGCAAACTTTTGGCCTCACTAACAGGTGAGCCTCTAGAACGGTCCTAAATACCTCCAATTTAGTCAACCCCTTAGCCAGGGCTGTGGTTGAAAGAAGAAGTAAGAAAGAAGTCATAAACTAGCCTAACAGATATAATTATTTAATTGTAACTCTGATATCAAAAGCAACTACTTAACTGCTGTTGTGAACAAAATTGTTACTAATACCTCCTCGACACTGTTGTGTGGAAGGCAATACCCTGCGCTCATTGCTAAGAGAAAGTTCTGTGAATTCGAACGCAAATTACACATCATATCGTGGAATTTTCCAATATTAAAAACAAGTAGGGAAGTTTGTTTTTCATATTCCTACAAAGTTCTTGCTGCTGTCATAATTGACCTAGTTTGAGCCCTGTCCAAGTGGGCTATCCATTTTCAAACTTTGCAAGAAATCAACCAACTTATTTTCCCACTGGCACTTATATAAAGTCCTCGAAGTGCGTATTAAATAAAATATGTAAGCTATATAAAAATAAACAGAACCTAGGACTTCAAGTACTCGTATCTAAATACTCGATTTTACATGACAGATATTTATAAACCTGTTACTATCGGGTTTACTCGTATTTAAGTTTAGATATCCTCTTCTCTATTTTACAGACTGATATGTAGCACCGACCTGATAAAATTGTATCGTGTTTTGTTGCTGCGAAGATGTCATAAATTTTCCTCATAAATTGTAGATCCTAGGTATTTATATATGTTTATAAGTATTTATTGACATTTGTTGTTTATAAGGGTATACAAGAAAAAGCTACCCTGGAATACCTAATTTTCCATTTCATTTATAGTAGCTCCGGTAAATTTACTGACACAGTTTTATGGGACTGCTGATGGAGTTTAGTGTTATTTGTGAGACCAGTTATTGACGTAATTTGAAAAAGATAATTGAGACGTTATTATTATTTCGTTACAGCATTTGAATTATACTCTGATTACAATATTTATATCAAATCCTTCTTGTGAATTTAAAAATAGAATGTTTTGAAATTTTTAGCATTCGTTGAACCTAAGTGTATTTTTAGATTCGACTTTTCTGAACACGACCATTTCTGGTACTTTGTTTGTTTGGAGAAAACAAATAAAAACAAGTGTTTATTATCGAAAATTTCTTTATTATTTTAAATACTCTTCATGAAGATCAATACACTATTGCATGCGTTTGAATCAATTTTCGATGCAGTTTTCCACTTTGGACGAGGTAACTCCAAAACATGCGTTTTAAACACAGCATCAACCGCTTCTTCAGGCGTCGAAAAACGTTAATCTCAAATCTTTTTTTGATGTCTGTACGGCGGATGACACATCAATTCGTTTTGGATGCTGCCGCCTCATGACTGATGGTACGTGTTGGTCCTTTTAACGAAGTTTTCGATGAAATTTTTCAATTTCTTCTATGGAGCGTCGAATGTCGTCTTTCAATTTAGAAATTATTCTTGGGTTATTAGCATATACCCATCCTTTCAAAAAAAAAAAAACCTTAAAGAAACAAATCCAATGGCGTCAAATTGCATAATCTTGGTGGCAAATTAACTCTCCCTTTAAATTTAGTCTTGAACAATTCCATTGTTTCTATCGCTGTGTACCAGATTGCGCTATCCTCTTGAAAGCACATGTCTCAGAGATCCATTTCAGCAGTTTTATGAAAGAAGTTCAGTAACGAACGCTGTTAATGGTGAATGTATTACTCACCGCATACTCGAAGAAGTATGCGCACCAAATGTAGTGAATTCATGGGACGTTGATAGATCACTATTAACTATCAATTTTCAGCTCCCATGGCCATGGTGTAGTGGTATATGCATAGAATCCTCAAGCAGAGGGTCGTGGGTTCGAATCCCGTGAGAGGCAATTCTGTGAAAAAGTCTTTTCATAGAATTTGTATGTAGTTATAACTTATAACTAGCACGTACTTAAGACCCACTGGTTGAGGAAGATGTCCTAGCTCGTCCCGTTCAGTTTGACAACCACCTCTGGGAAAAATATCGAAACCTAATATAAATGAGTTTCAAACTACTACACCACCCGCCCGCGCTCTGGAGAAAAATCCAGTAAAAGGATATTCATATCCTCTTGGTGCACGCGCGGTATTATAAAAAAAAAATGCGACAATTTTAATTGCTGACATACTGACTGGCTTGAAATATTGTGTCAATATTGCTGTAAAATCTCACCATTTTGTTTTTTAGGATTCACGAGGCATAATCCATATTAAGAAAATTAGGAATAAAAGAAAGAGAAGTGCCGATGTACGTTGGTTTTGAATATTATAATGACTAGAAAGCATTAGTTTAAATACCTCATATTTAACGCTACCGTCCGTGGCCTCAACTTATAAGCTTCTTCATCTAAATCAACTCTCATCAGCTGCTTCCAGTGCCCCACTTAAAGTTAGTTAAGGTCCCTTTCTATTTGCCTTACCACCATTGATGCGGTCGTCCTCCGCTCCGCAATTTTCGGGATTAGAAGTGAACGGTTTTTTCTTAGACGTTGTTAAAAAAGTCACATGACAGTGTGTTGCTTTGTCTAAAACCTTACTTCAATATCAAGGTCTCTATTAATATTATAACCATCCTTGATGGAGCAGCCGGTATTCTTCATAGCCGCCATGTACAGTCGAGTGCGGCAGAAATGTCAAAGCTAAACAGGGCATTGTATAGCCCGACAAGTATATATAGATGGTTCTTGTCAATCTGAGATTCTCGTCTTTCAAGATCTGCCGTAGTGTGATGGTGAACTTCTGTTCACCTAGTCTGAAACAGCAGTGGTATGGACCAACCAGATTACTCATGAATGCCTTCAGAAGCTTATATAATACAGCTTTATTAATACCTTTGCTTTATCTTCGTCAAGCGAGAATAGCTCATTTTGCCTGTGAGCGTTATATCGATCATAATCGCCCTTATGCAACCTGCATAATCAATCTCTTCATATTCTTAGCATTAACTGCAACTCTACTACTGGTTGTCCATGTTTATCTTTGCAGGCTTCTTTTTTAGCTTTGTAACCTTGCAGTGTTTCTTTTATTCTCTGCTAAAACTTTCGAACATCAGTCCTGCGGTTACATCCCTCCATTTTCCTGATCGGGCGTTTCTTGTGCTTTCTATTTTTTTCCGAAAACCCTGTATTCTTACCTTTTTTTCTGCTAAAAAAGGTTACGGACAGCTCTCATCTTTCGATGCAGCTAACCTTCTTGCACATATGGCTCTATATATTAGCCTACATTCATCATCAATCCAGAGGTTTCTTGTGGCCGCGCTCTGAAACTAATTGCATCAAAAGACTTCTGTCTGCCGCGCCTTTATTCGTTCGCAGGCTGCAACGACGTAATGATCTGAGTCTCCACAGAAAGCTCAAACGTCCAAATTTTGGGGGAGTGTCTGGCGTCGATCGCGATACAATCAATCTTGTTGACGGTTAATTGATCAAGGGATAGCTAACTAAAATTATAGATATTAAGATGTGGGAACCGTTTGCTGGCTACTAAAGGTTAAAAACTCTAAGAACATATTTAAATCCATTTTCGTACGTCGTGATGACCCTAGAATTCATTTTTGATGTTGTCATCTATATCCTCAATATGGGTGTGAACGCAAATCAAGTTATATTAACGAATTTTGTCTGAGTGGTGATTGTTGTGAGGCGTTCATCTAACTGCCGAAAGTTGACGATTTTTTACCTAAACCTTCCTCGAATAGGTAATCTACCTCCGCCAGTTGTTGGGCAGCACGTGGTCTGTTGACGGTCCTAACATTTCATGTTGGTTTTTCCACTGGGTTTTTGGTGCCAGTAGCCTCGCTGAGGTTATGAGAGCGGCCTATGACTTATTTAGGTTTCATGCAGCGCCATTCGTACTCCAGCGTCCCGATGAAGCCATAGAGCCCCCTTTTAGTCTGAATACTACAAATAACAGAATACCATATGGCAAAAATTTATTAGAGCTGTGAATGCTGCCGTTGATCAGTATATGAGATTCCTTCCTTGATGAAAGACAAGTGCTCTAATGTGAACACTCCCCGGAGACAAGAGTTTGGAGTTTTCATTGATTTGAAACTCTCACAGGACAACATATTTCAAATTTAGCTCTACAAGACGATGGCCAATTTCACATTATTTATTGAATTATATTGTATTATTACATATTAATTATAATATGCAATGCAACCTACAATTAATAACAAATATGCATATATTTGCAACCATTTTCTTTTTAACATGTGCGGAATTTGGGCGAAAAGGTACAATATTTTATGATTTCTTTTATTCAGTGTTGAAACATTGAGCCAAGCGCAAGCATAATTACAGAAAGTACTACGTTAAACAAATCCGCTTAACTACAGGAATACGTAGACAAATTACTTGGATGTCATCGGAAATCGAAAGACTGTTGTGAAACTATCTGGTCCTAAATATATGTATAACATATTACATCAATAAACAGCGACGTATCTATTCAAAATTTAAGATAAAATGCCACTGTTGAAAAAAGCATTTTCAAAGTACTTCAAAGAAAATTATTTATCTAAGAATTTCACATTAGCTGCACGAATAGCACTCCATTGGTTGATTAGTTGGACATAAGCTCCATATAAGCTAAAACTCAACTTAATTAGTGGTATGTCTTTTTCTCACACATGATGAATACTATAATAAAGCGATTAGGGTTGCAGAAGTTCATATACCATTCATCCTTAATTTCCCAGAGCTGTGTTGGCTCATCACATATTTAAGCATGCTTAGGATGACGATGTCCCTGTTGGGTGATGTTGTAGCAATGTAGATAGTACCTAGTTGCTAGAATAATCTGCTCGCTAATATTTGGCGGCTGAGCGGCTTCCAAGATAGAATGAAAGCTTACTGTGTTAAATGGAATTCTGCGACAGGCTCACATATAAACCAACTGGTTTTCAAGTATAAGTATGGGGTGGTGTATCAGTAAATTCCCGCTCCAAGCCTCTTTATTTTATTTAATTTCAGGATGTTAAGTTCATGACACATGAACTGTCCTTGATTTTAAGTTTGACAATATTTTTCCCGTGGGTTCAGAAGAGTCCTAACGTTTTATAAAACTTTCTTTGTCCTTATTTGATATACAAAGGAAACATCGAACATTCTCACCCGGTTCATAGCAATAAAGCTTTTACCGGTGGCGGTCGCATGTTCTTAATCCAGCCAACACCTACTCTGCCTTATGATTCAAGGCGTATATTATTCAATTTCTTTTGTTTAAAATTTTCGGAACTTCTTGGAGACGGCAGTAGGTCTCATTACTTAAGCTTCGAGTACAATATGTTTAACTGTTGCTGTTTCTCGCTTTTCAACCAACCATCACCTGTTGGAAGATGCTGCTTCTGCCAGGTCTTTGCTAGTTATTTCCTGTTATGAACATGAGACAGAACGACCTTAATATTGATTTCTGATCTGACATAATCTGCTGATTCTGTTGATTAAAACAACCCATATTTTAAATACAATTAGAGCAACAATCACAAAGGTATATTTATTGTATAACACAGCACACGGAAGTGCTACTTAAGCATTAAATGTTAGCCTTTATCCAAGGAAAAAAACAACTTATTTACATATAAGTACGGGTAATTACAAGAGCATTGAGGGAAGAATAACGAACCAATGCAAATACCAATTTAAGGATATGGCGCCATCTGAAAAAGGCGTAAAATCGCATTGCAAACCACAGAAACTTTTCAGTTTAAGGAAACATATTCAAATTGATCACCCACACATGTCCTAAAGCCCCTCATTAGCTTATAAACGCATGTGTTTTGCCACCTAAATGCATGTCACGCATTCTATGCATCTTTGCCGCTACTGAATACCTCTATCCCAAATCAAGATGCATTTTAAGATACTCGAATAAAATTGTCAATTCACTTTGTTTCATTGTCGTCATATCAAAGAATATTTTGACAACACCACCTAGAAGTATTTGCGTGAGTAGTGAGCACTGGTCTTCCTTTTGTCGTAATTAGCGTGTTCAACTTTTACTAATTAGTATTGAAGTGACTATACTTTTCGAGAATTTCATCAATTCCCCTCCGACAATCGCCTGCTTCATCCGTAAAGAGGACAATGACAGTGTCGCTTTGACGTTTCCCAATTCAAAGGACTAAAAATGGTCGTGCGTCCGATCTGACCGATTAATAAAATAATTGAAATTGTTTTGCACTTATTTTCGAGTGCCCAAAATGAATTCGAATTCGAATTCTTTGAACGTCATTAACATTCACTTTCCGTATCAGATACTGGTTAATTACTATTCCAAACACACTTACAACTACAATTGGTCAAAAAACAAAAAAAAAAAAAAAATATTTTTCTTATTACGACTTAGGTAGGGTATGGCATAGCGCGTTTTTGTAATTTTGCTTGTTGGAAGACACTGCTGTTTTGCAATCGCGCAATATTGTTTGTGGTTTTGGAGATGGACTAGACAATCTTCAGAGACCGCTTATATTTATGTGCCGGCATGGAGTGTTCGTAGTGCTAGGTGTATTTTTATGATTTTTATTGCCACAACTATTTAGTGTTGGGACGGTTTGAACATTTTTGCTAACGGCAAATAACCTCCAAACATAGGCGTATGATATTTTCGCGGCTTTCTGGGGATGATCGATTGTTTTGTAGTTTGTCTTTCTAGGAGTTAGACTCGTAAATAATTAAAAGCCCATAAAGTGCTTTTATAGATCTAAAAATGTGTGTTTTTATTTAGACGCATATACTATACTTATGGGGTATAACTCTTTGCTAGGTCGTTAAATAAGAACCATAAACGGATGTCGGACAGGAGGTACATACATATATTTGTATTTGTTGGATGTCTTCTGGCGGTTGTATTTGATAAGTATCGCTTGCCAGGACTAAGTTCACAAATGACTTTTTAACTTTGGGGTGGCAGCTATAACTCTTAAACTTATTTTCTTGGCACGTGTTGACTGATGGATCCTTTGATTTATGGATGGCGAAATATTTTCGATTGGATTTTATTGAAAACAGAAGTAAACTGTTGCGAAGTGGGAGCAGTTTGATGGGAAAACTTTACCAACAACTTTATCTCATCACATTGTATTGTGGAGAAATACTATAATACTTGAAGTCTTCCGAAAGAAGATATTCGTTTCCAAAATTAGGGTCGTATCTATTTCTGGGATATTTGTATTTTTTATGCTGATATTTATTCTTATAACTTTTACTCTTATAAGTTATATGTTACGTCAAGGCACTGAATTTCGACTGGTCATGTCGACTGCGACATGTTAACGAAATCCCAAACAATATATACAGATGTATGCGCAAAGGTATGTAAATCTGAATGTTCAAAAACAAATTCAGGCAATTCGTATTCAAACCATTGGATAAAAGATGCCTTTCAGAAGTAAAGAATGACGACATTCGGTGGAAAAAAAAAATTGAAATCAACGTCCAAAATGCAGATACTACACACATACTAGGTGGAGTGAAAAGTAACCGCCAGAATGCGCTGCTACTGCAAAAAAGGTTATGGTGCCTTGAAGTCCGTTCATATTTAGGCAGACATGCCAAATTTCAGTGCGATACTGTCTTTAGTTTTGTTTTGACAGCTTATTGTTTTTGACATGTTTGGCATCATGTTGAGTATGGACAAAAACGATTTTCGTTCTCTCATAAAACATTATTTGTTGAGAGTCAAAACGGCGAAGGAAACAAAAGAAAAGTTCAATAAATATTATGGGGCTAACGCTTCGTCAGATTACACCGTCAAATATTGGTTTCGAGAGTTTCGTGGTGGCCGCAATTCCACTACCGATCAAGTCCGCAGCGGCAGGCCCTCCGATGCGGTTACAGAGGACAATGTCAAAAAAATACCTGAAATGGTGTTGGCTGACCGGAAAGTGAAGGTGCGCGAGCTAGCAGATACCACAAAGATTAGTACTGAGCACACACGCCATATTTTGGGCAATATTCTGCATATGAAAAAGTTATCCTGCCGCGCATACTCACTCCTGACCAAAAACACGAACGCGATAGCATTTCGAAAGAGTGTTTGTACTTGGTAGCTTCTGAACACCAGAGAACAGAATGAGTGTCCAGAAATGGACTGAAGCCGGTACGAGTGCTCCGAAGAGGCCGAGAAAAGTCCGATGGGTCGGAAAGGTTATGGCGTCGGTTTTCTGGGATTGTCATGGCATACTCTTCGTAGACTACCTCGAAAAAGGAAAACCATCAACAGCGAGTATTACTGTGCATTATTAAAACGAAATCGCTGCAAAATGATCTCACATGAAGCGAAAAAAAATTTGTTTTTGCAAAACAATGCACCGGCGCACAAGAGCATCGCAACTACGGCTAAAATAAATTACTTACGGCTCTAATTGCTATCGCATCTACCGTATTCGCCCGATTCTCTCGGACTATTATCTCTTCCCAAACCTCAAAAGATGGCTCATCAATAAAAAATTCAGCTCACACGAGGAAATCATCGACGCCACGGAGGAGTATTTTGCAGACCTTCCGGAAAATTACTTTTCGGACGGAATCAAGAAGTTGAAAAATCACTGGAATAAGTGTATCAAACTAAAAGGGAACTATATAGAATAAAATAAAAAAGCGTTTAAATTTTTTTTTTTTCATTCCCAAGGAGGTTACTTCTCACCCCACCTAGTACTACTACAGATACTTAAAGGGCTATGTCAGGCCTGGAAAGATTCAGGAAACAACGGATAAATGTTGTCTCAAGTTTCTACCTTAATTTTTAGTGGTGCTTCCCTGGCGCCCTTATGAATAAACCCTTATCATGGATTACAAATAGAAATTTTCTGAATTAAAGGTTAATGACTTGAGCTATGTTATAAGCATTTTTTGTTTTTATTTTTCTTCCCTTGAAACGCATAACGAATAAATTAATTATACATCTAATGCTACATATTTCTCCTACTATCTTCTAAATATGTGCACCGCATGTGAGATCGACTAAATTGAAAGATATTAAAACCATTCTAGAAGTCGCTTTGTTTTGAATAACCTCGTTACTGAGGCCAAGATTTTGTTGATATTTGTGGTTTTGGGTGATTCAATTATTTATCTTTCTGTCTCTTTTTCCTTAACAGCTTGAGCTCAGGCTGAAGTTGGAAATATCCGCGAACGCGCGTATTCCTTATTAGAAACGCGATGCGTTGTTGAAGCTGGACAAAAGCCTGTCATATACGGCTCAAACGTAAAATATTTGGCCTGTAAACGTTTCTTCTTATGAAATTCGAATAAAAGTTTGTCATTCCAAGGTAAACTAAATAAATAACTAATGAAAAATTAAAAAATTTTATTTAGATTTTATGTAAGTGTTAGAAATACATATTTTAAACAGTGCTCCATAAAATAATAACAATTCACTAAATACGTAAAACAGATAATTTCCAAGGCCAAAAATGTTTAGCTAGGAGATATAACTGGTATTTACGTTACATTTGCTTTTAATATCGGCTGTAATACGACTTGGAGGTATTTCCACTAAATTCAGGGGTTATGCCATCCCAGACTCATTGAATCCTTAAGGTATTTAAGTTTTTTGCCGGATTGGTTTTCAATTTTCTTTTTTCATTTTTCCTCACAGTCTTTTTTGGAGAGAGATGGGGGCTATATGTTATATTCTCGAAGCCGGCTCATATTTCGCTTGACTTTATATGATGCGCCATCTTGCTAAACTATAAACCAACTATTTTCTGCCTGTAGCCTCGGAATTGAGGTTAAAAGTTGGTGCTCTGAAATATTTTCGTACCTACTGGAATTCACAGTGTAGTCAATGAACCAAATTTTGACTCATCGCTCCAAATCCCACTCCTCCATTGCCTAAACGTCGAGTTTCGATGATCGCGAGTTCACCTTAAGCGCTTCTGTTTTTGCAAAGAAGTTAAAAAGGGGTTTTTCGTTTGCTTAAGTGAGAGTTTGTATGAATAATTTATTTTTTGAATATAATGAAAGATTTTATCTATTGTATATAGATATATACTAAAAGCTACTTAGTAAAATTTGTATGCAGTTTTCTTCTTTTCTCTTATGCAGGTGTCTATTGAAACTTGCTTTTTCATAAAGGAATCACGAGGAACTCTATGGTGATATAACATTAGATCAACTATTTTGAATTTGAGTTCGTAGAACAAACTCCTGAGTTTAAGAGGCATGTATCCTACTCACAGTACCGATATCACAGTGTAGATATTCATCCTAAGTACATCTGATTTGTAACCCATTATAGTGCTTTTACCTAATAAAAAGTGCTTAAAGGGCTGCTAAGTCGTTGGTTATTATAGTGCCATTATGGAGGAAAAAAGCGAAGTTGTTCTGAACTCGTTATTGTGCTATTTCAAAAGAAAAAAAATCTTGCAGCATATTAAAAAAGAAACGTCGATTGAAAGTAATCGAGCTTAATATTGAATGTCTATAGCTCTATTTTATATTTTTATAGTGTGCGACATAAGCTTGATCAATCGGTAGTTGTTACAATTTCTCGGTTCGCCATTACCTTTTTACAATGGATCAAGAAATCTCTTCCTCCACTAGCTAGGTTTTCGTTCCCCTCTCATCGGCAAGCACTCGGTTTATTTTTTTTACAGCTTTGTTATTTGTCGTCTGCCTATATAGTAAATAGGTGGTGATGATACTTTTCCCAATTCCAAATTCAATGCCATTTTGGAAAGATTCTTTCGAATTTAGCCCCCATAGCAGACCTCGTCCATTGTTTTAACTGTGCCAACTTATTTTCTCGGCTAATGCCGGTTTTTGTTGAGTTTTTCGAAAAATTTCTACTAACAAAAGTCGGTGCCAAGTTGTGAGTAGTTCACCCAAGATCACTTTAGACTCTCTGATTTGTAATCAAGTGATGCTTTAGCTTAGTGAACAGCGTATTATTTATAGTTAAACCATGCGAATTGAATGAGTTTGGCTTATCCATTTAAGTTCACACTATTGAAGTTCATTTCCCTCCTCGATATTTTATTTAAATAGTCATCGAATTCGTGTCAAAAAAATTTTTTTTCTAATTAATTACTGCTTTCATATTATATGCATTTAATACGTTTTTGATACTTTTGTCCTTGCCGCTAGTAAGTTTGAATATATAAACTAATAACGTTTACCTCTCTTATGCACCATCGCTAGCCTCTACACGTGGGAACTCGATCACGCATATAAACTCAGGTAGTCTCATTAGATATTAATGCATCTTAGACTCATCCTAAGTGTAAAAGTGCCTGAATATGACTTATTTCACTTAGTCGACAAGTCAGAGAAACACCAGCGTCAATTTTAGAAGCTTCTGCCAAAGGTTGCAACCTCATCATGCTCGAGATTACCTTCCTGTGGACGAGAAAAAACCTCAGACTTAAGGACTGTGACTACTAGATGAATTACACCACGTTAATGAGCTGTCTGATGATAAATTCTAGATGTGTTGGACACTTCGATTTCAAAAGTAGTACGTATCTGCTATTGAGATCCGGTACTCAGTTCAGGCAATACCAAGAAAAGATGACAAAGCCATTATCGATACAATGGTGGAACGATTCTTCTATTAGAAACCGCTTAGTTTCTTTTCGCTGCCCACTAAATCTATATCCGACCGATTACGCGGAGCTGTTAGTAAAACACAAAATTTTTGCAAAATTCAACTTTATTTATCAATATAGTTGCCTTCGAGTGCGATACACTGATTAAAACGATTTTTCAATCTTTCGATACCAGTTTTGTCGTACGATTTCGGTTAAGCCTCAAAATAGGCCTCTGTTTCGGCGATTACTTCTTCATCGGTTTTAAATCTCTTTCCGGCGAGCATTCTTTTGAGGTCTGCGAACAGGAAATAGTCGCTGGGGGCCAACTCTGGAGAATTCGTAGCCGAATTCATTCAATTTTTCCATAGTTTTCATCGACTTGTGACACGGTGCATTGTCTTGATGAAACAGCACTCTCTTTTTCTTCAAATGCGGCCGTTTTTCTGCGATTTCGTCCTTCAAACGCTCCAACAACGCAATGGAATAGTCGCTGTAGATAGCCTGCCCCTTTTGGAGATAGTCGATGAAAATTATTCCATGTGTATCCCAAAATACGGATGCCATAACTTTACCAGCCGACTGTTGGGTTTTTGGTCGTTTTGGACGAGGTTCGTCTTCTGCTCGCCACTCAGCTGACTGCCGACTTGACTCTGATGTGAAGTGATGGAGCCAAGTTTCATCCATTGTCACATACCGACGCAAAAATTCGGCTTTATTGCGGTTGAACAGCTTTAAACACTCCTCCGAATCATCAACACGTTGTTGTTTTTGGTCGACTGTGAGCAAACGCGGCACCCACTTTGAACAGAGCTTTCGCATGTCCAAATATTCGTGTATGAGATATCCAACACGCTCTTTTGATATCTTCAGAGCCTCAGCTATCTCGATCAACTTCACTTTACGGTCATTCATGATCATTTTGTGGACTTTTTTGATGTTTTCGTCTGAAACAGCCTCTTTTGGACGTCCACTGCGTGCATCATCTTCGGTGCTTGTATGACCACTTTTAAATTTTTCAATCCACTTGCGAATGGTTCGTTCGGCTGGTGCTTCACTCACAACGCTATTTTGAAGTTTGGTACTAACTGAAAATGGTATGGATTTAATTCAAGTGGTGCCCTCTTTTTTCAGGCATGTATTATACTATCGAAGAGACCAGAGAAAAAGACAAAAGTCACTGGTATCAAAAAAAAAAAAAAAAAACTTAAACCTATTACTGCTGGCTTCCCAAAAAATTGAATTTGCCAGAGTGGTTGACATAGTTTTAAGATTGTGTGTTTAAAATATTTGTCTCAAGTTTTACAGAAGGCTATATAGAAGCGTGGTTTACTAACGAAGAAAGGAGTCAATGCCGCATCTTAGATCGCTTGTTGTGTCATTCGTGAAAACGCGAGAACATTCCTTTACTAGACAGCCAACAAAACTCTAGCGCATGTTATACTGAAGATCACTTCTTTTAAAACGTAAGAAATTCGTATGAAGCTCTCATGCTGCCAAGACAGGCCGTTCTTTGGAATCCGCTAAAAACAACTGTGTGGTATTTATGTGAAGCTTGTTGCTTCAGGAAACCGACGCATAGAGTGTAATTGGTTATATCATAGCCATGTAAATCGGATTAACCTTCTCGGTAAAAAGCCAAATTATACTGCCAGAAAGCCGACAGCACTTTGAAGGTTCTTAAAATGACACGTTTAGATGAAAAGGGTTTGTTATTCAGGTAAGTACAGACTAAGCTTTCTCGTGGAAACGGATGGTAATGTTTTTAAGTATTACAGTTTCCAGTCCAGTCAGCTTTCATCTTCTCGTAAAAAGAACAAACTCAGTTTTAAATTTCAGAATTTACTGAAAAACAATTATTAGTCCATAAATCGCCAAATATGTAACTAGGCACGATTCAATGGACAGTATAGCTATAAAATCTATATAAACCTGAGCGTAGATGTTAGAACCATTGAGAGTGTTAAGGAATGAGTTACCGTGATTTAACCCCTATGTACTACAGCCATCATAACTTTTTCCGTCATCATCATCCGTAATCTGGGTTCTTTTACCAGAATTGCTCTCATTTACAAAACTAGTGATTTGTCTGCCACTTTTGCCACTTTTAATAAGTCCATTCTAGCTGTATTGAATGAGTTCGGTTACTGCCTTTGGGGATGGGGGTGGTACCAAATCGTGGGAAAAAAAAGCTGACGTAACGGCGAATTTGTATCTTTCGCTGTTCGATATATAGCTTACCATATGTCAGGCGCAACTAAATCTTGGTTCCAAAATTGCTAAAGTAAGTAAGTGTAAATTTAGCACAAAAATATGAGTTCTTTGTCTTTCTCATGCTTTCTGGGATATTAAGATATTAAGGGTGGTTTTCAAGATGGAAAACAACTCTTCAAAGGTGCAGATAAGGGCAGCAGCCATAGTATGATTATATGGTCTCTATAGAAGCCTTGTTTAAGCCAACAACGAGCAAAGAGCAGTTTTTATTTCGCTGGATGTTGCTTCCCTGTAAGAATATAGAGTTGTTAGTTGAAGACCTGATTTCAGGCATATTTCGTGCGGGGATAAACCCGATAGGGTTGTTTTTCATGGTGGATTTGATCGCATCACCGGACTTAAATCTACCAGGACTATATGCTGGTTTAAGCGCACATCGTATGTGGTTAAATCTATATCTGATTTTCCTCTTTTCAGTGGGTTTCACCGTTTTGTCTGATTTATCTGGACATCATTCGCGAGAAAATCCGTCTTTAGATCGAGTGTCAGAAGCTTTCTTCCTCTTGGGCCTGTAGAAGTGAAACCACTTTAGACTATAGTATTTCCGAGCGTACCCCTTCTTAAGATTTCGTTTCCCGGTCAAACTGTACTTTGACTAACCACCTGTCTGTTTTGATGGAGTTCGTGAAATGTTCAGACGCTTAGCAGGCTACGTGCAGCCGAACAATTAGCAGCGGCCCTTGACAGCTGGGGCACAGATGTCATAGCCATCTAGGAAATACAATAGGATGGGCCGGACATAAGGAGGACGTTATAGGGAAAAGAAATGGCTCTTATTCCGATGCGGATATGCCATATGCGGCAAACTTAAGCAAGAAGTATTGAGCTTTCAACACGTGAACGAGTATCTTATGAGCACCTTATTAATCAGCATCAACGCTAAGTTCGTTAATATAAGCCTAATATACGTCTATACCCCTACGGAAGACAAGGATGACGTCATTAAAGAATGTTTCTACGAGCTCCTTGACAAGACATATGAGCAATGTCAGAGGTATGACGTTGAAATCGCCTAGTACGATAGGATGGGAAAGGAGGACATCTTTGGTAGTGGTAAGCATATGGTAGAGTACGCCACACCATATATGACAACGGACCTAGGCTTATTGATTTTGCGGCTAGACGAAATATTACTATAGAAAGCACACCCTTTTCTCAACATTGACACATCACCACCTTGTTGCAGGCAAGGTGCACATGCTGATTTCCCAAGCGTCACAATAAAGAAGAACTACTGTGAGAAGATGAGAGCAAAAAAGAGCACGGGAAGCGCCTGATCGAAGATATTAAGGAGTTGTACTCCAGGAATAACTTATGAAAGTTTTACCAAAAGGTAAAAAGACGTGTTAAGGCAAGAAGACTAGTGCCAAATGGAAACTTTGTAGTGGAATTACAGTCGGGAATGGAATATGAAAAAAACTTTGTCTGCATACTTTACAACGATGAACAAGCCCAACATGCTACCATCAGCCAGAATAGACCATTCAACTTAGTCGATTATAACCAAAACTTCCGTCCACCTGACCAAAGCAAGATTAGAATAGCAATATCTAAGCTAAAATCCAACAAAACTGCTGGATCTGACTGCTTACAAGTCGAGTTACTCAAAGCTGCTGGTAATGACTTTGTGGAGAGCACGCACATACCCATTTCTCAGATCTGGTCATAGGAATGTGTACCTGATGAATGGAACCTCAGCACAGTATGCCGATCCACAACAAAGAACAACCCCTCAACTGCGCCAACTACAGAGGAATAAGTCTCTTCAATATCCGATACAAGATCTTTTCTACCGTATTTTGTGACATCTGAAACCCTTCGCCAACAACCTGATTGGTTCCTACACCCATTATCTTTTATCGATTTTAAGGCTGCAAATGACAGCATTTATAAAGACGAGCTATATAGAGCCGTGTCTAGTTCTGGCATCCCTGCTAAATACGTGCAGAATGACAATTGAGAGCACTTGCTACTCCGCCAAGCTCGGTAAAGACTTAATCGAGACCTTTGATGTCAAAAAAGGTTTTATACAAGGTGACTTGGAAGGAAATACTAGTGAAATCCCAACGAACATTTTCAAAAGTCTGTACAACTACTAGCATACGCCGATGATATCGACATAACAGGAAGAACTCATCGGGCTGTCACCGATCCGTTCACCGTTCACATTGAAACGAAAGCTGCCGAAATGGGTATACCGGCAAATCGGAGTAAAACAAGGTATATGCTTCCAATAAGAAGAGACACACAACATCTACAGAACATTACAATCGACAATCGACAATCGACAGCTATAATTTCGGCAGTAATAGGCATTGTCTACCTTGGATTTACTATGAATTCTGCCAGCAACACCACAGCAGAAATAAAACGAAAAATCTGTCCTGTCAATCGTTGTTTCTTTAGACTAACAAGGCAATTAAGCAGGAATGCCCTATGACGAAAACCTAAGAAGACTCTATATAAGACTTTGATCACCCTGGTTCTACTTTATGGCGCAGAAGGTTGAAGATATCTTTAGTCGTTTCAATAGAAAAATTGTAGGTCCCGTTTGCATTGACGGAATTTGGAAGAGAAAATTCAACAAAGAATTTTATGAACTGTACAGCGACATTAACCTAGTCACAGAACTGTGTATCACTCTCCTGAGATGCCTAGAACATATAAAGCGAATGGATACGGGCTCCGGCAGTTGAGGAAGTCACTTAAGGTGATGCGCACAAGTAAAAGGGGAGCTCAACCGACTTGAAGTGCGCAACTGGAGGCACATAGGTTACTTTAGAGATTTGTTAGTTGAGGCTCAGGTTCACCCCGAACTGTAGCGCCACCTAAGTTAAGTTTAGTTTACCGTAATAAACTCAGCATTTTCGGTAATCTTTTAAACGTTTCAGCCCAATCTACAGAACGTGCCGTACAAGGAGCAGTAGGAGTCATTGGAGTCAACAAATTAAGTAACTACAATAAATCGACGGGATAAGTGATCCCTGCACAGTTTCTATCTGAAGATCTACAGGATGTGAGGATGTGGACCATTTTTATAGATGATGAAGTAGAGCTGTGTCGTGAATAGGAACAATTCACGATTTAAATAGATATACATATATACGTTCTTACTACTTGCTTAGTTATGTATTAATCTGATATTTATACATATGGTACACATTTGAATGTAGATATTCGTATACCTATGGAAATTTCAATCTTAAAGTATTGAGGTTAGTTCAATTTGCACGTTCAGGTTGGAATTACTAAATTAATTATTTGAAACCAAGAGGTAAAAATGTTGAGTTCTCTTTGGTTAAGAAAGTCAAATCGAAAACTTAAACGACTGATGATGTCTACCATACCTAAGATATGGAATAAGTCTAAAGCCTGCACAAGTGATGATTCTGATTTCTTGTCCCCGCTAGCTGCAAACAATTAAACATTCATTGTTTTAATTTACATTTTTATAGCACTGCGTTGCAGAAAATGATCGTACTTTGCTCATAAAGACTGACTCGATGATATTTTCATTTTGCTTAGGCAATAATGAAACTATTAAGTCATAAATGGAAAGCAAATAGCTTTATTGCTAATATAGGTAATATAGGTAATATAGGTTTAAAATAATTCTCAGCGACTTGCTGAAAGTGTCATTTAATCCCACCCAAAGTGTTAAGGCAAATTTACATAAAGTATCTGACTGTAATGGCTTTTTTCTTGCTTAGAAATAAGCACTGACAGAGGGAGATTTTTACATCCAGCTGATAAATAATCGGTTAATATTCAGTCAACGTCACTGCGGAGCTTTTTATGAGATTTTTGTGAATAGCTTGGAACAATATGTTGTCACCTAAACAGTAATCAAAACAATCTGATAAATTGATTTACACTGAATGAATCAAAAATGAATTTGTAGAATGCATAAAAATTGTATATCGATTGAAATTTGTGAGGAAGAAAACGAAATGAATAAGGCGTGCAATGGACTTTGATTTTTACAAATTCAAATACATACATCTGTATATACGAGGGCTGTTTGATGAATACCTGGATTAGAAATGACAACGCAACTTTTTAAGGGTTTGACAATTTATTTTTCAATATAACCCCCTTTCAATTCAATACACTCAATACTTTCCACCGCTGCGATGACTTCCTCGTACGACCCTTACTTCTTTCCAGCAATCTTTTAAGGTTTGATAGCAAAAAGAAGTCGCAGCCAAATCAGGAGCAATTCGTAGCGCAATTCGACCAATCGGCAAAATAAATCAAGTCAAAAACGGTGGCCATCACTTTTCCAGCCGAAGGCACGGTGTCCGCCTTCTTTGGAGCACGTTCATCTAGTAAAAACCAAACCCTCCGGATTTCTATTAAACAGGGCCAAGCACGTCTTTTAAGAGTTCTCACGATTGCGCTTGTTCTTCGGTGTGAGCATCGCGCCACCCATCACTTTCTCATGCCCAAAATCTCATGCAGGATATGGCTAACGCGTTTAGTCAACTCCCGAATTTTCACTCGGCGGTCCGCCAATAGGCGATCATGGATTTTGTCCACGGTTTCCTCTGTGGTCACCAATTTTGGGCCACCTGGGCGCTATTCATCAAAAACCGACGTGCGGCCTCTATGCAAACCAATGGTAAGCATTGGGTTCCATACACACCATCGAGAATGGGCTTGATTTGATCGGATCACGGAACGATAATGCTCTTCATGGTCGCAAAGTAAACGAACACAATATTTTGAAATGGATGTGAAAACATAACTAAGCGTAGGATTGTCACCAAATTTTGAATAATATTGACTATTTGATGATAGTACACTCATTTTGGTTCAGTAGCGGCACCTATCTTCCATTGTGTGTAAAATAATTTAACGAGCATTGATAGGTTGAAAATTTTCCTGAATGGAAAAAAACCAAAAACTATTTCAAAACTATTTCAAAACCATTTCAATAATCAAAGTTCTTACAGTTTTCGAATACTGTCTAATCTCTTTAAAAGTTGATTTTTGCCTTGCCTAACCTTTGCAGATCTCTCTTACTAAGTAAGATATGCGGGAAAGTAATTAATAAATTTACTGGGCTTATTCTACATACAATAGCTCTGTGCAAAATTGAAAATAAAACTTTCCTAGGTGAATCTAAAATTCACTTAAGAACTCTTCTTCTTAAATGGTTTTACTTTGATCTCAATACAATCACAATAAATAACAACACTTGTGTATAATACGTGTTTGAATATAAAATGTGGATTTGACTAACAGGTATTATATATATAACAGGCCTTTTGGAGTGTAAGCATCTATCAATAAAATCTAATATGTCCTAGGTTGTAATTGTACAAACAACTTTATGGTCGCCGTCTTGAAAATGTCGAATTGTGTGCGAAATAAGAACCATTTGCGGGAAGTTTTCTTACATTATTATAATTTTTTCAAAGAGAACTCCTGATGAAATTCATCGACTGTTAGTGGAAGTTCATGGTAAATATGCCACAACTCAAAGGACTTGTAAACGTTGGTTTATTCGTTTCAAAAATGGTGATTTTGCCATTGACAACAAAAACCGCGGCAGACCACAGTAAAGATCCGAAGATGCAAAATTTCAAGAATTGCCGAGAAGAACCGGCTCAAACACAAAAACAGCTCTCAGAAGTATTTAAAATTATTTATAAAACTGTTTCCAAACATTGCCCAAAGAAACTCATCAGTTATTTTTCATCTTGACAATGCTCCTGCCTCCTCTACATGTTGCAAGAAAGTTCTACACCATTAAATGAGTTTGAAGGAAATTAAACAAAGAATATCCTCACGAATTGAGTCATTATTTAACAACTTAACTGAGAAAACCACATTTATCGAAAGGAAATAATAGAACCAAAAACTCGCTCTACTACATTTAATGATTTTCCAAGTACCATCAGTCACTTGTAAATGGAAGTTCATTCATCAAAACAGACAACAACTAGAGCAAGCGCAACCGAAAATGCCAAAACAAAAAATGCTTAAAGATCTTTCACACTTGAAGCATTAAATTGAAACTTTACGCGCTTTCGACCTCATCGTGATATTCCTCTCGACCGATAAAAATATTGTGATGACCACCTAAAATGTGAACCGCGGCCTCGTTCGTGCGATTTAACGCCGCTTGACTATTTTCAACAAAACTGAGTTACAATAATATTGTAGAAACGAATAAACAAAGAAATTGATAAAAATATACAATTACAAAAATTAATAATTTGAATATTGCTAATATATTGTAGATTGCTGACAAGGGGACTTTCAACACTCAAACGTTTATCAATAAAGTAAGAAGTGAGTCTTATAATTCTATTATTAACCAATTTAACGTTCGCTCTTTGATGTAGTTCAATGGTCAAATGATGCCAAGGTAAGCTTAGCATCATCTTTAAAACTTTATTTTTTGCCACCTGCAATTTTTCATATGATAATGAGCACATTGGCCCCAAGCTTGGCATCCATAACAAATAATTGATTGGAAATTTACTTTAAATATAATCAATTTATTGTCCTCCGATAGATGCGATTTTCGGTTAATAAACGGATAAAGCATTTTAATCGCAATATTAATTTTGTTCAGTATGTTGTTTAGTGGTCCTTAAAAGTCAATTTAGAGTCAAGACAAATACCTAGATACTTGGCTGAAATTTTCCAGTTTATAGAAGTTCCGTTGATATAAAGATTGCTAGTTGGAAGGTAGCAAGCTTTCCTTTTCGATGTAAAAAAAGATAGCCTTTTCCTTAAACAGATTAAATTTAATTTTCCATTTGTTGAAATAGTTGTTAAGTACTTCCATCGCATCATATAAACTTCTCTCTATGTTGAGATTAAACTGATGGGACGATAGTATCGCAGTATCATCTGCACACATAGCGTACTTACAATTTGACGGTACGGGAAAATCAGACGTAAACAAATTATACAATATACCATAGGTCCAAGCACAGAACCTCCGGGCACACCGCATTTGACATTTAACAAAGCAGAAATAGATTTATTAACATGTAATTGAAAGAAACGTTCGGAAAGGAAGCTTTGGACAATTTTAAGTAAATATATTTGAAGATGACCATAATTGAGTATTATGTCAAAAGCTTTCTCAATGTCCAAGAGAATCATAACTGTTGACTTTCCTTGTTCCCGATTTAATTTTATAATTTTACATATCCTTGAAACTTGGAGAACTCTGCTATGATTTTCCCTGAAGCCAGATTGCTCATAAGGTAAAATATTGTGTTTAGAGATCAAGTCCGTCAGATGTTCTTTCATTACTTTTTCGAATATTTTGCTTAGCGAGCTAAGCAGACTTATAGGTCTTTAGCTTTCAGCGTTTTCTAAAGGCTTGCCAGATTTAAATACATGGAATTATTTTGGCCTTTTTCCAAGTATCTGGGAAATATTGCAACTTCAGGCAAGAGTTGAAAATGAACGTTATATACTCTATACTAGCTTTCGGAAGATGCTTGAGATAGATCTTTTTGATTTCATCAAGACCTTAAGCTTTTCCAGGGGTACAATTTTCGACCACTTTTTCGAACGTAGCCTTACTGAAAATAAACCAATGGCGTCAAATCGTTCGACTTTGGTGTCCAACTGATGGGTCCATTTGTTGAAATGCCTCTACTGTTAAATCGTGTTTTAAATAAAGCGATGTTTTTACTGGTAGTATGGGATGGAGCACCATTTTGGTGGAACCACAGTTATTCCACATTGATATCACGAAATTTGGGAAAAAATAATTGTTGACTATCGCATTGCTCCGATGTATATATATTAACAGTAACTTGTCCCCCGGCCTCAGTTTTAAAGAAATAAGGACCGATATACAGGATGAGTTTTTTAACTTGAGACATGGTTGCATACTTCCTTCACTAGTGAATTGTTGGATGACTCGATAAAAGGAAGCGCGCGATCGTATCTGGTCTGGGAAACGTTGGGCGTACAGAGCAATAGCACCATCGATGTTCCTTCCACTTTCTCCATAAATCAATACCATTTAAATTTTCTCTTGAATTGAAATAGCCTACATTATTAATCTGGGAAACGTTACTTATAATAATCAGTTCCTCAAAACAAATATCGAACTTCTAAATGAAGTACAGTTCCGTTCAAGTAGAAAAAAAGGGCAGAGCACACATCATACACTCTCAGATAAGTTTAGGACAATTTGTCTCTATCTGAAATTTTTTTGAGTTTTAACTTCACTCGAGGCAATAATGACTTCCTCAAAACAAATCTCGACCTTCTAACACCCTACCAACGTTGGAAACCGATTAATGATTTAGGCGTACCAGTTCAGTGGTATCTAGCACTGAATGAATAAGATCTTTGAGACAAAGTCGTGTACCCCATTGAGGAATACGACTGAGCAATGAAAATCAGGAATTATCATTTAAAAAATCAAAAGTGACCTTCGTTTAACTTTGAAAATTGGTCTCAAGGTCAAACTCGTGGTCACCATCTTATGTCCCCTTCAGAACCTTGTGACCTTTGTCTGTAACATTTTTCGCGATATTTCGTACTTTTCGAGTAATTTTGATTTCTTAAGTTTTATGGCGCCCTCTGACGGGAAAAGAACGCATTTTTGAAGAAAAGTTTTTCATGTAAAAGAAATAAAAAATCAAAAGTGACCTTCGTTTGAACTTGAAAATGGGACTCAAGGTCAAACTCGTGGTCACCATCTTATGTCCCCTTCAGAACCTTGTGAATTTTGTCTGAAACATTTTTCGCGTATTTTTCGAGTAATTTGGTTGTCTCAAGTTAAAAAACTCACCCTGTATGACAGCCATACGATACATCTTTGCTTAATGCAATGGTGCACTTGAAGAAGTGAACCTTATCACTGAAAAAAATTTTACGATAACAAATTGGGTCAACTTCCAATTGATTTAAAGCCTAATCGCTGAACACGGTCTTTACGCAGAATTTTGCATATAGAGGATGGACAAAGACCAATTTGCTGCGAACGATGACGAATCGATAAATTGGGGTTCTTTTCAACACCTGCTTAAACAGCAGAGATGTTTACTTCCGAAGGCTCTGTTCTTGTTTTTGCTGGAGTGTGAGTATCCAAAAGTGTGAATTGGCTGTGAAATTTGTCAATAATGTTTCGGCAAGAGAGCTCCAATTTTGGAAATAAATTTCAACGATTAAAAATCGTTGTTAAGCCGTTAATCTTTCCATGGTGGAATAGTAAACTTTACTGAAAGTAAATAAAGCTTGACAGCTCAATGTGACCATTGATTTGATATTTAATTCTTATTGAAAAGTCTGACGCTGCAAAGAAAAAGCATCCATTATACATTGCCTCGTTCAATGTGGCTTAATACCGTAAAAAAATACTGTCAAAATCTTCCTAAATTCTAATCCTGAATACATTTTCAAGAAGAAAATGTGTTAATAAGCCTTTAACAAAGTTGTATATCCTCATCCTCTACTCGTATCTTCATTTCTGACTCTATAATCATTCATATGTACGTGTGGTAATGTCAACATAAAGCGAATGCTTATTAAAAAAAAAAAATCCCCTAAAGAATTTCCGATTTTTAGCTGCTGCCTTGAATGAATTTTTATTGCTTCCCCTCCTTAGATGTCGTCATCAAATATTGAAATCTACTTACCTACATTTATTCGTCATCTGGCACACACAAAGTGAAAACGAGTTCTCTCTTTGGATTGACATTATTAGAGTGTTTGTGGTTCTCGAGCAACAAGTTCAAGTCTCTGGTACTATCCTTTCATTATAATTATGGTAGTGTAAGTGTTATGTATCTAAATTCTTTAAAAATAGGGTAAAACAATTCTCTTTTAAAGTTGTACTCTTATATTTTCATATGTGCAAATGAGTGTTTGAGTACGTATTTCTAATGTGCACCTCTCAGTTATACCGACAAGAGATTTTGGAAATAAAAGAGCACGCTGTCAATTTTTCGGTCGACGTCATCATTCATCAATCTTATGAGTCGCTATTCGTTATACAACTGAAAAATAACGTCACGTTCTTCGAAAGGCTTAGATTAAGTGATAGGCGTAACTTAGAGTGCCCGCATAGGGCCAGTAGGTTAAATTAAGATATTTAAGTTAATTAAGCTAAATTTAAACATTTTTTGCTAGCATTAAGGAATTATTGAATTGAAATGAATAAAAATGCATTAAAAAACAACAACTGAAAAATATGTCTTTTTAACCACAAGCCATTGACACGAACGCGTCTAGCGAGCACAGAGGTAAATGTCGGTGCTGTTGATGCCAGTGTTGTGGAAGATTCTAAGTCATCGATTCTTCATTGCGCGCAAGAACTTATTACTGCAATAATTTGAACCAGGCAATCATCTTTTGCGCACCGGTGACAGCTGTGTCGTCCCAATTATGTCGATATGATTGGCGTAAGCTAGTAGTTGCACGGATTTTGAAAGTGTTCGGTTGCGAGTTATGCAAAATTATCTCAAATATGATGTTAAATAAATAACATGACAGTGCGGCATCTTGTCTAAAATCTCATTCTCGATCGCCATCCTGCACAGTCGGAAGAGCTTGGCACGGGTAGCAAAACTCATCTCCATAAATTTTTACATATGCACCCTTAAAATCAATGATATAGTAAGATGGTGGGTATTTGTATGGACTTCTAAAGTCTTTTACAGGATTTGCCAGAGTGCAGGATTTGCATCGCTTGTCGGCATTCTTCACCAAAGCAGGGATTTCTTGGTCGGTCGGGTGAAACCCAGTACATCAGTTGCATCTCAGTACCACTGGTCTTCGGTACTTGATACTGGCAATATAGAAGTTGTTGAGTTCTTGTAATATGCGTTTGTCGAAGATTTGGGGGTCTTCTGGGATTGCAGATTTTCTACGTTATGACTTCTTACAGTAGTTTTTCTTTGTTCCGGCGCTTGAGAAATCCACATTCATACTCTGGTTGCAATCAGGTGGTGATCCGAGTGAATGTTGGCTGCCCGGGAGCTCCTGGCATCCAGTAAATGGTCTGTGATTGCATTTTTTATACTACATTTACTGTATGGTTTGTTTCTTCTTTTAATAGAGTAAACCAAATCAGATGTGAAACCAAATGTTGTTGGTGCTTTTCAGGGCGCTGTTTTATTTGTTCGTGTTTTTGTTGCAGTTGTGCCTCATTCTGTCGGTGGTTTTGTTATTCGTAAATTCTCGTTTTCTCTTTGGTGAGTTTATTAAGCTTAGTCTCTTCATCATTTTCGTGTTCGTATAACGTATAGTCATTATCCGACATCAAATCTAGAAATGATGACATTCTCTGACGTAGCGATACTCTCCTCTCTCGTACTTGCGAGATAAACTGAGTTCATTATCTTTTTGTCTTTTCCGTCTTTGCCGCTGACTTCATACATTTTTAAGCTTCTTCCCGGCAAAGTAGTCTTCAATTTCGCTTTTCTTCTTCTTTTCTCAACTTTAACGGTATGATTGGATACTATTATATATTTGTTGTTGTTGGATGCCTCCCTCCACCATGATTCGAAATTGTGATCTTAACTTATTAAGTTAGCTGCTACTCTACTATTGTATTTAGCTGACAAACTTGAAACTTTGAAGTACACCGCTAACTAGGCAGTGAAAGACTGCAGATGGTTTGGAAACTCATGGTTTAAATCCTCTCTTGCTTTGAATATCTTTGTTCGATGCTATAATCGCCTTAAATAAGAAAGCCCTGCAACGAAGTATTTTCAGTGTTTAAGGTTTACCAATCAAGTGTAGCTCCATAAACATCGACAACCTGTCGCTGTGAGACTAACACCCATCTCTTTCGTTTACCTTCCTTTTCTCTTGCAGTTGCTCTTAATTTCACAACGCCAAGCAGTTTCATTCATGATTTTATTTTCATTTTCACGCTAATGCCCATCGCCGTAAGTTGGGTGGAAATGCGATCCGTATCTAATTGAATAGGGCGCTTTCCGCTTAGAGTTTTAACCGCACGCGCTTACGTACTTCGTCACCGCCACTGGCACTGCCAGCGATGTCATTTGATATTTCCTTATGGTTGACAGTTTTAAGCTTCAATGCCAAGCCCACAAGTTGTCAATGCAAACAAGAAATCCAATTGAAAGAGCGCATTTTAATAAAGTGAACTCTTGTGATGACTGAACACTCATTTTCTGAATTTGACGTTATCTCCCTGCATTCTTGTTGTTGCTTTTGATTGTCAAAATTTGTTGGGAGATAACAAAAGTGACGGCCAGCGAAGGTGCTCTCTTTTTACATTTTTATACTCCTATGTATAACGCGCAGCGGTATACCATGTGTATATAAGGTAATAGTTCGTGGGCTTTTTTTTTGAGAAGTTGTTGATTCTCCGGTTCGGAAGTTGGCGTTCTGCCAGATACGCAGACACTAGTAGTAGTCGTATTTTTTTCTTGAACTTGGATTGTTGGATATTTTTTTTTTTAATTCGAAAGTTTTCCATTTAACGGTTTCAAAGGAGACTATAAATCAATTTGTTGGTGCTCCCTTTAGTTTTAGTGGGAACGTGCTTATTTAAAGGTGAGTGGATTTGATTGTTCAACTGGTCAAGTGCCCAAGTGATATCTGAATATGGTCTACGTGGCCAAAACGTCTAAACGAAAATTTGATGAATTCTTTGCGACCTTTGTTCCTGGGTGACACATAAAAATCGATTTTTACACGAATCGTTTTAGAACCATATGCCGCTAATACGATATCTATCTCGAAGCGATAATCAACCACTTGTATGCTCTTACAGATAATGGAGTCGGTGGAATTGTGTCTGGCTTTTGGTTTGTCTTTTATGTCATAAGTGGGGAAAAAAAACTTCACAGTATTGGATTGCAAAGGGCGTGAAGGTGGATGGTGTGGACATGGTGTGGATAAGTATGGAATATCGGAATTTAAAGCTCTATATTAAGATGAAGGATATATTTTGTGCTGCGCATAGGTTTTATAAGAGTTGCACCTTTCCATGTTCGTTTATTTTTTTTTGTTTTTTATTTTTTTTTTTATTTTCTGGGAACATCACTATTGATTAAGCTATTATCGAGTATCGGGATGAGGGGAAGGTACTTGTTAACAACAAATCTGTGGTAAAGATGTCATCCACACATTGCGGTTGAAAACGTCGCTTAATAACTATTGTAGATTGTTTCTACGAGCGATATGTTCAACTTTACAACACGTATCATTGTGTGTACAGGTTAACTCGTAAATGCAATTTCCATGTATTTATCTTTTCTATAAAAAAAAAAAAAAAAAACTAAAACAAGAGGTGCAAACACTTATTACGGTTCGGTGAGTTGTTTTGCCACATTAAATCAAGTGAATGGGCATGTATACGATTGTAAACCTATACATACCCACATTTACTCATATATCTCTTTGGCTGTTAATTAGTTTTTGTTACTTTCAAATTTGTTTTTATTTCTCAATTTCTCATCAAACTCGGCTTATGAAATAACTTAAAGAAATAATTCCACACAATCACTTTGATTTAATCGTTGAGGTAGTTTCTTACTTTTTGACGTATCAGATCTGTGATACTGGCTTTTGGCAGATTTGTGTCCTTAGAAATACAAGGTGAGCTATAATGTATGATCATATTTTTATTTTAAATTCATTCATCTATTTGACATTCGACGCAATTTTTAAAACCTCTGGCACTTTCCAATAGGATCATACATTTATGGTCCACTTCGTATTTGTTGAACTTTGAGTAGCAACTATGGTATATGCATAGATTTCTCAAGCAGAGGGTCGCGGGTTCGAATCCCGTGCCAGGCAATTTTGTGAATAAGTCTTTTCATAGAATTTGTATGTAGTTATATGAAAATCCCGTCGGCGTCAACTCTGATATGAAGGCATAACACTGATGTTGGAGTGGTTGCTGGCTGGGCTAAATGTAACGAACTAAAAACTAGCACGTACTTAAGACCCACTGGTTGAGGAAGATGTACTAGCTCGTCCCGTCCAGTTTGACAGCCACCTCTGGGAAAAATATCGAAACCTAATAACACCTGAGTTTCAAACTACTACTCCACCCGCCCGCGCCCTGGAGAAAAAGCCAGTAAAAGGGTATTTATATCCCCTTGTTGCACGCGCGGTATAAAAAAAAAATGTTGATATTTTCCTGCGATCCCACATACGAGTACACATCGGCTTATGCGTATTTTCTAAGTTAATGTTACTGCAAAACTGCTAGAATTCGGCGTTAAATCTTCTTATTTAAAGGTCCTAAGGCCAAACTGTATCGAAGCTAAATACTCGTAGAAGAACGTTTCGTTCAAAACTAACTGGCTATCTTCGTTCAGTTTCACTTACGTATAAAGTAAAGCACAGCATAGAGTATAGAGTACACGACCATAATGAGTATCCAATACAAAATCTCCTTAATGTCCTTTGGGAAGAACTAAGTTAAAAGGACAACGGTTTTAAAAAAGTGGAACGCTATGTAATGGCGTTCTTCAAAGTTAAAAATGTTTTTTTGTGAAATTTTGTCTGATTCGTCGATGCTATGCATCCCTTCAATAACGTCGTCGAGGCTTTTCCTAAAACCTATAGAACTTCTTTTTAAAGCAGGAGTTAAGTTTGAATCGAAAATCTTTATTTCTTACCCATCTAGCTGCCGAGTTGTACCTGTTGTCAAAAAACAAAAAAACAAATCCATCCGCTGCAATTGTATGACCTATAAGCATTTTATCCTGTCTATCAAAAGATATGTTCTATATCTATCAGTTGCTTTATGAGGGATAATTTGGTTTCAGATCTAAAAATAGCTGGTCCACAGCAATAGAGGAAATTCATTGACTGATTGAAATTTATTTCATATGAATTCAAATTCAAAAATACAATTAATTAGGTTAAATTACAATAAAATATGAATTCGGAAATATGGTAGCATGGTAGCAAAGCAAAAAAAAGAAAAAAAAAACTAATTTTACAATAAATTTTTAAAACCTACCCGAAGATGTTCATGTCCTGATTTGTTGTAGAAGCTTATTAAATTAGCGGCAGTATGAAATTGTATGAAAGGAAAGAGGTGCATCATTTTGCGCAAAAACATCATTCCAACACGAGTATAAAAGATTGCTTTTGAGCTTATTTTCTTTACTTATGCCAATGTTTACTAACAGACCGGTCTTAGAGAGTTCGGTGATAGTTAATTTGAAAACACTTTTCTTGCAGGAACTCACTGGAAAATTGGTCAATATACCATAAAAATGGTTTGAACACTTTCTCGACACCATTTTGGTAGGTTCATTGACCCTTTGGACAGCTTTGGACCCAACGATTCCAGAAGAGTCAAGTAGTTTGAAATCATATCAAGTAAATTCAGGTTGAAATCACCTGACATAATGAGGTTTCTTGATTTTAAATTTTCTAATAGATATGACAATTCTTCTATGAACGTTACGATATTATGCGTACGTAATCTATAAACACATAAAAAACATATTTAATACGATTAATTCCAATAGAAACTTTAAGAATTTCGACGCTAAGGAAGTCGACACATCTCACTTTATTAACTATGTACTCAGTCGTCATCTAACCGCGGTACAGTCAACACCTATCAGTGAGTTGCTATCGATTGATCAACGGCGTGCGCGCAAAAAAAAAATGTCCCGCTACGTTTTAGCAAGTGAATAATTATTTCATTTTTTTTATCTTTTTTTTATTTGTTACGTCAAAATCTTAAGTGGTATAAACATTATAACGTTATAATGTCCTTCGAGGCCCACGTGCCTACCGGTTTGGTAGCCGCGGTATTGAGGTTCTATTCGAACGCACTCAATAAAAAGAAAAGCCCACTTAGCACCAATCTAATATCTTTAACCTCCCAGTCTCAATATCTAGCCTTTCTGACCCCAAATTTATCATTATTGCCGCGAGTGTCAGTCGGTGTCTTTCTCCTCAAAAAAAGCTCTCAATAGCATAAGTTCCGGTTATGAATCTATAACCCAACTCCGGGACTGAAATTTCCTAGTGCTGGTCAAATCTCAGAAAATTTTCGATCTGTTTATTGGGTTGCTCAATAAGTTCTGAGGTTGTTAGGGTTAAAGTTAAACACACATTTTTGGTATAAACGCTTATACCATCATGTTCTATTACTTTCTTCCAATCTTCTGGAAGAGACATAATGCCTTTTTTGTAAAATTAAGCAGACTTGGTCTAATTTTCGGAATTGAATTGCCTTCCGTTCAAATTGTTTTGGAGGGAGCGGAACAGCTGGTAGTCAGAAAGCGCAAGGTCTGGGGAGTATGGCGGGTGACAAATGAACTTCCCAGCCAAATGAAACCAGCTTTTTTTCGTCACTAAAGTTGTTTTTTGTCTGGCGTTGTCATGATGGAAAATAACGCCCTTCGCCAACTTTGTCCTTTTTTTTTTATATTAAACGGCATTTATTGTCCGATTGCGTGGAAGCAACTCGAAGTAAATGACACTTCTCCAATCCCACCAAATACTCAACATGACCTTTTCTTTTTGGGATGTAAATCTTGTTTATAGACTAGGACCCCCACCCTGGTTTATCATACCTTCCTCGGTTATATATTCTTTAAGAACCCACAAAAGAACTCATACCTCCCAGAGATATTCGAGTTCGTTTCCTGTAACTCAAAAATGATTTAAGCGACTACGACTTCATCTATACAGACGTCTTTAAAGTACGGGATAACGTATGGTTTGGTGTCACATTTGAAAACGAGCCGATTTGCTCTTTTCTACTCCCTATGTACAGCTCTATATTTACTGCCTTGCGATACAGAAAAAAATTTAACAAAAACTTTGCCATCTGCACTGACTCACTGACTTCTATTGACGCAATTTTCAACATCAATAACCAATCCTATTACGCTTTGAACTATTGAACTAATATAAGTTTCGGGCCACTTACAGTTCGCGGGCAATAAATTCGCCGTCAAAACTGCATTAACAAAAACAAATTGTAAGTCAAAGATAACGCAAAAAATACAGAACCCCCTACATTATACCCATGATTCATCACCAGTTATGACACTTTTGAGCAAGTCGGGATCATCATTGACGCCATTCAAGACGGTTCATCCGACGGTTCTTCTGATCAAAATAAAGAAGTTTCGGAACAAACTTCGCTGACACACTTCTCCTGCACAAAACATCCGGAAAAACAATTACATGATACGAGCCGACCGATATACCAACATCCTTAGCAATTTCTCTTTTAGTAATTTGACGATTTTCCAAAACAATTTCCTTATTAGCTTCGACGTTATCGCCTTTTGTTGATGTGCTGGGGTGTCCAGAGCGCGGTTCGTCATTGGCATCTTCTCGGCCACCTTGGAAGAGCTTTTACCACTTTTAAACATTTTTTTTTCTTAGAGTAGACTCTCCGTATGCCACTGTCAACATTTCAAGTGTTTTAGAGCACTTGATTCCATTTTTTACACAATATTTGATGCATATTCTTTGCTCCACTTAAATATTTCCGAGCACAACAAAACAAGTCTTACCTTTCTATCTGCCAAAAACACACTAAATGTGTTTTATACTTGAAACTGTGAACATATGTTCGGGACATGTGGGGACATGGGACATACACTGGGACTTTTTCCTATTGGTTGCGAAATTCTGGAGTTTTGACCAAATATACCAGCACCCACCCCAGTGTCCATCTTTGATCCATCCGTACGAGTATACCACATGATACCTTTAAGGTTTGAGGTGTGGTTTTTGTAGTTCCATGCTTCTCGGCTTAGGATCACTATACTTCTGCCGAAGCACAGAGTCTTTTGAAGGCGGTCGTTTACCCCGCAGGTCATATTGAGCTTTAGGATTTCGGAAAAGAAATCCATATGATCTTAGTGATTATTATCTGCTGTTTGTAGTAGCCTGACATTGATTCGCTTTGCTGTTTGGTTTCATTTTCGACTGCTCATGCGTGACTCGTGACATGTGTCAAAGTAGGACACTCTCAGTCAGCATTCCCATTTCATTTTAAGGCTTACATTTAAAGACTTACACCTGAACAACGCTTACAAATTATTGAATTTTATTATCAAATTTCGTGCTCTGTGAAAAATGTTTTTCGCTCCACTTCGACCATTTCACGGCCGTCATGATCGACCTACTGAGCAAGGAATTCAAGCCATAGTGACCAAATTTCGCATCAATTTTTCGCTGTTGGACATCAATCCACCTACCCGTATGTGTAGAGTGCGTATAGAGGAAAAAATTGCTGCTGTATCAGCCAGTGTTAATGAAGACCTTGATTTGCCCATTCGTCACCGTTCGCAGTAATTGTGATTGTGTCACTTGATTACGTAGAAGATTTTACGCAAGGATCTTGGTCTAAAATTTTGCAGCCGGACGACCTGCCACATCGTCGAATTTTCGGTGAATGGGCCTAAGAGAAGCTGAAGGAAGATCCGCTTTTTCATCAAAAAATTGTCATTTCTAGTTGAATGGGTGTGTTAGTAAACAAAACTGCCGTATTTGGGCTAGTAAGCAACCTCAAGTAATACAAGAGCTGCCAATGCACCCGGACAGTTGCACTGTTTGGAGCGGTTTGTGATCTGACGAACAACGTTACCGTCAATGGCACCCGGTATCGGTCAATGATTTCGATTTTTTTTTTTTTTTTTCCCAAAATGCCTAGCTCAACCTGGTGGAATGAATGTGGTTCCAGCAAACGTCTTTAGGGTGTCTACCCAATGACCAGTGACTACAAGAGCAGTGACAGAACATCTCCTTGTGGACAACCTTTCACGGCTGGGACAGAGATTTTAGTCTCAGTGAAAGATGTTGAGATTTTCCGGTTTACGAGCATTGCTCTAACTTAACTGTTGGTGTGATAGTTAATACAACTTTTGGGATGCTTTCCGAAACGGATTCAAATCCAGGATTATCAAAGTCATCTTCAATATCTGGCAAGGCATATATTGCAATTTTTTTATGTCGCCAGGCCTATTTAATCCATGTTACTAGATTTAGAAGATCGCCTTCTTACTTTCCTGTATTCATATTGGTGAGGATGCAGCGGTGAATTTCTGAAAAGAAGGTCTCTGATGTATAAATCGGTAAGTTTTTTCATGGATTTCGGAAAAAAAACTATGTAAGACTTATGGGTAAGATTTAGGTAATTTACAATGTTTATCTGGTCTGGGGATACCAACTATGTTTAACTCACTCCAAGCTTGTGGTATGTATTCCCAGTTGAAGCTAAACATAAATAAGGCCGTTAGAATATTGATCAGACCTTTCAGAATCAGTGCTGGGAAGATTCCGTCTGCTTCAATTGATTGTATTGTCTAAATGAGTTTAAAGTTCGTTCAATTTTATCTATACTGAACATATTTCCAGATTGGCTGTTAAGGAGAACCTTGTACTTTGAAAGAACTTTTTGGAGATGCGAGATTTATAGTAGTTTTTCCAGGTTCTTGAAATTGTTTCTTCAGGTAGCTCTCTTGGGCTTTCTCAATCCTTTATTGAATTTGGTTAAGCTGGACTTGCAAAGCTTCCAATTACCTGTGTGGTTGGATTCGATAAAGATTTTTCTCATTCTTTTACGCATTTGTTGGACTGTAGATGTAGAGAAGTGAGCTAGCATTGATAGCAAGATTTTCTTAAAAAGTACTCCAGTTCTCCAGTTTCTTCATGTATCTATTATAGCTTAATCCTGCCTGATATTGTATCCTATATTGAACCTTATGTGAATATGGTCCGATGAAGATGCTTCATCTGACACATGCCAATCCTTGATAAAAGTATGACGAAAGAGAGACAAGATGGTGATAAAAGTGGGTTTATTACCCCTATTAATATTAATATACATAAAAGCAAGTTTTTTTTCTAAAAATATAATTTGAAAGTAACTCACTCCTTTTGTTATTGTCGCTGCAATCCCAAATTTTGTTGTGGACGTTGTCAACAGATGCCAATTGCGACGATGGCACTGTTCGATCAGATCCTGTACAAGAACGGAAGCAATCGCACCTACAACTCTTGCAATCCATTCCCCTGAGGTAGTTGGATTATCGCTGCCACATCATCTCTGGTGTTAAATCCTGGAGTGTAAAGATATTCAATTTTGGAACTGATATGTAAAGTACCCCTAGGTCTAAAATCTCCGCAATCAAATTATATTATTCGCTCATTTTTGTTGGTAAAATGTGCACGAGACACCTGTAGCATGATGCAAGTTTCCTGCAAAACCTTAAGTATATCCATAATTGTTTGTGGAAAATACGAGGGGTTCCGTATGCGACCCGATTTGATATCGCCTCTCTGTCATATGAAAACTTCGCCAAGCAAGTGGCTCTTTGACCTCACTCTCACAGGACGAGCTGCGTTTTCTGCTTATTAACTCCTCGGTAAAGGTACAGAGACTTTTCTTTTGGGTCTATTCGCAGCAGTTAGTTATTGTGCTAATCGGCTAGTTGAGGGGAGCTCACGTTCTCTATCACCGTTAGCTGCAGCCGTATTAACAGTGTTGTTTTTTAATCTCTTTGACAGACTACTAGTGTTGGTTGTGGTGGAGGTAGCTGGAGTTTTACCTGAGCTCTTTATAATGAGCCTTAACTTACCCAAACCGTATACGGGATGAGATTCTAGATCCTTTAAAGGTTTCACCACACTGTCATATATAGCAAAGACCATGAAGATGAGGTCTTTTACTTTTACTCTTCAGGACTCTTCAGGTTCCGGTATTAAGACCTGAGTTGTGGGCATCTAAGGACGCTAGAATTTTCTCCTTATTATGTATGGTTTCGAAAATACATTCTCCTTCACTAAAATTGCGTTACGACCGCATTTCTCCTTGATTTTTGAGAAATTACTTCTCAACCAATTTACAGTGGCTTTATTGGTGCAAACAATTACGACTAAGCCAGCCCTGATTGTAGAGCTCTTAAAAGACGGATCCGCCTCTGCATCTCTTCGTCTGGAAGCTTATTCGAAACATTGATAGGGTTATTTGGGCCATTTGCTCAGTACAAGGGGCTTGAGATTGATGTGTTCTGGAACTACAACCAAGCTGACACGGCCCAGTACTATATATTGCTATATGCAAACTCGTCGACTGTAGCTTATCTTTTACGAACTCTCTTTGCATCCGACGTCGTGGGAGTAGAGTCATTGGATCGGGTTCGTTTAGTCTCTCTGCCGTTGTTCTCGGTTTTAGCAGTGGCAATCTTTACAGCAGGTTCCATAAAGTTACCTTGTTTAAATCACCTCCCAGAAGGTCTTAGTTTAATGTAGACGGTAGATTTTGTGAAATATTTACATTATTTACGCCTATTTTCGTACTAATGGATTGTGCTCATAATTTATCCAATAACATGCTAATTGTGTATTTGCACTAAATGTCTGAATCCGAGTCGCTCAGAAAGGACACAATTCCCTGTCTCGCTTCTCATTTAGCGTCAAAGTTGACTGCAGATATCCAATCAACAACTTCTGCGGCAGGGAGCACAGGTGTGTCCCTAGAGATTGATACTTCTAAAGAAGCATCATTCTCAAAAGTTTAAACTTTTGTTGGATCAATTTTAATTCCCACGAGTAATCGGGATATGAATGTCACAGCAGAGCCCATTCTGATGAGAGGAAGGTTGTGGATTAAAATCAGAGGTAGCCCGCTATCCGAAGTTCACAAGGTAGAGACAAGGTACCCCCTTAGAGCTTTTTAAAAGAGTTTAGCATAGAGAGAAACCCTTCAGTATTACAAGCTTGCGAGTGCACGGAGCACAAGCACGCTGCAATATCAAAGGGAATTCATTAGCCGTGAAATAACCACCGTTGCCCGGCTTTCGCCTCATGAGTCTTCTTGTGTCGGTTACTTTTTGAGGCCTTCCTACGACGAAGAAATTTGGCAATAGATTTTCTATCCGTATTTGCCAACCTATTAATTGAATGAGTACATCATTATTTCAGACTTTAGATAGGCAATATATGAATCTGGGATGGAAGAAATTTAAAATCCATTCATTGGTCACAATTTATGAATAGAGAACGATTGTATGACTTTGGAAATCTTAAAAATAAAGAACACTGCTTCTTATCGACACAAATGAGTTCGGATGTCAGCTGAGATAACGGGAACGGGTGTCAGAGCCGGTTTGGCCTTGAGGTGATGAGATGAGTATGAGATCGAATGGTTAAGATTATCATCACCGATGCACGAATAGGTTTTCAATTGATTTGGGCTCGTGTGTACGATAACGATTTCGGTATTCGCTGAACGATTTTTCAAAAAATCAATGTCGTACAGCCCCATTAACTTTAAATAATTACAGATAATGATTTTGCCAAGGCTTTAAACCAACAAAAGTTACTACATGAGACGATGGTCGTACATTGACATTCAGGAAAAAATGTTTTTATTAGTTAAGTATGGTATACTTTTGCGTAAAGAGTGATCTTTCAATCGGTATCAGTGCGATCTATAAAATTCAAAGTTAACTCTTATGACTTGTTTGTAGATCCTTAGTTGTAGCTGCAGAATGGTATCTTCGTTCCACTTTTCTTCAGTGAAATGGATGATCACATCACATAGGTGAGTTTCGGTTCAAGCCAAACTCTGAAATGCTCAGAATAGTATAAAAGTATCCAAGTGGCAACACAATCATGGATCACTACACTAAAATTTTCCTTTCATGTAAGCTGAACTGCGGCATTTTAATTGAAACCAATCAACAGAAAACATCGGCTATGCAAGTTGTTCAAAATAAAATTATAGAAAATTTATAAATAATTTTCCTCATTTTTATTCATAAGTATGTTTGTGTGTGGTTAAACGAATGTCGAAACGTAGCGCCTCGGAACGAAGTCTGAGTGTAAGTCGCAACCGTGTCATATTCCACAGCACATTCGATATACATACTTGCATATTTCTCCTCGACAAAACAAAGTAATTCACAGCTTCCCGTTACCTCTTTTCTGATAAGGTCTGCAGGTTGTCCAAGTTTTCTGTATCTAGATAGCACACATTGAAAGAAAAGAGCAGAGTCTAACTTGTAGCTGTTAGCTAGAACTTTGTGAGCAAATTAGAGATACTCTCCATTTTAGTATCTCGAAGTTGCCCAAAAGACACCCATCTACTCGTATCGAGTGCTCAGCTCAGACCACTAACTTTCCATTGTACTGTAATGCACTTGTGTATTCGTCTATCTATTTCATTTTCATATCTGTGTTTTATATTTATTTCTCCCGTGTTTTGTGTATATATTCGCGAATAATAATAATTGGTGCGTTTCAGTGAATTTAATGCATCAGTTAAAGCCACTAACCATTCATTAATTTAGTATTGTGACGACCATTGCGACGTTAGCAGCATACGATATAAGTATCTATCAGAAACCATGCATGGAAGCGACGTAGAAATCCGCAATAGGGGGCAACCAGGTTGAATATGTACTCGTATATATATATTTTAAATATCCTAATATATTGTATTCTCTAAATATTGTACTTTAAAGATACAAATTATTCTGAGCTAATGATTTTAATCTTTTGTCTTGTTTTTTGTTTGAATGGTTTTCTTATTACAGCCAATATGGACGATACACATGATAACATATCTCTGAGTAATTTCAAGGTCTTGTATCTGGTGACACAATTGTCTGGACTAACTCTAATCATCTTGATGGGCAGCTGGGTGAGTCTTCATTTGGGCGGATTCGGTAGTTCGAGTGACCCGAAGTTGGAATTCAATTGGCATCCATTTCTGATGACTGTCGGGCTGATATTTCTCTATGGAAATTGTAAGTATACACAAATGTATATGGATTGCAAAAGTATCTGCATACGTAGAGAGGCAAAACACTACTCATAAGAGAGACATAGGTAATGGAAGGACGCATTCATGTTTTGTTTTAAAAATTCCCTTCCCACAACCTATGTGCTCAGACGTCGTAGATTACAATTTAACTTCTAAGTGAAGTTTCAGATAAGCTGTACGAGAATTCTGCTCATTGATTCATCATAGCTATGATTCATATCATATTTTCATGTGCGACATTATTTATGTTTTGTTTTTGGATTTGGCAGCGGATGTCTAAAGCTTATACGAGTGTGTATAATAAAATAAAAAAAAAAAATATCTGAGTTCTTTACACACAGAGAAAAAATTAATATCGCAATTATTCAAGCGACACATTTAGTAAATACGCAATTAACATGCGAAAAAATGCACTTGAATATTTTGAAATGTTTAATCTTCGTTAAAAAAATTACACATAATTATATTTTATGAATCCATTGTCCTCGGTCATTTGACTAGGTTTTGATTCAATAACCTTTTTTCCGTGACTGAGTTTAGCCACAGTTATTTCTAAAATTGAAGAAAGCCGTAATTATTCCGCTGCAAAACATCAATTATAGTGTACTATACCCTCAATGATATCGAAAATATTATTATCATTATAATAATGGTGCTTGTGTTGGCTGAAAACTAGCCAGAGCTTTATTAAATCGAATAAGATCCATTAATTTTGCTCTGCTGATGTCCTGACGTTCTCCAAAAAGCATGTACCCCAGGTGTTTGGCACTGCGTATTTGGAGGTAAGGGCAGTCACCCAGCAAGTGTGTGATTGTCTCTACTTGTATTCCCTTTTTGTTCTTACAGCTTCTACAATAATCTTGAGAAGAAGCTGCTATTCTGCTGTAGTGATACGGATATCTTCTTTGTTAAATCCAAGGAAGGTACGTGTTTCCCCGTCGTCTAAGTTTGGCTAAAGGGACAGTGGGATGACACAGTCACTCCTGGATATCCATGTTTTGTTGGAACGTTCTATGATCTAAAGTAACATTTTGCATTCCAGTTTTTCAATTGCTATACCCTCCTGTGCAGAGAGGGTCACTCTTTTGCTAGGTCATCCGTTTTCTCATTCCTTTTGAATTTTGTATTTCCAGATACCAGATAGCAGATATCTATTCCCTGGGATTCAGAGACTTCACTTAGAGTTTGAAGACATTAATTGATTTGCTAGTTTAGCTTATCAAAGTCTATGCTTTGATATAGGTCTTTGAGAGATCACTTTCCATAAGTAGTGCAGCCTGTTCAGCTTTATAAATGTTAAATATTTCTGCCAGAAAAATACAACATTCGTCCGGAATCTAGAAGGGTTCATGAATTTGCGGCATTTCATAGTAGACTCCAGGTCCAGTTCACTTGGGAAGTAGATCATACCGCTCCTGTTACTGCAATATACGCTAGTCTCTAAACTTGTGTAAGTGAACTTGTATAAGTGTAATAACAAGTCTTTTCCGCAGCTTTCGACAATACCATCGCACATGAATGGGTCTTTTTATGTCTACATACATTAGAAGATATAGTAGGCCAACATTGACGTGTTTTAACCAGAGGCGTTAACTGTTAACGATAACTTGTGGAGCTTGGGCTTAATTTTACTACTGGATTCTGCATCCTTGAGCTAGTTCAGTCAGAGGACTTTCAGATAAATATTAACCAACTGAAATTGGTACACCAATTATCGCCAATCAAACCCGAAGGCTTTTTGTGCATTGAAATATACACGCTAGACAGAAAGGGTTTCCAAATGGCATCAGCCTGTGTATAGAAATCAGAAACGTTTATTTTAATGATTGAAGAGTTGAGTAACGTGGTTCATAATAATAATAAAAAAAAAAATCGTTCAAGGGAACGATACAAATTAATTTGTAGGGTCCGGGATTTAATGCCGGGGTACTATGCACATGTGGCGCGTTTTTTCAGCAGCACGTGGAGTACTGAGTTCCCATGTGGTCACCCACCTACGTACTTACCGCGCCCAGCACTGCTTGATTTCGGGGATCTAGTGGGAACCGATGCTTTCAGTGTGGCGAGGCCGTTGACAAGCGCAGATCCAATTTTTTTCTGGCCGCTTGCATCTTCACGGATCATTGGCATGAGCATGGGAAAATGTCTTACGTGTACTCCTTTTGCCAGCAAAGTTTTGAATTGAGGAAAAGTAAGCTTAAAAACAACTAAGCTTGCGTGGACGGCATAGGTATACTAAAAATTATTCTTTCCGTAAAGATGTCACTTATGGCGTGATAAAAACAATTTTGTTAAAGTTACCTGTTAATGTTTATTAATGTAGATCAATCACCTGCTGTTTCCTTAAAATAATAATATTGATAATATAATATGAATATTGTTAAGAGGTAGGTTAAAAAGAACAAAAAGTTCAACAGAACATCTATCTGCATATTCTATTTGATGCGAAATTAAGCAGCATTTGGAACACTGATATTAAAACTTATAACCAGTTGTATTCATATCTCAAAAAATTTCTTTCGTCGTACAGGATATACGGATAGGCACAGAACTATCTTAGTTTAATAACTGACGAGAATTTTGAGTGCGGATACAATCTCTGACCTGTTGGATCGTTCCTCGTGAGGAACTTGTTTGTGACCTTAACTGAAACTTGTGCTAATCTATAACCCATAATCCCTCTAAATTATTAACTCTGCCTTAAGTATTTAATACATTATTCTAGCAACATAATTGCATTAGCACGCCTGCATATTTTCAAGGGTTCGCAGGCATTCTTACGACAGCAACATGCTTCACTGTTTAAAGCTTGCCTTAAAAGTTTAATTCCCATCACCGTATCTGAGTGTAGATATTTGTTACTGCGGCCGATATAAATGAATGAGCTTCGCAACGCTTATATTTTGCTGTTATCCTTCCTTAACCACCTCACATTCCACAACCTCAGTTACCGTAGTTTCTTGTCAACTACCTATAGTTACGCAATCTAAGTTAGTTAGGGTCCTTATTCACTCGAAGGTTTCAATTAGAAAGAGGTCTTTTTCGGGTAGAAATCGAGGATCCCTCGGGCCAGAGAATTAATAAATTTATATTTACTCCACATGTCGTAAGCATTTTAAATGGCTAATGCGCATTTTTCTGAAGAAGAACTTTTCAATAAAGCAAGACTGGGATGGCGAAGGCTTAATTAAGAGTCACGTTAGAGTCTCTTAATAACGTGTTACTATTTGCATTTAAAAAGCAAAGAAGCAGCTACCGGAGATTGTAGATTTTCGTTTGATTGAGATGCCATTACCAGATATGTAATATCGTTAGGCAGATCTATCGATGTTTTGTTTCTATTCTAGTTGACTTCATTTTTGCTAGATCCATTTTTCCCGAAACCAAATCGTTTAGAAATGGTATGGTCATGGCATAGCATGACAGACAAAGATCTTGTTCACTATGTTAAGGGGATTAATGCCTCCAAAGTTGGTGCAGCTTAAAAGTTTCCGCTATTACAGGTCGCCGTAACTATTGACGAAAATGTCACATTCACTCCGTCTTTCACCAAAGCGGAAGTTCATCTCATGCCCTTTTAATCGACTATAATGGCAAACCAACCTCGGGGTTAAACCAGTAAATCAGGTTTTAACATCAAATACATGTAATGATCTTTACTGCCAAAGTGTTGGCTTATATATTGTGCTGAAAAATTAATAGATATACTTTTCGGTAACATTGTATTTTTCCTTTGGGGCTGTGATACCACGATTGTCATAGGGGATTTACATACATGTCGACATTTTATAACTTTATACTTACGACTGCAACTTTTTCTTGTTTTCAATACTACCAATTAGAAAATATTAAATTGGAAGATATCAGCAAATTGCAAAAGGTTTCGGGGTGATTGCTTATGCGAATGACTATTACTTCGTCCCAGAAAAGCGTCCTTAAAAGAACTCCTACAATGTTCTCTCAATAAGATGGACATTGTTTCTTTTCATATCATTTTCATTTTTCATTTGTTTATAAAGTTAACTAAAACATGTTGAAATTTGAACATATCAATTTACATCTTTTTCCTGTAGATTTCCTGATAGATTTCCGGGCCATTTAATACACACTTTACAGTTTTCATCCACTTCGGTATATGCCGCATTTTCAGAACAGCGTTCTATTGCATCTCTGATGAGGCGAGAATATTCATTACTGTTACTAATAATAACATCGTTCTTCTGAAATGTACTGGTATCCCCAGCAAGTAGTATTTCATCATTGTTCCAGAACTCCAAATCTTTAGCAAAAAAGTTGGTCAAGAGTGCTTGTATGTGATGAAATTTCTGAAGCTTATAAAATAATAACTTTACATTTGAAAGTTCTTTTGCTATGTTCGATATAGTGACTATCTCTTCTTGGGTCCATAAAACAGATTGAGGACTTTCATCTTTCTCTTTGAACTCCTTATCCGGATTTGGGGCTGATATGTTTTTCCAGCACTTTTGAAGTATAACCACTGATACATTTTGCTTAGTTAATTTGGTTGCATTTTGATCCATTGATTGGATTAATTTTGTAATATTTGTGACAATATACAACATCCTTATTTTTCCATTGGCTGTTTTGTTTTATCAACTTGTCTTCGGGAGGATGACTAGGCGCCTTATCCAGAAAAAAGCCTGTTTTGGAAGTTTCTGTTCTTTCAAAAATTCCTCAACCTATAAAAGCACGTAAATGCTGGTATAAAATTCTTGAAAAACTATGTCTTAAAAAGATCCATGAAGATTTAGAAAACGCATATTCAACCGGTACAATTTTGCTTTAAAAAGACCGCGGCTTCCTTAACTTTCCAATTGTAAGTGGCTTTATTTTTATCAAACCAGTAGCATTGGGTCATGTAAGGAAGGTAAGGTGTTCTGTAGAAATTAACGTATGTACTATCTGGTAGAATTTCCCAATATATCCCTGTCTCGTCTGCATTGAAAACAGCATCTAAGTTGAGGTTGTTTTCTTTTATGATTGCAACCAATTTTTTCTTAAATGGGTTGACAAGATCGGCACGCGATGAAACCGCTCTTTTTAAATACGGTTAGCTATCCATTGCTCCCTGAAAATTCTCCGGGGTAATATGTTTTTCTGGAATCACAAAGATTTGGATTTCAAAACGTTTCTTTTAATGGAAATATGGTTCTCACGTTGAGTAGTAAACCATTTGTACAAGCCCTTTTCCATTTGTATATATTCACCTTTTCTTAAAGATGGACGGGCAAAAGATTTTTTGTTTTCATCTTTCTTAAAGGTGCAAACGCTTATTTATGGAATTCCAAACTTTTTTAAAAGATCCTAAACCAGGATTCGCTTTAAACACTCGTCAATGATTTTTATTAACATTTTCCATTTAAAGGCAACTAATGCTTAATATAGCCCGCGACCGATAATTTTCACCAGAGACTATTTTATTGCTAACCCTTTTTGCTTGAAAAATCGTTTACACCACCTGGTCCTTACTTTAAACTAAAAGCATATTAGGGCAACTGTCGCAAGGCAAACAAAAAAGAACTTTAACCGAAACGAAACCTGAAAATCGAAACATTGGTTTCGCACATTAACGGAAATTTATATTGTTTTCCAGTTTTACAACAAGCTTGTATGCAACGTGTAGTACATCCGCAATCAATAGCGTTACTTTGCAAATACATACCAGTATTCCCTTTATCTTAAATCTTTAAGATATGTTTAAAACAATATTTGTTATATATGGTAGAGCATCAATGTTATATACACTCTGACTGATTTTAACTGCAACCAACTTCAGACTGCTATAATTTCCAAACCGTTTATGACAGTGAGCTTAAATTTTGACACATGACAGATAAGTTTATTATTTACAAGCGTTTGCGTCTCAGTTGTGTTGAAAAAATTTTTATTTGCGATGGAATTCAAACGTGATAGTGGATTGCTTTATATGTATTTGGCTGGAAAACCACAAATAGCTATCTTTAGAGCCCTCCAGCACCTCAACGTGAATAAATCATTTGTGTCTCGAACCATAGCTTGTTACCGTGATACAGGAAGCATTGCAAACGCCATGGAGTTGGTCATAAAAAAACAGCAACATCGGCAGAAGTGGTTCGGAAAGTGAAGGCTCGAATTGAGCGAAATCCGCGTCGAAGTGGAAGAAAAATGGCTCGTGAGCTTAACATATCGTTAAAACGGATGCAACGCATACTGAAAAATGAGCTTGGGCTCAAGCCATTGAAGTTCCAAAAAACACAAGATCTTACACCGCAACAGAAAAAAGTTAGAGTCGAAAGAGCGAAGGAGTTGCTATGCTTGCACGAAAGTGGTGAGTTGCCGAATTTGGTTTTTTCCGATGAGTTGCCATTTTTTATCGAGCAATATGTCAATAAACAAAATGACCGGGTTTACTTGCCAGTGAACTGTCTTAGAGGCAGTATTGAAGCATTGGGCTAACAATCATTTCGGTCGGAAACCGCCGACATTTCAACAAGACTCGGCACCGTCTCACAAAGCGCGCGTCAGCCAAGATTGGTTAAAAAACAATGTCCCACACTTCATTTCTTCGACACAATGGATTTCAAATCCTTCGGATGCAAATCCGTTGGATTTCTCTTTTTGGGGTATTTTAAAGGCGAAGGTTGGCACTAAAAAATACCAAAGTTTGAACCACCTCAAACAGACACTTCGCCGGGAATGGGCCAAAATAACGCAGAGCCACTTGCGTGCAGCGTGCGATGTTTTCTTTGGCCGTCTCAAGGCCATTATTCGCGCCAAAGGTGGGCAGTGTTAGCTTGAGGTATAATGTAGTCATAATGCTGCATAATGGTTATCAGGAATAACCCTTAAGTCCTTTTTGAAAACGATCCCATTAAGAACTGTATTGCCAATATTATAATCGAAAACTCTTTCAGTTGATTTACTCGTGAACGATAATACAGAATACTATTAATATCAGACTGCAAATCTATACAACCAAATACTGATTCGCTGGATATTTCAAAATTATCGGCATAAAGTAGGCAATATGAATTGGAAACTCATATGCGTGTAAAAATAGAAGTAGGCCTAAGTGGCTCTCCTGTGGCCCACCAGAGTAGTTTATAGCATTATTCGATAGTTGGGATCCTATTTTCGCGATTTGAAAGTGATTTACTAGATAGCTCTTAAGCAATTTCAATAAGCAGGTATGAAAACCAAGAGCAAAAACCTTTTTGAGTAATGCATTATGCTGAACTGACCGTTTATGCTTTAGAAAAATATGTATAAATAGTGCCCACGATGCGATTCAAAAGTACAGTTACAGTACTTAGAAAATATAGATATGTTAGTTACAAAATAATGTTTGAAATCACATATGTGATTACGTAGAGAAAAATAAATGTCTCTCTTTGCAAAAGCCTCAAAAAACTCCGGGTAAGACTACAGTTTTGCCATTGTTCGATAGTTGTTTATGCCTAGTTTGGATGGAATGTAATTTTAAATTAGGTGGAAGTGGAGATAAAAATTGATTAGGCTAATTAATCTTCAACCTAGAGTGCTGTATTTCTTTTTCTCTACGTTTTTGAGCAAATGAAGCCGGGAATTCTGATGTTAGCAATCCACTTCGGAGATACCATATGTGAACTGCTGATAACGTATTAAGAGTTTGATCGCCACCACTTCTATTTCAGTACATTGACTAGACTTTTCGAATACGTTAGGGAACTTCATATACATACATAATACATGGGCTGAAAAGTGGGCACTACTTGAATTAAATCCATACCATTTTCAGTTAGTACCAACCTTCAAAAGATACGTGTATAAATTTGACAGCTGTCGGACGATTAGTTCTCGAGATATAGCGTTGTGAGTGAAGCAACTTTTGTTATTGTGAAAAAAATGGATTCAAAGCAATTTCGTGTGTTGATTTATCATGCAGCCGATACAAAGAAATGGCTTGATAGTGTTACCCGGACTCTGCACCAGCAGAACGAATCATTCGCAAGTGGATTGAAAAATTTAAAAGTGGTCATACAAGCACCAAAGATGATGCACGCACTGGACGTCCAAAAGAGGCTGTTTCAGATGAAAACATAAAAAACGTCCACAAAATGATTACGAATGACCGTAAAGTGAAATTGATCGAGATAGCTGAGGCTCTGAAGATATCAAAAGCGCGTGTTGGATATATCATACACGAATATTTGGACATGCGAAAGCTCTGTTCAAAATGGGTGCCGCGTTTGCTCACAGTTGACCAAAAACAACAACGTGTTGATGATTCAGAGGAGTGTTTAAAGCTGTTCAACCGCAATAAAGCCAAATTTTTGCGTCGGTATGTGACAATGGATGAAACTTGGCTCCATAACTTCACACCAGAGTCAAGTCGGCAGTCAACTGAGTGGCGAGCAGGCGACGAACCTCGTCCAAAACGACCAAAAACTCAACAGTCGGCTGACAAGGTTATGGCATCCGTATTTTGGCATACACATGGAATGATTTTCATCGACTATCTCCAAAAGGGGCAGACTATCAACAGCAACTGTTACATTGCGTTGTTGGAGCGTTTGAATAATGAAATCGCAGAAAAACGGCCGCATTTGAAGAAAAATAAAGTGCTGTTTCATCAAGATAATGCACCGTGTCACAAGTCGATGAAAACGATGGCAAAATTGAATGAATTCGGCTACCTTCAGCTTCCCCACCCACCGTATTCTCCAGATTTGGCCCCCAGCGACTATTTCCTGTTCGCAGACCTCAAAAGAATGCTCGCCGGAAAGAGATTTAAGACCGATGAAGAAGTAATCGCCGAAACAGAGGCCTATTTTGAGGCTAAACCGAAATCGTACTACAAAGCTGGTATCGAAAGATTGAAAAAACGTTTCAATCAGTGTATCGCCCTCGAAGGCAACTATATTGAAAAATAAAGTTGAATTTTGCAAAAATTTTGTGTTTTACTATAAAACGGCACTGAGTTTTTAGCCCATGTGTTACATACTCATATGTAGGATATCTGCAATGTTAACTGTCCACTGAGGGTCAACTATCTCCAACAAAAAGTTATTCAGTTTCTATTTCCTCAACATTTGCTTTTATACTAGGTGGAGTGAAAAGTAACCTCCTTGACCGCTAGAATGCGCTGCTACTGCAAAAAAGGTTATGGTGTCTTGAAATCTGTTCATATTTAGGCAGATATGCCAAATTTCAGTGCAATACTGTCTTCAGTTTTGTTTTGACAGCTCATTGTTGTTGACGTGTTTGGCATCATGTTGATTTTCGTTTTCTCATAAAACATTATTATTTGAGAGGCAAAACGGCGTAGGAAACAAAAGAAAAGTTGGATAAATATTATGGGCCTAATGCTCCGTCAGATTACACCGTCAAATATTGCTTTCGAGAGTTTCGTGGTCTCCGCAACGGTTACAGAGGACAATCTCAAAAAAATACATGAAATGGTGTTGGCTGACCGGAAAGTGAAGGTGCGCGAGCTAGCAGATACCACAAAGATTAGTACTGAGCGCACACGCCATATTTTGAGCAATATTCTGCATATGAAAAAGTTATCCTGCGGCTGGGTGCCGCGCATACTCACTCGTGACCAAAAACACAAACGCGTGAGCACTTCAAAAGAGTGTTTGGACTTGCTGATGCGGAATCGGATGGACTTTTGGCGTCGTTTCGTAACTGTTGATGAAACTTGGATCCACTATTACACACCGAAGACGGCAATGGACTGAAGCTGGCATGAGTGCTCCAAAGCGGCCGAGGAAGGCCCGATGGATCGGAAAGGTTATGGCGTCGGTTTTCTGGGAACGTCATGGCATACTCTTCGTGGACTAACTCGAAAAAGGAAGAACCATCAACAGCGAGTATTACTGTGCATTATTGGAGCGATTAAAGGCATAAATCGCTTCAAAACGGTCTCATATGAAGCGAAAAAAAAAACTTGTTTTTGCAAGACAATGCACCGGCGCACGAGATCATCGTAACCATGGCTAAAATCAATGACTTACGGCTCCAATTGCCGTCGCATCCACCGTATTCGCCCGGTTTGGCTCCCTCGGACTATTATCTCTTCCCAAACCTCAAAAGATGGCTCATCAATAAAAAAATTCAGCTCACGCGAGGAAATCGACGCCACGGAGGAGTATTTTGCAGACCTTCCGGAAAATTACTTTTTTAGCGGGATCAAGTAGTTGGAAATCGCTGGAATAAATGTATCAAACTAAAAAGGGACTATATTGAATAAAATAAAAAAACATTTAAAAAAAAAAATTTTTTTTTCATTCCCAAGGAGATTACTTTTCACCCCACCTTGTATGTTTACTAAGAACATAGGTACCTCTTTCGCCCGAGTTAATCTTTTCAGATTATATTAATCAAAAAATGTAAATATTTTCTGCATCGTAAACGTGCTTCCTTTATTGATACAAATTTTGGATTAATTTACATTACTATGCTTAGCGCTATTTATACTAATTGCTGTCTGATCAATTTGTTTGTCTGGCTGGCTGACTAATTTGTTTTTCTCTTCTTATTTTTGTTGGATGATAAAGTGGTGTTTCTTGTCTTTTGTTTGCTGGAAAATTGTTTTGGCTAGTTTTATTCACCAGTTGGTAAACATGTTCTATTTACTGTTTGGAGATGTTGTTTTGAATTTGTTTTCCTAAATACGTTTCTTAACTCCCCCGCTATGTACAGAAATTTTAAGGTTACGCAAATTCCTAGATCTAGTAGTCTATTCGGACTAGAAAATATGAAGTGAAGAGTTTTCTTTTGTACGTATCAATATAAGAGAAAGGTGTTAGTAGTAGACAAGCATGATCGACTACTTTTATAGAGGCTTAAATGAACATTTAACAGTACTCGACATTTCTCGAAAGTTTGTCTCATTGTTAAAAAAAGCTCAGGTAGAAAATTCCAGGGAGTCGATGATAAAGCTATATACTGATGAAACTGCTAACAGCGGACGTCCGCAATAAACTGACTACATAACAACCACAGATATAATCTACCTTCCAATGTAGATGCAGTAGTAAGAGTAGTACTTGATAACCAAAATAACTCAAAAATTCTGTACTTTTGAATTTGAATTTTACGGCTGTTAGAAGCTAGACATATTTGTTTTATGTATTTAAAAATACATTATTGGTGTTGGGTTTTAATCTTTCTTAAGAGTCACTTTTCTGCTTGGAAAGATAAGGCTTTATTTTAATTAGATGGAGGTTTTATGGTATTATGACAATGATGGATTATGATTTTCGTCGGATGAACTACGTGCAAAGCGAGATCAGCTTCTATTTGAAGAAACGCTGAATATAGCTCCTCAAAAGTCAAAAAAGAGATTCAGAGAATAAATCGTCAGTATTATAAATTTTTATCATGTGCACTAGTTCCTGCTCCTATTGTAGATTCCATTGTTCTGTAATGGATCTGAGATAAAATCAGCTGATGCTGATTTTTAGCTGATAGTTTAAGGAGCGACATGCACCTTAATGATATATTTGCTGAATAACTAAGTGCTATCGAGAGACTTGGTAAACACTACCTGAAAGATAGTAGTAGAAGAATATTTTGATAACGTGGAAGACAGGGCTCGTTTGATTCTTTTGCTAACACGAAAACCCCCGAATATATTTTATAAACACGAAATATCTTATCAGTTAAGATCTAGATGAAAGTTTCTTGTGATTTTCGAGATACAGTTTATCATCTGTAAATACTGATTGCTGAATGTAGTTAACAATTATATTTCTAGCTGAATTGAAGGAACACTAAGATAATTTCGTTTTCACCGAGTTTGGATAAGCGATAGCTGTTTTAAAACTGAACACAATAACCGGCAGTTCTTTGCAGCTAATACCAATTCGTTATTGTCTGACCATGATCTACTCACTAATACTTTGGTAGATGTCGTTATCATTGTAATACAATATTTCACGTAATGCAAAGTCTGTCGGAACATGACAATAAGTTTCTTGCGGTATAGTTGAGGTACCTACGAAAATATTCCATTAACGAGTAGGACTCGATAAACCATACAACACAATTTCGACATCCTACTAAGCAAATACATTAGGTGTTTTCATTGTCAAAAATTATGTCCTATATATACGAAATAAGGAAAGAGCGCCACAGAGTTCAAGTCTCAGAATTTTCTTAATTGAAGCTACCTTGGTTTTAATAGTAAGGAGGGTGGTTTTACAGTTAAACCCACATCGAGCCTAAATCCTCGGTGCGTATGCCACAGTTTTTTTTTATAATTTGCCCTCGCTCAAGGGATTTAAGTACTCTTAAAATGCTTGCACATAGCGCGGGCGAAGGAAAATCAGGGAGGAAAGGAAGAGAGGTAAAGATGAATTAACGTTGGTCTTAAATGTTTGAAGGTTATAACGACTAGGAAATAAAGAGCTAGGCTGGGCATTCTGAAAAGCAATGACGCTCAATTATTCTTGATATTATAGATCAAAGGTACACAACATGAGGTAAAGGAGCGATTGTCTACTTTTAGTTGAAAATTGGAGGGAATACGTCATTGATGAATCATTGGTGAAGGGTTCCAATATATTCCTAGCACAATATTGAGAAATGATTGTCTGAATCAAATTATTATATAAGAATTTGGCAATTTCCTTAGCTTAGCTAAGAAGTTCTACTACTCCGGCCTGTAATCGAAACAATTGAATTTGTACTCGTAAAAAAGTTTCTGATAATTACAACGATTTCCAACACATGAGACATCAGAATGCCCTATCTTGTAACCTTGTACCTACAATAAACTATTCAGCATCAATCAACAAATGAAGGACAGTATGGCCTAGCTGAGAGAAATCAACATTTAGTTGATGTTAAGGGCATAACACCTGTAACAATTTGATTTAGTGAACCAACATCAGAATTTTCATTTCGCTTAACATCGTCGGTGTTTGTGTTTTTTGTGCGTTTTTGTTTTTATTAACGGTTCAAGAATTTAGAGTGGATATAGAAAATATACATGAGCTAAGAAGTAATCACTTTTCTTCGTACGTCCTCGTTTTTAAGTACAGATCAGCAGTTTTGGCACTTATCACTCTGATATGAAGTTACCTTGCTACGAACTAGTATCACTTTTCGTCTTTCACCGCGGTCTCGCCATTTACATGCGTAAAATATAGCTTACCAAATTCCACCACAATATTACCCCTGTTCAAATCCGTAATTCAATTTTATTTGGTTAAAATTCCATATCTGTAAGCAACTTAACCACTACTGCTTTATTTGCGGAAACCCCAAACTTGACACCAATTCGACCTTTAAAAAGTATGATGCGCTGTCTGACTTTATACAAAGAATTGTATCTCTGTAGTGTAATATTGAAATCGTTATTTTGGGCGATTTTAATATACCTACACAATCAATTCTGGCTTCGACAGACAACACTGGACAGACAACACCCGAAGGACGGTGTGTTGAGATATTCTCTGCGGAAATCAACTTGACCCAGCTTGTAAATGAGACCAAATGAGTTTTTAACTTCTCACCCTGTTAAATACACTGTTAATGCGCTATCTGGGCTCGTCGGACCATTGTGTCATATAAGCTAATTTTTTGTACGCCGCGACCACCCAGTTAGGAAAAATTTTCATAAAAGAACCATATGGCAATATGAGAACTCTAATTGGAACGCACTTAACAGATTTTTTAGGAATTTTTACTGGTCGTTATTTTTTCTCGATAAGGACTTACTATAGATGCCACTGTTGATATGATCACAGACACAACTCTCTTTGGAAATTATCCCTCATCGTATGAATAATATCAAACCAAAAGAAAAGGCAGGATAGGACTCCAGTTGCAAAGAGGCTATCAGGGTTAGAGAAATGTTTTTTTCGGTCTTTCAAAACCAACCCGATAGAGGAAAACCGGAAAAATTTCAAACGACCCAGACATAACTGCAACGCCTTTTTTCCAATATGACCAAAAAATGAGGTAAAATATACTACAGTGTATAAAAAGTAAAAAAAGCTATTGGTTCGTCATAAACATCAGAAATTTTGCATCATCCTCCATCCCAACGCTTATTTACCATGACATTCCAACTGTCAGCTATTTAGACCAGTCCAATCTTCTTGCTGCACACTTTGCGTCCAGCTGTACACTTTCATATTAAGCTTTGTCCGCCTTTACTTGAGTGCGTTGAATTTTCAATGGGACGAATCCGCACTTATGCTGTAGCAAGTGTACTTACAGATCTTAACATACACAAATCCGCTGGTCCAGGTGGTATATCTCCCTTTCTTATGAAAACGCTTCGTAGGGATTTTTATTCGATCCTTTCCGAAAAGATAGAAAACATCATTTGTCCAGCTCGTCCACTGGTGATTTGATGGCATGTTTCACCGATAAGTAGAACCAATGCGTACATCAATCTGTCAAAAACAAGATAGTTACAATTGATATTTCTAAGGCATTCGACCGAGTTTTGCACCAAGCTCTTTTGACGAACCTGCGTGTGCTTGGTATCGATGAATCTCTCCTTCAATGGATTAAAAACAACCTTTCAGAATTCAGTTCAATTGAAGTTGTCTGAAATAGTTTTAAGTCTGATATCCATATTTAAAAAAAAAAAAAAAAATATGCACAAATGTTGCTCTCTTTGTTGAACTTTACATGGATGCGGATCTCGGCTAGGTGATTACTTAACGGTTTGATGTCGGTAACATGACTTTCAACCAAATTTTTACAACGAAACCGCAGCCTAATATGGTATGTGTTACTTTTTGTGATAGCTATGTATGTATATAGTCGTAATATCGTAGTAGAAAGTATATGTCACAATCCTATTTTTAAAATAAGGATCCTATCCTTGCTGGATCATAACAATGTCCGCCTTGTACTGTATGAAAAATTTGTAACTTTTATATTTGCGGATTAAATTCAACTGCCTATTTCGAATAAATGGCCTTGTGGAGCGACAGCCGTTTTATTCATTTGAAAAGCTACCTCAACCGGTTGTTGAGATGCAACTGAACTACTTTTGTTGTTTATGTGATGTGATATCAAGATTTGGTCACTTATATTGTTGATAGCTTTAAATCGGCCTCAAGATACTCATACGAGGGTAGAGGTAATGTCCTTCTGTATAGCAACCAGATTGATCTATTGTGCACCTTTTTTCCATTAGTTGTTTAATATTTCCAGGAATTGGATCAACTTTGGTGGTCCGCCTTTTCATTACCACAATGCCTTGGTATCCGTAATAGTGAGACTCTGTTCAGAGTGTTGAGTGCTTTATGACACTCTTAGTCGGTGTTTGATGAAGTGCGAGAAGGTATTTAGTGCTTACAGTACCGATTGACTATCCAAAAGTACCTATAGTTACTTTGAGTTTTTCATTTCGCTTACTTAGTAGAATGTATACAGCTTCCAATAAGGCAGTTATTTTACCCTGAAAATTGTGGGAGTCCTTACTTAGTTGAAATGAGAGGTGTGGTTTCAAGGTCCTACTGCTCCTTCCATCAGTACGCCACTTTTGTGAATCAACATTCTGTCATATTGATCTCTTTGAAAAGCTAAAAGTGGGGCCCAATTGCTCTAGAGTTTGAGATTTGGCAAAAGGGACCTCTATCTTTTCTAGTACTTCCAGGTTACCTTGTTTGAAGTGGTTTGTGCAATGAAGCGTGAATGCTTGTATGACTGCTTCCTCTTGAAGCGGACCTAGTTCTAATAACGCCTCCATGAGTGCAGTTGCTGTCGTTCTTATAGCCTTTATAATGTACAGACTTGCAATCCATTGAATCTTATTAGGTTTTATTATTGTTTGGTCTTGCCCCACTACATTACCGCACTGCATAGTATCGTCAGCTTGTTTTACCACTTGTTTTTACAATCAGTATGTCACTTTGTCACCCCATGATTTGCCCAATAGTGCGTTCCCAAATCAACTGAAATTTTTTAAAATAAATTCAACAACATGCTGTTATAAGAATTTTGGAAGGCTTCTATGTCAACAAACGCTTTCCTTTTATAGGCAAATGCATTTTTCAAAAAGGTAATAATCACGCAGTGAAAACGGTACACCAAATGCTTCAAAACACTAAGGTAGCATCGTGCATTAACTGTTTGAAGCGGTGCGTTGAATGAACACTTCGCGGACTATGCTCTTGGATTCGTAAAAACAACACTGTCATTTTTGACTTCTTTGGGTTTTGGCTCGTCTCGCGAGTTACGAATCGCACAACGAATATAGCTCGTATCAATATAGACACAACATGTAACCCAACACATTTCTCATGATCAAGATACAAGTACTATACCTACATATTAACATGCACCTAATAATAATATATAATAATAATATATAATTGTAAAAAATGAAAATTGAAGCAGAATTAAAAATTGTATTGGGTTGTGCGGTTTGCTAAGAGATGGCGTAACTTGTATTATTCCATTGGAACATGCGTTGGAAAGCTACTGTTATTGTACGTCATTTCAGTATATATCATTCACTTGAAGCGTAAACAACAATATTTTTTTTTCACTCAAATATGTCGAGCTTTGTGCCCGAAAAAGAGTTTTTACGGGAAGTTCTTCTTCAATACTTTAATATGAAGAAAACTGCAGCCGAAAGTCATCGTATTTTGGTGGAAGTCTATGGTGAACATGTGCTAGCTGAGCGAACGTGCCAAAAGTGGCTTGCACTATTTAGAAGTGGTGATTTTGGCTTGGAAGACGATGAACGTCTTGGGCAGCCAAAAAAGTTTGAAGATGAAGAACTGGAAGAATTATTCTATGAAGATTTATGCCAAACACAAGAAGAGCTCGCAGAATCTTTGGGTGTCACTCAAGCAGCCATTTCAAAACGTTTGAAAGCAGCTGGATATATTCAAAAGCAAGGAAATTGGGTTCCACATGAATTCAAGCCGAGAGACGTCGAAAGGCGGTTTTGCATGTCCGAAATGCTGCTGTAACGCCACAAAAGGAAGTCATTTTTGCATCGGATTGTTACTGGTGATGAAAAATGGATCCATTACGACAACCCCAAGCGCAAAAAATCATATGTGAAACCCGGCCAACCAGCCAAATCAACGGCAAAGCCGAATATCCCTGGCGCGAGGGTAATACTCTGTATTTGGTGGGATCAGATGGGTGTGCTGTATTAGCTGTATTATGAGCTGCTAAAATCGAGTGAAACCTGTCCATTGATGGTTTCATCAATGAACACAATTAATCCGTTTGAAGAGAGCAGTAGCCGAAAAACGCCCGGAATGTGCGGCCAGACACGAGGCAATAATTTTCCATCTTGACAACGCTCGGTCCCAAGTTGCTATTCCGGTTAAGAACTATTTCGATAACAGTGGATGGGAAGTCTTACCTAAGCCGCCTTATAGCCCAGAACGTGCCCCTTCTGACTACCATTTGTTCCGGTCGATGCAGAACGCCCTCACTGAAATACGGTTCACATCAGAGCAGAATATCAAAAATTGGCTTGATTCATTCTTGGCTACGAAGCCGGCGCAGTTCTTTTGGGATGGGATCCACAAATTGCCAGAAAGAAAAAAAGGAAAAAGTGAAAAAGTCATAGCTTCAGATGTGCAATACTTTGAATAATACTATTGTACATGTTTTTCAATAAATTTTGAAAAAAAAAAACCGCACGAATTAATATATATACCCTAAACAGTACAACTAAACAGTTGTGTTTTTTTTTTCTGCGTCCGCAAAACCGCGGACTTAACTCATGACACTCTAGTGCTTGGTTGGTTTCTAGATTATATTGAAAACACCTCCTTGAGGTTGTCCGTTGAAAATTAAATTACTTGATGTTAATTTTTGTAGCGATGATAAAAACATACTGTCACTTTAAATGCAATAGCTCCGCTTTTATTCGTCCAAGACAGTTTCCACTTTAATAACAAAAAAGGCTATACGGATCACAAGGTGTGAATGCCCTTTAAAAGGCACGGATTTTTTTTCTTAAAAATTTCTATACTTCAAAATAGAAAGTCTAAATCGAAGTTCAATGCTGTTGTCGACTATTTTTCTTTGGGTCCGATATTATTAGAAGCACGGTTAGCCCAAGAAGAAAAAAATTTTCGTACGGAAACGAATGTCTAGAATGAACCACTATTTTGTTCTTCTTCTCTTATTAAGCGTTGAAATATGTATCAAGTACAGGTTCATCTATGTAATGACCCGTATTTATGATATATGGGGTTGGCTAAATTTGGGAACCTTAAAGCCATTCTACGAGTACAGACTGCTCTATTACGGATGACTTCTTTACTGAGGCAAAGAATTTCCTGATTCTTTTGCGTTCGAATGATGACATTATTTATTATAATTTTGCAACCGAATTTCGCAACAACCTCCGAAATTTGTTCACTATCGGTTTCGTAATGTGGAGACTTTTGCGAATACATGTAATTCTTATTAGATCATGCTTTGTCATTTTTCTGTTTTGTTTCTCGTACATTGTCCAGGATAGTCATTGTACGAGTATATTCAGATTTTATGAACGACTGTCTTGTATAACAAACATTTTAAGTTTAAGCATCTTGCCTTCACAAAATACTGCCGACCATATGACAATCTTGATGATGATAATTATGACTTTCCATAATTATGCGTAGGTTTTGAATCGAGTCATATATGAACTTGCCCCATTGACTGCCATCGAGTTTAATAAAAGTGCGTTGTCGATTGTCTACAACTCTTTTGTTTATTTTTATAGTATGCAACAATAGCTTCACCGATACATGGAAAAATAGCTTTATACAATGAATTTTTCTACTGATTAGGAATCCGGCCGTCACTCATCATTTGAGTGAGCAAAATCACTAGTGATCCGGCCCGACTGCATGTCCCCGGTTCTCCCTATCGTTTAATCTACTTATGAGGCAGTCGAGGAAATGGTAGAGCAGGTAAATTCTTTGTTATGAACTCTTGCTATCTATTGCAAATTTCGTTATCCACCACTAAAATGTGTTCCACTCGTCTTCAATATATTTGGGCGATTGAATATCTTTCAAATTTTTAAAATGTTAGCTCGTTCAGCTGTGCTCCGACATTACCCTATTTCTGTTACTTGTCGCTACACGTGGTCCACGTTTGAAAGGTTTGCCATTTTCGTCTCATCAGTCCACCACGTTTTTTTTCTGGAACCTGCCTTTTGAAGCGTCGCTCATTATTATTACAATTTTCTTGTTGGTTTATGGCATTTTAAAGTCATCCTTGTAAATTCCCCGGCCAGAGGTGGACTCTTTTATTATTTTTTTTTATCTTTTCTGTTGATGCCACTTTCTTATTTTTCTTGGTTATTTTCTGGTTTATTTTCTGTTTATTCGTGCTGGTTTGCTGGCGGTTCACTTAACCTTTAAGTATGGACGTATTTTTTTCCTAATACTACATTGGACATGGAGCCTCACAGATTCCTAAGTTCACATGTATTTCAGTAATTTTAAAACTATGTCGTTATTAAAGTATAGGCTTATGAGAATGAAAAAACGTGATTATATAATCAACTGCATATTTATAAAGATATAAATCTGAATGACAGCAATTATGGCACTTGTCAGACTTTTTGACATAGGTTACAATTTTTGGTAATTTTAGTAATTAAATGTTTTTATTTACTCGTAACAAAATAAATTCAAATTTTAATTAGCAAGAGTTGATTTTTTTTGTTGCAAGAATAAATAAAAATTTTTATAGCAAAATCATTGGCAGTCCTTGCACAAAGGACGTGAACACTGCAGGCATACAGGCTTGCTGTATCCAACAAAGACATAAGACATCTTCCTGTGTTTTTTTTGCAGGACAAATTCTGCATGCCCGCCTAGTTGTCTTATTAGTTTCTTGTGCAACGATTTCCTTATCTTTGCCTAAAATTCGAGTCATTGTCAATTTGAGCTCTCTAGGCAAATTAGTGTTGGTAACACGCCTTTGGATGTAAGATACCACTAGAAAACGGGCTAAATTTTTGATAAAATCTCCTTAGTCAACGTCCTTGCTTTATTGCATACTATATAATATATAAGAATTCATACCGCTCAAGTCAAGTTTTTTATAAAATAATACCATGGTCCATCTCCTTGTTCAGCGGCTTCTTGATTAAATGGACCACATTTTATCAGCCTCCTATACTATGGCTTTCGTAGAAATTTAGTACATAGTAATTTACGGTTTTTAGGTGTTATAATCAATGTCGTCATTATGGTCCATGGAAGATACTAGTAAGACACGTTGGAACATAAAGTTTTGTCTTTAGTTAATTCAAATAACTTTGACTTAACTTCATGTTGCTTGCATGGTTAAAATTCACTTGGCAGTTTTTTTTCTTTTTTTTTTAATTATGAGGTGGCCTCTTTTCCGAAAGTTGGCGAACATTTCGCCTACTGTAACGCACTCAGAACATTTGTACAATTTTTGAGAATTGCTGACATTTCTTGAAAATGATAGATATAGCCGCCAAGATATCAGTCTTTTCTTTCTCAGCGCGGTCATTTGGATTGTCAAACTTGAGACAAAACAACAAAACTAGGAATCTCGTCTCTGACATTGAACATCTAAAAATCTTACAACCAGTACTGTCAAAAGTAAACAACTAGTTTGTTTTTTCATAGTTTGACTCCAGTACAGCTAAATAAAATAATAGTCTGGAAAAATTTAGTTCAATAATGTCAAGACCTTTGCCCATTTATAGCGATACCATTTATAGTCATAGTAAGATCGTAAGTCTGACAGAGGTTCACCTGAGTGACCACTCGTATTTTTACTTTTATGATGCTGCATACGCTCTGTCTCTGAGACTAAAAACTGCTTTCTGTCGTCCCCATTATTAGACTTATCTGAATCTATCATGAATCATGAAATTCTTCTTCAAAAGACGGGACATTGACACACGATCTTTTTTTTTTGTAGACCGCATTTGTACACTTTGAAATGGACACTTTGTATTAGAACAACCAGGGTTATTAGTTTCTGCCATTTTCTTTCACGAAATAAACCTAGAATAAAAACGAAACGTAATAATGTTTTCATGTTAACGATGGACGTATAGCCTGTCAGGCTTCACGACATTTTTAAATCGTAATTACTCACGTGTCATGCAGCCGGCGACACAACCTGTCATCTCACTTGCCGCTTTGGCACTAACTTTGAAGCCACTGAGCCGCTCAGGCGGAACCTCTTGATCAGTGACAGTCTTCGTACTCGATATTCTATTTCCCAATGTGTCCATCCAAATAGTTACCGATGAAAAGCATTTCCTCCTCTACTATCCCTTAAAAAAAAAACTTTTTCCCATCTTTCTGGCAATTTGTGGATCTCATCCCAAAAGAACTGCGCCGGCTTGGCAGCCAAGAATGAATCAAGCCAATTTTTGATATTCTGCTCTGCTATGAACCGGATTTAAGTGAGGGCATTCTACATCGACCGGAACAAATGGTAGTTAGAAGGGGTAATGTCTGGGCTATAAGGCGGGTGGGGTAAGACTTCCCATCCACTGTTTTCCAAATAGTTCTTAACCGGAATAGCAACGTGGGGCCGAGCGTTGTCAAGATGGAAAATTATTGCCTCGGCTACTTCTCTCTTAAAACGGATTAATTGTCTTCGGTAGCATTGTATATTGATGGTTTCACCCGGTTTTAGCAGCTCATAACACAACACACTCATTTGATCCCACCAAATACAGAGCATTACCTTCGCGCCATGGATATTCGGCTTTGATTTGGCTGGTTGGCCGGGTTTCACATATGATTTTTTGCGCTTGGGATTGTCGTAATGGATCCATTTTTCATCACCAGTAACAATCCGATGCAAAAATGACTGCCTTTTGTGGCATTCCAGAAGCATTTCGGACATGCAAAACCGCCTTTCGACGTCTCTCGGCTTGAGTTCATGTGGAACCCAATTTCTTTGCTTTTAAATATATCCAGCTGCTTTTAAACGTTTTGAAATGGATGCTTGAGTGACACCGAAGATTCAGCGAGCCCTTCTTGTGTTTGGCAACAATCTTCATAGAGTAATGCTTCCAGTTCTTCATCTTCAAACATTTTTGGATGCCCAGGACGTTCATCGTCTTCCAAGCCAAAATCGCTTTTAAATCGTGCAAACCACTTTTGGCACTTTCGCTCAGCTAGCGCATGTTCACCATAAGCTTCCACCAAAATACGAAGACTTTTGTTTTCGGTTTTAGTTTTCTTCATATTAAAGTAATGAAGAAGAACTCCCAGCAAAAACACTTTTTCAGGTACAACAAAAAAATTATTGTTGTTTACGCTTCAAATGAATGACATATACTGAAATGACGTACAATGACAGTAGCTTTCCAACGCTTGTTCCAATGGAATAATAATGGAATAATACAAGTTACGCCATCTCTTAGCAAACCACTAAACCGAATTAAGTTATAGACCCAATACTATATTCCTATATACAATCTTATTTTCATATTATTTTCAGCCATTCTCATCTACCGTGGATTACGCCACACCCGTAAGAAGACCCTTAAGCTAACGCATGCTTCAATTCACATGGGTGCATTTATTTTGACAGTCATCGCCCTGAAAACTGCCTTCGACTCTCACAATCTTGCCCCCACGCCTATTCCAAATATGTACTCCCTACATTCATGGTTGGGTTTGGCTGCAGTCATTCTCTTTTCTTGCCAATATGTTGCTGGTTTTGCTACGTATCTTGCGCCTGGATTAAAGGATAACTTCAAAATTGCTTTAATGCCATTCCATATTTACTTCGGTCTATTTGGATTTGTCTTATCCATTGCCAGTGCACTAATGGGACTTACAGAGAAGGCCATCTTTTCATTGGGGTAAGTATCCATGCTATAGTCACCAACATTTTTTTAATTATATTATTATTTACGAGCATGTACTTTGTGGAATTATAGTGGCACCTATTCGGAATTACCCAGCGCTGGACTTATGGTGAACATGATGGGTGTACTGTTTGTTGTATTCGGTGGTTTAGTTATGTATCTAGCCACAGAACGTAGCTATAAGCGTCATCCAATTCCAGAGGATGCCATCCTTCTTACCGGTGCTAATCAGTAAAATAAACAATCCGCACGGATAACTGGTAATCAGTTCTTTATCTCCAACTAGGCTTTAATTCGAATTACGGTTGTACGCTTTAAGTTTTACGATACTTTTACATTTTTTATTCATTTTTGATTTTTTGTTTTTTTTTTTTTGTTTTTTTTAAATTCGTTATACTTACGAGTAGGTTTATAATTTTTTTTTTTTTTTAAAACTTTTATTAACATTGTGCAATATTGTTCGAATTTTCTGATTTTATAAATATGATGTCCTAGTATATAATTTTATTTATAAATGTTGTTTGTATTGTTATACAAAAGAAATAATAACGAAAAATGATGGAAAAAATATATTTTTCAAACAATAAGCACAATGCCTGTAGTGTGAGGATGTATAAAAGAAAATTTTGGAAACGAAAGGTACTTACTTTGAAATGCTAATTCATTAGAATATAACAGAATTATTGTATAATTGTTTAAACATTTTATATACCTATATATTTATGTATACATATAAATTTAAATACATATATAAGACCAGATATCTACATATATACATACAACACATATAAGCTTTCTGATTTTATTATTTAGAACTAAATTACCCTTTGCAACGAAGCTAATTGTACAGATAGCTTTTTTATTTAAATAAATAAATAATATAATCCTGGTACTGTTAAGAACCATACGAAAGAAATTTAGATAAGTCACCTACAAAGGTGGATTTGGGATATAAAAACTCGTAATTGCTACGATTTAGGTAGACAACTCATGGCTATTTATCAGCTATGATACTAATCCAGATATACCATATTTCTATTAGAAATTTATCACAAACTTAACATCTTCTAAAAGATGTTTTAGACATATCGACACATGACAAGATAAAACTAAGCCAATAATAAATTTGGGAAAAATGAACGCTTTAACAATGCACTGGAATTTTTATAGTGAGAATTTCCCTGAAACAGCTTGAATAATGAAAGGTTTTCTCGTCGACGTGAAGCAATTTTTAAACAACTGGGATAAGTAAGCGATGTGAGGATCCAAAATATTGATATTTACGCAAAAAAACAAGGGAGTTTTCTTAAGCAGCTCGAAGTCTGATCGATAACTCAGGCCTGTCGATTATATTTCAGGAATTGGTCATATCCCAAATAACGCTCCCCTGATTTTAGAATAAACACTGTCATAACGCCTACAATTTTTAATTTAGGTAGGAACTTTAGCCTGCTAACAGCGTCGTAACGTTGCCAATTGGATGTTGAGATGTCTGAAGTTGGTCAAACACTTAACTTAAAAAGAACTTTGAGAGTTGTGATGCTCTCTCACACAATTAAATAAAACCCATTCTTTTCTTATAATATAAATACAATTTATTTAAAAGAAACTCTAAGGCTACTAGATGTAATATCATTGACAAAATGAGCTCAACTCATGGATGGCCTTCATTTGGTACGAATGTAAGATTACAAGTAATTACTGTACTTAATAGCATTCAACAGGTATGGTTAGGCGATTAACGCGTGCAATGTACTATCGGAGGTTTCCATGTCAGCCCATAGTCACATCGAATCCAGAATCGGCCTTCTTGAATAGTAGGAATTCGCGGAAATCTATCAAGTTCTAAGAACAAATTCAGCCTAAACTCAGAACAAAACAAAGGGTAAAGGAAGATATTTTGAACTGACGTAGGAAAATCTCCTACAGACTCCGCTTTTCAGGTTGGAGTGCGAAAGGATAGAAAGACTCTGCTGATGGCATGTAAACTTGCATGCTTATAGGTATCTTGATCAGAAGCGTCTCACAACCAGAAACTTTCACTTAAGCTGCAAGTAAGCTGAATAGCACAATATGCGGTAGCTGATGTCCACCAAAGTGGTAATGACGAAAAAGGTCATTAAATCCACTGTTACTTTCCTTGATGGCTTCAAGTCGCCAGGGATCGATAGCATATATCTAGTTATGCTACAAAAAAAAAGTGTACTATAGATCATTTGTAGGTAACTCTGAAGAGAAGCTTCACTGTGCGTAAAGGTGCCATTATTCGTTTCTGTTTCTGCTGTCGCTGCTTTTACCAGGCCCAAACGAATGGCTTCGTCTGCGTGAAGGTTTTCCCTGGCTCTACTCTTTATGCATAAATGAACTGGTGGTATTTGTCCAGATGCAATGATATCAGAACTTCTGTTACTGCGAAAATGTGAAATGGACCTAGGAATATTTTCGGCTAGAATTTGAGACAGGAAAGGAAAGAAATGACTCGCAAGGAAAATTTGCGTTTATGTTCTAGTTGGAGAGATACACAACACTAAAATGAATACTTATGAATACAATGAGGAATCGGGAGAGGGTATGAATTTATGTATCTGTAGCTTATTCCTCACATAACTTCCAAACTAGTACGTGAATGCAAGGCTACTCTCAACACAGGCGGAATGCTGTATTCACTAAGGCTTATTTAGCTTTAATGTCACAATGGGATCACGGAAAATAAGATCGGAGATTAACAGCTAAGCAAGGCTTAGACAAAAGTTTCTCAAGATACATACCAATCTGCATTTTTGGTAAGGTCTTTCATAGATGTTTGGGTTTTATGTAAACATAACTGCAGATGGTAGACTCTCCATGACGATTACAAACCTAGCGAATGGAATGTTTCGCGACATATCTAAGAGGTGAGCGCGTTTTCTGATGTCTCTTAGTAGGAAAGACTAGGGACTGCTTTCTGTAATTGTAAGTGATATAACGCTGTTGATAAGTGCTAGCATTTGTTTTGTAGCAACTCTTATGACCACTAATAGTGTTCTGTAATAAATAATTTTATAAATATCCCAAAAAGAAGATAATTTTCTCAATTGTTATACTTATAAAAAATTGTCATTAGTTTATTTAGTTTTTTTTTTTACATTTAACAATTGCTCTTAAAAATATCGACTTTCTCAGTCACTCTCAAGAAAATAATACTTTAACTTAATTTTAAGGAATTCTCACTCGTTTGACTCTCTTTTATAAAATTTAAATTTTCATCAATACCAACAAAATAAGTTGGTATATGACCTCGTCCCTTAACAAAAGTCATTCCCCGAAATTTACACTGAATATCAAATGTCTTTAATATCTCTGCAGTTTCTTCTGTCACCTAAAGCGAAGTTATTAAAAAATATGTATAAGGACACCAAATTAATCTAACTCCGAAAATATTTTATACCTGAATACTTCCAGGAATTCCGGTAGAATCCATTCTTGATGCCATATTGACAGCATTACCCCAAATATCGTAGTGCGGTTTTGACGAACCGACAACTCCAGCCATTATCTCACCATTGGAAATACCTACAAATAAAGTAAACTACAAAGTCAATATCCTTTAAGTTCAGCTGACCCTACCTATTCGTAACATCCCCACTTCGGATGGATTATTCTCACATTGAAGGTTCTCAACGTTGAAACTATGTAAGGTCTTCATCAGATCCAAAGCGAATTGCGCCATGATATAAACGACATTATTCGATTGTCGACTGCTTATCTTACGCTCTCTCGCTTTTCTGATGGTTGCAGAAGTTGACGGTTGACTATCTAAAATACCATTCGGATTCAGGTTTTGGTAATAGGAACCACGAATAGCTAAAAAGAATCATAAAGAAATGAAGAGATTCTAAACCACGTTTCGTGTCTTACTATTATTGTAACTGCGTCGTCCATTTGGCATGAGACCGGAAGATCTGTGGCTAGCTCTTATCGTAGTGGATTCGCAACGAGTTGTGTCAAGTCCACAAGCCGCCATATACGTCCATCCGGCTACTTTTATTTTTTCAATTTTAAGTGGGCCATTATAAGAAGTTAACTATAAGATGAGAAGTAAGATAAAAAAATTACAACCAATGGCGTTTTTCTTTACCTTTTCATCGAAATCACATATGATTTCGTTGAGAACTCTTAAGCCAACTTTCTCTGTGTCATAGTTTCGTATTGTGGCAAACATAACAGCCACATTGTCATACTCTTCGAAATAGTGCTCGTCTTTCATTTTTCTTGACATGTAAATATCAGCTGCAATGATAGATGAATATTTAAAATATTTTCCCTATAAGATGCACATCAAACGTAAAAGCAAAATCAAGTCTGCATTACAAACATAATTGATGACATTCGCTAAGCCTTGGACAAAAATAAGTTTACGTTTTTAGTGCTTTTAGGAAAGCTAGACCGTATTCATGATGTTGTAGACACTAACTGGTATCAACCTGGCAATGCCCAGTTTTTGAAGATGTTACTACATATCAACTGACCTTCTGAACTTAGAGGAGCGAGTATTGAACTAGAGACAAATATAGCAACACTATAAATACGACAACGGACGAATTCCCTAGATGAATTCACCGGTGGAGTCAGCTTCAAACTGAAGCACAAAATACCCCTTATCTGAACAACTCTGTCATATTTGGAGCTCAGGCCAGTAAAGATTTCGAAAAATAATTAAGGTTCTTAGAAGAGAAGGGTGGCGGATGAACCCTTAATGGGTCAACACCTTCAAAGTAGGGTACTAATATCGGTTCAGCCTAGTCCTAGTGGTTTCAATGTATCTTTTTTTTTGGGAATTGTGCCATCGTGGTCACTTCCCAAACAACGCAATCCTCGTATAACAACCCGCCGGAACATCCACGGACTACGAATTGAAAGTGTGCACCTAGAGCGTACGTAAACTACGCGCCCCTAATATTGATCAAAAACTTGAATCTATCCCTATGCAGAACAAGAAAAATATTATCGGGATCTAGGAGATATTCAAAAACGAAAAAATTGTGACATGACAATACGTAGACATTCTGGGGCGTAATATCGGCTCTGACCACTCCATTCCTACAGACAAGAGCTCGGCAGGGCATTCCATATCCGAGTTGTACGGCTTATGAACGAAACACGATATTTCATTCTGAAAGTGGATTTGAGAGCGTACTATTGAACATTCATAGCGATACGGGTGTTATGGTTAAAAGCTTGAAGCTTGAAGGGGCCGAATGCTACTGGCGATTTTTATGTAGCATTGGTGGTGAAAATAGCGAGAAAACAGAGTGAAACTCGGTGTTAGAGAGTGTCCATTGTCTGAGTGATATCAGTATCACCTATGAGTTTTATCGCACCTGAACAGATGTGGGCATTGTACTCTAATTTCGTTCTGAGTGCATATTATGAAAAAAGATGACAGAAAGTGCATACCTACAAGCACTCTAATGCCAAACAAGAGGAGCGAGGGAAGTGAATTTAGCAAAAAACACAGGATATCGAAAAATTTCGAGGTAGGAAAAATATTCCGAAAGTTAAGCAACTGACAGCTGGCTTCAAGCATGGAAAGCAAGCTCTTCGAAACGAGAAGGAAACCTGGGAACTGCAGAATAAGAAGGCCTTCGGCTCCGATGGTCTACCAGCTATGTCCTGTTAGAACACCCGAACCTGTTCATTGTCACAGACTAAAAAGATATTCAACGTATTATGTGAACATATCAAACCCTTCTGCAACAGACTTATTTGTACATACCAGCCACACTTGCGCCCAGCAGGTCGATGATCATCCAAATTTCCATACTAAGCCAATTCTTGTAAAAGTTCAAGGAATTTTAAGTCTATTTTCATCATCTTTATCATGAACTTTCCAAAGCGAGAACCGAATTTGGGATCTCGCAAAAGTAATCCAGCTGTGACATGTGGTGCTAGTTTCTCCGAACTATTCAAAACGTGTACCGGATTTCGGCAAGGAGACTGTCATGGAATTTCTTCAACCTTATGCTGGGACAGTTAGTGCGCTGGGTATGTGTTAAACCGGAAGATGCTATCTTCAACAAACCTATCCATCTGCTTCGATATAAACAGACGACATCAATATCATCGGTCATTTCCAGCGTGCCATCATAGATGTTTCACTGCAAATGAAGAATGGCGAAACGATTTACATACATCAAGTACCGCCTAATACCAAAGTTTGCTATTGACAATAGTAACTTCAAATAAGCATCAACTGCTACTTTGATATGGCAAACAAATGGGCTCAAAACTCCTAGCTTAAAAGACGAAATATATGCTCTACAAAATATTAATCCTAATAGTTCTGCAATATGGAGTCGAATGCTGGATGATAGGCAGGAAAACAAAGCAGGTATTGAACACTTTCAAGTGAAATTTGTTTTATCGAATATTTAATTCCGTATGCAAGGTACAGCCGCGAACTCAATGAGCTGTATCGAAATGTGGATATAGTCGAGAGAGGCAAAAGGCGTTGACTATACTGGCTGCACCACATCGACCAAATGCATAATATTGCTCTAGAAAATATAATTTTTAATTAACAGCCTCCACGTTTTAAGAATTAAACAGTCGTGTAAGAGACAGGAGAGAGAATCTTAGTTATGGAAGTAACATTAACTTTGCATAAGCAATAGGTTCATATAACTACATATTTACATAAGGGGTGATTCATCGTGAGGTTTGATTTTCAATAGGATTTTTTTGACAGATCACGCATAACTTCGATTAAACTGCTTTATTATTTTTATTTAGTATTATTTGGCAAGTTATCACGTAAAGACTCATGGAGACTACAACAGTGTCTTCAAATTGTTCAGCTGTATTACGAAAATCAGCATTCTGTAAGAAATGTTTTTTGTTCGATTCGAGGAATTTACGGTGCGCTTAATAGACCAACTGAAACAACTTTTGCCAATACTATTCGCAAATTTGAGTCCCAGTTTACATAAGTGGATGATACCCGACCGGTTAGACCACATCTAGCACGCAGTGAAGAGACTATAGCAGCTGTAGCTGAGAGTGAACGCGAAGACCGTGACGAATCGATTTTTCGTCGTTCTCAGCAGCTTGGCTTGACGTATTTGACAACTTGGCATGTTTTACGTAAGGATCTCGGCTTAACAGCGTACAACATTGAACTTGTGCAAGAATTGAAGCCAGGCGACTTGAATTTGCGTCATATTTTCAGTGAATGGGCTCTGGAAAAACTCAATGAAAATCCGGTGTTTTATCGAGAAATTTTGTTCAGTGATGAAGCCCATTTCTGGCCCATTGGATACGTTAATAAACAAAATTGCCGTATTTGGGCTGATGAGTAACGCGAAGAGTAGCAAGAGCTACCATTACATCCATTAAAAACAACGGTATGGTATGGTTTATGGGCTGGTGGAATCATTGGTCCATATTTCTTCAAAAATGAGGCAAATCAGAATGCTACCGTGAATGATAAAGCTTATCGCGCCATATTAACGGAATATGTGCTTCCTGAAATGCAAGCACATGGTCTTGGTGAACTCTGGCATCAAAAACACTCCGCTATGAGCCATAAAGCGAGTGAAAAAATAGACTTGTTGAGAAATCATTTTGGTGAGCATTTAATTTCAAGTTTTGCCTCGGTAAATTGGCCGCCTAGATCGTGCGATATCACACCTTTGGACTACTATCTCCGGGATATGTAAAGCCTCAGGTCTCCAGGAATAAGTCAGCTTAGATTAACGCTTTGGAAGCTAACATTACTCGTGTTATCCGCGAGATATCAGTAGCTATACTCAAACGAGTCGCCCAAAATTGGACCTTCCGAATGGACCACCTCAGACGTAGTCGTGGCCAACATTTAGATGATATCATTTTCAAAAAGTAAATGCATTGAATCAAACCTCGCGATGGATCACCCTTTATAAGTTCTCAGCTACAACAATGGGGCAATTGTCATCCTGTCTTTGAGAAAAGAAATTGGTCAAAAAGGGGTTAAACATCCAATTTCACAACTGTTAAACGACTGTGTTATGGGTTCTGTCCAAATTGCAAGAAACCTTGGCATGGTTTTCAGAAAAAAAAGCTTAGGATCTCATATCAATGCTGTTGTGACAAAGTACTCGTCGTTGTGTCATGTTGGAGACCCACTTAACACGTAACCTGATCAGATATGGCTCACAATCACCTCTTGTCACTTTAGCTGCAAGTGAGCTGAGTAACACAACACGCTGTAGTTGGTATCCGCATCGATTGTGATGACGGATGAGGTCATCAAATGAGCCGTTGCTTCCTTTTTGGTTTCAAATCGCCTAGCATCTATGGCACATATTCAATTGTTCTACAAAAAGGTATAGAACATTTGCTGACAACACAGCTGGAACAAGATAATGTTCTCTGCTAGCCTGGCGTTGCCAAAGGTACCGAACTATACGTTCGCCAAGAGCTACAGACCACCCAGTCTGACTTCGCTTATGACGAAGAACATGGAGTGATTAGTTGAGCTTTATCTGCATAAACTGCTTTCCCAATGCAACCTCTATCCAAGATGCAACATGCCTACAAACCCAAAAGATACTTTGAGAGGGTGCTTTCGATAGCGTAACTTCTGACGGCATGTGTAACTTGGACAGACATCACAGCGTAGGTAAATTGACATGTGGATGTTAATATTGACTTTGCCAATATGTGATGGAAGGGGTAAACACCGGTTTTCACAATCAATGTCACAATCAACTCTATCTTATCCATTACTAAAGAGGAAGATGGTTGAAGTAAGGAATAAAATTGATATCTATTACATTTCAAATATAACTTAAAAAGCTAATTCTTGATACAATAAACTTACCAACATGTGCCGGAAGGATATTGTGGACCAAAATCTTAATTGTCTCATTAGTAACGTGTGCATCCTCCTGCTTTTTTTGTAGCTGTCTTTTCCAGCTGCAAAGTGTAAAAAGGAATTAACATTTTTTTTATATCGTAACAAATAAGCCCTTCTTACTTATAATCAACTTTGGAAATGTATTCCGTTTGCCGGTCCATAAGATGAAAAATTCCAAAGGAAATGAATACAGCTAACAAGTGCGAATATTCCGAGTTCAAGCCCAGATTCGTAGATGGGCTACTATGGTACACGTATGCAAATTCGTCAGCTACAAAATACGAGTACACAATAATAATGAGCAAGCCAACAAGGAATTTTAGAAGAAACGGGATCCGTGTGAATAAGAAGTTCATGCAAATTGTTAGAATCACACTTTCTGTTATTGCCTAGGGAAATTATTTTTACATCTTTACCTAGAATTATCGTATTTTAAAATGCTTACCCAGGGATTAAAGCAAAGATTATGTTTGCCTCCCCAAATGGAAGTGTTATTAATCGACAGATTAGAAGTGCCTTCAAATTGTTGACAATCAATCTAAGTAAAAAATTGATGTATACACACAAATGCAGAAAAGTAATTTAAGGAAATGCTTACCAACTGAAGCATGGAACTTGCACAAAGTGTTACAACCATCGTCAGGTAAATGATACATCTGGTGAGAATACTTCGCATCCAAACATCTGAAAAGTGATACAAGTACGCAGAAATCTTATTTTTGGGCTTGCTTCGTCCTTGCCCCTCAAGGTCGTCATCCACCGATGGGTTGAACATTATCCAGAGCTTCTTATACCAGGTTATGATGAGAAAGCATATTAGGAAAGCACCAGCTATTGCATTGATTACCCAAAAGGTATTGCTTTGACTTTAAACAGGGATTTAGAAAATAGAGTCTTAATACAATATAAGGTTTTTGAAACTGAGTAAAAAAAAATATGAGGACGCTACAAACAACATTAAGAAAAAGATTTAAAGTCGAAGCAAGATTAGATTTTTTGATTTAATGTGAAATGAAGTAGTTGCCAAATGGGCTTGATCCAAATTCTTCTGAATATGGGGTCCCAAACTCTATAAAATACACGAATTAGGGGAGAAGAGTGTCATGTTGCTATGAAACACTTCTTAGTCTCGAACGGCAGAGGAGAAATTCCCATATGGAGCCATAGAGTATACATACGCCAAAGTGATACATTATGCTGGACTACTCTAACAGATTTGTAGCACATATCAGTATATGTAGTATCCACGAGCTTCTTCTCTGGAATATAGATGGTGTCACTCGAACCATTTATAGTCTAGTAAAAGCGTTCAAATCTCTATACTGAGTCAATAGCAGTAGTTTATATCAGCCTTGTGTCTTAAGGTTAACAAGTACCATCGAGGAATAGTTTCTCATCCACTGTTAAAAAGGAATAGTTATGGAAGGGCTATCAAACACTTCAAATAAAAATCTCACTTAAAGGGCATTAATTTAATAATTAATACTAGGAAGAAGGAATTTTTTAACTTTCTGAACGGAGCCCACGAAATTCGTAGAAAACAGCCAGAGTAGAAATAATCTGTTATAATGGCTTTGGACTATTCAATTTAGCTGCAGTTTGCAATACGGTGATGAACCAAATAGGCTAACAAACTGACTACCTTCAGACGGCTTAAATGCCACTTAATTGATCACGACGACTACTTTAGCTTAGAAAAATAAACTCTAGGTTAAACGACTTTGCATGCCTAAAGTAAAACACAAGAAAATATTGTAAGCCAGCATCGGAGCAACTGAGTAACGACAGAAGAGAACAAAGTAATAAGTAAGAGTAAAAGAAGAATATCTTGCTGAGAACAAAAGAGCTTACTAAGCTACTCAGCTCAAGGTTACCACAACAAAAGGCAAAATCTCCACAAGAGGACTACTCTACCCTATGCGTGTTAATAAAAAAGCAGTCCCCATCCTAAAATAAAAACTACTCTATAAATACAGGGGCCATGCTGTATTGACAATCCTGTCAACTCCATTTGTCCCATTCTTAAAAAAGAGACGATCATATATCCTGCAGCACCCTTAGAGGATTATCCCTATAAATTATTATTTAAAAGATTCTGCCCGGTGTAATCAATGTGTCTCTGAATCCCTTCTGCAGCACACTAAGAAGAAAACACAAAAAAAAAAAAAAAAAAAAAAAAAACACATGCTAATCATCGACTTTAACTCCAAGTTTGACAGCATTCAACGTCAAAAACTCTACTAGCTACCCCGAAAAACTCTTTACCATTTTTGAGTAGTTCATCTTAAATTTCCGAACTCGTACCGGGTGTCCGGACTTCCACAAGTCCGTTCAGCTGTTGGGATGTACAGATTAAATAGATGCATTTCCAACAAATTTGTGAAGTTGGTATATAGTATATAGAATTTTATATACTCATATTCCTGTGGCTTAGAGGCTTTTAACTCTGGTCGGCAATCATTCCGATATTTATTCCCATTACCTAGGTTGGATCAAGATCAAAAAATTGCAGCTATGTACAGTGGTTGTATTTTCCGGACGTATTACTTAGCTACTATTGCGGCCGGTAGTTCAGTACCAAATAGAAAACTCAACTAAAAAACCCGGAAGCGCTTGCCGTCATTGACAGCACCTAAGATCCTAACACTATCAGTGTCTGCTTAACCTTGTCAGACAAGTACAGGAAAGAGCACTGAGCACTGCTTCAAAACGGTCCAGATGGAAAACATCAAACGCGGTCATCTTTGTGGAAGTCCGAACTTGTGCACGCCCAGGAATATTTTACCTAATGACTGCTGGAGTAAGGTAATCTTAGTTTCTGGCATACTTTCTGTAAAGATAATCCTAGATCATAACATCAAGTGGAGTTTTAATAGCAGAAGATATGTAGTTACCAGCATGCATAATAAAAATATAAATCGGTTTCACGCACCTCATTGAAAATTAACTCAAAGAATACACAACAGTGTCATTCTTTATTCCGTTCACACTTCTTCGGTCATTATTACTCCATAAATTACACATAATCCCTCTCAACATGGGAGCTATAAATGAAGTCGTTCCAGAAAGCAGGGTGCCAGTTGTTGAAATTCATCACCAGACTACCCTCATACCTATTACACGCGAAATATTGTATCATCCGAAGCTTTTGAAAAATTGCACCACAAACAATTACAGCGATTGGATGGTATTCCACATAAAGTTTTAAGGGACGCTATTAACACACGACTGGATATACTTGCCGAAATGTTTAATGTACGTATATCTTCCGGAGGACGTTTTTCCTGAGCTTTAAAAACGACAACGGCTATTGCTGTTGCCAACGTAAAAAAGAACCTAAACGATCTAATCGTCCTATTTGTTTCCTTGCCACGATCGGAAAATTTCTTAAGCTGATATTTTACAAAAGACCACTCAACTGATAAGCTATTGAAAAAGTAGGAGGTCTATCGAAATACAAATATAATTTTCGTAGGTCACAGGCAAGAGTAGACGCAATTTATGCTGTAGTAATCAAAGTTAGAGCTGCTATACAGGGCGGGCACTGGAAAGATGGAACTAAGAAATCTTGCGCAATTATCATATAACTTTTGAAATGAAGAACGCACTTAATTAGTTCGGCTATTTGAAAACGGATTATGAATTGTTTTTGTCGATGTTAACGAGCTCAATTATTCTGATGATAGTGTGCCACAAGACTCAGTCTCAGGCCCCCTGCTGTGAAACATTAGTGCGGCAAAGGATAAGCCTCACGTGCGGTGAGTCAAATAAATCCCTCGTTTGTAAGGGGTGATTCATCTTGAGATTTGATTTTCACTAGGCTCTGCTGAGAGTGTACGCGAAGACCGTGACGAATCTATTCGTCGTCGTTCTCAGTATTTTGGCTTGGCGTATTCGACAACTTGGCGTATTTTACGTGAGGATCTCGGCTTAAAAGCGTACAAAATTCAATTTGTGCAAGAATTGAAGCCAGGCGACTTGAATTTTCGTCAATGGGTACATTTTAAGACCATTTCTGGCTCAATGGATACGTTATTAAACAAAATTGCCGTATTTGGGCTGATACGAAGAGTACCAAGAGCTATCATTACATCCATCAAAAAACGGTATGGTGTGGTTTATGGGCTGGTGGAATCATTGGTCCATATTTCAAAAATGAGGCAAATCAGAATGTTACCGTCAATGGTAACCATTATCGCGCCATGTAAACGGACTATGTGCTTCTTAAAATTTAAGCACATGGTCTCGGTGAGCTCTGGTTTCAGCAAGACGACGCAACGAGCCATACAACGCGTGAAACAATGGACTTGTTGAGAAATAATTTTGGTGAGCACTTAATTTCACGTTTTGTTATCTCCATTTTCATAGAAATTTTTTTAAACCCCAAAATTATCACTGCGGTCTTCTCACAGCACCTTTGTATGAATTACAACTTAACTCAGCCTGAATATCACACCTCTGTTGACTAGTACAATGCAATCGTATTGTACATAGATATGCAGACGGCAAAGCAAAGATCAACACAATCGCTTTACTGAAAATCACAATACAACAACAATTTACAATTTAATCACTTTTATCAACCACTTTTACTTTGCTTTATCTTTTACCTTAACCACTTTATCGTTACTCCTAATTTACTTTTCAAATTCAACTTAAGAACTGGTTTCACCTCTGTTTGACGCCGGTAATTTTACACGTTGCTATCTTTCGGGAACATCGGTACTAGCCAGCTTTCCATACTCTTTTTTCATATATCCGGAACTTTCGACGTCAGTTGTCAAAGTGCTTCCATTAATCCTCCTGCTTCCATAATAGATGAGCTTTCCACTAGTCATGGATAGATGACGCTGTTCGCAACAAAAGGTTATAACAATTTCGAAAGGGCATAGAATCATAACTTGTTCTGTTTCGGTACATTCTGTCGGCTCAGGGCTGCTGATGAATTGACCGAACTAGGATTCCTAGAAACAAATAATAGAAAGCTTGACTATTCTACATACAAATGATACACTGTCAAGCACTCTCGAAGACAAGTCTTTAATGGGTTGAAAAGGCCCAAACGATCAAAAGAACTAATCTCAGCAAATATTTAAGAAAAAGACGATCAGCTGATAAAAACTAAAGATTTTGTATGGGATGCTGACAAAAATGCTTTTGGGCTGGTATACTCCATCCTATTCACAAAATAAATCACATTGGGCCAAGACATTTGTCATATACACACGTACCAACATCAACCTCTAGGCAGTCATACAAAAAACTACCACCATCAATACTATTTGTAAGGTAGCATTTAACACATACGGTTCTCTTTAAATAAACTAAAACTCCAAATATCAAGCGAAGTACAACAAGGTCAGACCTAAATGGTTGTAAGGTCTTAAAGAGCTCTACCAAATGGTACATATAGTACGTCCCGAATTATTCTGTGGTTTCCCAAAATTTTTAGAACAGGTGGGCGAAGAAGCATCGCCTACCATCCCATGAACAAAAACTTTTAAAATATCGGTTATACATATGATACAAGAGAGTGATACAAGAAATCTAATCAGCTTTTTCTTTAGAAATATAGGATGACGCAACAACGGAACACTTATGGTGTAATTTTATGGCTCTTTGACACTTGCGCGTAAGTAAGTAAGTAAGTAAGACCTATGTGGCCCATGTGGACATTCTTATGATCTCGATAAGTGACCTCATCAAATTCATTAGCAAGATTGGGGAGCTCCTAGTCTTATGGGCTTTTGGCACAAAGAGTAAAGTGCTTTTATCTTTTTTGTAGCAAAGAAAAATTCAAATAATTTTTTTTGTTTTGCTACAGTAATGCATTGCAAATACATAGATCTATCATTGTTCCTTGAAATGATTGTAAAAACTACTTATAACTTACGGTTTATTGATTGATTGCACTGCAAGTATCCCAAAGAACGTTATGAAGCCAATTAGAATACTGTACTTCAGCATCACATCCGGCTCAATCATGTACATAAATTCCCAGCGCCAATCTTTGAAAAATAAGCAAAACGTGGTCACATTACTTCGAAATGTTTGTTCCTCCATCTCATCCTGAGTCAGTCGTTTCGGCGAACCGAAGCAAAATTTGGAAGCCCTGTAACAAAACTCACGATCATAACCGAAGTCTAGTAAAACTTCACATGCTTACTGGAATTTTCCAATTGGCATTTTATCCAGCTCACGACTCATTTCGAGCTTAGCTTGGATACGAATTTGATTGTACTGCTCAATGGTATTTTGCATAAAGTTTGTCGAACTGTCTATCTTAGAACCCTAAAAGATGTGAATTTATAAATAGGATGGACATGGTTTGAAAGGAATACCTTCGATGCTTCAATCAATCGTCGAGCCCCAACAGACTGCCTCTTGTATTCCCCTGTTTGATAGAACTGCAAGTCATAAACTATCAAATCATTACCTATCGAAGGTATAAATGACTAAATGCTTACCCTCTGCGGTTTTATGAGATAAGAACGTATCTGATATTTTCTCAAGACCTCGTCCTCTTTAGCCATTTGTGTGCCTTCTTCGTACATATATTCACCATCGAGGAGCTCCAACGTCTGCTGACTCACATGCACACGGCTGTCAATTCATTTAAATTAAATTATTATTATTATTTTTTTTTTAATTCGTCGTACTGTATGACTTACCCTGCGCAACCAGTTGATTCCAAACGATTTGCAATGTCGACATCCTTTGACCAAATATCATACTGCCACTTGTAGGCTCCAATTACTCCGGAAAGAATACTTCCCGAATGCACACCAATTCGCATGTCAATGTCCAATTTTCGCTTGGTCCTGAAAATTGCAACTGCATCAATTTGAACTTCGGTTTATCTTTTTTCAAAAAGCATTTTCATAAGTACCTTACATCACGAATATCTTTGATCATACGCAACCCAAGGTCTACGCAACTTTTTGCATGGTGCTCATTTTTAACCGGCACCCCAGAAACGCAGTAATAGCAGTCGCCCAAGAATTTAATTCGTAGAACGTTATATTCCTGAAATGATATTCAGTTATACACAAAAAAAATCTAGATATACAAAATACCTCTGAAGCCTGATCAAACTTTACGAAAAGGTCATGGATTGTCTCAACTAAAGTCTTAACGTCCAACGTGGTTGTCAAGTGAGTATAATTAACGACATCCGCATAGAGAATAGTAACTTCCGAATGAGGTTCAATGAATAATTTTCTAAACAATAGATGATTTGCTTAAATGTGTATGATGAAAGCACAAGATATTATTAAACTATTACCCAGTATCTGGACGTCTCCATCGTTTTACAGAGCGTTCTGATGGACTGGAAAGTGAAAATAGATTAAACCGTAAAAGGATGAAAAATATCGTAGGTAAACTTGGCAATAAGCATGACGCAGTTGAATATGCTATATTGCCATCTCTTTTAAACAAATCTTAAGTATTACTTAAAACTAATCAACCAATCTCACATAATATCCATATGTGTTGAACAAATGAATCTGTAATTTATAGTAAATGGTTACGCCGTTTCACACAATTACGAGTACATACATATATAGGGTTTTCCAATAGGGGCTTGACAACTTTGAATTTAATTTGTGAACGCACTCTTTCACTTATCATCAAACTGTCACTGTCAATTTATTCAGTAAGCTCAACATTTTCATCATAATAAAGTACACTAACGAGCTATGTTCTCCGATTGGATTCTGGAGAAGATGCGCCAAAATGATTAATTTCATCGCAAAATCATCTTCAGTGACGAAGCTCATTTTTGGCTCAATAGGTTCGTTAATAAGCAAAATATGTGTTATTGGTCGGGTGAAAACCCACATGTGCTTCATGAATCACCACTTCATCCACAAAAAATAACTGTTTGGTGCGGTTCGCATGCCGGCGGCGTTATTGAGCCTTATTTTTTCGTCGACGATAACGATCGTCACGTTACTGTGAATGGTCAGCGTTATCGCGCCATGATCACCGATTATATTTGGCCCGAATTGGAAGATATGAACTTGGACGACAGGATGGTACCACAAGCCACACAGCACACGCTAAAATCGATTGAAGAGTAAGTATGGTGAGCGTGTTATGTCAAGACATGGGCCAGTCGATTGGCCGCCTCGTTCGTGCAATTTAACGCCGCTTGACTATTTTCTGTGGGGCTATGTTAAGTCATTGGCTTATGCCAACACGCCAACGACGTTGGAAGAGCTCAGAGGCAACACTGAACGCGACATAGCGGCCGTTTCGGTCGAAATATGTGGCTGAGTCGTTGAAAATTGGGTCCAACGAATCGACCGCTGCAAACATGCCCGCGCTGGCCGTATGAACGAAGTCGAGTTCCATTCATAATGTTTTGATTGTACTTCAAGCCAATAATAAAGTTTTTGAAATATCTCAAATGGTTTGCCTTTTATTTAAAAAAAAAGTTGTTAAGTCGTTATTAGAAAACCCTACATAAGTATGATAAGCGCTCGCAAAGACCGTATTTTGTACCGGATTCTCTCATACCATCTCAACTTGAAAAATTTTGCAACCAAGATTTAGTTACTACAGACACAAACTACAAAACGATCGAAACATGGCAAACATTTACCTTCTATCAGTCACTACCAAAGGTAGTAGCCGAACTTATTGAATAAACTTTTGCAGTAAGGTGAGACTTAGTAAACTATGCAATTCCAGTGCTTAAAATACTTTTTTGGGGTAGTATAGGGTGATTCATCGTGAGGTTTGATTTATAATGTTAAATAAAATTCATGGCATTTAATTTTTGAAAGTGATATCATGTAAATGTTGGCCACGACTACGTCTGAGGTGGTCCATTCGGAAGGTCCAATCTTGGGCGACTCGCTCGAGCATAGTGACTGGTATCTTGCGAATAACACGAGTAATCTTGGCTTACAAAGCGTCAATCGTAGCTGGCTTATTCTTGAAGATCTGAGACTGTACATATCCCCAAAGAAAATAGTCCAAAGGTGGTCAATTTACCGTAGCAAAACGTGAAATCAAGTGCTCACCAAAATGATTCCTAATAAGTCTATTGTTTCACGTGCTGTATGGCTCGTAGTGCTATCTTGTTGGAACCAGAGCTCACCGAGACCATATACTTGAATTCCAGGAAGCACATGATCCGTTAACATGGAGCGATAACGGTTACCATTGATGGTAACATTCTGATTTGCCTCAATTTTTAAGAAATATGGACCAATGATTCCACCAACCCATAAATAATATAATGGTAGATCTTGGGACTCTTCGGGTTGCTCATCAGCCCAAATATGGCAATTTTGTTTATTAACGTATCCATTGAGCCAGAAATGGGCTTCATCACTGAACAAGTTTCACGATTTTCATCGACTTTTTCCAGAGCCCATTCATTAAAAATATGACGCAAATTCAAGTCGGCTGGCTTCAATTCTTGCACAAGTTGAATTCTGTATGCTTCTAGGCAAAGATCTTCACGTACAATACGCCAAGTTGTCGAATACGGCAAGCTGCTGAGAATGACGATTCGTCAAGATTTCCGCTTACACTCTCTGCTTCAGCTGCTATAGCCTCTTCACTACGTGCTGGATGTGGTCTAACCGGTCGAGTATCATCCACTTATGTAAACTGGGACTCAAATTTACAAATGGTATTGGAAAAAGTTGATTCAGTAGGTCTATTAAGCGCACCATAAGTTCCTCGAATCACACGAAAAACATTTCTCACATAACGCCGATTTTCGTAATACAGCTGAACAATTTGGAGATACTGAACAAAAGTGATAAGGCAGTTTGATAGGAGTAACGCGTGATCTGTTAAAACAAGACTATTAGAAGTCAATCCTCACGATGAATCACCGAAAAGATTTTAAATCGATCTGAGCAAAACTCTTGAAGTTATTGTCTAGATAGTCTCATGGCTTTTAACACTATAACTCTGATAGCAGCGAGCAGATATACAACTTATTCACTTCTATTGTTCTGGTCAATTATCCTGTTTCGAGAATACTTACAGGTAAGTAAAGGCATAATGACATATTTTACATTTGTATGTATACTATACACTGTACAATATTTTAAAACGAGAGACGAGCGTCAGTTTGTCGTTGTACGTTCGACAACGTATCTGGCAGCAAACAAATTGTTGAATTTGCATCCTATGTAGCTGCATGCACTTTCAACGGAGGTATTGGTGCTTTTCTCACCCTTCTGTCGGATATGAAAGTTAGCGTCGGCCCAAGCGCTCATGAATACGCAAAAAACCAAGCTGAGCAGAAGAGCAAAGAAGCTGGGATAAAACAAAGACTTGAGAAAAAAGAGGCTGAAGATATCGTAGCTGCTGCATGGAGTCTACTCTATGGAGCTGGAATCGATGATTCTGTGTAAGTTGAAAAAAAAAAATTATTTTCTTCACTTTTTTAGCTCATAAACTTTTAAACGCGTTTTTCTCAAAACTATTTTTTTTTTATAGTCCGTGTGATTCATTTCAAACTTGGTACACATTTTCTAAATATAAAATACCTCCCCCCCCCAACGTTTAGTTAATCTTTTTTTTTGCATTAAGAGGGGTTTCCCACCCACAAAATGGCGGAATTTTTCGTGGAAAATAGAAGTTTAGTCAAGTATGATACTTTGACTAAATTTTAATGTTTTTTTTTGATTTCAGATAATTTACGACCGAGACGTTCGTAAGACGTTCTGGGGCAAGCTCTGCGACCGGCTTGTTTTTCAATATTTCCGCATGAAAAAAATTGAATAAATTTCCTCAATCCATACTTAAAAAAAAAAAAAAAAAAAAAAAAAAAAAAAATAAAAAAAAAGTGTGAATCTTTGCCTAGTTGCCAACAACATTGGCCCCCATCCAACATTTGTTAGTATGTATGCATGTAAGACATCGATTTCCTGTAGTAGTAGTATTGGAGGTTCCTATCTCAGATCATAGGCATATCGAATTCAGATTTAGATATGAAAACTTGTTTAAGAGGAGAAATCCGAGTAAAGCCAAGTGGACGAACCTTAACGAAGAGCTCAGAGCTTATGTTACTACTCCGGCGAAGGTCAGAAAAAATAGTAAGGTAAACAAGTTCAAAACCTAAAAAATGTATTCACCAAATGTTTTGAACACATGAAAAACTTCTGGTGATCCCCGATACAGGGTGAAACGCAGACATGCAGTGACAAAATAAGGAAACCCGAGGCCTTTTTTGTTTTTGCTAATAACTTAACACTGAAGTGGATACAATTACACTAAATGTGCCTGGGAACGTGTTTAGTTTTTAGGAAAATTGGACAGAGAGAGAAAGAAAGATAATTGGGCTTAGTGGTTATTTCGCTCCATGGGTGGTATCCAACATCACTCATCTTAAGTGATTTTGATTAAGCTAGTATTGAACCTCGAACTGTCCAGTTTAGAATCCAATATACTACCTCTTGACCTACGATCATGGATGCTGAGTGCGGCAAATATGTGATGGCGGGTATAAGTAGGGGTTTTCCCAGGGTGCATGATGGGTTAATTACTGCTTAATGATCTCAATGGTCTCAAGCTTATACAGCCTTATAACCATACTGTCAGTTGGATCGTACCCAGTAACCTTCTGTTCTGAACCTCGGGCAGTCCTAGAAGTGAACGACGATTGTTGAACTAGAAATGAGTTTTAACTCTTATTGTATGACAAGACAAATTACGAGTATATTCTATAGATCGTTTGCATGGTCGAACAATTTTAGCAGTTTTTGGCTACATGTGGACTTCTCCTAGTATGCCTGGCTTTAGAGTAAATGCATGAATCTTCTTCTTCTTGATATTCATATCATGAGCTTCACTCCCAAATTCATATTTTATTTGAAAAGAAGTATTTTGAGATATAGAATGCACTGGAGATGTTATGAAAGATGCCTGTATCCTGATGTGATGGGCATTAGAATTTTAGGCACTTTAACATTAAAGCATTTACTCATCTTTCTACGAAAAGCTGAAAGGAATATCATAGATTAGTTTTCGGTGAAGTTCTCTTTTCGGACAGAAAACAAAACAGATATTTACCGGGATGGACTGTCTTCCACAATTATAAATTTTGTTATCGGCAATTTTTCCTTATTTCTACAAAAAACTCATACATAGTCCCCCTCCATAAAAAATGCAAAAAAAAAAAAAAAAATTTTTCAAACTTTCCTCTATATCACAACTAGCGAGTGCATGTACATTCACTTAATGTGCCTTAATCATTGCGGGCCTTTCCTTTCGAAAAACCAATGCGGATTAATAAAGACAGATGAAGTGTCATTATCTTTACGGAATTTACATCATGTACTCCATATGCAATTGATGGTGTCAAAGAAGTTGATATGATTATCATCGATTTCAGCAATGTTTTCAACATTTTCATGCGTGATCATCCTCTTAAAACATTGCATTTTAGCTTGACAAAAGGAATTGTAGTATCGGAACTCATAACGCCCTGTTCTGGAGTAGTAAAAAGTAGCCATCTTAGTCTTCTGTTATTTATACATTCTTAACTTAGTTTCCACATGGACAACATAGTAACTCTGACTGAGATACAACAGCCTCCCATTATCATCACAAGCAATAAATTTCAGTTAAAGCTCTCGGCTATCGGAGAAAAAAATTATCTGGCCCTTATTGTCTAATAGATATAATTGCTGCTTAACCAAGACAGAGAAGGATTAGCAGGAAGCTCTTACTCTAGGCACTCTAGGTACTCTAGGCAAAATACTTACACCCTCGGCGCAAAGTTCAGCGTGCAAGAAGTAGAGCAGACTTCCATAAACTTTTAGACTGAAAGTAAGGTGACTTTGAAATTTCGCTGGCAACGTACATTCAATTATCGATTTTTTTTGCTGTGTTGGTACACATGACATGAACATACCATATGTTCACAGTTTCAAGTACCAAATATAGCATACTTACTTTGTTTTTGACAGATAGAAAGGTTAGACGTGCTTTGGTGTGCTCGGCGATTTTCAATTATTATAAAAAATGGAGCAAAGAATTTGCATCAAATTTTGTGTAAAAAATGGAATCAAGTGCTCTAAAACACTTAAAATGTTAATAGTGGCATACGGTGAGTCTTCCACGATGGCCGAGATGATGCCAATGACGAACCTCGCTCTGGACGCCCAAGCACAATCACAACGTTGATAACGTCGAAGCTGTAAAAAAAAATTGTTTTGCATATTGGAATATCGGTTGGCTCGTGTCGTGCAGTTTTTTCGAAAGTTTTGGGCATGAAACGTGTGTCGAAGCTGTAAAAAAAAATTGTTTTGCATATTGGAATATCGGTTGGCTCGTGTCGTGCAGTTTTTTCGAAAGTTTTGGGCATGAAACGTTTTTGATCAGAGGAACCGTCACATGAGCATCGCTCAGGAGCTCTTGAATGACGTCAATGATGATCCCGACATGCTAAAATGGTCATAACTGGTGACGAATCATGGATATATGGATATGATGTCGAAACAAAAGTCAAATCGTTTCAATGGAAGCACCCAAGAGAGCTAAGACCGTTCGATCAAATATCAAAGTTTTGATCACTGGTTTTTTCGATTACCGTGGCGTATGTAGTGCATCAGGAGTTTTTTAGCTCAATGCTATACCAAAAAACTACTAGCACAACTGTATTATCTCTGAGGTAGATTATTTTAAAGGGGGCAACATTAATATTGATAAGTAAATTAATATTTTTTTATAAAAAATATAAAGCCATCTTATTTTTTCAACACACCTCGTATAACAGACTGCTGGCAGTAGCAGAACAGAAAGGAGCTCAATTTCAACTAGGAAAATAGCGTTCAACTGTTAAGGCCATAGGAGTGGTAGTCAATATCATAAAGGGCCAATATAACCTAGGATGGACCCACCGTACTGTTTTCTGAAGACAGTGGCGAACTATTTCAACAAGGTACAATTCGGATAAAGGCGTACATTACTACAAAGTCAAAGCAGGTGTCCCACAGAGATCGGCCCTAGGGCAACTATTATGTAATAATGTATGACGGAGTCTTAGACTAACGCTACCCAAGAGACTAACAATAATTGGATTTGCGGAGGACATTGCCACCGTGACAGTAGTCAAACAAATTATGAAGCATTATGAGCCAACACGAGCAAAAGGCATCATGTTGATTAAAACTAAAGAAAAGGAAGCGTCAATAACTATTTAGAAGGGACGCTGGACTAATACAACAAAAGGAAGATGGACGTTTGAATTAACACCGATAATCCTAACGCAGTTCCTATTTGGCTACAGTGACTCTTTTTGCCCAGACTGCCCAAATCAGGGGGAAGACACAGGATATGCAATATTCAATTGCATGCGCTTTCTGGAATGGAAATCTGACATACCAAACCCACAAGCAATAATCGACTTAACGTTGCGGTCAACAGAAAATTGGATGGAGATTTGCATATTCATAACATACGTTCATGGGGATGGTCTAGTACGTAGATGTATTCTTTGAATCGAACAACCAGGCTAACAAATCGTTCTTGCTCGTAGCTCTGGAAGATTACACCCCCTCTGGCACGACCGAAACAAAAACAAAAAATCTAATCATCACAAGAAAAGAAAACCTGGAGAAGTTGTGCAATCAACCAGTTTTGGGTATAGCTTGGAGGTATGAAAGCAATGGTTCTATACTCTTTGTATACTTTGACGACCAAAAAAACAAGAGGGGGGGTGAAGCAAACTAGGCACACTAGAACCACACTAACTAAATAAGAGTGGTATGAAGCAAGAGCTCGTTATTTATTTTTTTTACGCTTGCATAGTTTAACAACCGATATGGAGGCAGAATTGGAAGGATTAGGATTTTGACAGACATCAGCTTGGTCTTTTCAGTTAAAAGTTGTAAATTTATTTAATTCGCCAAACTCAAGTTTGCTAGGGTCATAAAAGCCAACTTTTCGTTGCACAATAACGAGTATGAAACTCAGCACTTTGGCAAATTTTAGCTTAAACAATGATATTCCCGGTGAAAGAGATTTGGTCGTGAAGATCTAATCAGAAGGAAAGGTTAACGTGGAGTTCGATTTGAATTAGCCAAAAGGAATAATGTTATGGCAAGCCCACTAGTTTTAGTAGGAAGCTCAAAGTTTTCTTGGTCTTTTTCTTCGTGATTGTGCATATTCGTAGAATGATTATGTACCTACTTCTGAAGACAACCGATATTTAACTGTCAGACAGAATGAATCATTAAATTTGGACTTTGATCGATAAGAATTTCGTCCAACAGACTAAGAAGATGCCTAGATAGCGATATCTAAACTAAAGGCGAATAAGATTACAGCAGGACGTGGACTACCGTATTATTTAAAGCAGCTTGAGTTGAATTAGTTAGAAGCTTACATACACCAATTTATCTGTAAAATATAGTCGAATGAAAGTATGTCCCATAAGCAAAGTCTTAGCACCGTTTGCCCGATCCTTAAGAAGGGAAAGTTCTAAACTGCGTTAACTATAGAAAATCAGTTTGCATCTATTGTATATATATTGTATGTAAACGCTCCAAAACTTGTATCAACTATCTGATAAGTCCTTATCATTTAGGAGTAGTACTCGCAGGTCCACCATCGACTGCATTTTCAGTAAATCCAGGATATTCAATTAGTTACCCACCAACTGTGTATAGATTTTAAGACCACACTCTAGAGGGTATTACTACTCCTAAAATGCCGGAAAGCGTGTTAAGTTTTTTGGAAAATTGAATAGAGAGAGAGGGAGAACAGTTTAATGGGGAGACTATATTATTAGTGTAAATTGACTTATTGTTGTATTTTAGGCAACCATTCATTTCACGAGGTTTAAGTTACCTGGAAAAAAGAGTGTCTTTCGGGCATGGCTGGTATTGAACTCCGAACCATCCGATCGGGATGCCAATAAACTACCACTTGAGCCACTACCACCAAAGAGGGTGATACCGACAATACTCTTAAAATGACGCACTGCCGTGTGATCTAGTCAGCATTATATTTGGAAGAATTGTGCGAAACTCACAGCCAAATATTTCCAAAGTCTGTTAAATTTTTAGCAAAGGGCTAATGATCACAGGAAGAAATCTGCAAGCTGTCACTGGACATTGAAGCAGAAAGAGCAAAGATATGTTTAGTGGTAAGCTAGCGTAAAATAAAGTACACACTATCGACAAAAAAGGGATACCAAATATCAATGGCTCGGACAGCATGCCACAAGGCCCACTAAACCTTTAGAATGATAAAAGACTTTGTACATCTAGGCTCCGCTGTGAATTCAAACCAAGCCGCCATCGTACTTAAAGATCAAGAAAGACTCCTTCTAGTTGCTATTTTTTTTCCAACTATGAAGGTAACAAAAAAAAGGTCTCTATCAACAAAAAAGACACAGTATAAGGTTATTATAATCCCAGTGGATAAGATTGCTCGAGGTTGCTTCCAGAGAAAAGTTTTTCGAGTGCTTTTTGATCCCGTTTGTATAAAAATAATTCGGAGAAGGAGATATAAGGAATTACTTAGCTCTGTAATGTAATGAATTAGCTGTGTAATGAATGAGTCCTGCCCCAAACATTTCCGGGGTGACAACGCTGTAAAGTAAGACCTTGTCCTGTGGATAACTTAAGGCGATTAGCTCAAGATCACAGTCCGCGTTATCCACGTTCACTAAGGATCAATAAGTATGTGTAACATGGATGACGTCGATCTTCAAATATGAGACCAACCGACATTGTTGACAATTCAAACGTATTCACAGCCAGGTTTACTCGGAGAAGGGCAATCAGTATAAAGCCGTTTTAGGAAGGTTTAAAATCTGAAAAGTTTTACATCTGTGTTAGTACATTTATGCTATAAAGTGTACTTTCTGTAGTTATATATATACATACGTATTTCAAAAATATATTTTCCAGCTTCTATAAACATATATTAGTATGTCTTACCCTCGATCTAATGATGAGCGTCGATGTCTGTTGTCAGCCTTTAAATTCTCTATACGATCTCTCACCTCGCGTTCAATTTTATCAGCTGTCTGCGCTGGTATAATACTGAGAAGAAGGCTTTTCTAAGAGAAAATAAAAAACAATTTGTAACAAATTTTTAAAACTGCAATCTATCAAATAGTACCTCTTGATCCCTTGCATACCGAAGTAGTAAATTCTCCTCCACACATCCTCTGCGGTCCAGGAACGTCGTCCTTATAGCAATTTCTTTCATTAGACGAAAATAGATTCCCAGCACATTTACACAAGATAGAAAGATACCCTCAGATATGGTCTTGATCAAAATATGATCATCGAGCCTATACGTAACCATCGCATAATTGATCATATAGCAAACGGTCACAGCCATACCTAAGATGAGTGCATGCCAGTTGTCACTCAAAGGAATGAACATATATATCGCGTACAGGATGTAGCTTCCATAAGATGGCCGAAGTGGTGGTATTGGAAAATCCACAACAGCATGATAAACAGGTACAAGTAGATCTGTTAATGATTACATCTTTGGTCAAGATGATTAAGATCTCAAAAGGCGTTACTCGTACCTGAAACTACAAGGATTAGAACGGCAGCGCATGATGCTGCATACGCAATCCATGGTGAGCGTTTAATCAAATCCTCCCGGAATGTTATAAAAAGTACTGCCCATACAAGCAAAATTGAGGCGAGATACGAAAACATTTCCACAAAAACAGCACTGATGTCCTAAATTTAAAATGACAAAAAAATTATGAAAACCTTTTGTTTGAAAGAATGGCCTAGGTGCTTACCCTAACTGCTGTCATAAGCATTATGACATGGATGATTCCAACAAGTGCTTGCAAAAGTATGAATAGCGAGAGATAGCTTATCCGAAGACGTTGCATATACGTAGTGTAGAACTGCTCTAGCTCCAAGTTGCGACATTGTTTCTGAAATAAAGAGAAAATAAAAACAAAAGCTTAATTGCATCCTAGATAAAGAAACCAAAACAGAATGCTACTTCAGCAGTGCATCTTTGACTAACAAAATGCCCTTATTATACAGGCCAATTTCATAATGCAACTGCATATATGATTGTTAAATTCTGGCATACACCGAATTTCGCTAATTTGCGTTGAGCGATTCAGATAGAGTAGCGCAACCTCTCTGAACTTCTTGAGAAAGAAATTAAGAACAATTAAGAACATGATATCTGATACGCAGAGTTTTAAGAGTAACCCACACAGCTGAAATACAGCATAAACTGGAGGAAGTATACACCATACGGTTAGAAAAATTTCTAGGTACTTCAACATCAACAATGCGATCTGCTATCGGTTTAAACAACGGTATTTATGCAGATTTCCAAATCAACTCAGAAACAGATATATATTAAAAATAATTATAACATCGCAAAGCTACAATCCCAAGATAGCATAAGCAACTTCACATATTGCGTTTTCCGATGACAACAATGCCCGGAGCTTATCAAAAATTTCCCAACATATTTTAGGTAACCACCATCGCAATACTCTTGGTTTCTTTGAAAAAAGTTTGCTCTTTCAATACAGGAAAACGAAATACGCAAGGAGCTATACCACATTCTGTCAACAAGTGTTTCGGCAATCAAAGGACTTTACCTAACAAAGCAATGATATGATATTATTTTCAAAGACAACATGAGCTCCCGAAAACAGAAAAAATTAGTATTCCTAATTCGGTTAAGAAATTATAACGAATAGACACAAATGCGCAGCTGAAAGGATCAGAGCTGCTCGTGACCAAAAAAGTAATTGTGATTTTGACGGCAGGATGTGACTTTGTGAAGAGCTTGGACCAAATTATCTCTAAGGTATGGAGTAGACTCTTTAGTCTGGTCATCTATAGAGCAGTTGTCTCCTCGATATATACGAGTTGGATCTTCTATGTAGTACTATGTATGTCATTGCCTTTAACCATTTTCTAACCAATTAATTGGCTCTAATAGTTGTGGTTTCAAGCCTGGAGAGCCCAACATCGATCAAATTTTTACATTACGGCAGAATATGAAAAAAAAGACCCTCGAATTCCAAATCGATATCCATTAGCTATTTATCGACATCAGAGTCATAAATCTGTGCAACTATTTGCCTATGACGAGGGGAAAACGAAGTACATGCTGAGAGACGATACACAATATCTCAATTGGTAGGTACAAATTCAAGATAGTTACAGACTTTGTCCACTTAGGTTTCGAAATTAACATAAACAACGACAAAAACTTACTTTCAGAAGGCTGTTAGTAATGGAGGCCTCTCTAGAACGTCCAAGATAGCGCTCTATACAACATTTATCATCACAGTCTTTCTATATGCCTCAGCGCATGGACTTTATTAAAAAAAGGATGAGTAGGCCCTTGGTCGTTTCGTTTTTCGAGTGATGAACGACACTTTTACGAAGAGTGGAATTGCCAAAAACTTTGCAGCCACATGGACTAAAGCAACGGGATTGGCTGGGTAGGCCTCCTGGTTGAGGCACAGGTCTTCCCCGAATTGTAGTGCTGGCTAAGGACAAAGATACTTCCATCCAGCAAAACAAAACAACGCTTAAGATAGTGTTGAAAAGATGGGAAGTTAATATCAACTTAGGGTGAATCCAGCAGTATAGTATTTAGTCTGAAGGAGTTGTTTGGTTAAAAAAAAGCTTATCTGGTCTGTTATTCCTCAAATTCATCGTCAAAGGTTCGTTATGAAAATGGAGCAACTGGAGTTTTTGGTCATAGTACAATCGGTTACGAAAAATTCTTTGGAAAATTCTTTGGAATATCGTTTGATAAAAACCAACTGATGAGTTTTCTTTAAAGATTATCTCATTTATATTTGAGCAAAATTATAACTCTCTATTGTATAATATTCTAAGGTTGCATATGGAGAACATAAAGTCAGAAGTAGATTGATTGCACTTACGTGAGAAAGCCATATACTGACAGTTGAAGATATTAAGCTCTAAAAAATTTTTTAGGCAAAGCGGAAAACCTTCCAAGTATCTTCTTAAAGGAAAGTGGAGTCTTGCGGTGATGAAATAGCTTTGGAGAATTTAGTGTCGTGGGTATCAATGGATAGAGAGAAGAATTTAATGATCATATCAAGAACGTTTATAGTTAAGATAAAAAGAAGGGCACCTATATGTCTATTTTGTGGGGTATCAGAAGTGGCCAACAAAAAAGTTGAAAGACAGAGAAAGATGATGAGGGTAGACAGTTTGAAAAGGATCAAAGACTTTAGAAAAATCAGAATAACATAGATTTCGTTGTCATATCCTAGGACTGAAAGAGCAACTAACTAATTTAACTAAATTCGTAATAAAAGACCTACCTAAGATATAAGAGACTTGCACTGAAAGCTTGGTGCTTCATATATTGTGAAATATGTTTCTAACATTTACGAGTAGATACCCACCGGAGAAAGTTTAGTAATGGAACGGTTATAGTTACTTAATTTGATCTCCTTTGGGATTATGAAATAGGTCTTCGAAATTTGGTGAAATTTCCATTGTATAAGGGATTGATGAAATAGGGAAGGAAAGTGGAAGAGAAAGATTGGGACACAGTTTTTGATAAATATTGTGGGGAAACCGTCTGGGTAACTTTTCCTTAATAAGAATAAAATTAAAAGATTGATAGAGAGAGGGGTCAATGAAGATATTGGGTTAGGAAGTTAGGTTAAATTAAATATTGGTCATGTAAAAGTCTCTGCGGTTTTTTATCGTTGGATGGTGTTGGTGTCCATTTACCTGGAAACACTTATCTGATTGTGCCAAATGAACATGTGTTTGAAAGTTGACATGTCAGGCTACATTTTTTGTTAAGACAGCTGTGTATTTCGTTGCTCGTGTTAAAAGTAATATGATTTGAATATGAGTGAAATATCTGAAGAAATACGCTATCTGATACTTTTTTAATATAAAAAAGGGAAAAACGCTGCAAAAATATGTCGAAAAATTTGTGAAGTTTACGGTGAGAATGTTGTGGGTGAACGCTGGACCCAGGAGTGGTTTGTTCGATTCCGTTCCAGAAATTTCGATGTAAAAGATGCACTTCGCACTTGTCGGCCTGTCACTGAAAAAGTCGATGAAATTTTGCAAGTGATAGAGCATGACCAGCACGGAAGCTGTCTGGAGATAGCTAAGGGACTAAATATTAACCTTATGAATCACTTAAAACGAGCCGGCTACTCAAAGAAGATCGATGTTTGGGTGCCACATGAATTAACACAAAGAAATTTAATTGACCGAATAACTATCAGTGAAACGCTGTTGAAACGTAACGAAATGAAACCTGTTTTGAAGCGATTGATTACGGGCGATGAAAACTGGATTAAATACGAGAATATCCAACGCAAGCGATCATGGTCAAAGGTCAGTAACCGACCACACACGACTTCAAAGCCTGAATTGACTGCAAACAAAATTATGTTGAGTGTTTGGTAGGATTGGAATGGAATTGTCTATTATGAGCTGCTAAAACGTGGCGAAACGGTCAATTCGATCCTCTACTGTGATTAAACTCGACTGTTTAATTGAAGTTTTCAAGAAAAAGCGACCAGAATTGGCCAACAGAAAGGGAGATGACGGAGCTTGGTTGGGAAGTTTTGATGGATCCACCGTATAGCCCGGACCTTGCACCATTTGATTACCATTTGTTTTGGTCTTTGCTGAAAATCATTTGGCTAAGTTTTTCGCTGATAAACCACAGAAGTTCTACACCGATGGAATTTTGAAGCTACCCAGAAAATGGCAAAAGGTTATAGATAATAATGACCAATATGAACTTGATTGAAAGTAATTTTGAATAAAAAAATTTTTTGACCCAATATAGGGGATCCAGCATGTTGAAGTTTTCATCGAATGATTTTTTCAAATAGGTTGCAAAGTAGTTGGCAATAGTATTTGGATGGAAAGACGATATATTTCTTTCGTTTGTAATTGACGAATTACAAAGTTGAGCTGCGCAAAATCAAGGCAGCGCGGATAGAGGCAGTTATAGAGCTGGGTCAATTGGAAATAAGTAATAAGAATAAGACTAGTCAGAACAGGATTCGGTGCGAATTTGTTTGTTTTTTTTTTTTTTTTTTTTTTGTAATGAGTGAAGCTTACTATTATACCAAGGAGAGGAGGTAGATGATGTTCTCTGGCGGGAAAAGCGGACACAAATGAAGTAGGATCAAATATTTCATTGCAAAAAAATGGAGGAAAACTCAAAAGAAGACTTACTGAAATAGATAACAAATTTGCTTACGTTCGATTATTGGGAATTGTAAGAAGTATTTGGGAAAGAAGAGGACTGGGGTGGAGAGTTATTAAAAAAAATAGAGAAGAAGAGGAGTAAAAAGTTATCGAAAGGTAGTTGATAGAGCTAAGAAACAAAACGTTACTGTTGAATTAATGGGATCAGTAGTAAAAATTAGCTACCTAGCGATGGATTTATGTAGAGATGTCACTTACTTGGTATAGGCTTGAATCTATTAACCGATCTTTAAGTAGCCATTGCAGTCGCCATTTGTAAGGGATATAATACCTTGATCAGAAATGACTACCGTGTGGCGCTCCTATTATTCCGATTTGAGTTCCGTTTTTTTTTTTTTTTGTTAAGTTGGTACATCCGTTGTCGATATTCCCTCTAAATCTTAGCGTCATAGCTTGACATTTGCAAAAGTAACGTAGCCAATAATACATCTACTCGTATCTCCGTTTGTGTTGGCGGTTTTTTAAAATTTTAGAAATGGATTTAAAACGGTTTTAATGGTGCACGAACGTTGGAAATGTTGGAAATGTGTTTCAGCAACGATTCTTTAAAAAAAACGGTCGTTTGCCAGTGGCACGAGCGGTTTAAAAGTGGTCGTGATTCAATCGAAGATGATAAACGCAGTGGCCGACTATCGAAAACCAATTGTCCAAGACATTTTGGTTAATAATTTCGGTTTCCCTCGTGTAGCAGCAAAGTTGGTGCCAAAAGACCTCAATTTCATGCAAAAAAAAAAGACAGTGTTGACGTCGCAAAAGATATAATTTGCGAGGCTGAATGCGATTTCATATTCATCAAAAGGATCATTACTGAAGACGGGACGTGGGTTTATGAGTACGGCGTTATGAGTATGGCGTTCACCGAGACCAAAAAACCACGTCGATTTCAGTGAAACAAGAAGGCAATGCACACGGTTTTCATGGATTACAACGGTGTAGTGCATCATGAATTTTTGTCAGAAGACCAGACAGTAAACAAAGAGTATTATTTGGGCGTTATGAGACATATGCGTAAAGCAATTCGCCTAAAGAGACCAGAATTGTGTTCAGAAAACTCGTGGATTTCGCACCATTATAACGCACCGTCCACAGTGCAATCATTATTCGTAATTTTTTGACGAAAAATGCAACAAATACCATCCAACAGCCATCGAATTCACCTGATTTGGCTCCCTGTGGCTTCTTTCTGTTCAATCAGGAAGCACTGATGGACATACCAAAAACCGAATATAAAAAATGTTTCGAGGATTGGATCAAGCGCTCGCATAAGTGTGTTGTAGTCGATGGTGATTACTTTGAAGGGGATAATATAGATTTAGATGAATAAACGTGCATTGTTAATGTTCTGAATACATTTTTGATCAAGGTAATATTTGTCCGAATTTCGGAGAGAGAAAACGTGAACTAAATGTCGAATTTGGGATACAGATTCTGATATATTACAATCCATGAAATGCCAATTAAGTACGGGAATACTAATTCTTCCGCCTTAAAAGGCGCCATCTGTTAATTTTGGGCAAAGCGGGAAGTAGCATAAAAGATTGCATTCTCCATAAATCATAGTGCGATGTGTGATATCTGTTTAAGCAATTATAATTGAAACTTGTTCTTACCCACGAAGAAACCATGATCGACAAGTTTTTGTTGCCGCACTTGTAGTTTTTTTCTGAGTACAACAAAAGAACACTCTTTCTGCACACCGATGGAGAAGCTGATGACAATTCATTTGATACTAACCTCAAATCGAAAGCTTACAATAGCAGTCAGACCCTACAGCAAAGTATCCGCCAATACATCGCACATATTGGCGAATATAAAAGTAACTAGGGTTTGGAGTGGCAATATCGCCGTTGAAGGCAGTTATTGACTAGATTCTACAATACTAGGTGGGGTGAAAAGTAACCTCCTTGACCGCCAGAATGCGCTGCTACTGTAAAAAGTTTATGGTGCCCTGAAGTCCGTTCATATTTAGGCAGATATGCCAAATTTCAGTGCAATACTGTCTTCAGTTTTGTTTTGACAGCTGATTGTTGTTGACGTCATGGCATCATGTTGATTTTCGTTTTCTCATAAAACATTATTTTTTGAGAGGCAAAACGGCGTAGAAAACAAAAGAAAAGTTGGATAAATATTGTGGGGCTAATGCTCCGTCAGACTACGCCGTCAAATATTGGTTTCGAGAGTTTCTTGGTGGCCGCAATTCCACTAACCGGAAAATGAAGGTACGCGAGCTAGCAGATACCACAAAGATTAGTACTGAGCGCACACGCCAAACTATATTTTGGGCATTATTCTTCATATGAAAAAGTTATCCTGCCGCTGGGTGCCGCGCATACTCACTCCTGACCAAAAACACGAACGCGAGAGCACTTCGAAAGATTGTTTGGACTTGCTGATGTGGAATCGGGCGGACTTTTGCCGTCGATTGTTAACTGTTGATAAAACTTGGATCCACTATTACACACCAGACAACGGAATGAGTGCCCGGCAATAGACTGAAGCCGGCACAAGTGCTCCGAAGCGGCCGAGGGAGGCTCGATGGGTCGGAAAAAAAAATTTGTCTTTGCAAGACATTGCACCGGCGCACAAGAGCATCGCAACCACGGTTAAAATCAATGACTTACGGCTCAAATTGCTGTCGCATCCACCTTTTTTCCCCGATTTGGCTTCCTCGAACTATTATCTCTTTCCAAACCTCAAAACATGGCTCATCAATAAAAAATACAGCTCACGCGGGATAAGTGTATCAAACTAAAAGGGACTAACATATATTGAATAAAATAAAAAAAACATTTAAAAAAATTTTGTTTCATTCCCAAGGATGTTAATTTTCACCCCACCTAGTATTTCACCTTAGGACGAATTAACCATGTAGTCGTTTAATGACCTGCACTCGACAGGTGAACTAGGTTAGGTTAGGTTAGATGAGAGTGGCTGTTGGAAAACCAACCAACATAGGCCTATTGGCCCGTTATGCCGCCACGTGGATCTGTGATCCTCTTACTCATGGAACCAATTTGAGCTTATGATGAAGTGCAGGAGACTGTTAACGTCTGTATTCCTCAGATCGTGTAAGTCGTTGTAAGCAGAAGGCTCCTAGGTGGAGTTTTCTTCTCTGGGAGAGAGCTGGGTATGTATAGAGAAGGTGGAGGATTGTTTCCTCGTCCTCCTCGTCCATGTAGCTTCTTCTTTTTTTTTATAATATGTAGTAGTTTGAAACTCAGGTGTATTAGGTTTCGATATTGTCAAACTGGACGAGGCGAGCTAGTACATCCTCCTTAACCAGTGGGTCTTAAGTACGTGCTAGTTGTTAGTTCGTTACATGTAGCCCAGCCAGCAACCACTCCAACATCAGTGTTATGCCTTCATGTCAGAGTTGACGCCTTTTGACGGATTTTCATATAACTACATACAAATTCTATGAAAAGACTTTTTCACAGAATTGCCTCGCAGAATTTCTGCTTGAGGAGTTTATGCATATACCACTACACCACGGCCACACCTAGAGAAATCATTTGTTAAATCACAAAATCTTCTTGCATGCTTGCCTGTAAGGCAGTGTATAGTGATAACACCTATAATGGCGCTGAGATGTTTCCTTAGAGAGCGATTCAGATCCAGCTTTGGCCAGTCGCTAGATATCGGTTTTAGATCCATTTGTACAGAAATGGATAGATTTGTCCTCCATGAAAGCATCTTCCTCCCAGAAGGATCTAGAGGGAAAGCTCGCTCTTTGTCATTACCGAAGTTTAAGTATGGTGTAATCGATGTTCTCTATGTGGATTCCAAATATATTAAGAATATTAGCGTGACCAAATAAATCATTTATCCACTATATAGTCGGTTTAGATGTCGATGGGTGCTAAGCGAAACAGAAAGTCTTAGTTCGCGGAGGGATTGGAGCGCAGAGCTCCGCTAATGCATAGACATGCTGTTCTTTGGATTCGGCTTAGGTTTTTGCAGTTGACTGCAGTGTCTAAGGCAGGTAGGTGAGTCGGTTATTCGAGGTTGAAAGCCCCATTTGTTTCCAATGGATTTCTTGCAAGAGAATAAAGCTACTCTAGCTTTCTTGACTCTTTCTTGAATGTTAGGTTTTCAGTTTAGTTTCCTATCAAAAATAAGACCCAGGTATTTTGCTGTTTCGAAAACACTTAACTGGTACCATTTATTGTGAAAGCGTCTATAGTTAGAATTTTATACATATTTCCTTGAAAAGAGGACAAGATAAATTTTATGGGGTTAACTCCAAATCCAACGGGTTAATCTGTTAAGATTTAGCTAAAGGAGTTCTTTGATGGTATTAGGATGCTTACCTGAGACGGCTATAGCAACGTTGGTCGTCCGCATAGGCAATCACCCTGCTCCCTCTCGCTTCCAAGTACCATATATCAGCACTTAATTTACCACTAAGTACCACAGGTGAAATAACACCAAACTCTTTTCTTCCGCCGAGGGAAGCTGAAAATCTTCTTAGATACTATGCCAGCACAAGCTCATGGTGGTGTGATATTTTTTTTCACTAAAAATAACCCCTTTTAAAATCAGTGTTTCAATAATCGATTAAACAATTGTTTTGACTTATCAAGCAATTTTGCCATTGTGAAATAAACGTGTTTGTGGTTAGATTTTAAGAATATCGCGCTGGGTCGAAAGTTTTGCATGCATTTGCCATTTACTTGTACGACTCCAGAGTTGTGTACCATAGCTCCACACCGACTTCAACACAGCTTATTGTCGATGCTTAGCGTAGTATTTTGCAGATATCTATGCAGGTTGCGTTTCTCGTCTTCTTTTTTTTCACGTACGACTTCAATTTATAATTTGTGTCGAGTGTTATTCCAAGGTTTTTAGTCTCGTTTTTAAAGGGAATACAGACTGAGTTTATGAGGGAAGACAAGCTGCTTGTTTTTCTGCCAGTAAAATTTCATTGCGGTACCCCGGCTTTGGTCTCTTTGAAAATTGAATTGTATGTATCAAAGGTGTCTATAAATTTTGTTTCATTTGCTACCTAAAGACTTGTTCCGCATACATAGTGTAGATTACTCTGCTTTTAGACTGAGAGACGCTCACCAATTAATGAAGGACATGCCAGTCAACTCAATCTGCATAGCGGACTCCTATTGGCAACCGACCTTCAATTATGATATTTGAGAGTGTCTTCAACGTTACCTACATCCACCTGATTCCAAAAAGTAAAGAATGGAGAAAATGTGAAGGAAATCAAGTTTTATGTTCGATAATGGCTCTGAGAGACTGGAGGGGCAGCGGCATGTGTCAATTGTTTGGTCCTTTCCACAACAGATTCTTCGTTCTGTTAATATGCTATACCATTTTGAAAGCTAAAATTTCATCTATTCATCAGGCCGCAGTTTGGTTCAGAATCCACACCCGTGCCGGATATTTCAATATAAAGGGTGATTTTTTTGCTGTTTGATTTTTCAGTGGTCTATTTTTGATCGCTTAAGCGTGCTCTTTAAAAATGTTTTTTTTGCGCACTTCGGCTATTCTGTGGTCGTCATTTTAAGTGACCAAATTTTGAACAAATTTTACGCTATTGAACATCTAGCTACCTACCTGTATGCGTATAGTGCGTACAGAGGAAAATATTGCTGCTGTATCTGCCAGTGTTAATACAGACCGTGATTTATGCATTCGTCGCCGTTAGCGGCAACTGGTATTATGTTACTCGACTACGCGGAAGATTTTATGAAAGGATCTCGATCTAAAACCCTACAAAATACAGCTTATGAAAGAACTGAAGCTGAACGACTTGCCACAGCGGTGTATGGACTTTAGAAAAGCTGGAGGAAAATTCTATTTTATCGAAAAATTTTCTTCAGCGACGTAGCTCATTTCTGGTTGAATGGGTATGTTAATAAACAAAACTGGCGTATTTGGCCTGATGAGCAACCTCAGGCAAAACAAGAGCTGCCAATGCATCTGGAAAAATGCACTGTTTGGTGCGGTTTATGGTCCGGCAGAGTCATTGGCCAGATTTATTTCATTGATGACCGTGAGCACAACGATATCATCAATGGCGTCCGCTATAGTTCAATGATTTCGAACTTTTTTTTTTGCACGAGCTGAACATGGCCGATATGTGGTTTCAGCAATACGGTAGTATATGCCACAAAGCACGCGAATCGATTGACCGATTGAGAAATGGGTACAGTGAGCAATTTATCTCTCGCTTCGGACCGGTCAATTGGCCGGCTAGATCATGCGATTTGACACCTTTAGACTATTTTTTATGGGGATACGTCAAATCACTCATCCATGTCGATAAACCAGCGTCAATTGCAGTCTTGAAAGATAACAAAACACGTGTTACTAGCGAGAATCCAGCCAATATGCTCTAAAATGTGATTAAAATCGGACTCTCCGTATGAACCATTTAATAATCTTTAAAAAGTAAATGGCAAGCACTGATTTATCAACTCAAATACAATTTTCTTTTGTTTTCTTTGACAATTAAAAATCAAACACTTAAAAAATCAACCATTACAAATGCATATACTCGTACATACATTAATATTTAGGCAGCGATCAAATTCTTCTTCGAATACCATAAATTTGAAAGCATTTGAAGACAGGGGCGCGTGTGTCACTGCAGGCTGAGCAGCGAAAGATCATATTTTGTTGGGTTCCAGGACACTTTAATGTCCCAGGAATTGCGTCTCTTATTTGCTGGTCAGACTCGGAACCATAGGGATAAATAGCAGGCAGCTTAACAATGTCAATATACCAATGTCCTACTTCAAACAAACAAATGACACGCTCTCAACCGAACTCCAGCGCCAATCATAAATAGTCTCATCGGGACAAGTACGAGCATAAGTAAATGGATGATTATTTTAAAGGGTGCCTCAACAAGTGGTGTAGGATTTGTTTTTTAAACAAAACGAACAATTGTTGACATATCTCTGAAGATTTTATTGCTTTATAAAGTTTACACATGGGTATTTATGAAACACAATACCATCCAAATAAGCTCCTCAGCTCTTCTTGCAGACCCTAAATTCTATCTCGGCGATGGCGGTTTCAATGTTGGGATTATTTGAGGATTTAATGTTTTACTGTTTTAATATAGCTCCTAAGAAACAACTCTAGTGGTGTTAATGGGTGCCTCAAACACGCGAAATTTCATGCGCAATAACTCGATTTTTTCGCGATTTTTTCGCGATTTTTTTGGCACGTAGCATCATCCTGTTGAATGAAGAGGTCGTCCGTATCCATATCCTCGAGCTCTGGTCACAAAAAACTTGTTATCATGTCTCGGTGTATACCATAATAGGTTTTCCAGCTTCTGTTCACAAACCGCACCAAACAGTTACTCGTTCTGGATGCATTGGCATCTCCTGAATCACTCATGGATATTTGTCGCCCTAGATGTGGCAAGTTTGCATATTAACGGGGCCGATAATATGGAAATGAGCTTCATCCGAAAGCACGATTTTTTTGCAAAAATCAATATCAGCAACCATGTTTTCCAGGACTCGATCTGAGAAGGTATGGCCTGTCGGTGGTCGCCCGGTTCCAGTTCCTGTCTAAGTTGAAACTTGTATGCATGGAGAGGCAAAATGTGACTGTGGAGGGGTCAAGCTCTTGAGAACAGTGACGAGAGGAGGTATAGATGCGGTATAGATGCGGAGGAGGCATAGATGAACTAACATAGATGGCAAACTCCACTTACACTTTTGTAAATCCTTTAACTTCGCACAGACACACTGTAAGTACTCAGAATTTGCTAGAATGAGAGCAATTTACAAGTAAAGTTGCAATATCCAATATCTGGATATTTTGCCATCTATGTTAATTCTTTACTGCGGCGATATTTTGCGATAAACTTTGTGGTGAAAACGTTTCGAGATTTTCACATCTGTGAATTTTTTGATTATCGCACAAACGTCTCGAAAAGCACAAGATGACGTGGAAAATTGTAACGAATTTTTCGCATAAATTCATAAATTTATAAATAATATCTATCATCATATGCTAACCCAGTGTGCATCAACCGTAAAATAATAGCTTTTTCAAATACTACACCGCTTGTTGAAACACCCGTTACAAAAGAACCATTCTTTACACTTATATTTTGAAGATTATTTGTTTTTCCGTAACCGCGGCTAACATGAAGTTCCAATTATCGATGACGCGTTCGATCATTACGAGTGGTGTTACTAACGACTCGAAAAATGCTGGCCTCCAATTTCTCAATCGTAGCCGCCCTTCGTACGTACTACGTACGCCCTACGTACGGTTTTCGTAGCAAGAGGGCCATTGGTGATTTGATAGCATGTTTTACCGATAAGTGGAACCAAAGCATACATAAATTTGACGAAAGCAAGACAGTTGCGCTTGATATTCAAAGGTATTTTCAAATGGATTAGAAATTACCTTTTGGAACATTCAATTCAAGTTATCTTGGATGGTTTCAAGTCTGATATCCACAAAGTAAATGCTGATGTGCCCCAAGGTTCTGTTCTGTTTCCGACACTATTTTTAATCTTCATTAATGATCTCTTGCCTGCTACTTCTTATCTAATATATTCCCTTGAGTACACACTTGTATTCTCTGCTTCTCATATTTGTTCCCGGACTCACGTCTATGTTCTTCGGCTTTAAAACTGGAACGGCAGCATATGATAAGCTCAATAAACTCCGATAAAAATAGCATTACCAATTGGGGAGCGATCAACAGAATGGAATTTAATGCTTCTCAAACAAAATGCTGTCTGCTGTTGTTTAAATTAAATCCAAACACACAGCCATTATCCATGAATGGCACTTGCATCGTTGAAATCGAAAAACTCTCCATTCTCGGTATGTTTGTCAGTGATAACCTACGTTTGAAGGACCACATATGTTGCTAAAAGTGCTGCAAAATGTCTATATTTCCTCAAACGATGTAAGAAATACTTCCCACTCTGATCTGTCTTTAATATATGGTATAAGGCATTCATTCGCCAAAAATTGAAGTACGATACCCATATCTTGTCAGGTGCTCCTTAAACCTCTTTGCACCTGCTAGATGGGATTCAAAACCATGCGATAAGACTCATAGGTGTATGAAGACCATGGAAACCCAATAACACCGATGTAATGTCATATGTTAGCTTGCTTAAGGAATGCCCTGCCGACATCTTCATTTCCTACTCATGATAACCTTTAAACATTTAAAACCAACGTTCATCGGTACCTCTCTTTCTTTCCTCCCTGATATTTCTTTGTCCGTGCTGTGTACAAGCATTTTAAGGGTACTCATAGTAAATACCTTGAGCGCGCGCAAATTATAAAAAATAAAAAATTTCAAGATTTAAGTAATAATCCCAACACTCGAAAGCCGATGATTGAGGTTTTATTTTGACTTTTCTACTATATATGTAAGTGAAACACATAACAGGTGCATTGTAACCAAATAAGCCCAAACATTATACATATTTTAATAGAAATATTTACGAAAGATTTAAGAATAATAGTTTAGATAGATCGATATCAATTCGAACCAAATTTTCAGGTGCAAAGTTGTATGACTTACCCGTAAAAACCCCCATTCCCATTTTTTTTCGTAATATAAGTTTGTTGTCGGTTCGGGGTTATATCTTCGCTGAAGTGATTCCGAATTTCTCTGCAAAATGCTATTCATCGTATCTTTTCGTCTTGTTATCGATTCATGTATCTTTTACTAAATGCCGATCATTATTGATAAAACTTGTTTTTACCTGTAACAAAGGAGGAAAGACATTTTTATTTTTAATTTTATTATTACACGAATACCTACAAGAAAAAGTTTTTAAGTTTATTTTTGTTTTCAATGATCCACACATTTCCGATACAAGATCGATAAGTTTTTAATTGAAAACGAATGTTTTTATGGTATAGATAATAATTTGCGACTGAATACGTCACGTACGTTTTCGATAAGGCAAATGTTTTGCAAACAAAGATTGCCATGTTAAGTTAGTAAAATTAGTTGCATACCACCTTGATCAAAAAGCTCCGGGTGGCGTTACCGTGTGGCGCTCCCATATCTCCGATTTGAGTTCTGTTAAGTTGGTACATTTGTTGTTGACATTCCCTCTAAATCTTAGTATCATAGCTCGACATTTGCAAAAGTTATGTAGCCAAGGGTACATCTATTTCTGTGTGTGTTGGAGATTTTCTACAATTTTAGAAATTTGAAATTGAAAACCGACGAAAACATTGTTGAAGTAAAAGAAATGTTGGTCAACAACCGAAAATTAACCATCAGAGAGATAGCGGAGGACTTGAACATTGCCTATGGATCCGTCCAAGACATTTTGGTTAATGATTTGGGTTTCCGTAGTGTAGCAGTAAATTTGGTGCCAAAAGACCTCAATTTCATGCAAAAAAGAGACTGTGTTGACGTCGAAAAAGAGATGATTTGCGAGGCTTAATCCGATTACATATTCACCAAAAGGATCATTACTGGAGACGAGACGTGGGTTTATGAGTACGATAGGCAATCCAGACATCAGGCAAGTGAATGGCGTTCACCAAATGAGCCGAGACCAAAAAAAACACGTAGATTTCAGTCAAGAATGAAGGCAATGCTCACGGTTTTAATGGATTACAACAGTGTAGTGCATCATGAATTTTTGCCAGAAGGCCGAACAGTAAACAAAGTGTATTATTTGGGCGTTATGAGACGTTTGCGTGAAGCAATTCGCTGAAAGAGACCAGAATTGTGGGCAGAAAACTTGTTGATTTTGCACCGTGATAACGCACCGTCACGTTAATCATTCGTAATTTGTTGACGAAAAATGCAACAAATACCATCCAACAGTCACCGAATTCACCTGATTTGGCTCCTTGTGACGAAAGGAAGTAATGAACTTAAAACTGAATATAAAAAAATGTTTCGAGGATTGGATCAAGCGCTGACATAAGTGTGTTGCAGTCGATGGGGATTACTTTTAAGGGGATTTAGATGAATAAGCCTGTATTCTTAATTTTCTGAATAAACTTTTTGATCAAGGTGGTACACATCCGTTTTTTGTTTTATATTTATTGGCTTATAGTTGGGCATATGGTATAAACAAAATGAAAATAACTTAACAACAGATCTATCGCAAGTATGTTTTAATTACACAGAAATTTATGGGTAGGAATGGATAAGTCGAAGTGAACTGAAGAACTTAAGAAAATATCACTTGATCTGGACAATATACGAGTATTTAGTCTAAATTATCTCTTAGTAATTTTTTATCTTACATTTTACAAATATATGAGGATTAGTATCTCATTGTCTGATTCACATGCTTATCAATACAACCTGTCTCAATCTTATCAGATTTGTTACTATGAAGGCCACAGTTCATTTAAGAGCTAATCAAAGAAACATCTGTCAATACGATGTTCTCTGCTGAAAAACGAAATAAAATCTGAAGATTCACGTTCTGGCAACGCTATTAAAAAACTTCTATATATAGTTAGTGAAACTTCGACTATGTATGTATGTAGTAGGGAAAATAAATTTTGAAAGCGTTATACTGCAGCAATTGTCAAAAACAGAGGCATAGATGTTCAATTCACCTAATACTGAAAATATCATACAAACTGTCAATAAAGAATTAAATTTATAACTACATGAGGCTGTTTCTAGCAATCTTCTGAAGTTCTAAATTGTGGGAGACTAAGTCTAGCTGAACGAATCGTTCATCCTGGACAGAGCCAACAAAGAATTCCATCTTCCTGACCTAGACGAAGTTATAGTAATACTTGAGTAGATGCTGGCGCAGGCAGGTGAAAATGTCCTGGTTGGGAATATGTACCATCTGTAAGCATGCTCAAAGCAATGATAACTCAGCATTTGATAAACGAGAAATCCCCAAGAAAGCAGACTCTTTTGAATGCGACAACTTGAGAACAAAACTCAACTCAAAACTTGTATCATACTTTTAGAAGGTACCAAATGTTTTTCTGTATAAAGCTTAGTTGCCAAGTTATGGGCTTTTAAAGAATGGGCGTAATATAAAGAAAGAATTTTTCCAGAGCAGTTTTTTAAATTAAACAAATTTACAATAAAATATGAAATAGCGGTTTCTATAAGGAATTAAGCTCCTGTATTTGAAAAAAATTAAAAGGATTCCAAAATTTAATTTTTTTCTTCGAACTACGAGTGCTGTTTGATGAATACACGAACTAGAAAAGACAACGCAACTTCAGGTTTTGACAATTTATTTTGCAAGAGAATCCCCTTTCATCACGATACATATTTCCCAGCGGTGCTGCAACTTTTTTAGCCCCTCCGTATAGTACAACTTTTGTTGACCTGCAAAATACTTTTCCGCGGCAGCGATGACTTCCTCGTTTGACCTGTACTTCTTTCCAGCGAGCAATATTTTAATGTTTGGAAACAAAACGAAGTCTCAGGGAGCCAAATCTGGAGAATATGGAGAATGATGGAGCAATTCGTAGTGCAATCCGACCAATTTGGCTGTGTCGACTGGGAGGGTGTAAGCCGATGCGTTATCGAAAGATCACTTCTTTCTTCGCTAAATGTAATCGTTATTTCTTCAAATCTGCGTTGAATTGACCCAATTAATTAACGTAGTACCACCTTGATCAAAAAGTTCCCGGTGGTGTCACCGTGTGGCGCTCCCATTGTTCCGACTTGAGTTCTGTTAAGTTGGTACATTTGTTGTTGACAGATCAGACCTCTAAATCTTAGTGTCATAACTTGAAATTTGCAAAAGTTAAGTAGCCAAGGGTACATCTATTTCTGTGTGTGTTTCTACAATTTTAAAAATTGATTTAAATTTGCGTAAAAAACGGACTTAATGGTGCGCGAACGTTGGGTATGTTGGAAAAGTGTTTCGGCAACAATTCTCTAAACAAAACGGTCGTTTACCAGTGGCATGAGCGGTTTAAAAGTGGTCGTGAGTCAATCGAAGATGATGAACGCAGTGGCAGACCGTCGACACTGAAAACCGACGAAAACATTGATGAAGTAAAAGAAATGGTGGTCAATAACCTCAAATTAACCATTAAAGAGATAGCGGAGGACTTGAACATTGCCTATGGATCCGCAAAAAAGAGACCGATGATTTGCGAGGTTGAATCTGATCCCATATTCATTAAAAGGATCATTACTTGAGACGAGACGTGGGTTTATGAGTACAACACGCAATTCAGACATCAGGCAAGTGAATGGCGTTCACCAAATGAGCCAAAACCAAAAAAACCATGTAGATTTCAGTCAAAAAATAAGGCAATGCTCACGGTTTTCATGGATTACAACGGTGTAGTGAGTCATGAATTTTTGCCAGAAGGCCAGACAGTAAGAGTATTATGTGGGCGTTATGATACGTTTGCATCCAACATCCACGGAATTCACCTGATTTGGCTCCCTGTGACTTCATTCTGTTCAATCGAGTTAAAAAAACCATTTCGGGGAACGCGTTTCAGCAGCCGAGAGGAAGTAATGGAAAAATCGCAGAAAGCACTGATGGACATACCGAAAACCGAATATAAAAAATATTTCGAGGATTGGATCAAGCGTTGGCATATGTGTGTTCCAGTCGATGGAGATTACTTTGAAGGGGACAATATAGATTAAGATGAATAAACATGTATTTTTAATTTTCTGAATAAATTCCGGGATATTTGTCAATTTAGTATGCTCCTGTTATTAATTTTCCCTTCCCCAAATAGTTAACGTGGATCATACTTCGTGCGTCCTAATAAACCGTGGTCATCACCTTTCTGGCCGAAGGCGCGGTCTTCGCGTTCTTTGGAGCACGTTCACCGGGTAAAATTCATTGTTTCGATTGTTCTTTGGTCTCTGGTGTGTACCAATGAATCCATGTTTAATCAACGGTCACGTAACGACGCTGAAACTCCTCCGGATTTCGATTAAACATGGCCAATCACGTCTTTAAAGTGGTCTCACGATTGCGCTTTCTCTACGGTGTGGGCAAATTCGGCACCTACCGCACGGACAGCTTTCTCATGCCCATAATCGCGTGGTAGGATATGGCTTACGCGTTCAGTTGGGTTGCCTACTATCTCAGACAACTCTTAAATTTTCACTCGGCGGTCCGCCAATAAGAGATCACGGATTTCGTCCACGGTTTCCTCTGTGGTAACCGTTTTTGGGCCACCTGGGCGCGGTTTATCAAAAACCGATGTGGTAAACGTTTGTACGGGAAAATGAATGTACGGAAGATGAATGGATCCCATGCACGCCATCGACAATAGGCTTGATTTCCTCGCAGGTCTTGCCACTCAAAAACAAAATTCGGATCACGGAATGATAATGCTCTTCTTCCATGGTCACAAAAAACACTAACACGATGTTTTAGAATGGGTGTCAAAATAAAACCAAATGATGATACACTCATTTTGGCTTAGTAGCGCGATATTTCTACTAATCCGGGTACCCACAGCCCTCGTAATACTCCAGCAGAGGTCTGTCTCCTTCTTCTCTCGCAGCAAAAGTTTCCATCTTTCCCTTTTAGTTTCTTTCTTGTCTTGTCGTCGCTATCACTCACATACCAATCTAACAACATATGGCGTTCCATAAATTTTAAAAACTATTCAATATGTTACAAAAGCAGTTTAACATTACAACTCGGCTTATCTGACGATGATCGACCCGATCATTTTTTTATTTTTCGACATTTAAAAATCTTCGACCGACGTAGTGTACCCATCGTTGCTTTCTGCCATAGTGTCAAGATTCCCTACGCACGTTGCCCACTTATATAATCGTACAGCCTCCACTACCCCGTCATACGGGTCAATGACATATCGGTCATTGGGCAAGACTTTATTTAATGCATGGGAACCATACAATATTTTGGAAGTACTTTCTTATTCGTTCCGAAAGTGGTGTCAGTGTGTCTCACAACCGCGAAATCACAGACGGAGTATATTTTCGCCGGTACACTGTGTTTTAAGAAAAAATATTCTTGAGACTTTATAATAAGTTTGAAGCTTGCAACCGAACTTTCTGTATATCGAGCACGGTGTCATGATTAAACTCATCATTCAAATGCTCTGTCAGCAGGTGGTTACTTTGTAGAGCTACGTATCGTGTTAATGATATCATATGTTATTTAACGAGCGATAATTTATTGGATCAGTCTTAGTTTACTTAACATAGCTTTAATAACGCGATTCACCCGTTCTACTTGGCCGTTAGCCTGGGGGGACGCCACCGGTCAATAATAATTCTTTTGCACCTTGTTACAGCATTTGTAAATTCCCAAATGTCCTATTTTCTCATGAACCATCCTAATAACATTCTCTTCCATTTCTAATTTCTTCCACCTCTAACCTCCATGGCACATACAATAGTAAGCGGCCTGGGTCTATCTAACGGAAAACAAGTAAATCTAGCAATATGATTGTTTTAATTTTGAATATGCTTCGAAGTTCCCTGATCTTTATAGCCTAGTTTTTTGCTTCTTTTATATATTGGGTATATAATTATTTTCGTTCGGTTTTTTTTTTTCAAAAACTATGACTTTTTCCCATCTTTCTGGCAATTTGTGGATCCCATCCCAAAAGAACTGCGCCGGCTTGGCAGCCAAGAATGAATCAAGCCAATTTTTGATATTCTGCTCTGATGTAAACCGTATTTCAGTGAGGGCGTTCTTCATCGACCGGAACAAATGGTAGTCAGAAGGGGAAGGTCTGGGCTATAAGGCGGGTGGGGTAAGACTTGCCATCCACTGTTTTCCAAATAGTTCTTAACCGGAATAGCAACGTTGACTTGGCTGGTGTGGCCGGGTTTCACACATGATTTTTTGCGTTTGGGGTTGTCGTAATGGATCCATTTTTGATCACCAGTAACAATCCGATGCAAAAATGACTTCCTTTTTTGGCGTTCCAGCAGCATTTCGGACATGTAAAACCGCCTTTCGACGTCTCTCGGCTTGAGTTCATGTGAATCCCGATTTCCTTGCTTTTAAATATATTCAGCTGCTCTTAAACGTTTTGAAATGGCTGCTTGAGTGACACCCAAAGATTCTGCGAGCTCTTTTTGTGTTTGGCAATAATCTTCATAGAGTAATGCTTCCAGTTCTTCATCTTCAAACTTTTTTGGCTGCCCAGGATCGTCTTCCAAGCCAAAATCACCACTTTTAAATCGTGTAAACCACTTTTGGCACGTTCGCTCAGATAGCGCATGTTCACCATAAACTTCCACCAAAATACGATGACTTTCGGCAGCATTTTTCTTCATATTAATAATGAAGAAGAACTCCTCGCAAAAACACTTTTTCAGGCACAAAGTTCGACATATTTGAGTGAAAAAAAAAATTATTGTTGTTTACGCTTCAAATGAATGACATGTACTGAAATGAAATCTACTTCATCTCCACTGATAGCAAGGTTTTAACGGTGTGTCCCATTTTAGAACCACTTCGGTGTTGAATTGCGTAATTATAGTTTTCGAGCTCTATGGTCCATCCCGCAATTCTAGAATTAGTTTGTTTCTTACTTAATTAAATAATTACCGTCAGCAGCAATAATAAATGGTACGCCATCGAAATATAACCTAAAACGCCCTAGAGAGTATATAATGGCTAGGGTTTCCAGTTCGAAACTATGGTATTCAACTTCAGCGACTATTGAACTGAAGAACAACTTATTCGCAGTGTAATTCAGTTTCCTTTTTTGGGTTAAAGATAGCCAATATAGTGGCACTTACTAACCTATTTCATAGTTCTTTAAAAGCTTGTACACATTCATCGGTAAATTCGTACCTAATTTTCTTACTCAACAGTTCTAATAATGGTTTGGCTATTTTAGAGAATGATGACACAAAACGGCGGAAATATGATATATATATTGGTTTTTCTGCATAAAATAATCTTTTATAAGTCTAATATGAGCATTCGTCGTTTGAATACGTGAAGTGCTGATTAAATAACCTAGATATTCTATTTCGCTATAGCCAAATTTACACTTGCTAATTCTTGGCTCGAGTCGTCTTTTCATAAAGACGTTCGTTAAGTATTTCTAAATGCGATTCAAATACGATTCAGATCCCGGTTTGGCCAGATTTGTTTATCGCCAGGCATTTTGACCCAATTGTCCACCTAAGGTTTGCTCTTCTATTGTCATCTAGCTTTAATATTAGTTGGCATATAACGATTGGCATACCGATGATAGGACCCTACATTTACCTGGAATACCTTAACATAGATGAATGTTGAGGATCATTTTGAAACGTGATATTTTGAATGATTAAGTGTGAACTATCGCTTAAAATTCAATGACTTGTTAGTGATTGTTAAAATTAAAAATATCATAACTTGTATCCCGAGCATTTACGAGGGTGCATACGCAAAACAAATTTATTAAATACTTATATTAAAATATCAAAATATATTAAATAATATATTAACTATTAAATATTAAATATTAAAAACTTATTAAATTTCAATATATTTAAGTCAAGAATATATCATGGTTCCTGTTAAAATTCCTGTTAAAAGCAATTATTTAAATATAATAAAAATTACTGTAATTAGTATTAAGAGTTTTTTTTAAAACTAATAAAATGAATAATTATCATAATAATAATTAGGTGGACTCTCTTCTAAATGAGTCACATTTGATAAGTTGGGTCTCCTGGGGATAACCAGTCATGTCAACAGGTACTTATGTAATATAGAGAGTCCCATCCTTTTGTCCATCAAATTGCTGAAGAATTAGTTGGATATGTTATATATTATATTAATAAAAACGTATTGAGATTGCATACGGCTTAAGAAAACAAAATGAATTAGGTTGTTGATAAAAGGCACGCTTATAGTACAAAAGATCGGTGGACAACTTTGTGTTACAAGAAGACATGTAACTGCAACGTATGTCCAATTTAAATTTAAAACAACCACGCTGCTATGAGTACTATCGAGAGATAGTAAGGATTGAAATATAATTGGTTCCAATTATTATGAACCGCTTGTAACATATATATAAATGGATAAGGTGGACCCAATTTCCCATCTCCTTTCCAATAATATCACGACTAATACTCGCCTCCAGGTCATGTGAAGTTCTAACTTGTTGGCTTAGACCAGCGACTTAATTTATCCCAAAGGTGTTAAATCGCACGAGCGGAGCCGCAAATTGACAGACCTTTTCTGCTGACAAGACGATTAACGTCCGTTGAAACCACATATCCCTCAAGTTTGCCAATTAAAATTTATCGAAAGACAAATGGAGTGGTCTGCATTGACTGTAACCGACTCGCCGGCATAATCTTGGAAGAAGTACGGTCCAATAACATATCCATAATGAAAACCAAACAAATTGTCAAATTTTTCGTGCACAATGGTTACTGCTGAAACAACTCCGGCTATGCGCAAATTTTATCTATAAACAAAACCATTGAACCAAAAATCTGCCCAATCACCAATTTTTCGGCAAAAATCCATATTTTATTCCCAATCAGAGACGTGCACAATTGTCATTTGGCCGAAATTGGAGTTAACACACGTTTCCTAGCAGATTGTGGATTTAAAAAAAAAGTGAGATTTGCAAATTTTGTTGAAGCGAATTACTTTTCACAATCAAATCGTTGACAATCTGGAATACAAATACAAATCTGTCAAAAGAGATGGTAAGTGTATTGAAAAAATGGGGCGCTTGAAGTACAATCAAAACACTTATGAATGGAAATCGACTTTATTCATATGGCCACCGCGAGCACGTTTGCAGCGGTCGATTCGTTGGACCCAATTTTCAACGACTCGGCCACACATTTCGGCCGAAACGGACGCTATTTCGCGTTCAATGTTGGCTCTGGGCTCTTCCAACGTCGTCGGCGTGTTGGCATAAACCAATGACTTAACGTAACCCCACAGAAAATAGTAAAGCGGCGTTAAATCGCACGAACGAGGCGGCCAATTGACTGGCCCATGTCTTGAGAAAACACGCTCACCATACTTACTCTTCAATAAATCGATTTTAGCGTGTGCTGTGTGGCTTGTGGCACCATCCTGTTGAAACCACATGTCATCCAAGTCCATATATTTCAATTCGGGCCAAAAATAATCGGTGATCATGGCGCGATAACGCTGACCATTCACAGTAACGTGACGATCGTTATCGTCGACGAAAAAATATGGCCCAATAACGCCGCCGGCATGCAAACCACACCAAACAGTTATTTTTTGTGGATGAAGTGGTGATTCATGAAGCACATTTTGGTTTTCACCCGACCAATAAAGCATATTTTGCTTATTGACGAACCCATTGAGCTAAAAATGAGCTAAAAATGAGCTTCGTCACTGAAGATGATTTTGCGACTCCGAATATCTAGAGAAAATTTTTATAATGTGCAGACGTTGCTCGTTAGTGTACTTTACTATGATAAAAATGTTGAGTTTACTGAATAAATGGACAGTGACAGTTTGATGATTAGTGAAAGAATGCGTTCACAAATTAAATTCAAAGTTGTCAATTCCCTATTGGAAAATCCTATACATAAAACATCGTGCTTTTGTAGTTGGCTCCTTTATGAATACAAAAAACACTGTGAACACTTGCTCATAGTCGTATTGGAGCAAAGACGTAAACAAAACTCGAAAATTATGTGCAGCTACATAGTAAGCGAAGATCGTTAACAGACGAATTCTTAACTAAAAAAAAAACGTATATTCGCTATCAAACAGCGGACATCCTGGATGAGTTGCCATCTAGCAGTTCTGATCTCAACTCGTTTTAATTATAAGTAATTGATTTATTCGATACCTAAATATTGTGATAGTCCTGGTCCGAAGCCTTTGCCTGAACAATGATCAATTTCTTCATCGGTCTGCTATGTAATGCATTCGATGATTGGTAAGAACATCTTAGGTAGATCTAGAAGACAATTGGCGACAATTTCAAAAACGGCACAATATCAATTCTCAAAGTTCACAAAAATTAGTATACAATCAGGAACTTAAAGTACATATCACCAGTCGACCTATAAGTTAAAATCTTATCCTGACTTGCAAATTTAATTTAAACGATTTTAAAAAAATTCTATCGCTTTTTCGTTCAACTTTTGATAAGGCATTTCACATGACTGATGGAACGATAAGCGATTATTTTCCGCAGTAACGAGTATGTTTAGAGTTACCGACGAACCGCTGCTCTGAATTGAAAAAGTTACTGTCGATCGACATAATATGATAAGTAATTGTGACTGGATCTTAAATGTCAACAACATTAATTGTCTTTCCTGGAATGTCAAATGTCAAAATTTTGCTCTCCTCCTTTTTGTATTTTGACACCGAAGCCAAAGAAATTCCAAACAAATGTGAGTATCATGTATCTATAATTATTTAACAAACCGCTCGTGTTTTTTAAAAGGTTTTGTTTTCAGCGTAATTCAAACATCTTTTAATATATAAAGGAGTTAATAGTTTGCGAAGTTTTTTCATTGCAAATGATTCCAAAAATTTTCACGTGGGGGCTCCACATCATAACCTCAAACAATAACCATGAATATGATAAGCGATATTCGACTCATCGATGGAGAAGGAATGGAAGTAATCTTTCATAAAGCGAAAGTTACTAACCATACTTACGGAATAATACAACAACCAAAAGATGCAGATTTGGGACGCCAAAGACATGGATGCAAGAGACGAGGTGCTTTTAGCAATAGAACCAAGTATCGTTTCACTAGTAAAATAATAGAAGATCTCTATTTCGGTTGCACCGTTATTCTTCAAGCTTGTTAACCGGGCCATCTCAACATATGCAAAAGAAATTGCACCGCTATTTCCATTCGTCACATTATCAGTCAGAGCCTAGCCATTGTCGGAATTGCATTTATTGATTTGGTTTTTTTTTTTTTTTTTTTTGTGTGGTGAAATTAAGAAAAAAAATCATTTGATTATATAAGTGGAAGATATAATCAATATGTTTGGATATAAAATTTAATTTCTTTGTCTGCATGAATTTGTTCATGCGAATGGTTTCATGAAGTCCTAATTTAGTTAATTTTAACAAAACTTTTTGGATAATGGTTTTTTTGTTTATGAGTATGGCATGGTCGGGCTATTGTATTGTTATGGACGTCAACCTTAGTCTTTTGGCAACCATAAACCACCATAAAACTGTCTGCCTACGTCTGCCCTTATGTTTTGCTTCATTTGAAAGATTATGATAGCTTATGTTAACTTAGACAGCATTTCCTACTTGGCTTACAGATTTGTCAGATAGCGTCAAGAGTTTTATTTGAAGGGAATTATACAGTATGTTAAAAAATTTTAGAGATAAAGAAGTAGATGAAAAATATTTGTTGTAGGGAAAAAAGCTTATCCAAATTTTGAATTATCAAGAAAAAAGGGTTAAATCAAGCAAAGTGGCTTTAATCAAGCATTACACTGCCTTTTTTTGAACCCTTTCACAAACCACGGCGAACATCCAAATCGTTCGAAGAGCTTAGTGACTGCAGTAACCGGCGAAGAACTAAAGAACTTCGCGAGCAAGTTTCAGTCGAAGAGTTGACGTATGCAGTCAGCTTAAGTCAGCGCACTTTAGAAAATTCTGATGCTCAAAAATAATCAAAAAAATTACCAGCTCACCAAACAAAGCTAAAGAATTTTGCGCCCTGACAACATTTGTTGAAGGCGATTAAGGTGGGAAGTGATTAAAAGTGCAAGGAAGAGTATCTACTCATTGAGAAAAAATGCCAAAACTGAATGTTACCCTGATAAAGAATCCATCACAGTCACTGAAACCTGTGCAGAAATACAACTGCAAACATTGCTTGATCATACTGCATTACGTCTTTGTAAATATTTCGCAGTTGTAGAAGAAACGTGTTCAAAGAAAGACAATAAAAATATGGTTTTGATTTTAAAATGGGGCTATGATGGGTCACAACAGACGCAGTATAAGCAAAAATTTAAAAACGGCATTGACCGTGATGGTAATATTTTTCAAAGCTCCCTTGTTCCTCTGGGACTTGTTATAATGATTGATGGTGAACAGAGAAAAATCATATGGCAAAACTCAGTCGCTTCTTTTCCTAGATTTTGCAATCCTACTATACGCATACGCTTCATTAGGATGTTACCAGAGATAAAATCAATTATCTACATTGAAAACGAAATTCCACACCTCAGAAGTATTCAGTTCTAATAAAGCAGCAAAAATAAAGCATACCATGTTGCTTACGGTGGTTGACGTCAAAGTATACAATGCTGCTACAGATACTATCTCTGCTATTTGATGCTGTATTTGCGGACAAACTTCTAAGGATTTCAATAAATTTATTAAAACCGGCCAGGTCAATGTAGAAGCACTAAAGTTTGGACTCTCAATTCTTCAAGCACGGATTCGCTTTTTTGAAAAGCCTCTTCATTTGGCACATAAAATACTTTTTAAAAAAAGTAGCAGCCGCGATCTGCTGAAGAAAAAGCAATTGTAAGATCTACAAAAGAAAACAAAAGAAAATTCAAAGCGCCTTTATAGAACAAATGGGACTCCTAGTAGATAAACAGAAAGCGGGATTCGGTATGGGTACGGGTCCTATTAGTACCCGACCCAATATGGAAAACACAAAAATTTTGGAAAATAAATTATTTATTTTTCAACATAATCACCTATCAGTTCGATACCCTTTTTATAATAAGAACTGTCTTGCTCCTCAAAATAGCCATTAAATGCCGACATCACTTCTTCATCGTTGGAAAATCTTTGAGCACTGAGACATTTTTTCAATTTTGGGAACAAAAAATAATCCAAGGGGGCTAAATCTGGCAATTAGGGTGCATGAATTAGCAATTCAAACTTTTTGGCCATTGAATTCACAACACTGTTTTTGCTCGAGTGTGAGCAAACGCGACATCCATCTTGCACACAGCTTTCTTATGTCCAAATTTTCAAATAATACGCGATGTACCACACTTTTTGAAATGCCTACAATGTCTGCTAGCTCGCGCACTTTCAGTTGACTATCATCCAGTACCACTTCGTGGATTTTCTTCACGATTTCTGGAGTCGTCACCTCATTTGGTCGACCACTGCAATGCTCGCCTTAGCAGCTCGTACGGTCTCATTTAAACTCAGCAACTCAAAATGTTACTGTTGTAAACGAAGGAGCAGACTCATCCAGAGTAGAATTCAGTTCAGTTTTTATATTGGTTGGGCTGAGGCCTTTCAAATAGAAGTATTGTATCACATAACGATGACCAATTTTCTCCATTTTCACAAATTCACTGACAACGTTCACTATTGATGGCTGCCAAACAAACACTAAACAACGTGGCTCTTTCAAATTTGAAACATATGCTTCCAATACAATACACATTTTTAAACTTCTGGGACCGCCCTGGTACTAATGACGGCAACACGTCCAAAAGGTTTTCCGATGACCCGGAATGGTCTTCTCGTATTACCGGGGTAAATCTTAATTTGATAATTCGCTTTAAAACTATCTTGAAAGCTATTTCGATTAGATATAGAAGTGATGCCGACAAATATAATGCTTTTGCTCACAATACCGCTGAATTGTACATAGATCAGTACGACTGACATCCCATGCCATCAACTATACACAAAGTGTTGATACATGGCGCAAAAGTAATAAACCATGCAATTTTGCCTATTGGTCAGCTATCGAAAGAGACAGCTGAGGCTTAAAATTAGCACTTCCTACAATATACAGGGTGACTGACTCGAACTGCAACTTTTTAAAATGCTATAATTTTTTTTTATTTTTTGATAAATTTTATTGTGCCAAAGCAAAAAATGTTGGAAAATACATCAATTTTCAAATTGTGTCAGTAGTTTTCAATATGTCCACCTTTGACGCGAATAATGTCCTTAAGATGGCCGAAGAAAGCATCGTACGCTGCACGCAAGTGGCTCTGCGATATTTTGGCCCATTTTCGGCGAAGTGCTTGTTTGAGGTAGTCCAAACTTTGGTATTTTTTAATTCCAACCTTCGCCTTCAAAATATCTCAGACAGAGAAATCCAACGGATTTGCATCTGGAGAATTTGCAATCTATTGTGTCGAAGAAATGAAGTGTGGAACATTGTTTTTTAACCAATCTTGGTTTACGCGCGCTTTGTGAGACGGTGCCGAGTCTTGTTGAAATGTCGGCAGTTTCCGACCGAAATGATTGTTTGCCCAAGGCTTCAATACTGCCTCTAAGACAGTTCACTGGCAAGTAAATCCTGTCATTTTGTTTGTTGACATATTGCTCGATAACAAATGGCGACTCATCGGAAAAAACCAAATTCGGCAACTCACCACTTTCTTGCAGGCGTAGCAACTTCTTCGCTCTTTCGACTCTAACTTTTTTCTGTTGCAGTGTAAGATCGTGTGTTTTTTGGAGCTTCAATGGCTTGAGCCCAAGCTTATTTTTTAGTATTTGTTGCATCCGTTCCAACGATATGTTGAGCTCACGAGCCATTTTTCTTCCACTTCGACGCGGATTTCGCTCATTTCGAGCCTTCATCTTCCGAACCATTTCTGCCGATGCTGCTGTTTTTTTATGACCACCTCCATGGCGTTTTGCAACGCTGCCAGCATCACGGTAACGAGCTTTGGTTCGAGACAGAAACGATTTATTCACGTTGAGGTGCTGCAGGGCTCTAACAATAGCTATTTGTGGTTTTCCAGCCAAATATAAGGCAATCACACTATCACGTTTGAATTCCATCGCGGATAAAAAATTTTCAACACAACTGAGACGCAAATGGTTTAAAAGGCTTGTAAATAATAAGATTATCTGTCATGTGTCAAAATCTGAGCTCACAATAACGAACGGTTTGGAAATTATAGCAGTCTGAAGTTGGTTGCAGTTCGAGTCAGTCAGTGTGTACATAGATTGAAATTTAGTCGAAAATGTTTACGTGTAGCTTGTAACAGAGACGTCATACACAGATTGTCGCTATGCTCAGACTCGTACCTTTGCAGCCTTAGAGCACGGTCACACAAGAGAACCAAATCTTTTTCCCAGGAGGCACGAAATCTTTTGATCGCAAGCGAACTGCCCATGAGTCTAGAAAACGATAAAAACAGAAGTATGGACGACGTCGAAGAAGAAGAAGACGAAGACAACCTTTGACCTTCCGTTTCCGGTTTTTTCTTTAAAAATCTAAAAAGCAAGTATCCGGAGGTTGGCGTTGTGACACTGTTTGTGGTAAGTAATTGAAAAAAAGAGGAAAAAGGACAATTTACCGTAACGTTATACACGAAATGGTACCATAAATAAAAAAAAAGCTACAAATTACAATAATAGATGCAACTTCTTTCCATTTTACTGCCACGTATTTTGGAAAAAGGGCCAGGTGGCGAAGGAGTGCTATGAATATAAAGAAAAGTCAAAACCATCAAGAATAATAGTCGAAGCTGAAAATGGTCTTACAGAGAAGTCTGTGTTTAAAATTTCTACTGACAATATCTATTGGTGTCTTGATTTCGGAGTTATTTCGCATATGTGCTCAACGGAATCTTTGTTTGAAAGTCTGGAAATGTATGAAATTTTAGCAAAAAAACAACGAGAAAAAATTGTAGAAATCGGAACTGCAGTATTTCCATCGCGCATAAGCAATGTTAGATAGAATATTAGATTATTTAGGACCCTCTACATTCCAAATTTAAATGGAAATCTCTTATCGGTAAGCAAAGCGAAAAGTAATAACATAACGGTTATGTTCGAAGGAAACCTAATAAAATGGTATAGCAAGACTGACACGTTTTCAATCACAGCTGTGCAAAAACAAACAATGGAGTGATATTCGAAACATATTGTAAAAATAACAAGTTAAACGAAAAGGTTTAATGCCTTCGACCGCATGATAACGATATTTTCTATCACTTTCCAATGTCGATAAAAACCTTGACCATTTTAGGCAGAGGGACATTTTAATTTTTCTATTTCATCTTGTTTCCGTCTTTTTAGTTCGTTTTTTTACATAGTCGAGTTTTTGATTTTTGTTATTATTATTATTTTTTTAAATGCTATCCGCAGTGAAGTAGGATTTGCATGTGATACAAAAACAACTGCGGTTAGTAGGTATCCGTAGAAGAATCCAACTGTAGATAGCATTTCAATCTTCTTTTTTTCTAGAAGTTGAGGTTTTTCGTATATGGAGTAGTTTCGATTATTTTTTTGTATTATGGCTTCAATAGTCTTTAAATTTTTATTTTTTATTTGAGAACTCTATAAGTAGCAATTTTTTTGGATGAAATTTATGCAAAGTTCCAGTGTATAAAGTCTTTAACGTCAGTTGCTTGTTATCGTGGAATGCGGTTCGGTCGAAAATTATTTTGTCGTAATTGGCCTGCAAAAATGGAGTTATGAAAAAGGCGGCCTGTTGCGGCCACTGAAAATCACATGAAACATTGTGTATCATGTCCGCCACAAGTCATCATAGCCGCGGAAAACTGAATTCGCCGAAATCCTCTGCTACCAGAAATTGAATTGACTTGAATTTTATTTCCCAAAAAGATTTCCATAAATATTGTTCTATCTGCAAAGCTTGAGGACTTGTCTGCAGAAGATTGATCATTTGGGTTGAGTACATTATTTTGAGTTCAAAATATAGTTCATTATTATTACGAAAAAAACACAAAAAATTTATATTAAAAGATAAATTCATACAAACGACAATAAAACAGTTTACAGATTCATACATTGAGGTTAGGTACATTTTCTTGACATTCTTCAAAAATAAAGGTTTCAAAAGACTACCTAGACTCGTTGAATATTACCGGAACAAATACAGCAAACAAACAAATACGCCCACATTTATTCCAATATCTTGCTATTTGTTGTGTTGTCGTTTACGAATATTTACTACTTAATGTGTTGATAGCCTACATGTGTTGTCATCTTTGAAGGTCGACAATGTCTCTATCTTATATAGGGTTTTCTAATAACGACTTGACAACTTTTTTTTAAATAAAAGGCAAACCATTTGAGATATTTCAAAAACTTTATTATTGGCTTGAAGTTTATGAATGGAATGAATGAATGAATGGAACTCGACTTCGTTCATATGGCCACCGCGGGCACGTTTGCAGCGGTTGATTCTTTGGTCCCAATTTTCAACGACTCGGCCACACATTTCGGCCAAAACGACCGCTATTTCGCTTTCAATGTTGGCTCTGAGCTCTTCCAACTTCGTCGGCGTGTTGGCATAAACCAATGACTTAACGTAGCCCTACAGAAAATAGTCAAGCGGCGTTAAATCGCACGAACGAGGCGGCCAATCGTCTGGCCCATGTCTTGAGACAACACGCTCACCGTACTTACTCTTCAATAAATCGGTTGTAGCGTGTGCTGTATGGCTTGTGGCACGATCCTGTTGAAACCACATGTCGTCCAAGTCCATACCTTTCAATTCGGGCCAAAAATAATCGGTGATCATGGCGCGATAACGCTGACCATTCACAGTAGCGTGACGATCGTTATCGTCGACGAAAAAATATGGCGAGAATTACGACCGAAAATTGGAGTTGCAGTCAAATTTTTATAATTTGCAGATGTTGTTTGTTAGTGTACTTTACCATGATGAAAATGTTGAGTTTATTGAATAAATTGACAGTGACAGTTTGATGAGAAAGAGTGCGTTCACAAATTAAATTCATACACCAGTAAGCCGCACCTCAAGTGATATTCCATCAAGCTGGACATCGGTAGGTTACATGATAGCTCAATTTGAAACTGTAGTTGACGGAGACAACCAAGTGCTTTTACGAGGTGTGGTGAATGTTGAAAATTCGCGTGCAAAGTACATTTGATTATCGGTTTTTGTTTTTTTTTGGCTGTGTTGGTACACATGTCCCAACCATATGTTCACAGTTTCAATTATATAACGTACCTTGTTTGTTTTTGACAGGGACAAAGGTTAGACGTATTTTGGTGTGCCTGGCGATTTTCAATTGATATAAAAAATGGAGGAAGTAATTTGCATTCAATTTTATGTAAAAAACGAAATCAAGTGCACTAAAACATTTGAAATGTTGCCAGTGGCATACGGTGAGTCCACTTTAAGTAAAAAAAAAAAAAAAGGTTTACAAGTGGTACAAATACTTTCAAAATTGCCGTTAAGATGCCAATGACGGACTTCGCTGTGGACGCACCAGCATATCCACACAAGGTGATAACGTCAAAGCTGTGAAGAAAATTGTTTTCGAAAATCGAAGTTGCTGAGGATGTTGGCATATAGGTCGGCTCTTGTCATGGAATTTTTTTTTTGATGGCTTGGGAATGAAACCTATGTCAGCGAAGTTTTTTTCAAAACTTCTTCATTTTGATCATATTTTTTTCATTACCGCAATACCAAAAAAACATCCGGAATTGTGGAAAAAAAATTCATGGTTTTTAAATCACATTAATGCACTTGCTCATTTATCGTTGCTTGTGAGAGATTTCTTGGCCAAAAACAAAAACACGACAATCATGCCTCAGCTACCATATTCACCGGTTTTGGTCTTATAAAACTTTTTCCTGTTCCCAAAACTGAAGAGACTTATGAAAGGACAGAGATTTGCTCAATGAAGATTTGCTGGAAGAGCTCAAGGCTATACCTAAAAGTGCTTATGAGAAGTGCTTCGAGGATTTGAAAAAGCGTTGGTACAAAGGGGGATTATTTCTAAGGGGGATTACTTTGAAGGGGACAAGAAATAATATTGATGAATAAATAATTTTTTTTATAAATATATGAAGTCACCTTACTTTTTGACTTACTAGTTTGACAACTGCGGACCTAAAGTTTATGAATTTAGTGCAGATTAAACAGTGACCAATTAAGGTTTCTGTGTTTCGTGGTAAAACGACACAAGCAACTGATTTAATTGTGTTTGTGACTCTGTCAATAAAAGGTATCTGCTTACATAAGGATTACAAACGGCGTTTACACCAATATTGAAATAGCCAATTACTACCAAGGTTTGTTTTTATCGATTTTGACTTAATTCTTTAATCAATTCCTTCGCATTAAATCTAGGCGGTCTATACAGCGTGTTCCAGTTTAGATTTTCATTCTGATAACAGAAGATTCCTGAAGTTTTGATGAACAAAAAATTTTATCGCAGTGGGGGTCTATTTTCACCCCCCACCAAGTTAAAGGCCGTAAAGTTAAAGAATCTCTGATTTTGAGGTAAAACTACTTAAAAGGCCGGAGCTAATGGATTCAGCTTAAGAAACCGTTCTGCACACATGAAAGGGAAATTCAATTTTCATAAAATATTAAAATTTCGTCGAGTTCCATGAATGATAGCCAAAATTATGGTATTTTAAAGCTAACATTTTGAAAAATCGTTGGACCAATTTCATCAGAAAAATGTGTCTGTATCGAAATTTTCAGCTCTTAGGTTAACTTTTTTTATCAAAACTTTTCTTTTCTCTCTTCATAAGGTGTGTTTTTCCACCTACGAGCAGCGGAAGTTATTGCAAATCTATTTTGTTCAGGCAAATGTGTTACAAAATAAATGTAATATCCCTTTAAATAGTTTTTGTGGCCCTAAAAAGGACCGTTAGGCTTTGAGATTTCAAAGCGCCTTCATAGTAAATTTTCGAAATGTTGCCCGTGCCTTTGGGTGCACATTCTAGCGCGTTTGATGATTTCAGACTGGAAATTATTGTTTGGTAAAATGTCTCTTAGCTCCTCTGCTACTGTATTTATTCTCTCTTGGAGCTCTTCCCGATTTGAAATCTCAGTCAAATTAACCCTTTCTTTTATGGCCCCCCAGAAAAAAAAAAAATTCATTGGCGTTAGGTCAGGAGATCTAGGTGGCCAAGGAAAAGGACCAAATCGGCCAATCTACCATCATTTAAATTTGATTTAAAAACGAAGTTACATTATTGCTACAACGGCAAGGAGCTCTATCGTCTTGGAAAATTATTATTAGTTCTGGCAACTGGTCTCTTCAAAATTCTAAATAGAATGTTGAACTTAGGACATGTGGAAGTTTGAATGGCCCGATTAAAGTACTACCCAGTATGCCGGCCCAGACATTCACGCTAAACCTTCCGTATGGTATAAACTGGGCTTCGTCAGTCCATAAAATTTTTGGAATAAACTGTTCATTCTCATCTTGTTGATGCAGCAGCCATTGGCAAAATTCAATCCTTTTTTGGAAATCCCCTGGCAAAAATTTCCTGTACCGTCGTATAATAAAAGGGGTAAACACAGTTGGCTTCAAGAGCTCTATGGATTGTATATAGTTTTTGGAGTTTGCAACTACGCTGCAAGCCTTCTGGTGCTAATACATGGCTGCATTCTTACGGCATTTAAAATTCTTTCTTCCTCTTCTGCTGTTGTTATGTAAGACAATCTTTTTCTTCTTAACCATATAAAAACTGGCCTAGAAGGGATCCTCTGTCCAGGATACCGCCTATGGTACTCTTAATCTATCTAACTCTGCATTCCTGTTACAGAAACCGTAAACGAAAACTATATCGGCGTATTCGGGAATCGAAAACATTTTTTCTTAAACATTTGCTTAACACTTTACTCGTTTACTCTTAATCAGTAAATAAAGTAACATCGGCATATTTCAAAAGTTTTCACCGAATAAAACAAAAACATTCCACAAAATAGCGAAGAATTTAACGTTGGCTTAACTCTCTAGCTTTGTTTTACTTGTTAACTGACAGCTTTTGGTAAAATTTTTTTGTATTTGAATACGCTATTAATATTGTAACCCATTTGCCTGAATAAAAAGTGGTTTGCAATAATTTCCGTTGTTCGTAAGTGGAAAAGTCATACATAAAAATAGTAGATAATGAAGAGAAGACAAAAGTTAAAAAATTAAAAGAGTTAACCTAAAAGTTGAAAATTTCGAGATAAAAGCGTTTTTCTGATGAAATTAGTCCAGAGAGTTTTCAAAATATTAGTTTTAAAATTCCATAATTTTGAACGCCAGTTCATAGAATTCGACGAAATTTTAGTATCAAAAATGTGTCCTTAAACAACTCAAAAAATGGTATTTTTTTTATTTTTTTTTTTTTTTATATATATTATAGAGAGATCCGTCCTCTATTTCAAATTTCAAGTTGGGATCTCTATGATCCCAAATAAAATAATGTTTTATAGACGGCTAAATCAAAAAACTAAATATTTATTACGTTACTCCTCTTATCCTTGTCACATATAACCCGAGGGCATATACATAAGTATATAGCTGCTTTTTTTTAGAAAAAAACGTCACTGTGCTTGTTTTATTTCTTCAATTTCTTTTTAGAAGTTAGGCTTAATTTCACTTGATTGTCAATCTGTCGTGAACTCGGGACTTATTTTATATTGTATCGTAATAAGACTTGTGAGTAATAAAAATTTATAATGAGTGCTTTTGTGTGGAAAACGTGCTGCAATCCCCTGGATTTACCACTTCATCAATCCAGTGCTAGTGATTTGCGGCCTGTACGAGCATAGATGGTTACGATGCAACCAAAATTGAACACAAAGTTGGTAATTTGCTCTACGTGTAGGAAAAAATTGAGTCAGATCCGAAATTCTGATACAACGCCATTGCTAGAGGTTGAACATCAAATTGAAGTTGATGAAATGTATTTCGATAAAGACATTGCATTCAATTTAATTAATGAATGCATGCAGTATATTGCAGATACATTTGACAAGAGAAGACTTAGTGATGATGTTGAAAATTATAGAGAAAATTTTCTCTGTTACTGTAGATAATGATGAAGATAATTCCAGAGAGGAAGAATATTTCGTAGGGAAGATAAAAGAAAATTGCCATAAAACTACAAGCAAAGACACCAAACTTGTTTTGTTGTCTTTACTTTCAAGAGAATGGAGCGTCGACAAAATTATAGAAGAGTTTCCAGGATCGACAAGCTATATGATCAAGAAATCTAGATCCATCAATTAGTAGAAAGTTTTTACTGTGAAGACGATTACAGTCGTGTAATACCAGGAAAAAAAGACTACGTACATATAAAGGTAACAAACATTTATTTTCTCAGGTAAAAAAATAAGATATTTTGCTTTTTTGTTATATTGAAAATCAGAGAAAACATATTTAAAAACGCCTGGTTCTGGCTAACCTTAGGGAGATATATTATAAGTTCAAATAAGTTCATAATAATGTTAAGATTGGATTTTCCAAATTCGCGTCGTTAAGACCAAAGAACTGCATTTTAGCTGGGGCATCAGGAATTCATTTCGTGTGTGTTTGCACCATCCATCAAAATATCAAACTCATGCTTGAGGATAGCAATATATCAAGGCTAATAGAAAACGAATATAAGCATCTCAATGACAGCAGAGCTTGCTTAGCTTTGGTAATTTGTAATCCTCCTGATATAAATTGTTACTTGGGCAAGTGCCTTATTTGCCCAAACTATTCTAAATTAAGGAGAATCTTTGACACAGCTTTTAGTAATCACTTCATAGAAGACGTAACATACTATCAGTAGACCCATACAGACCGATCAAAATTGAAAGTGAGAATTGATTTTGTTGTGCAAGGTGCAGTGCAGGAATATCACTTGACTAACGAACAGGCGATGATTCACCCTTTCGCACTATATTACCGGAACCAGATGGATGATAATAAACATGAAACTTTTGTTGTAATTAGTGACTGCTTAAAGCATGACACTATCGCAGTACACTTATTTCAGCGCCGTCTCTTGGAGTTCCTGCACAAGAAATGGCAACATTTTAAGAAAATTATTAAGAAATCTGAGAACTTTTTTAATTTAACATTGCATGAACAGGATTTTGGAGTGATTGCTGAATTAAATTTCTTTGCGACCTCTCATGGTAAGAGCGCATGCGATGGACTTAGTGGTACAATAAAAAGACTGACTGCCAGAGCTAGCTTACAAAGACCGTATAGGGAACACATAACAACTTCCTTACAGTTATATAACTGGGCAACTGAAAATATAAAGAATATGGATTTCTCTTACGTGACCACACAGGAGTATAATGAAGAAAAATTATTGATGGAATCGGGATTTTCTAATTTAAGAATTGTGCCGGAAACAAGAAAACTTCATCATATTTCATCTGTTTCACAAGGAGTAATTAAAGGAAAATATTTTTCCTTTTCATCGGAAGAATATGTATACGTACACTATTAAAAGATAATAAATAATCATTTGTTTTAGTTTTTAGGGCTTTGGGATACAAAGGCCCAGTGTGACTTTTTTTTTAAATGAAAATATTTATTACAGAATATTTAGCCGCCTATAAAATATTATTTTGACCGAACCCATAGAGATCCTAACTTCAAATTTGAAATGGAACTAGAGGACGAATCTCTCTATAATATATATAAAAAACAGTACCATTTTTTGAGTTATTCAAGGATATATGTAAAATTATTCCAAATCTTTGAAAGTTCAACTTTTCCTGAATTCAACAAGGTATATTTTTTTATCAAATTCTGATAAGCAGAGTCAAAGTTATGATTTTTTTAAATATAAAAGAAAGCATAAATTTTGATTTTTTGCCAATTTTTGAAGTTCCGTTACACGCAAACTAAATGATTCGTACCACTCCAATGAGTATTTCTACCACTTTTCAGCCAAATCGAAGGGATGTCGTTTAGAACGTCGGTCGATCCTTCATGGAATGTCCCTTAAGTTAAAATTATTCCAATTCGTTTTAACAGATCATAAGAGCATATTTAAATCAGATCGTGTATAAAAAATTAAAATCCATTGATTTGTTGGATATAATCCTTCAAATTTTCTTGGCATTCTAAGTTTTTAAACGTAATTTCTTCGAGCTAATTTTCTTCATTTAATTAGCGCTTCATGATTTTTTGTCTTGACTGTAGTCTTATCAAAAATTACTCGTCAAACAATTTTTTTCAATATCGAGAGTTGAATTAATTTCTCGAACAGCAACTCCCTCATTTTTCCTCGCGAGAACCAATCTTGCTTTTGTTATCGTTAGCCAGAGTAATTTTTTGAGGTGTGCAGTTAATTTGCTATTAATAAACATGTTTTGCTTGGCGTACATTGAATTTGCTTCTCTGTTGATATTTTTACAAACCTCTTCGTACGTTCTGTTCTTTTGTTTTTGCCTTTTATGTTATTGCAATATCCGTTTTTTTTTTTTTTTTGTTTAAAAGTGAACGTTGAAATTTCTTCGATGTCGCTTTCATTAATCTCTAGTTCTAAAGTTTTTCCAATTACAGTAAAAATGTTGTATGGATTTTCTTTAGTTTTTATTGACGTATTTAATCTCTATATTTTTGTGCAGTTGCTTCAGTTCAACTGTGTCAAGGAGAGCATGTTGCGCATTTTAAAATATATTTGGGACTCAGCGCATACAAGAGACACACCGACTACTTACTCAAAGAAGCATTGAAACAGAAAGGTAAGTCAAAATCGAAGGCGAAAAAGGTGTCAAAACCTTGGCTAAAGTGTATTAAACGGAGCTTTAAGAAAAGTTTGTGATGCTTCTCAACAAAACACTATTAACCAATAGAACGTGAACCCAAACATGGCTCAGAAACTGTGTTCCAAAAATCATTTCCACGGATGATTGACCATACCTCAATCTATTAGACTACAAGCCTTTGGTCCGTTTTGGAGGCTATGGCTTGCACTACTCAATATCTTGAGTCTTATAAGCGCGCTCTTATCCGAGCGTTGGAAAGTTTTCCAATTCATGAGGTGCACTGCAATCGATGAATGACCAAACCGATAAATGGAGACCATTTCTAATAAGTTGTTCTACAATTTGTAGCTATTGAGCAACCCAATAAATAAAAGAAAGTTTTGAAAAATATTTGTTCGTTTTTATTTTATTAAACCGTATACCAAAACATTTGCTAGTACTAGGTACTCGTATAGCAGACTTGCAGGACTTAGAAAGAACTATTCTACAGTAGATCGGTGCTTTACTTAACATTGAAGAAATATTATATATAAGCAGAAACATAAGAAACTATACCTTTTCTGCCGATTTTCAAGCAGTGTTCGACACCTAGCATGTGACGCTCTGTTTTACATATTGTGCAATATCTGTTTTTCAACGAAAGTAATTAACATTCTGACAGGATGTATGTATATATGGTATTCTATGAAAATCCATAACATCCATTGCCAGACCAAACCAACGAAAAGGGCAGCTTGGAAAATTCTGCTAAAGAGGATGCCGACCAGACTTTGGTGGACACTGAAGGAAAGGAACCAACCAAATTTAATGTAATGAAACGAAAATCAAGACGAGTGGTACAAGGCATGCAAGAAGAATAATGAAACTTGTGTACTGGTGAACAGGCCTATTGACTGACTCTAAATAGGTTTTTGAAACTGATTTTCTTGCAGGCGGTACTTTAGAACCCAGAAAATCCAGATTGGTAGCGAAAAGATTCATGGTAGCCAACATTCGCTCCATTTGGCTTACATCAGAAATCGCAGCAGAATATAACCTGGAGTTACACTATCTTTACTTTTCTGCAGTATACCTAAACGATGTTTATATGGTACCTTCATATGTTGAAAAAGGCCATAAATGACCTTAAATAATCAGGCCATCAGTGGAATTTTAAGTTGAACAAGACTTTAAAGGAGCTGGCATGTACACAGTCGTCATACGGTAAATACGGTAAATACGGTAAATACGATAAATAGCAAAAAAAAAAAAAGCAATCATCACTGTTTATGTTGATGAACTTTTTGTAGCAAAAAAATGTGTGTGAAGAGAACTCTCTTACTGATTAAAACCACATTGTCGAAGGAGTTCGATATACGAGATTTTGGTGAACCACAGTTATGCGTTGGTCCTGAAACCACAAAGGATAATAACAGGATCAGCTTAGAGAAAATCAGATACAAAAAGGTCTTATAATTTCTATCAAGCGAAACCAAAGCGTTTACCTTCATGAGTCGAGCTCAAAATTCAAAGATAACCAACAGTCAAAGGAAAAAGCAAGATAGTTTATAATACTGCATGTAGGTAGCTAATCGGAGCCTTGCTTTACCTAACTAACTACAGCAGACCTGACATATTATGCATTATAAACCTTCCTCCACAACACGTTGAAGATCCAGGGCGTCAACATTGGACCACAGTGCTGAACGTAATACGTTACTTAATTGGAACTAACACAGTAAACATCATATTTAATGTCGAAAAACTAATAAACAATTTCAAGCTTTTTCGGACTTTAATTGTGCTACCGAAATCAAAGACAGGAAATCACAATCCGGTTTTGCTTTTCTTAATACCCGAGGAGCGGTTTCCTTGGGATGTCGAAAGCTAAAAATAGTACAGAGGTCGAATACATCACATTAATATCGTTGGCAAAGGATGCGAGACACAGTTAAAAGTATAGAACCTACATGAACTCAATAATTTTGAGGAGATCAACGCCTCTATAGCTGAGGAAGCTGAGGTGATTTCCTTTCTTTTGAGCATGAAAAACGATCCACAGATTTCTCTCATATTTATCAGATAAAGTCTTCGATATGAGTTTATCCAAAAACTATCCATAAATCCAAGTATTGTAACACTTGGGTTAAATATTGCTACCTTAACTTAATTTTGATAAGGTGGGCTAAGGTTTTGACCGACATCATCAACTTTTGATTGTTAGAAGTACTTGCCCGCAAGAGGTTGGATTTTTACGAAAATAAATCAAAACAGACTCTCACTTTACTACGACGATTTGAAATCGTATTGGATAGCCGTTTTCATATTTATGCATTCAAGTTTCGAACATCGAATATATTGAAGGTATGCCCAAAATCAATCACAGTTTAAGTAATAATTTGATTGATCATTTGCTGATCTAAAGGCTGTTGTTCCCTTATTTGCCAAAATGTTTATTATTTTTCGGACTACTGTTTTTTATCCAAGTCCATTTAAATACGTGAGGTATTGAACTATTACCTATTACAATTTTAATAAAATGTCCAGGATCATGACTTAATACAAGTAACCCAGATTAATATGGACATACTCGTATGTACTTCGTATCTCTCTATTGTCCCAACAACTGCTAAACTTTTTTGTCATAGATTGATGAGCCACATGACACACGATCGACGAGCATACATATAGTCATTAAAGCCCTAAAAGCGGGAACCCAGAACTCTAACAGCGGGTGAAAGGTCTGTTGATTTGACCGCCTATATCATTATATCACGGAGGACACCAGCAAACGCAGCAGTTTCAACGAACTATCCAATAAAGCAGATGAAAACTCTTGGGGTAGGGCTTAACATATGATAATGATGAAATTAAAAACCATTCGAGCTCTATCTCCCACCGGCGCAAATGTATTGCAGAAAATAGTGGAAGACCTTTTCCCAAGACAGAGCGGGAATTGATTGAATAAGAGTCACGACCAAAGATATTTTATACTTGATGCTTGCAAGAGACTTGGGAACAAATCTGGGACAGATGGCATATCATATATACCTTTCAAAGCCACAATGGACATATTTGCGGACATTTACAAAGCTTTTCGAAAGCCACACTCAATTATTGATACCATTAAAGCGATTGTTGATATAGAAAAAATCGGCTATAGAAGGACGACGATAGATAAGAAGCACAAAACAGTACTGCTGTGTCATAACACTGGATTTCAAGAACCCTTTCAACGCCGCGAGCTGGGTACATACTCTAGAAGCGCTAAGAAATATGAGAACATCAATTTACCTTTACATCCGAAACATTGTGGAAAACTACTTCGGATAGAGGGTGGCACTATACAAAACAGTTGAGGGTTTAAGGAGTTACAGGAGGAGTACCCCAGGCCGGTCCAGAGGCCTGTACTGCGGAATGTAATATACATACGATGGCATTCTTCAATTTGATATATCAGGCGAAGCTAAGATCGTGGGGTTTAGGGACGATAAAGCTCTCATTGTAACAGCAAAATTTTAAGAAGAATTTGTCCAAATATTTTGAACACAAAACGAAAGCGGTATTAATTACAAGTAGAAAACGAAAAGATTCCATGGTGCTCACAGTAGGTGAACATAAAACTATATCTAAGTCAGCAGTAAAATATCTTGGCGTCATGAATAAATATAGAAAATATGAGTTGCAAATCTTCGTAGGCGAGTGACTCCATAATGCGTATAATACCGAATACAAAAGGAGGCAAGTATAGCTGGAGACTTGTAATAGCTAAATTAAGTATGTCAGTAGTGGTTCATGGATTACTAATCTCGGCAGAACCTATGAAAGCGAAATCATAAAATTAAAAATTAGGGCAGGGAATTGGCTTTGTGAAATCGAAGCGGCATGCGTTGTGGCAAGTACGCTTCAATTCAATTCCGATTTCGTATTCTCGCAGCAACAAAAATTCTTGTGTCATTGTATCGCATGTGATCGCATGATCATAATCTAAAGTCAAAAGACAGTTGAAGCGAGATATAATCAAATCTTCAGCGTGTATTGTACCAAAGACTTCTTTTTTTCAAACCGAAAATGGATCGAAAATGCAGCACACGATATATATATCAAAGGGTAGAGCAGAGTCAGCTTAGACAGACCATCCTTTGGAGTCTGGTAAACGCAGAAGTAGTTTCGATAAAGCTTGTTACACCAGGTAATTGACTTTTTGTTTTTGTCCATTCTGGGGACAAGATATTGATGGACAGTTTCGAAGAATCTTCCGCATTACTAGGCATATTGTATCTAGGATAGAGGATGCATCCGTAAAGCATTTTTGCGGAAATGAAGCTCCATTATTCTTTCCATGCTCTTTATCATAAAGGAAGTCAAACCAATAGGTCTAAAGCTCTTGGCGAGCGTGTAGTCATCTCTTCCAATTTTCAGTATAATGGCTATCAAATATTTTTCAGAACTGATATGGTATACCTTTTTCAATGCAGAAGAAATTAAAATAGGTAGCACACCAACTAATGGTCTGTAATAAAAATGGACTTACTGTGGACGACCCTAGTAAACGACCTTCGAATTTGCATGTGGAATTTTCGGACTCTTAACAGGCCATATACAGCCAAGTAATTAGCAGACGTCCTTGACTACCATCACGCAGATATTACTGCCATCCAGGAAGTGCGATGGGATGGGCCGGATATTTTAAGCTGCCAACTAGGCAGAAATTGGTGCAAAATGAAGAAAACTTAGCCGCCGTAGCTGCCTGTATCGAAGAAGACCCAGAAATGTCGATTCGGCTAAGTCCATTTTTGGCTCAGCGGTTATACCAACAAGCAAAATTGCCATTATTGGAGCGAACTTAATCCACAATTGCTCGGCCAAGCATCAATGCATCCACAAAGATTGACTGTTTGGTGCGGGTTATGGCTTAGCGACATTATCGGTCGTTATTTCTTTCGAAATAAAATAGGAGACTCATTTACCGTCAATGGTTTCAGATATAGAGAAATATATATAACTTCCTGTGGTCAGAACTTGACAACATTTGCATATGCGAGCTGTAGTTCCAAGAAGACAGCGCTACATGCCATATAAGTGACTCAACGCTCAAAGTTGTGAAGTACAAATTTGGCTACTGGGTCATCTCACGGCGATGAGATTTGGTCGCCGCAATCATGCGATTTGACATCGCTATATTATTTTCAATTAATTTTATATCCCACACCGTTGTTGTTTTATTTAAATTTGTTTCCCTATCGTTCTTATCTGGTCACCCTTTACTATGGTGATTGCTATAGGGAAAAGAAACAACGCTTATTCGGATACGGATTTGCAATATGCCATAGACTTAGGCAACAACAACGGGTAGCCAATATTGACTTGGATCACCACCTTGTTGCAGCAAATTTTCTAAGCGTTCCAAGAAAGAAGAACTACTGTGAGAAGATATAACGTAGAAAAGCTGCAATCGCTGGACACCGCCAGAATCTTAAACAAGAAGCCTACAAAGCGGGGCTGCAACGAAGGACGAGAGCTGCTCATGAACTCTACGACCAGAAAAGACCGGAAGAAGGTCTTCAAAAGAAAAAAACAGGAGCACGAGAAGCGCTCGATCGAAGTTATACTCCAACTCCAGGTAAAAATAACGTTTCAAGACAAGAAGTCCCGTAAAGAACCCTGTAGAGATGAAAAAGAAATCTTGTAGTCATAGTCAGTGCTTAGAGTATGGGAAAAAAACTGTATAACCGAGAATAAGTCCAAGATGCCGCCATCCAGCAGAACACGACATTCAATTTAGACGATGATAGCCAACATTTTCGTCCCCCTGATCAGAACGAAATAGGGATAGCAATTTCTAAGCAGAAATCCAACAAATCAGCTGGAACTGACGACTTAGCGGCTGAGCTTTAAAGCGAAGTTCTGTGGAGAAGGTGATTTCTCACATTTTTCAGATGTGATCAGAAGAGTGTATGCATGATGAATGAAATCTCCAATTAGCGTTGACGGACTTTGGATGAAATGATTCAACGGACCAACTATACCACCTGTACAACGACATCGACCTAGTCAGAAAACTGTCGTCGTCTGCTAGGACATGCAGAGCGAAGAGCGAATGGACACCAATGGCCCGTTCCACAGAAACTTTGAATCTAATCATGCGGTTCAATGCAGTAGAGAAAGTCTTCACCGTGGGTGCTACGCACAAGTAGAAGGGGAGCTTAACCGTCTTGGAGTATGCAACTGCAGACAACTGGAGGTTATCTAACTGGAGAGACTTGATAGTTAAGGCCCGGGTTCATCCAGAACTGTAGCGCCACTTAAGTAAGTAAGTAACCTTCACGGTTTTTTTTTTTTTTGTTCACTAGGTGGCAAGTACCAGATACGGGGTGTTGTGTTACTCAATTGTTCAGATTGTGAGCTGATGAAACATAGAGTTTCCGCTTTTAACTCAGTGTAGATCCCATATTCCAAGGTTTTCTAGTCTGGCTGATTTGGCCCTTTTGAGGTATTTGACCAGCCCGTTGGTTTCATACAGTCTTTCAAAATTTTCGAAAAAAGTTTTTACAAGAGGAACTCTTGTAATCTATAAATATTTTGGCTTTGAAAAAGTTACACTTACCAATCACTGTTTCTTTTGTCAAAGTCGGGAATCGCATAATAAAAAAATTATCAAGAAACAGTAAGAGACTCTTATCGCCGCAGTGCTGCTCTAATTACACACTCAAAGATTGTTCGAGTAATTTTTGGTAGATTTCCATTGAGTTGCTTTAGAGAAAAATGTATAATAGTGAAATCTACGAGTTGCATAGAAATACCTACCGACTTGGTAAGAAAAGTTCATATCAGCCACCTGACTTAGACATATAAAACTAATGGGGAATGAATTTGACTTAGGAGTCTCGCGTAAATTAAAGGAGATCGCAACCACCTTGAAGTGCACAACTGGAACCATTTGACTAAAAAAGCGCGAACAAATCCCCATCTAAATGTTGTAACCTTCGGGCCAACAAATGTTAAACAATTCTATCGTTTCATTCCATGCCAAGTTTCGCATGCGGTAACAGCCTTGATCATAACAGAATTTAGCAAACAAGTTTCTCTTATAAACATAAACTTCCATTCCGGCTGCATCAATGTTCAATTGTTCACCAGGCCTCGCTGAGAGAAAAACAAGAAACCTCGTTAATGTACAAACAGAGTGAAGCGGAGAATGAGCAAGAGCAAAGAGCAAAGCGACGAAAGGATAGCACACAGAACGCAGCGTCGTTGGATTGTCGAGCAAAGAGTCAACAAGAGAGCAAAGCGGCGATTTAAGTCATGTTTGATTCCTGCGCTCTCATCGCTTTGATTTTTCACTAGACGTGATTAGTTTAATTTGTTCAATAATAATAAGGATACCTTTGTGGGATTGAAAAGATCCTGAGCATCATAGCAGATATATGTTGGATAAAAAATGGGGTGAAGTGGTCGTTGAAATGAAAACAACAAGTAAATAGGACAATTTTTATTAAAATTTAAACAATGTAATTACAAGACATTGAATATGAACAAATAATTGCAATAATCAACTTGTTTGTAACAGTTTTGAGTAAGAACTAATTATATGGTATATAAAATTCTATAGCCACACGTAACGTTTTAAAAACATCCTGGACGAAAGAGGCTGCATGAGTTGGCCTATTGTCTCTTCCCCCACTTATGCTTGATAATGTGGTGTATTAATTATTCAAATGTCCAGATTCCATTGAATTAGTGAAGAAATGCGAAACGTGTATTCATCGTTCTGTTTCCCATATCCAACAACTTCAATAGCGACTATGGAAAAAAATTTTTTATAATTATAAAATATAGTTCTAGAATGTGGTGGGTGTTTCCATGGCTCCAAGCAAAAAGGAAAATTTCATTTCTCCAAAAAATTCCAAAATGTTTCCTTGAACATTGCTTCTGTATGTACTGACATGTGAATAGGTTGGAATATTTCCCAAATTGCGTCTATCATCCAAACCAACTGTACTTGCTCCCATTCAAAAGATGAAACCAAGACATTTGAGAGATGCCACAGTAGTAAGATAATAAAAAAAAGAAAGGTTATAACTGTTAGAGTTCATCACTTTTTACTTTCAGGGACTTTACTTTTTGTACGGGAAGACACCTCGAGACTCCTTCCGCAAGAAGCCACATTCTCGCTCTGGAGGCGATGGGTCTCAGACTTCCTGGAAATCCAAATTAGAAATATTTTTATGGCCTTGTTTTCATTCAAGATCAATTTACCCCCCGATATTCTAGAGTTTGCCTAAGGTAACTACCAGTTCAATTGACAGTGATGTGGCCAGTAATGATATTCGCGTTCCTGATGACTTAATGGATGATTCTAATTTTCCATCATCCATGGCAACTCCAAGAGTCCATGGTCCATCAGTGTAGGTTTAGATACCAGAAAGCATAAACAACCCTCTGAAGAAATTGGGTAAGCTTTGATTCGACTTGAGGAACAAAAATTGGAGATCAAATTCGATCTTTAACAACAGTTGATGAAGATGAGACTTTTTCAACAGCCTAATGACCTACGTAAGAACACTTTTAAAAGCAAATAAGCTTTTACTACACATAAAAATGCAGCAACTTATTGACGATTTCATAAAATCGGCAGCACAATCGGACTAATTCAGAAATTCGTAGCCAGAATCCCATAATATATTGCCTGGTTCTTTGACTCAACAATTTTCAAATCCACCATTAAGTTACTGCAAGACGTTCAGTCGGTACGATTGGGCTTGAAATGAAATCTTTCCATTTTTTCTTCAACTTGTGTTGAATTTTGTCAAGTACAATAAATAATCGAACGTGTTTATACTCATTCGGAAATATTCTTAAAACTTAATGCGATCTACTCGTAGCTACGGAAATAAATGATAAAATTCACTGTGGACACCTCGTGATTGGTTAATTACATGAATTCCTTCACTTTTATTTTCACGTGTCAGGAAATACCTCATATTAAAGGAAGAGTTTCCAGTAAAACATTCAAAATATTAGGATTCTTTGTTGTTCACAAAAGAAAAATATTCAAATGGAAAAGAATGAATTCTTGCTTGTTTGCTTCTACTTTGCTCTTTGCTCCTCACTCTGACTAGCCGTCATCCTTGCTCTCTTCTCGTGGTTTTTGCTCTCTTCTCTTGGGAATTTTATATGGCAGATATGCCAGAAACAACCTGAAAGATAGCGTAAACAAACAAAGCAGTAAAAATAAACCTGTCTATTATACGGCAAAACTAAGAAAAGATACAAGAATTTTAGTCTGATACCCACTACCTGTTCATTGATTTTAAGGGCGCGTATGTCAACTTCTACAGCGATAAGCTGTTCTAAGCAATGCCGTATTTTACCATCTATTAAGCTTATCCGCCTATGCAACATGACGATAGTCTGTAAAAGTCAGTAAGCAGCAGTAGACAAAGCAGTGCACTCTTATATATGTGTTATCTTCGATATCGTTAGAGTTAGTGGATCTCACGGTGAACGCGGGCAAAATAAAGTAAATGCTGCCAACAAAAAACCGCAGACATCAACTGATCTGCAGTCAGTTCGAACAGTTGCCGTATAATTCAAAGGACTCTGGAATAAAATTCTATAAGACAAGTATCATCTTGGTTTGTGGCACAAATTGGATGGACGAATGCCTGACTTAGAAATAAAGAAATGAAGCGTAAATCACTCAAAGGTTACAAAACGAAATTAAAAGTGTTGATGAAAAGATACATCTAAATCAAAACAACTACAAAAGATTAATTTGTAAATAGTACCTACCCTCACCACATTGCTATTTCGTCCATTTCAAAAACTTGTCGAAACTTTTCCAAACTAACACAGATTCACCTGAAATATCTTATGTACTTTACAACTTTAACTCAAGCCGATAAATCTCACACAACACATATACCGTATATTGTACACATTGGCGGCCTTCTCGAATGAAAGGGTATCTAAAAGCTTTACTCAATTTCATACAATCGACAATCGGTGCGGAGCAGCGCTGCGCTTATCAGCCCAATACCTGGGAACAATTTTAGGCACGATAAACCAATATATCTCACGTCTCTATCTGCCTGTGTTCGATAACGGTAGGCAGCGGTTTCAGAATTAAAATTTAACCGTTAGTATTAGCAAGTACATAATTCCAACAGGTAATTGGACACCAGATTTACGATATCACTCACGATATCAATCTTCAATTTAAGTAGAAATTGATAGACAACCGAATATTTGTATAGTCGTATTTCTTGAATCACAGTGATCTATGGAGCTATCGCAATGGAATTCGGTTGACATTCTTATCACTTCTATGGACACTGGATTTGGATTCTATTCTGACAGGGAAATTCTTACTCGTACTATTGAAAAACTGCCCGGAGTTCTGTGGAATGCCTTAAAACTATGAACTATTATTTGACGGTCATATTCTGGTTTGACACTTTCACTTATGACCTTTATTTCAATTCACACTGTACCGTAGAGAATGTATGCGTCAAAACTGATCGAATCTGACATGGAAGAATAGATAACGATAATATAAAAATATATACAATACAACGGTGATTCCGCGTGTTTTGATCGAACAATCTCCGTCAGAGTACCGTGGTTAACTGAGCTACTAAAGTTTACTCGGAAAATGTCTTCGTCTTGAGATAAACTTAACACTTATCAGGTCATGAGTGACAGTGGATGAGTGAATGAGTGAGTAAAGAGGCTAATTGATAAGAACCTTTCAAAGTCTCAATCACAATTAGTGAGTCTCGAATTGACAAGGGAGAAAGGTTTAAGTGCAAATGTGTGTTTGTAAGACAACTGATAAGAGCTAAGGTAGGGTAAGCTGCAACGTACTTGTGTTAGCGGGGTGCTTGGCGCAATTCGTTTCGTCGATAAATTGTTCAAAGCAAAACACGGTACAACCTTGCTAATACACAGTTGTTCCCCTTGAGTTCCAGCCGAATAGTGTACACATAAAAACAAATGTAACTGTGAAGTGTGCTTGGGACCTTAATAGTCGCTATCAGGTGAAAGTCTTAATTAACGACACCTTATAAATGGACGTTAAACTGTTTTTCCCCTCACCATTTCTATGTCCTGAGTCATAAGTCATGTGTCTTATGGGCAATTAATTGAGATTATATTTTTCTTTATGAATGTGAAATGTGATATCAATAAAATATCTAAGGAATAAACCAGTAAATATGAAAAGAAGTTAAAAGATGCCGTTTCGATTAATCTAACCACTTGAGGTTTTGAAGTTTTCATCTGATGTAATGTCAACTGTTAAATCATATTAGTACGAGTACTTACGGGGTGAACTTGAACTGAAAGTCCTGTTATAAATTTGAAAAATTCTTAAGAAGTAGCGCCACAATCCTGGAAGCTTAGAAAGTTAGGATGAGGTTTTGTTTTATATATACGGTTTTCTAATAACGACTTGACAACATAAGAGGCAAACAATTTGAGATATTTCCAAAACTATTGGGTCTATAACTTAATTCGGGCGGTTTGTTAAGAGATGGCGTAACTTGTACTATGCCATTGTTATTATTCTATTGGAACATGCGTTGGATAGCTACTGTCATTGTACGTCATTCCAGTATATGTCATTTGTTTGAAGCGTAAACAACAATAATTTTTTTTCACTCAAATATGTCGAACTTTGTGCCTGAAAAAGTGTTTTTGCGGGGAGTTTTTTTTCATGAAGAAAACTGCTGCCGAAAGTCATCGTATTTTGGTGGAAGCTTATGGAAGCTGAGCGAACGTGCCAAAAGTGGTTTTTACGATTTAAAAGTGGTGATTTTGGGTTGGAAGACGATGAACGTCCTGGGCAGCCAAAAAAGTTTGCAGATGAAGAACTGAAAGCATTACTCTATGAAGATTGTTGCCAAACACAAGAAGAGCTCGCAGAATCTGTGGGTGTCGCTCAAGCAGCCATTTCAAAACGATTAAAAGCAGCTGGATTTATAAAAGCATTTGTTCCGGTCGATACAGAACGCCCTCACTGAAATACGGTTCACATCAGAGCAGAATATCAAGAATTGGCTTGATTCATTCTTGGCTGCCAAGCTGGCGCAGTTTTTTTGGGATGGGGTCCACAAATTGCCAGAAAGATGAGAAAAGGTCATAGCTTTAGATGGGCAATACTTTTAGTTATACTATTGTACATGTTTTTCTTAAATAAACGTTCACATTTTGAAAAAAACCGCACGAATTAAATTACATACCCAATATATTATTGGTTTAAAGTACAATCAAAACATTTATGAATGGAACTCGACTTCGTTCATATGTCTACCGCGGGCACTTTTGCAGCGGTCGATTCTTTGGACCCAATATTCGATGACTAGGCCACACATTTCGGCCGAAACGGCCGCTATTTCGCGTTAAATGTTGGCTTTGAGCTCTTCCAACGTCGTCGGCGTGTTTGCATAAGCCAATGACTTAACATAGCCCCAGAAAATAGTCAAGCGGCGTTAAATCGCACGAACGAGGCGGCCAATCGACTGCCCCATGTCTTGAGATAACACGCTCATCATACTTACTCTTCAATAAATATGGCCCAATAACGCCGCCGGCATGCAAACCGCACCAAACAGTAATTTTTTGTGGATGAAGTGGTGATTCATGAAGCACATGTGGGTTTTCACCCGACCAATAACGCATATTTTGCTTATTGACGAACCCATTGAACCAAAAATTAGCTTCGTCACTGAAGATGATTTTGCGATGAAATTCATCATCTTGGCGCATCTTCTCCAGAACCCAATCGGAGAACGTACGTAGCTTCAAATGGTCCATCGGCTTCAATTCTTGAGTCAGCTTGATCTTGACTCAAATTTTTTCACTAAACTTGTTATTGCCTGTCTACTAGGGCGAGAATTGCGACCGAAAATTTGAGTTAACGCTCTTAAAGTTGCAGTCATCGACTCCGAATATCTGTAAAAAATTTTTATAATTTGCAGACGTTGCTCCTTAGTGTACTTCACCATGACGGAAATGTTTACTGAATAAATTGACAGTGACAGTTTGATGATTAGTGAAAGAGTGCTTTCACAAATACTAAATGTGATAAGATATTGTAGTGGGCATGGCAAGTATTGTCAAAATCGTTGACGCAGTTGATTATTATGAAGGTGTATTGTATATATATATATATATATATAGGTATATACCAACTACGTACACCAAGCTGATCAAGGTTTATTTCCAATTGTCGTGGTTTATTTTTAACCCGCGAATCCTCCGTGATGGATTTGAATAAGCCCGAGAGTTGGTGTTCATTCGCTCAACATGACAAAGCCGTCTAAGTTGATAGATAGATAGATAGATAGATAGGCCCATCTGACAGGGTTATTGTCGTTGTTTATGCAAACGGATCCAAAAATCAATGGCATAACTTGTCTCTCGAGCAGCCAAGGGACATTTTCATTCGCTTTTAAAAAAGTCCATGCCTTTACGCTGTATAGTAGATGATGGGATGATGACTGTTTTATACAATTGTGTGATAAGAGCATACTAGATTGTTTATTTATGATTTCAGGAGTTTACATATTACGGTAGATAGGATCATATACGTTATGTTAAGAGGACTGATTCCACCGTAGTTTGCAGGTCTCCCTTCTTAAATAGAATAGCAAAAGATGCTGAAGTTGTGTTCACTAAGCATGCTTTCATACGCCCAGATTTTACAGACGAGCTGGTGCATGCCCCTTACAAAGTTATTTCCTGCAGCTTTGAATGATTCGGTAGGGAAAACGTTTGTTCATAAGACTTTTAAGTTTTGAGTTTTGATATCACTATTCCAAACTTATTTTTGGTTGGGAAAACGGAGTTAATGTTGGTTCATTATATTGATATAACATAGTTCAAGAAAAGCTCATTGAATTATTTTCCAATGATTCACAGATAAAATTTATTAAATTTCATTTAACAATAAGAACTACTCCTCAGCGGGTACAAAAGAGTAAGATCAGTTTAGAAAAGATTAGAAGAGATTAGCTAAACTTAATACTAAAAGAGAAGATTGTGAAGAGAGAACATCAGGTTTTATTAAAAAACTATAATGCAGATAGGCATAGACAGCAACCAAAATATAAAAAAGCTAAATTAGACAAAATTCAGATAACAAACGTTAAAATACCTGTAAAATTTTCAGCTGACAACATGGACAGTCGAACAAAACGAATGTGTTAAACTACAATTGACTGACGTAACTATAACAAATGAAACGGACATACTACTTCACGTTATAGACCCAAACGAAATTATAGCACTAGTGAAAAACATTTCATTAAATCTAACGCCACTGGTTCAAAGATACATTTTGAACCAAGAAATCCCAAATATAGTTCATAAGATTAAAATTCTAATTCCATTGCAAAAGTGGTTATTCGGAACGATTTACGATGAAGACCGCTAGACAATAGAAGAACAACTAGAGAACGTACCAAAGAACAGTCATAATTCAGTAATAATGTTAAATAAACAAATCAAATTTAATGATTTCTTTAATAATACTTTTAAGGTTTTGAACTAAACTATTAGTAACGATAGAGAATCAATTTTACGGCAGATTAATACCAAACACAAAGTAGAAAGAAAATAAGTAGTAAAGCAAACATATTTTGATCAACTATTCAAACTAAAATATGTTAATTCAAAGATAGATTACATTCAAGATAATATTGTTTCAATCAGAAGTAATATATGTATTACATCCAAATGATCTTACCAATAACGAAATTGAAACTTACATAATAGATTTTTACAAACTAAAGCAAATATAATTAGGATTCGCTAAATACCAAGAAAATATGATAGTATTCGCTATTCAAATATTGAGTGAAACACTTGAATTTGATGAAATTTAATATCATGTGGAAAATTTAAAAGAAATACAAGAAATAGAATTCCAGAAAAATGTTTTACAAAATGAAAAAGTAATGTGTGTTGTATTAATTTTAATTATGTTTGGAATACTAGCATGTTTATGTATACAACAAAAGAGAATACAAATTAATTTTAATAATAAAATTCAGGAGAATTTGAATCATAAGGAGGGAGAAGTTACGTATAACCCAGCACCTCACAAATATGACGAAATTATTGCAACATTGCAAAATCAACCTAATAAATGGAAATTGCAAAATCAACTTAATAAATGAAAAATAATAATATGCTGACTACGTGTCTGGATGAATGAAGTTCAACAGAGGGTAAATTGATTCCCAGAATTTATGCATTGAATATTGTTAATCGACCTCAATTAATTAAAATAAATACAAGTGTCTAGATTTGTGTCACACGTAGTAGTATTTTTTTTCCGGAAATAGGTCTAAGATGTTTTTTTTTTCTGTTTAAATAATGTGGTGATCTTAATTAAAGTAAAAAGTTGTTTTTTTAGTTTTACCGCTCAGCAACCTCAAAACCTAGATTGTGTCAATTTTTTGCACACAAAGTAAAAAACTGTTAGCCATGAGAGTTATATCTTTTCTTTGGAAGAAGGGTAAAGGGCTTACTACTGCACTGTACTTTGTATGTCAGTGGCTGACTACTAGAGGGGGCTGAACTTAGGAGCCATCACCATTTTAGTAGAGACTGCCATCTATATTACTTCATCTATGGTATACCTAGGATTTCTTTCGAGTAGGTCGTCATGTTGCTATCATCGAAAAAACAAAAAATTGGAATTGCACTAGCATTACCGACATCCAACGTTAAAATAAAAAAGGGAAGTATTGGATGACAAATTTATTTTTGAAAAGAAAGCAATTGTGCAACACAAATGGAACCAAGAGATTTGAAGAACTTTTTGAGAATGGTTATGAATTTCTTCTCTGCATATTTCTTTTCTTTTTTTTTGACAATGGTGCCAATAATAGAATTTTTATCGATTTTAGTATATTTTTCCAAAATTAAGTAGTTTTTGTTTTTGTCCCAGAGACAAGGCATAACCCTATAGATTTTCACTACCTGTATCCAGATTTTCTTTTCGTTTTAAAACATGTTGTTATCCGCGTGAAACCGATTTTCACTCAATGAATGCTTGGCGAATACCTTAGATGAACTAAGATTGACACTGCCTCATGGTGGTTACGTATCACCTGTTCTTCCATATGTGAATGAACGTAAAACAATACATTGCCCTTTGTTTTGTGGTATTTCAAAGCATCAATCATTTCAAAATAGTGCTGCCAGCTCGGTTAGTTTCTTCAATGTAAGCATTCTAGAAATGTATCAACTAGAGCCAAGTTTAATTAGGTGCGCGTTTGCTTAAGGCCCAAACGTTCCGATCGTCTCAGTGCATGAAATGTTGGTGATGCAGCTCTCTCTGCTCGTTCTGGTTGTAAACTTATTCGCTTTTGAGGGGAAAGTATTGATGTGCATCGAGCTGCTGTTTTCAAAAGTTTTAAAATCTCACGTGACGACAGATCAAAATTTGGAGGACTTCTCGCTGGACCCACAATGTTCAAATTTTCATGTCGAATCAATCAATTCCAAGAGGCGATCCAAATGGTTCTTTTGATGTTCATAGTTTGTCCAATGGCGCTATAATGAATAAGCTTACCAATAAAGCTTTTAGCTCATTAATATTTTGAGGTTGTGGAATTGCTTTATAACGGGAAACTGATGGTCGAATTCCCGTCTTATCAATAATACGGCCTAAATATTCGATTTCCCTTTTAGCAAACTGACATTTGCTCAGACCGCAGCGTGACCCATGACGATCCAATCGCTTCAAAAGGGCATTTAAGTTTAATATATATTCTTCACTGGTCCTGCCAGAGATACAAGTTGTTGCGTTGAACAATGCCCACTGAGGTTCTGAATGGAAACCGATAATATTCGTACAGTCCACGCATATCTTTTTCTATTCCTCATCGAGCTATTATTTGAGAAATGCATCGGATATTTCCATTCTCGTGAAAAATTTCCCACCTCGCATTTTGTAAAAGAAGTTCTTGACAAACAATTTACTGCATCCCAGTTCAGGCTGAAAAATATCCACATGTCTCTCATACAGGGATTCGGCTTCAGGTTGTTTCAGATGGAAAATTTATTTGCTTCACAACTTCCTTATTAACACATGGGCTGAAAAGTCAGTGCCGTTTTATAGTAAAACACAAAATTTTTGCAAAATTCAACTTTATTTATCAATACAGTTGCCTTCGAGGGCGTTACACTGATTGAAATGATTTTTCAATCTTTCGATACCAGTTTTGTAGTACGATTTCGGTTTAGCCTCAAAATAGGCCTCTTTTGCGGCGATTACTTCTTCATCGGTCTTAAATCTCTTTCCGGCGAGCATTCTATTGAGGTCTGCGAGCAGGAAATAGTCGTTGGGAGCCAAATCTCGAGAATACGGTGGGTGGGGAAGCTGAAGGTAGCCGAATTCATTCAATTTTGCCATCGGTTTCATCGACTTCTGACACGGTGCATTGTCTTGATGAAACAGCACTTTCTTTTTCTTCAAATGCGGCCGTTTTTCTGCGATTTCGTCCTTCAAACGCTCCAACAACGCAATGTAATAGTCGCTGTTGATAGTCTACCCCTTTTGGAGATAGTCGATGAAAATTATTCCGTTTGTATCCCAAAATACGGATGCCATAACCTTGCCAGCCGACTGTTGAGTTTTTGGTCGTTTTCGACGAGGTTCGTCGCCTGCTCGCCACTCAGCTGACTGCCGACTTGACTCTGGTGTGAGGTGATGGAGCCAAATTTCATCCATTGTCACATACCGACGCAAAAATTCGTCTTTATTGCCGTTGAACAGCTTTAAACACTCCTCTGAATCATCAACACGTTGTTGTTTTTGGTCGACTGTGAGCAAACGCGGCACCCACTTTGAACAGAGCTTTCGCATGTCCAAATATTCGTGTATGTTATATCCAAAACGCTCTTTTGATATCTTCAGAGCCTCAGCTATCTCGATCAACTTCACTTTACAGTCATTCGTAATCATTTTGTGCACTTTTTTGATGTTTTCATCTGAAACAGCCTCTTTTGGACGTCCACTGCGTGCATCATCTTCGGTGCTTGTATGACCACTTTTAAATTTTTCAATCCACTTGCGAATGGTTCGTTCGGCTTTTGCAGAGTCCGGGTAACACTCATCAAGCCATTTCTTTGCATCGGCTGCATTTTTTCCCATTAAAAAGCAATAATAAATCAACACACAAAATTGCTTTGAATCCATTTTTTTTTTCACAATAACAAAAGTTGCTTCACTCACAACGCTATATCTCGAGTACTAATCGTCCGACAGCTGTCAAATTTATACACGTATCTTTTGAAGGTTGGTACTAACTGAAAATGGTATCGATTTAATTCAATTAGTGCTCTCTCTTAGAAACGGCACGGATTATTAGCACGTTAAATCTTAAGCTTCAAAGCGTCGAACCAGTCTAACCCAATTATGTTGCCTCCCCTCTCATTTACGTGGGTTACTTTATTTAAATTAAGTAAAAATAAATTTTAAAGTAAATAACATATTTTCGTCATATTTAAAGAGCAGTTGATCTACTGAAATTGCAGTAAAGTCCGAACCCTGGCCCTGAAACCCATTCAAATTCATGAGATTTCGCAACATGCTGCGAATTTGAGATTGCTGAATGTATACTACAGTGCGTTTCATAGTAATCCATTTTTTATTTGAGCTTGTTTAATGAAATTGAAATAAACACTTAAAGAGGAAGGAAGAACGTACTGTAATATATAGGGTTTTCCAATAGGGACTTGACAACTTTGAATTTAATTTGTGAACGCACTCTTTCACTAATCATCAAACTGTCACTGTCCATTTATTCAGTAAGCTCAACATTTTCATCACAGTAAAGCACGCTAACGAGCAACGTCTGCACATTATAAAAATTTTCTACAGATATTCGGAGTCGCAAAATCATCTTCAGTGACGAAGCTCATTTTTGGCTCAATGGGTCAGTCAATAAGCAAAATAAGCGTAATTGGTCGAGTGAAAACCCACATGTGCTTCATGAATCACCACTTCATCCACAAAAAATAACTGTTTGGTGTGGTTTGCATGACGGCGGCGTTATTGGGCCATATTTTTTCGTATATGACCAAATTGCCATTTCGTATATGGATCGTCATGTTTCTGTGAATGGTCAACGTTATCGCACCATGATCACTGATTATTTTTAGCCTGAATTGGAAGATATGAACTTAGACGACATGTGGTTTCAACAGGATGGTGTCACAAGCCACACAGCACACGCTACAATCGATTTATTGAAGAGTAAGTATGGTGAGCGTGTTATCTCAAGATATGGGTCAGTCGATTGGCCGCCTCGTTCGTGAGATTTAACACCGCTTGACTATTTTCTGTGGGGCTACGTTAAGTCATTATTTTATGCCAACACGCCGATGACGTTAGAAGAGCTCAGAGCCAACATTGAACGCGAAATAACGGCCGTTTCGGCCGAAATGTGTGGCCGAGTTTTTGAAAATTGGGTCCAACGAATCACCCGCTGCAAACGTGCCCCCGGTGGCCATATGAACGAAGTCGACTTCCATCCATTCCAACATGCGTTGAAAAGCTACTGTCATTGTACGTTATTTCAGTATATGTCATTCATTTGAAGCGTAAACAACAATAATTTTTTTTCACTCAAATATGTCGAACTTTGTGCTTGAAAAAGTGTTTTTACGAGGAATTTACGAGGAGTGCTGTATTATGAGCTGCTAAAATTGGGTGAAACCATCAATGGACAAAGCTACCAAACACAATTAATCCGTTTGAAGGGAGCAGTAGCCGAAAAACGCCCGGAATATGCGACCAGACACGAGGCAATAATTTTCCATCATGACAACGCTCGGCCCCACGTTAAGAACTATTTAGAAAACAGTGGATGGGAAGTCTTACCCCACCCGCCTTATAGCCCAGACCTTGCCCCTTCTGACTACCATTTGTTCCGATCGACGCAGAACGCCCTCACTGAAACACGGTTCACATCAGAGCAGAATATCAAAAGTTGGCTTGATTTATTCTTCAGATTCAGATGGGCAATACTTTGAATAATACTATTTTACATGTTTTTCTTAAATAAACGTTCAAATTTTGGAAAAAAAACCGCACAAGCGATACTCAGGTTCCATTCATCAGGTATATGGTATATTCCTTCAACCAAATTTTAGGTATGAATAAGTTGCTGATTGCTTTATTTTAAGTCACCTTTTGCTGCTTTAAATAACTCAACAGGTTGAATGTGTGGTCCATGAGCTTTGTTTGACGCCAATATGGACATTTTCATCATTAGTGCACTACGGTCTGGTAGAAGAAGAAGAAGTTTTGGCTTTCGTCGTTCAAGTTGAATGGTTCGTTTTGCCCAATACCGGAATTTGAGTCATGCTTATAAATAAACAGTCTTCAAAAGAGGTTTTTTAAAATCCTTAACATTGACTTGGGTCTTGTTAAACGGTTCTTATACTATTTGGTCAAACGTTCTAACATTGTTCTTGACATCTCTATTTGTTTTGCCACTAGAGCTCATCCTTTGTGTATGTATGCAGCAAAAGTCTTGATACCCCAACCCATTTTCTCTTCATCACAGGATATTATGTTATTAAACGCCTTCAAACAAGTTGTTTCTTTGCTGATAATATATTTTTATTTGTACATTTTGAAATCCAAAAATAAAAAACCAAGCAATTTATTAAAAAAAAAAAACAAATAAATAAAATAAAAATGTTCCGTTTCATCCAAAAATAACACAGCAAAGGTGTTGATACTCTTGGTTTATGCAAGTTAAGGCATAAAACATTTTCTTCTTCTCTTCTTACACCATTGTTGACAACATCGCCCACATTTTTGCATTCCGTATCTGCATGAGCAACAAAGTTCTGATCCAGCATCTGCGACACCTGAAACGCTTAGTTCGCCGCTGCATTCCATCACATACGGTGCACACAGTAATTCGAGTCCAACTGTAGGAATACATCATCTTCCCAAGCGAGATTTTTGGTATTTAAGATAGTCATAAGATGAATGTAGAGTTAGTTTTTAAGTTAACGTGTAAGGGCAAGTTATGCCCAATTGAAAAATAAATTTTTTTAATAATTTTCATTCTAAAATTATTTAATTGGCGCCCGAGCAGGGACCGGTAGTTTCGAATGTATTCAATAAAGTTACTCGTGGAGTGTTAAGCCATAAAAGGATAGTCGCCTCAAGTAGCCGCCGTGCCCACGATATAAAATAAGAAAATATAGCCAGACGCCTTAAGTAGCCGCCGCGCATATTTTTTTATAACTTTTGCTTTACCCACCTACCGGTCCTTCAAAATCGTGTTGTGGTGAAAATTTAAGGGCCCTGTAGTAGCCCACAGTGAACAGTGAACATTGAACATTGGACATTGAGTACACTGAGCAAAACTATAGTTTGTAGAAACTAGCCGCACCACCCGATCCAGAACCAAAATAACCAAGGAGCAACCCAACAATGAAATCCATCATCATCATTTTACTGCTAGCAGCGATGATAGGGAATGCCCTAACTGACTACCAGATATTCGACTACTCTAACGCACAATTACCGACTCTCAACAACGGGACTGCAATGTTGGAGAACGGACATTTCAAAATTATTCATGTAATTAACTTAGACATTTACGAAGACATACTAAGAAGCCTCAACGAGACAGTGACTACAAAATTTAGTGACAAGGACCCAATGTACTCTTTCATGACTCATGACATTGAACAAACGCAACGACACATAAATAGACTTAAACCTATCAATAAAGTAAAACGGTCATTGGGTCTATTAGGTGCGGCTTGGAAATGGGTTGCGGGGTCTTCTGATCACGAGGATCTGAAACTCCTCACATCCAATCTTAACCAATTATCAGAAAATAATAATAAGCAAATTTTAATTAACAACATTATTGAGAAAAAGTTTAACGAGGTAGCTAAAAAAGAAAACGAAATTTTAAATGAACTAAAAACGGCAGATAACTTTAAAAAAGATATGCTCTTGTAATTAAAAGCAAAATCTATATTATCAAGGAAGAAATACAATAACAAACGTTGATTATGTTAATTTATGGGCCAAGGTCAATATTATAAATTCATATATATTAACGATTTTCGAATATTAACGAATTTGGAATGTTGAAGAAAGAAAATTCATAGAACTAATCAACGACGAAAAGTCAAGGAAGCAGCTATTTAACTTTGGACTATCATCAGCCGGCATCATAATTACGCTTATTATATTGGTTTTTATGTACGAATACAAACCTAGTTATCCAACCACAAGCTGTCAATTCATCAGAAGCCCATTCATCAGAGTTCAAATCAGACAAAACCACCAAAGCACAAGATATAAATCCGAAGGTATCCAAGCTAAGTCAAATCCCATTCTTCTGTTGTAATTGGCTTCGAACGAGGACGCTCGAAGATTTAGCATGGGGGAGTTAAGGCACAAAACATTTTCTTCTTCTCTTCTTACATCATTGGGGACAACATCGCCCACATTTTTGCATTCCATATCTGCATGAGCAACAAAGTGCTAACCCAGTGTCTGCGACATCACGTACGGCACACACGGTTATCCGAGTCCACCTGTGGGAATACAACATCTTCCCAAGCGAGAGTTTGGGTATTTAAGATAGTCATAAGATGAATGTAAAATTAGTTTTTAAGTTAACGTGTAAGAGTAAGTTTTGCCCAATTGAAAAATAAATTTTTTTAATAATTTTCATTCTAAAATTATTAAATTTGCATGTTGTTTTACAGAGTATGACTATATTCGATGCAAAGTAAAAATAAATTTATTTAGTTCGACAAAATCCAAAATTGGTGTAACAATAAAGTGAGTAGATAGTAATTTTTTAAAATGGGGAAAAAAAAATTAACAGTAGAAGAAAGAAAAATTATCATACATAAACTGTCATAAAAATGGAAAATCATATTCAAAAATTGCTGCAATAATTCAAAGAAGTAAATCTACTGTTCAAAAAGTAATCAACAGATATAAAATAGAAAAAGGAATCGAAAACAAAACAAGATCTGGGCCTCATCGGGCCTTAACGGCTAGACATGAGACACTTTCAAGAAAATTTGAAAGTGCGCCAAAGATAGCCACAACGCTTGAGAATTCTCTATATATAATTGTTTCAGCGGACACAGTACGCAGTTGCATACAAAAAAGGGGTTTAGGTCCTGTACTGCTAGAAGAAAGCCTTTAATCAGCGAAACAAAAAAAAAAAAAAAAAATCAAGAATTCTGGGATAAGTTAATTTCTTCAGACGAGTCAAAGTACAATATTTTTTGCTCAGATGGACGTTCGAAGATGTGGAGAAAACCAAATGTGGCTTTAAATCCGAAAAACACGAGAAAAACGGTAAAGCACGGAGGTGGTGGTGTTATGGTATGGGGCTGTATGTCCACGTTTGGTATCGGAAACTTAGTCATAATCAACGAAATCATAATAAAGGAAGTGTTTTTAAAAATACTGCAAGAAAATTTGCTTCAAAGTGCACAAAATATGGGAATTGTCAACGATTTTTACTTTCAACAGGAAAATGATCCCAAACATGTCGCCCAAATTGTAAAAATGTGATTGATACATAGAGCCCCGCACTTGCTTGTAACACCATCGCAAAGCCCGAATCTCAACCCAATAGAGCACCTTTGGGTTAATTTAGAAAAACGCTTACGCAAACATGTTATAACATCAAAGACCCAGTTTAAAGCCTTACTTCCGGCAGAGTGGCAAGAAATTTCAACTGAATATCTAAAAAAAATTAACGCCTTAAGGAAGTTAAAAAACTCAACGGATATCCAACCAAGTATTAGGTAAATCTTATTTTTGCAAAATTATAGTATAGTTTAAGATTTGTTATACGTTTCTTCAAGGGTATCAACACTTTTGCTGTGTTATTTTTGGATGCAACGGAACATTTTACCTTTTTTTAATTTTTTATTTTTTTAATGAATTGTTGGGTTTTTTATTTTTGGATTTCAAAATGTACAAATAAATATATATTATGAGCAAAGAAACAACTTGTTTGAAGGCTTTTAATAACATAACATCCTGTGATGAAGAGAAAATGGGTTGGGGTATCAAGACTTTTGCTGCATACTGTATATGTGACTCAATGAAATTAAGGTTGGTTTACGAAAATTGTGTATGTGCCGCGTGCGATCTCGATGATGACCAGCCAAAGACTGTACTGACGATAAACATGTTGTGCAAGCTCAACTTGTCAATGCCGTAACCAACGATAAGGGATGAAAGGCAAGCTGCAGCAAATGTAGGTATTTATGGTTGTTTGTGTCTTCAACTTGTACGGTTAACTTGATGGCGTGATGTGAATGGGAATAATGTTGCAAAAATATGAATTCTGGTATCGCCCCGGGTATGATTTTGCATACTGCTACAATAATTAGCACGCTCACTATTTTTGTAGTTAAGGTGTAGATTACTATTTTCAAGGGGCGGAATGCTAATGCCAATTTCAGTGGAGCACTGGTGGTAAAAAAAATGATAGAACAAGCTGAGGGAAAAGACGTTATATCAGCGTTTAATATTGGCTTCATCAGTGAGTCCTATAGCACGGTTTTGAATCTTATATAGTAAGTGCAAAGAGGTCTTAGGGGCAACTGAAAAAGTTAAGGGTGATTCATCGTGAGGTTTGATTTATAAATTTGAAAGTGAACTTAACTTGGTGCGATTGGAAGGGAATTGTCCATTATGAGCTGCTGGAACGTGGCGAAACGGTTAATCCAATCCTCTACTGTGCACAACTCGACCGTTTGAATGAGCTATCAAGAAAGAGCAACCAGAATTGCCCAACAGAAAGGGACTTGTCTTCCATCATGACAATGCTAGGCCACACACATCTTTTATGACCGGGAACAAATTCACGGAGCTTGGTTGGGAAGTTTTGATGCATCCACCGTATAGCCCGGACATTGCACCATGTGATTACCATTTGTTTTGGTCTTTGCAAAATTCTTTTGATGGTTGAGTATTAGCCGACCAAAGAATTGCTGAAAATCATTTGGGTAAGTTTTTCGCTGATAAACCACAGAAGGTCTACACCGATGGAATTATGAAGCTACCCGGAAAATGGCAAAAGGTCGTAGAAAATAATAGCCAATATGAACTTGATTCAAATTAATTTTCAGTAAAGAAAATTTTTTTTCAAAAATGTACCAAAAAATCGCGGAGATTTATATTTTATTTAAGGCAATAAGCGGAATCATATAAGCGGTTTACGTATGGCAAGGTTCAAAACCATTACGGAAGTTAAAATAAGTGAACTTGCAACACGCGGAGCGGAGCGTGTAGCCGAATTGAAAAATTTATCTAAGTATGTTACATGAAACAATATTGAAAATCTTACATTTAAATTGCTTAATAGTTTTACTATAATAAATTTATTCTATATTGAAACGAAAATTATATAATAAATTGTAACAATTTGTGAATTCGAATGAAAGTCGTGCATGGCGATAATTTTAGCAACATATGGAGTATAACTCAAAATACACCTTATTGACTTTGTTGTTTTTGCTTTAAGGCTTACTTACCATAATTTCCTTTGTCCTTTACCGACATTTTCGTCTCATTGTTTCACCACATTATTCCTTTGTTTAAATTTTGCGAGTTTGCAAACTGAATTTGCGAGACAACTGATGCCAGTTGTCAATAGTTTTTCTCAGATCTCTTCATAAAACCTTTTGTCAGCGAAAGTCAGTGCTGAGTAGCCAAAGATCACTTTAGAATCTTTTGCTCGCCGTTTTGCGTTGTTCCAGCATACGAGTTGATGGTACTCCATCTAGGTTTAGAGTTCACCCCTGCAGTATGTAATCAAGTGCCACTCTTAAGTATATGGCATGTTATATACACCTAGGCCGTATGACTTGCATGAATTAACTATATCTTCTCCCGCTGAGTTTCTCGTTCCAATTCTATGTTCTTGGCTTGATTCCCCGACGAGTGTGTTCAAACCTGCAGTGATGGAAACCAGTGCCAACCTTGATATTCCATTTGAAATTGCCCAAAATACCTCTTTTTTGATTTCTTCTACCTACTTGCCTACTTGGTGAATTTTTTATTTTTTTTGTTTTGCTTTGTTCTTTTATTTTAATTATTGTACATACCATATATTTATTTCAGTAAAACAAAATCCTTAAACGAAGTCCTTAGACATATCTTACAGTTTGGTTTTAAAGTCGTTTGCTGTGTGATAAGTGTGAGGCTCGTGCCATAAACCTTTTATCAAACATTCTTATGAGATAAACATTTTATATTTGTGATGAGTATACTTGTAATGATGGATATGCCAGCTTGCTTGGCACAAAATAGTTATGACTTGTTTATTGAAAGTATTTTCACTTGTGTTAAAGTAGCCACCAATAAACTTTTCGAAAAGAAAATGAATACTGAAGAGTAAAACGATTGACTAGAAGATCACAAAGATAATTGTTCTGCAAATCAGTAAGTCGAGAGAATGAATGAGTTCACGACTCCGCGAGAGTGTAAATAAAACTACTGAAACTGTAGATAAATGCAATAAAAACATAAAAAATAAGTGCTTGGTGGAAAAGGTAAACTCACTGGTAAAATGATCGATAAGTTGACAGTTTATTATTGCTTGGCAATCAAGAGACACTGTGATTCTGTTAAAAATATGTAAAATGCAATATGGGTAACATATTATCATAATTGTTTAAGTGATGAAAATCCTCAACACGAAAGGTGCCTCATCGGAGGAGATTCATGGTGTTCTGAAAAACAAGTGCGAGCTTCAGTCACGTTGTCTTCTTATAAACATGATTACTTGTCTTTACCACCTGATGTTGCTCAAGCTATCTTTCCAATTTATGCAGATCTCAGCGATAAAAAATTATTTGAAAAATGTGTTGATGGTTTTACGCAAAACAACAATGAGAGCTACAATCAGTTGATATGTAAAATAACTCCAAAAATCGTTCCGTGTGTCTCAAAAATTGTTGAAATAGCAGTTTATATTGCTGCCGAGATCTTCAATGAGGGTACAACTTCAATTTCATATTACATGAATTCAATGCGAATTTCAATTGGACCCAATGCACATGACTATTTTGAGAAAGAGGATGAAGAGCGCGTCATAATCTCTGAATTGAGAGCGCATGGGAGTACGCGAGAGAGCTAAAAATGGCTCGTAGACAACATCAACTCGAGGTACTAGAAGCTGCTGATACTATGATGATGATGGGTCCATCTCATGGCCCTGGAATATATGCCTCAATGAAGGTAAAAAAAAAATCTCTATATGTAAACTTCTTCCGACACTTTAGAAGCGTTTTTCTCAAAACTACGTTTTCGGTCTGAAATTTTACGGTCTGAAATTTTAACACAACATCTTCAGATATATTTCTTAGGAGTTGATTGAAAAAATAAGATTTCGGATAAAATTTTATATTTTTTTAAACAATTTTACGTTTATTTTTTTTTTACGAAGCCAGAATTATTTCGACTAAAATAATCTTTCGGTTATCACCGGAGATATCGTGATCACCACCGAACACCTGTTTTTTTGGAGGACCTGTAGGAGCACACCAGATCGATATTTTTTCAAATTATTATTAGTGCCATTAAAAAATTAGATGTTGCCACTAAATGTACCTATACTTTTTGTTTTTGTAAAATAAAATGCCTGTTCAGACAAACATCATGAAAAAACGTCTTTTTTCGTCCTTGCATCTGCATATTATATTTGCAAATATATTTGCAAGTATGTACGAGTATGTTAATAAAGGAAGTGGCAAATCAACATTTTCTCTGCGAAATCGACAAGATATGTATCAAAATGGGCGATATATAAACACTTCGGATGTTGTTTGGAGAATATTATCCTTTAATAATCATAAAAATGAGCAAAGAGTATCTTTTAATGCAGAAAATGTTCAAAAAAATCTTGAAACATGGCGTGGAATAACTTTGACAACTTTTTTTAAATTCTGTAAAGAAAATAATTTTGTACGAAATAATTAGTTATTTCGGTGTAATAAAATGTGTTTGCTGTAGGACGTGAGCAGGCAGTACATCCCAAAAATGCTGAATGCGTTTATCTGTGTATGCTTCTACACCACATCCGAGGTCCAACGTCTTTTGCTCACTTAAAAATAGCAAACGGTATATCGCATCGCACCTACCAATCTACTTGCAAGGCTCTGGGAATGCTCGATCGTGATATCACTACGGCATATTTTCGCTCTCATTTTGGTTTCTTGCAATGTTTCCGAAACATTGAGCCTTTGGTAGCATTTTCAAAATAATTTACCCGAAAACTTCTTAAATCGCGTACGAAATATTCATTCGGATATTGATTGTGAAAGAATATTTAATGAAGCTTTGAATTTTATTGAACAAATAGTTCAATCAATAAGTTTAACTGATTTTGGTCTCCCGTTGCCAAACGATCGTAATAATGGAACCTCATTACAGAGCACTGAATTCAGCTTTTGCAATATTTTCCAATATTTCTAAGAAAAGCGCGATGGCGAAGTTATTACAGGAAAGTTCCTTAATCGTCTGGAATGAATGTACTATAGCTCACAAGGTATCGCCAGAAGCTGTTGACAGAACTTTAAGAGACTTAAGATCTATGGATGCGCCCTTTGGAGAAGTAACTATGCTAATCCTAGGAGACTTTTGCCATACGTTTCCTGTTAAAACTCGCTGAACTCGACCAGACGAAAGAATCCATATTATAGCAACATATTGGCAAAATGTCTGAATTTTTAAATTCCATAAGTCCACCAGGGCTACTAGGACATTTTATTTCGTTAAAATTTGGAATGCCAATAATTTTGTTAAGCAATTTACCAGGTGTACCGGTATGACGTGAAAATAAAACACTAATTTTTAATGGAAAAGTAAAAAACATTTTATTCAAAGTATTGGCCATTGCTAGCTACACATTTTCCCCATCTTTCAGGCAATTTATAGATTTCACGCCAATAAAACTGTTCGTCTTTTGAAGCAAACCAAAAAGTCACCCAATTTTCGACTTCCTCGTAGGATTCGAAGTGCTGCTAAGCTAATGCGTGTCCCATCGATGAAAAGAAATGCTAGTTGGAAGGAGCCAAGCCTGGTGAATACGGCGGGTGGGGTAGCAGCTCTCAGCCAAGTGATTTGGTTGTATCCTGAACCGGTTTTGCTCTGTGTGCATGTGCATTGTCATGAAGCAAAATTACCTTGCCGTGTCTTCTGACCCATTCTGGTCGTTTTTCGATCAATGCTTGGTTCAAATGGATCATTTGCTGTCGGTAGCGATCTGTATTAGCGGTTTCACCAGGTTTTGGTAGCTCGCGGTACACCACACCTTTCTTTTCCCACCAGCCACACTGCATTGTCTTCTTGCTGAATCGATCTGGTTTTGCAGTCGAAGTTAATGGTTGTCCTTCAATAACTCATGATTTTTTCAATTTAGGATTCTGAAAATAAATCCATTTTTCATCGACAGTAACAATTCGAAAACTGATTTTTAATCGTGTCTTTGAAGCAAAATTTCACAAGTGGTTTTTCGGTTTTCCATCTGTGTTTCATTCAAATCATGTGGCACCCATTTTCCAGACTTTTGGATCTTTCCCATAGCTTTTAAACGGTCAGAAATTGTTTGTTGTGCAACATTTAACATTTCTACTATTTGTATCTGACTCAAAGTATATTGTTTGCAACCCGGCGTCTTAAAACTTTTTGATGGTCTTCCATGTTCTTCATTTCTCACATCAAAATCGTTATCTCTGAACCGTTGAAACCAACTTTTGCATGTTGCTTCTGATAGAGCGTGATCTCCATATGCCTCTACAAGCATTCGATGCGACTCTGCAGCACTTTCCTCCAAATGAAAAAAAAAAAATTATTGCTTTCCGCAAGTCATTATTTTCTGTTGCTCAATGTTGTTTGCTCAATGACTTGATGTATACTAAATATGTTTGACAGGTGTCATAGCAACCAAACAAAAAAAAAAAAAAAATATTAAGGCCCGTTCACAATAAATGTTCCCTATCGAGACATTTGTATCTTGGCGCTCACTTCGTACCGGTACATCTGGTATGCCCACCAAAGCTGCACAGTAAAACAAGGTTGTTGGTTAGAACTTTCTGACCCAATGTTATTGAAGCAACATCGAATTATACATTTGTTTTTAAAAGACTACAGTTTTCAGTTAGGTTGTGCCTTGTTATGCCTATTAATAAAGCTCAATGTCAAACAATACAAAAAGGATTAATCTGCAAACAAGTAAACTCCATCAGAATACTTTTTACGCTAAGGTCATTAAACTTTCTAACTTATTTGTTTACCCATAGATTTAAAATTTATGATGTCAAATAAATCTAACTACTGTCAGATATCTTTTATTATAAAATCAATATTTGCCGTAGTTACGCAGATATCCATGATAAATGGAGTTGGCTGTTATTCAAAAAACAATAACATTTTTTGAGGATTTGACCTAGATTCATGGGAGTAAAAACAAAACTCTGTTTTACCAAATAAATTGAAATTTAATCAAATTTTTATTGGAATGAAAGTAAGATTTATACAAATTTAATCATGTGGCAAGTCGCGTAAAATGCATTGTCGATTTTAAGTTTTGCAGATCATTAAATTTCCTATTAGTTATAAGCAATCTATTTTGATGCAAATTGGGTAGAGAATGGAAATCCTTATACTCAATCGTTTATCGATGCTGAAGGAGCATTTTCCATTCATCCCGAAAATTCATTTTATAATAAATGTATCCATTTGAGGAGTACTGAAGTTCAAATCACCTGTCTTTCTTGTTGGACGAATTGATTTAAAAATGCTGCTGGAACGCCACAAAAGGAAGTCATTTTTGCATCGGATTGTTACTAGTGATGAAAAATGGATCCATTACGACAACCCGAAGCGCAAAAAATCATATGTAAAACCTGTTAAACCAGCCAAATCAACGGCAAGGCCGAATATCCGTGGCCCGAAGGTAATGCTCTGTATTTGGTGGGATCAGATGAGTGTGCTGTATTATGAGCTGCTAAAACTGGGTGAAACCATCAATGACCAACACTAACGAACACAATTAATCCGTTTGAAGAGAGCAGTAGCCGAAAAATGCCCGGAATGTGCGACCAGACACGAGGCAATAATTTTCCATCATGACAACGCTCGGCCCCACGTTGCTATTCCGGTTAAGAACTATTTGGAAAACAGTGGATGGGAAGTCTTACCCCACCCGCCTTATAGCCCAGACCTTGCGCCTTCTGACTACCATTTGTTCCGATCGATGCAGAACGCCCTCACTGAAATACGCTTCACATCAGAGCAGAATATCAAAAGTTGGCTTGATTTATTCTTCAGATTCAGATGGGCAATACTTTGAATAATACTATTTTACATGTTTTTTTAAATAAACGTTCAAATTTTGGAAAAAAAAACCGCACGAGTTAAATTACATATCCAATAATATTTTTGTTTATTGCCACGAACATAGTGACATTTCTATTTTGTGCAGCGCATCCATCGCTACAGACAATGATTTTAGTGTTTGGTTTGTTTTGGTCAATTTGAGGTAGAATTTTCACTAAAAATGAGTTTCACAACAACAAAGGAAAATTCTTCTGCAGAAACACCGCCTTCAACTTCATTCCAAAGAAAACAGTAACAGCACAAAAATCATAAATATTGAGCTTAGATTTATAATATAAAGAAGAAATATTCGATTTAGGTGATGATTACAATGCCGGATCATCAACCGCAAGTACAATGTTATGTTCGTTATTTTTATCAATATTCTTTTCATTGCGGGCATCTTATTTTCGAACAATATATAGACTATGATCACTGTCATTTGCAAACCCTAGTTTGTGTGACATACACAGTGCACACTAGTCTTTTTTGGCCTAAACAAATAATATATTCTCCGTATCTAAAGTATTGAATAATTTTGCATTTGATATGGCTATTTCATTATTTGTCGAACACCAATCAGAAACATAGTAATCGTATAAAGCCTTTTTTGAAGCCAATTCAGGTAAAAGAAATTGCTTTGACGTTTCTTTGCGGCCATAATGAGACTCCATTTTAGGTAATGAATCCTAAACCTCTTTGAGGCTCTTGATCTGATGCTGTTGATAGTTGACTGATTACAGTCTCTAGCTGCAGCAAAACTTTTCTTTTAATAGTTTTTCCAATTCCATATCGCTGTTTTTCCAATATTTAATGTGTTCAATAACATTGTTTTACACACTCGGTATAATCTGTCGTCTACTTTTATAAGATAAAACAATGTGTTCAATCGTTTTGATGTCTTGCATTTTTTGGCAACTTATTATCCCACTTTCCACCTTGTTTTCTTCTCCCGAAGTATTTTTCCCCTGTTCTCTGTTTAAAGCATTTTTCCTATCAGTCCATGTTGAATTATCGACTTGACACCTCTTTCTTCGTTTTTTTTTTACCCCCTTTTTTTAAACAATTAACAATTTCGAGCGTTGTTGTAAGTTTAAGTTTTTTTATTCGAATTCCTTATTTTATTAGTTAGTTAGCATTTATAAATTAAATTTAGATTGTACGAGTATATATAATTGTTGGTATAAATATGATATTGTATAGAGAAAAAAATACCCCAGCGTTGAGATTAGGTAAATTTTCTAAATAAGCTAAATCCTCAAAAATTACCAAAAAATATTTTAATATGGTTAAAATCTTGTTTACAAACAATGATGACAGATAAAACATAGGACAATCGTATAGATATTTTATAACAATGACAAGCCATCAGCCAAACCTTCCACTACAAACACGCAATACAAAATGGCAGATACAGCCGGATTTTGCGCCTATTATTGTATATTTTCGTCAAAGTACCCATGGAGTTGGCTTTTATATGTGCATAGCTCTGTGATGTTTTATGTTAAATCGTGGGAGTTTATGTTTTTACAAGAATATGCGCAGAGAAATAAGTTAGTTAACAGAATTATAATCTTCATCCATTCGTAAAGTCCAATTTTGGCCAACTCCATTGAGCCAGAAATCGGCTTCATCACTGAACAACTTTCACGATAAAACGCCGGACTTTCATTTAGTTTTTCCAGAGCACATTTACTGAAAATATGACGCAAATTCAAGTCGCCTGACTTCAATTCTTGCACAAGTTAAATCTTGTACGTTTTTAGGCCGAGATCCTCACGTAAAATACGCCAAGTTGTCGAATACACAAAGCCAAGCTGCTGAAAACGAAGACGAATCGATTCGTCACGGTCTTCGCGTACACTCTCAGCTACAGCTGCTATAGACTATTCACTACGTTTCTGGATGTGGTATTACTGGTCGAGTATCATCCACAATGTAAACTGGGACTCAAATTTGCGAATTGTATTGGCAATAGTGGTTATAGTAGGTCGATATCGCATGAAAAACATTTCTCATAGAACGCTCATATTCGTAATACAGCTGAACAATTTGGAGACGCCGTTGTCGTGTGAGTCTTTTCATGATGTCTTACCAAACGATACTGAACAAAAATGACAAAGAAATTTAATAGGAGTCAAGAGTAATCTGACAAAAAAAGCCTATTGAAAACCAAACCTCACGATGAATCACCCTATATTTGTTATGTAGTGAAGAGTGCACGTAAACTAAAAGTTTTCAAGTTTTCCGATAGATGGCGTTTTACATCGAAATCTCAAAACTGTCACTACAGCATTCCACGGTGGCAGTTAACAATGAAATGACATTTCTCATGACAAAACCAACACATTGACGCGCAATGTCAATTTTCAGTTTTAGAATTATTTAAAAATATATATATATTCCTCAAATTCAACATAACGATGTCTATCTAGAATTGAAATCAAAAGCATTCCTTAATTAATGTAAGAAAATTCTAACACGTAAATATTGTGAGACGTAAACATAACCAAAAATGACAATTCTAATGCCACAGTAATACACAAATATATATAGAATATTTTATTTTGAAATTGATTGATTAATTGATTGGGCGCAGCTCAAAACCTCGTATTCAATACAACAAAAGAGATAAAAAGAGAAAATAAACAGAAATATATTTCGTATAACAATGCAATCATCTATCGCAATTGCAAAAGTTTATTAAAATGCCCAGAAGACGAATGGATATTGGATGACGTCCACACATGCATGCGGACAGCGAAATAATCGTGTTCAAGAAAGCCAAGAATAACGATCTTAAAGAGTACAAAGGAATTACGAACAAACATGCGCAGCCAATCCCAAATGCAAGTCACGAATTTGAAAGAGTTAGAAAGAATTTGAAAGAATTGCATTCTTCATTATTATTTCATATTAAATTCAGTGAAATTCATTAGTTGGCATTCGCCGCATGAATAAATTGTGCTGTTTGAACGAAAAAATAATGGTGCCTGCATTTAATCAACCACCAGAACCATTGTTGTCTTTAATAGAAGGTAAATTCACCTAAAGCAATAAATATACAATTTATAAAATTAAGATTCCAAGCATTTCTTGAATAATGTTCACAAAAACAATTCATACATTATTCGGTGCAAAAAAATTCGAACGAGGAAATTCTATGCCGACATTCAATGTTCAAGTCCATATACCTTATATCATTACACTGGATCATTATTACCGCTTCCAGATAAGGAGCATAAATGTTTCTTCAAATTTGTTTCACGGGAGGAGCGGATGATGACGCACAAGCTCAACAAGATTCAATCCAGGCACCAAACATCAGATAATGCCCGAACTGCAAAAACTGAGCACATTGAATTGGTTCGATAGTTCACGTACGTTATATATAGAATACCATCGGGGAATTATTCAATTTTCATCAGAACCGATAAAAACCCCTTGAACAACACGAGCGTCGGTTTAACACACCTGCTATCGATGAAGTTGCGAATGCTATTATTGGAAACCAATTCGTACCGCGTAACATAGTCATCCAACGCCGCAATGCTGTAGTACTCTGCTACTCTACGCTACAGTACTATACTCCCACCACATAAGCAACACTTGCATCTTCCAAACAGCTACAAACAACCCTTGAATCTTCCAATAGCAACAAGTACATCATACCCATAATCGAGACACAAAGTCCAGAATAAGTGATTCCCATATCGAAAGGGAAAACTGTAAACATCTAGAAATACTTCAATGCATTCAGCCCGAAGTGTGTTATATAGGTTAAAGCCAAAATGCCGATCCAACAATAACAACACAAGACAGGCATCAAGTGTCGTTGCACTGCGGCAGCAAGCCGTTGTACGCAAAATGGATCGAATTACCGACCGATCGTATGAGCGATCGTGGGCGCCGACATGGAAGAGTAATCGAATCAAAATGAAAAAAAAGTAAAGTCATTATTTTACTCACTGGTAGATGGATTGATTTGTTTAATGGGTGAAGTGATATCCATCTTCACCCTGTCAGCAGGTTACAGGATATTGCAGTTCATCATACGAGAGATGTATTTCCGCGCGGAGAAGAGTACTCGAGCGGAGAGAAAAGAAAAAGACCATTGTTTTTAAACTTTATAATAATTTTAATTTATTTTTAATAATAGGTCATACATTTTTGAAAAAAAAAATTCTTTATTTAAAATCAATTTCAATCAAGTACATATTGGGCATTATTATCTATGACCTTTTGCCATTTTCCGGATACCTTCATAATTCCATCGGTGTAGAACTTCTGTGGTTTATCAGCGAAAAACTTGACCAAGTGATTTTCAGCGACTCTTAGGTCGCCAATTTTTTACCATCAAGAGAGTTTTGCAGAGGGTGCAAGGTCTGGGCTATACGGTAGATGCATCAAAACTTCCAAACTAAGTTCCGTCAATTTGTTCCGGATCATCAAAGATGGGTGTGGCTTAGCACTGTCATGATAACATAGAAGACAACTACTTCTCTGCTGTAAAATTCTGGTCGCTATTTCTTGAAAGCTTTATTTAAACGGTCGAGTTGTGCACAAAAACTTTGCTTTTGTACCTCTTACAAGGATACGAATGTATGTATAGGGTTTTCTAAAAACGACTTGAAACTCGACTTCGTTTATATGGCCACCGCGGGCACGTTTGCAGTGGTCGATTCGTTGGACCCAATTTTCAACGACTCGGCCACACATTTCGGCCTAAACGGCCGCTATTTCGGGTTCAATATTGGCTCTGAGCTCTTCCAACGTCGTCGGCGTGTTGGCATAAATCAATGACTTATCGTAGTGATGTCTTGAGATAACATGCTCACCATACTTGCTCTTCAATAAATCGATTGCAGCGTGTGCTGTGTGGCTTGTGGCACCATCCTGTTGAAACCACATGTCGTCCAAGTCCATATCTTCCAATTCGGGCCAAAAATAATCGGTGACCATGGCGCGATAGCGCTGACCATTTACAGTAACGTGACGATCATTATCGTCGACGAAAAAATATGGCCCAATCACGCCGCAGGCATGCAAACCGCACCAAACAGTTATTTTTTGTGGATGAAGTGGTGATCCATGAAGCACATGTGGGTTTTCACCCGACCAATAACGCATATTTTGCTTATTGACGAGCCCATTGAGCCAAAAATGAACTTCGTCACTGAAGATGATTTTGAAATGAAATTCATCATCTTGGCGCATCTTCTCCAGAACCCAATCGGAGAACGTTTGCAGACGTTGCTCGTTAGTGTACTTTACCACGATGAAAATGTTGAGTTTGCTGAATAAATTGACAGTGACAGTTTGATGATTAGTGAAAGAGTGCGTTCACAAATTAAATTCAAAGTTGTCAAGTCCCTATTGGGAAACGCTATATTTCATCGTGGTAAAGTACACTAACGAGCAACGTCTGAAAATTATAAAAATTTTCTACAGATATTCGGAGTCGAAAAATCATCTTCAATGACGAAGCTCATTTTTGGCTTAATGATAATTAATAAGCAAAATATGCGTTATTGGTCGGCTGAAAACCCACATGTGCTTCATGAATCACCACTTCATCCACAAAAAATAACTGTTTGGTGCGGTTTGCATGCCGGCGGCGTTATAGGGCCATATTTTTTCGTCGACGATAACGATCGTCACGTTACTGTGAATGGTCAGCGTTATCGCGCCATGATCACCGATTATTTATGGCCCGAGTTGGAAGATATGGGCTTGGACGACATGTAGTTTCAACAGGATGGTGCCACAAGCCACATAGCACACGCCGAAATGTGTGGCCGAGTCGTTGAAAATTGGGTCCAACGAATCGACCGCTGCAAACGTGCCCGCGGTGGCCATATGAACGAAGTCGAGTTCCATTCATAAATTATACATATTACCCAAATGTACATAATCGGTATTTAAATAAATTCGCTCAAAACTAAAATAAATAGAAAAAGAGATGTTTAGATGTTTAGTACGATTATATTCCATCCTTCTCTCTTTTGTATAGTATTTTAAGTAGGTTAAGTTAGGTTAAGTCAATTAAATAAGACAATAACTCGTAAGTTCTCTGTACAGCTCTGTGAGCGAGATCTAAAAGTGATGGCCATACATTACAGCCTCCGTATGTACTACACATTCATGTACAAAAAAAAGTCAACTGTATGTATTAAATAAGAAGCAATCGATGTATATAAAAAGACTCAATAAATTCATTCATATCATTTTTTTTTTTTTTTTCAAAAAAACTGTCCCAAAAAACTGTCCCAATTAAAGCTATTAAAATAACCGTTGAGTTGTGAACACGTTAAGTTAATGTTACTTCATCTTCTTTTATTAACCGCTGAAACTTGTAATGCGTATAATTACATCTATCGCTACATATTTCTCCACGTACAAATCGGGATTGCTTCTGCGCAGCTTCGGAGATTGGCTTAATTTTGTGGGCCTTAGAATCATTCTACAGGCCACACTATTTAGGTCACCTCGTTTCTGAGGTCAATAGTTTCCTGTTGCCTTTTCTATTCAAATGATTCAATTATTTTTCTTTCGGTCTCTTCTTTGACCATATTTAAAAGTTCCTGATAGACATCAGGGTTGTCGATATATATTTTAGATTTGAATGTGTATGTATTACTAATTTTCTCGAAACGACCACCACAGTTGACCACTTTAAAGTTAAAATCTTTTTGGTTTTTCTTAAGGTCAACAATAATCTCACGAGTATTATCGTCAAATAAAATGATTGGAGGGCAAAACTTACCATGGCGAGAAGTTTTGTAGTTTTTGTTCTTGGTGTTCTTTGCTGTTTGTCACAATGTTGTTATTCGTACAGTTAATGTTGCTGCTACTTGACTTTATGTTATTGTCATGATTGATGAAGCGTCAGTATCTTGAATCCGGATTATTGATGATTTATTCTTATTTTTTCTAAATTTAAATTTTTCGAGTGATATTTCATTTAAAACAGGTATCGGATGATTGCTGCACAATATTTGAATTAGTGCAGTTTTCGGTAACGGTTTTGTCGTATGATTCGACTTCCATTGCGGTACTTGCCATCTGGAGGTTGGTAGCGTCATCTTTCTGTTTAGGCGCCATTGAAATAGGACAACCATTATTTTTCATCTCCGAGAGCAATTTGGCGGCTCTTGTGGCCCTAAGACTATGACTTGTTGGCGATTGCTTGTCCCCATTCTTTTTTTGTAGCCATCTTCTGCTGGCAACAATCTCCGCCATTAAAGCGGAGCCCAACGTTTGCATTGCAGCCCGCCAACCAGTCGCTGCAGTCTGGTGTTTAGCTTGTTTTTATATTTATTATTGTTATTTTTTTTTTCAATAATTTACTTATTTATTTTATATATATAAATATTTTATTTATTTTTACTTTTCCACTTCAGAGAACTAACTGCACCTCTCATTTATTCCTGGTGCTTCTCGGAGAGACAAAAAATGATATCATTCATTTCCCACCACTGTCACATATAAGCTAACAGATGACAGTCGAAATAAAGTAGTACTCAAAATTAACCAAATAACAAGGCGACATCTCTACTTCAAGTCTAAAAGTTTAGCCTATTTCCAAACCAAGTTATTACATTTCATTTGCAAATTTCCCAGCGTTCAGAGGGATATTTCTATTGGTGACATATCAGGGGTTTCATAAATTTGACATCTGACACTAGTGACACTTTACAAAACAGCATTTTCCTTACATATTTTGTTCGTTTGCTTTTATCCATTTTTGATTGCGGCCAATTTAAATCAGAGAAACAAGTCGAATTGCTTTCTTTCAATTCCATTCTCCTTTTATAAAGGATATTCTCCTGTATCCCAATAATGTCTGCATTCACCGAAACGGCTCTATTGAAGAAACTCCAAGAACTGAACTCCAGTCAACAAAGCATTCAAACTCTATCACTATGGTTAATCCACCATCGTAAACACCATCAAGCAATTATCAAGACTTGGTACAAAGAACTACAAAATGGTGAGTACTCTGTACTCCCTTTGCAAAAACATATAATCAGTAAACTGTATTTCCGTTGTTGCTTTTCGTTTCGCTTTTTGCAGTGCCCGAAAGCAAGAAACTCACGTTTATGTATCTAGCCAACGATGTCATCCAAAACAGTAAAAAGAAAGGCCCCGAATACGGACGTGAGTTTGGTATTGTCTTACAAAAAGTATTCACTTATATTGGAGAAACTTGTACGCACGACAAGCTACTTGGCAGCTTGGGTAGGATCCTAAACATATGGGAGGATCGAGGTGTCTACGATTCGAAAACTATCGCTGAGTATCGAGCCAAAATGACAAAACTCGATGTTGAAAGCACCATAGACAAGCCCAAGGAAAAGGAAAAGGAAAAGGAAAGGGAGAAAGACAAAGATAAGAAACTTAAGCGAACGAGAAATAATTCAGGTTCGGAGAGAAGAGATAAAATTGCAAAATCAGAAGAAAATAATGGAGTTGCAGAGACAGGTTTAAGCCCACATTTGCCATTGGGTGAACCTCCGGAACCAGAGGAACTGATAAAGGCTCTTATGGAACTCGAGAATTCGGCTTCAAGTGATGCTGTAGTCCGTGAAAGAATTGCAAACCTTCCGCCGGAAATATCTGAAATAACTTGTTTGTCGAAATTAGAAGATAAGGATGCAGCTAAAGCATTGGCTACTCAAGTATGTCGGTATCGTTTGTAATTGTTTCACAGAAAATGTGAACGGGGTTGATTTGATTTTTCAGGTGAACGAAGCAGTCCAGTTGCTGAATGAGTATAACACTAGACTTGCATCGGAAATGGAGGAACGTACAAAACTTGCATCTATGCTGAGGGATTTTCAAGCTGAGCAGAAGGAGTTGCTAGCTCAAGCTGAACAGCGACATGAGGTAAATTAAAAAGTCATTGTAAGGCCTTAATTTAAAAGAGTTACCTATTGCTGCCAACTAATTGAAAGCAAATATCACGGCAAAACAGTGGAAAAGTTGTGCTGTATTTTCCTTTTATTCGCAGAAGCAATGACACATTTATGTGGCAAATAAAATATCATTTATGGAAATTAGAAAACTAAAAAGAGAACGAACGGTCTTACCAGCATATATTTTGTTGATATCAGACTTCAAACCATCCAAGGCATCTTGAGTAAGGTAATTTCTACTCAATTGAATAGGGGATTCGTCGATCTCAAACGCAAGCATTTTCGACAAAAAATGAAATGCCATCAAATCACCGATGGTCCTTACTTACTTACTTAGGTAGATCTGGGCTTCAACCAATAGACCTCTTCAATGGCTTACTACCTCCAGTCACACACACAAGTTGTTTGAAATCCACTTTCAATTATGCGCGCTCCCTACTGCGTTATCTCTCCGGATTGGTATCGAAGCCTCTTTGACCCGGAGCGTTGGTGTTTATTCGCTTTATATGTCCTAGCCATCTCAGGTGTCTGATGGGCAGTTTTCAGACTAGGTCGATGTCGCTGCACAGCTCGTATAGTTCTCCGTTGAATCTTCTTCAAACCCAATCAACCCAAACGAAGCCGAATATTTTTCTACGAATTTTTTACATGATTTTGGTGTCATTTACCATCAGACCCATTTTGACAGCTTCCGTTCCAAGACTAGTGACAGGCTGATGAGTTCACCTAATAATGCCGAAATCATTATTGCGTCATCTTCTTTTAAAATAGTTTTTATACCGACCTTGACGGAGCATTCGTCATTCTGCACAGACGGACGAGCTTGGCAAGGGTTGCCAAAATTAGATATGGCTCTATATAGCTCGTCCTTATAAATTCTGTCATATGAGGCCTTAAAATCGATGAAAAGGTGGTGGGTATCTATTTGGACTTCTTGAGTTTTTTCCGGGATTTGCCGGAGTGCGAAGATTTGGTTAGTTATGGACTTTTCTGGTCTGAAACAGGATTGATAGGGTCCAATCAAATTGTTGGCCAAGTGTTTCAGATGTTTACACAATATGGCAGATAAGATCTTGTATCCGATATTGAGGAGATTTATACTCCTATAGATGGCGCAGTTGAGGGTGTCTCCTTTTTTGTAGATCGGGTATACGGTGCTAAGATTTCTGTCATCAGGCATGCAGTCGTCTGAATAGATCTGTTAAATGAGTTGGTGTATGCTCTCCACAAAGCCATTTCCAGCAGTTATGAATACCTCGGCCGGTAAGCCGTCAAGTTTTGGTTTGTTGGATTTTAGCTTAGATATTGCCATTCTTACTTCGTTCTTTTTAGTTGGACGGTAGCTTTGGCTATCATCTTTTAAATTGAATAATCTATTCTCCCTAATGGCGGGATGTTCTTCTTCTTTATCGTTATTCAGTCTACAGACGTATGAGACTTTATTACAAAGTTTCCTTCTGCATCTTTATAGGCTTCTTGTCACAAGCAAAGACTTACGCTGCCCTGTAACAGATTGGGTATCGTTGAACTCCTAATTAAAGTACTATACACATGTTTTTTTTTTTTTTAAACTTACAATTTTGGCGTCATAATTTTTTTCGATAAAAAATCTTATTATTATGGCTTAACAATTAACCAATGTTATAATTGATAAATAAACATCCTCATAAATAAAAGTCCATTGGGGTTAAGTCCGGATATCTTAGAGGCCACTGAATGGGTCCATACCGCCCTATCCACGAATTTTCATACATACAATCTAACCACTTTCTAACTGCATGGTAATAACGTGCGGGGACACCATCCTGCTGGCTTTTCTTTGTTGCACTGGTATATCAGCTAATATTGTAGTTCTGGCAATTTACAATATATTTACAAACATTACAGGTAGAGATTCGAACTAAATCTTGAAGGAAGCCGATAGGATTGGATACCCCATATTCCCACAAATTGACGTTGAACTTATGCTGAACTTATGCTGTGTTTTATTGATTGGGGTTGTTTTCTGTACGTAAATTTTGTAAATTAATGATTCCATTCATAGTGAATTGTGACTCATCCGTTCATAGAATCCGGCCAATAAAGTTATCTTCCATAAAGTACCTTTCCAGAAAGTAATTGCAGAATTCCATATGCTTCTCTGAGTTCCCAGGTTGTAGCTCGTATTTAGAATATGATAGAATGCATACATGCCTTACATCTCCAGATGTAAGTCCTGCTTAGATTTAAATGTTTGCTTAGTTGCCTAAGACTGGTATTTTGATGGTTTCTGACGTAATGTAAAACGTCTTCGTATCTGCGAACGCGTTTTGCTAGAGTAGTAGTAGTCTTTCCACTATTTCCGCGTTGTTCCTGTCTCGCTCTAATGTTCTCGTCAACTGCTACCTTTACAGAAACCATAGACTTACGAGGGTTGTTTGATGAGTACCCGAATTGGAAGATAGGTGGCGCTACTGATCCAAAATGAATGGTACTATCAATTAGTATAATCTCTTTTAGCCCGCATGTCAAAATTTGGAGACAATCTGACTCTTAGTTTTGTGTTGAAACCCATTTCAAAACATCATGTTAGTGTTTTTCGCGACAATAAGAGCATTCACTGATACCAAAGTAGAAGTGTTGGAGGCAAAAAGTTCCACCCTTGGTAAGGGTCGAGGCTGACCTAAAACCTCTTATACTGATCTTAGGGTCACAGCAGCCAGTATCTTGCAACTCTACATTCGGTCAAAGACCTTTCCCGCGACTTTGGGCCTAAACCACAGCAAGGGGACCTACCTCTACAAGTCAGGCCCGGACCGAAATCCGGGGGGCTCCTTACTCCCATGGTATCGTGTTTTAAGTCCTGCTAGGGACTACCGATGGTCCTGCCACTTAACAGGACCTCTGACCGGCCGCTTGTAGCTGGTCAAATCGTAGCAACCTTCGGTGGCGTCATCTGAAAACCGTTACGATAAGACCAGTATATTGCTCTGCCCCCGCTTTTTATTAGACAAAGTCCTTGATGGGCGAAGCCTTGATAATTGGGCGGGGACCCTCTCGATGGTGTATATGCGACCCATTCACCTTCCCGTACAACCGTTTACCATTGGTTCGCAGAGTTTCGTCATGGCTGCACGACGGATTTTGATGAACCGCCGATTGAAAATTCGCGAGTTGGCTGAAATAGCGGCATCTCAACTGAGCTATATCCTGCGCGAGATTTCGGGCATGAGTGGCGCGGAGAAAAATGTGCTCCTCCACCGCGAAAACGCCCATAACGCCCACAGTTGCCACCAGCCAAATTGGTCGAATTGCACCCATTCTCCGTATTCTCTTGATTCGACTCTCTGACTTATTTTTGTTTCCAAACCTTAAAAGATCGCTCGCCGGAAAGAAGTACTGCTGGGAAAAGTGTATCGAGTTGAAATTGAAAAATAAATTGTTAAAATATAAAAAAGTTGCGTTGTCATTTCTAATTCGGGTATTCATCAAACAGCCCTCGTAGGAGTCATAAAATGAATGTTCTTTTCTAAAATTGTTATCGGATTTACATTGTGATATAATAAACCTATTTTACGGGGAAAATATTGCAAAGCAGCTGTTATCTAAAATAGTTAATTTTGTTAGGGCTTTTTCAAAAGAATACCCCATTTTTTAGTTTCATAGCTTGAAGAAGTTGGTTCGTATTTTGAAAACTAGTGACTTCAGATGAAATAACTCTTTTATTTTTATTTGTAAATGCTAAATACACGTTTCAAAGTTACAAAAAGTGGGGTCAGTAAGATATTTTCCCGAAAAAAATGATAACAAAGCCAATATTTTAAGTTTACATTTTAAGTCAGCGTAAAGCTCTATATGTCGAAGAGGATGCGTCTCTGATTTCACCCATTCGATTTTATTCTCAAACATGTCAAGAAGTATCCCGGGTCAACCCCGGACAGATTTATTGCAAGCATATTCTTAAATTAACAATTTTACTTAAAACTAAAGAGTGGGAGCGGTTAAAAAAATTTAGGACGTGAGGCATAGTTGGAAATAAGAATGTTTCAGTTTGCAGAGCTGATAGTCGAAGAAAGGCAGAATATCGGAAACTTTACGAAGCATTCAAGGCATTGGGTCTAGGTGTCCGTAATTCGTCCTGTAACGATTCAGCCGGAAAAGTGGCCCAGAGCTAAGATTGCGTGGGTTGGTGTTAAGGGAAATAAAGAAGGACAATCGATATTATCACCTAAAATTTGATGAATAAAGAGAATATCGGCAACTTTTCGGCATATAGAAAAGGGTTGTAAATTTATAAGTTTCAGTCGATCAGTGTATGATGGTAAGTTTTGGCTATCATTGCAGGGAAGACCACGTAAAGCACCAAACTTGGTTTACCCATTCAAGAAGAGACCTAACATCTCAGGTTATGTAAAGGGATTTGGTAACATAAGGATTGAAAAACCTTTTAGACCAGCGCTTAATGAAGCCACAGGCAGAGTTAGCTTTTTTTTTTATTGTATAAAGTATATTATTACTGTGAAAACGGAAATTGAGTTCCTTATTACAGATAACACCTAAATCATGCAACTCATTCACTAAAGGAACAAGTAGATTAAAGATTAGATAGTAGCGAGGTGAAGTAGGAGGGCGCTTACAGGTATAAGTTATAGCCTGGCATTTATTGACGTTAAGCTCAAGGAAATTCTTCTGACATTAAACACAAAATCTGTCTAGATTTTCCTGCAGTGTTAGGCTGTCTGTGGGGGATGATATATATCTAAAGATTTTCATATCATCTGCGTAAACAGATATGTATGAATTATTAATGATGCAATCAACATCAACAACAATGATGGTCAAAATAAATAATAAGGGACCAAGGTGGCTGCCTTGAGGGACACCAGAGGAGAATTTAATCGGGTCAGAAACCCAATGGTTGAAACTCATGTTATAAAACTTATTTGGAAACCAAGAACCTTTAATTTTAGATGGATTGTATAATGAGAAATTCTTTCAAAGGCTGAAATCGGTGGCAATCACGTCAACTTCATTTCTAGATTCTAGCGCACATAAAGTGCTTGATACGAATTCCATTAGGTTATCGGTCGTAGATCTATTTTTGAGAAATCCGTGGGAAATAATAGATTTACAATAGAAAAGCATTATGTCATAAATAATGCTCTCAAAATGCTTAGGTATGCAGGACAGCTTAGCAATTGGTCAATTGTCGGAAATATCGTCTTTTCGACCTTTTTTATGGTAGAGAAATAGATGACAGAAAGCTGTAAGAGGTTTGGCTAAATTCATTTCATATTTCTTTAAAAATATAGGGGGAAGATCATCAGGGCCAGCAGTATAATCTTTTTTGATGTTCATTATTTTATTTTAAACTTGCTCTAAAATTATAGACATAGATTCCAAATTTGCTTGTGGACAGCTATTTAAATAGGAAAAGTAAGAGTGGTATGGTTCTTGGGAATGGATGGCGAACGCTTGGCTAAAAAAAATTGTAAAAATTGAAATTGTGAAGAATTGTAATAATTTGGAGATCGCTCGAGGACTTATCAAGAAATTTATTTGGGCAGAATGGTAGTAGAAGAAATCTGTATGATATACCAAAGCTTATTTCTCTTGTTATGAAGATATCGCAGCTCTTTATTATACCAGGGTGGTGAAGTTGAGGGATTCTTTTTGGGTAAAAAAGGTCCAGATTGGGAGAGACATTTGAAAATTACGGTATAAAAGGTTGCGAGAGCATTATTAGCCGTAACGTTAGGATTATCTTAGAGAAAATTTAAATTGGATATACTGAGGAGGTTGTTCAGTTTGGCGTAGTTAGCCTTATGAAAATTAAAACTGGGACTAAGAACATTGTCATATCACAACGTAAAAGAAAAGGGAGGATGGTAACTATCCAACTTAGAGAGAAGATGTCTAGTTCTAGAACGACGCAGTTATCTGTATCAGTGACGAATACTAGGTCGAGTTACCATATCTGTCAATGTTATTGGTGACAGTCGATGAAAAGATTTTCTTTATCATAGGTGAAATATGTTGCAGTAAAGAAAGACTGATCAGGCTGAGCCCATAGAAGCTTAGGTATATTAAAATCACCTAAAAAAATAACAACGTTGTTGGGAACCATCAGCATTAAAAATACAATACACCACAGACATATAAATTCTCCTCTTTATCTGGACAAACCCCTCTGTGTAAATCGCAGTCTTGGGGAGATAAATTATTATTTTTAATATTGGAGTTGAGATTGGTTTCTGTGAGAGCAAAAATGTCGTAGGGCAGAATATGCGAATTAAGATATGTATACGAGGTGTGTTCAAATAGTAAAATGAAGTAAAAAACATATTTATTTATTCATAAAGTAATCCCCCTTAGATGTAATATACTTGTGCTAACACTTTTTCCAATTCTCGAAGCACTTCTCATAAGCACTTTTTGGTATATCCTTGAGATTTTCCAGCGATGCCGTTTTTTTTTCGGTCCTGGCTCTCCTGGGTGCTTTCATTGGGAATATTGGACTTTGGTTTTGACGTCATACACATATACCCATGACTCGTCACCAGCTACGGCCCTATTGAGCAAGTCAGAATCATCATTGACGTCATTCAAGAACTCCTAAGCGATGCTCATGCGAAGGTTCTTCTGATCAAAATTAAGAAGTTTGGAACAAACTTCGCTGACACACGTTTCGTGCCCGAAACATCCGAAAAAAATGCATGACACAAGCCGACCGATATACCAAACCCTTAGCAACTTCTCTTATGGCAATTTGACGATTTTCCAAAACAATTTTCTTCACAGCTTCGACGATATCATCTTTTGTGGATGTGCTGGGGAGTCCAGAGCGAGGTAATATATTTTTGTCATCTTCTCGGCCATCTTGGAAGTGCTTATACCACTTGCCAACATTTTAATTGTTTTAGAGCACTTGATTCCATTTTTTTACACAAAATTTGATGCAAATTCTTTGTTCCATTTTTTTATAATAATTGAAAATCGCGGAGCACACTAAAAGACGTCTAACCTTTCTATCTGTCTAGAACAAACTAAGTATGCTATAAACTTGAAACTGTAAACATATTTTAGAAACATGTGGACCAACACAGCAAAAAAAAAAATGTACTTTACCTGCGAAATTTCAAGTCGCCTTACTTTTTGAATACACCTATAAGAATCTTAGTTCGTAATCCACTTACATTTTGATAATACAGGGACAGACATTTGGGAGGCTTCGGCGAATAATTGAGCAGCGGGTTAGGAGCGAGTGCTGCTTTTGAAACTATACCGTGTTCTCTGAATGTGTAGTATGACTGTGAAGCTTACATGAGACGTAAAAGAAGAGTGATCATTAGCCACATCATCAGGATTCATATCTAATTGCTCATGAAAAGGTATAAAAAGTTGCCTCAGATCATTATGATTAGTGGGGAGGCCTCTTTGCAGAATGGAAACCTTTGCATTGATTTTCGTTATACCGTCGATACAGACGGAGTCTGGTAATCATGAAGACAGGTGAGATATCATATAATCTGCGGTCTCTTAATACATAGAGAGAGAACATACCAGCTATCCTCCTCTGAATCGATAAGGTGTTTGGTTAACTTTGCCTTTGGAGGAAGTATGGGGTCAAAAAAAGAAAACGGTGTGGTATTAGTGTGGTAGTCTAGCGTAGAAGATTTAAAATATGAGAGCGAATAAAGTTAGGAAAAGCCGTTTCTGTTGGAGTAGAATAAGGAGATGTTGTTAGGTTTTTTTTAAATAACTGAGAGGAGGATATAGATTAAAAGATACATGTTTGGGAATTGGGTTGGACGGGGAGGTATAACGTTTTGTATATAAACGACTGGCAGAATGAAGTGAAGAAAGAGTGTATAACGGAAAGGTCCTAACTTTAAAACTCCAGCTTGGATCAGGAGCTTGTTTGTTAGGAGTTGAGTTTTTTTTTTGTAAGAGCTAGGCTTAGAATTTGACATAAGAATCGGTATAGTGTTAGACTTAATATTAACATGGTTCTGTTTTCTAGGTTTAGCGGATTTTAAATTAGTTTTTTTATACTGGACTTAATGGTAGCATTCTTGCGATGTTTGTTGATTTTTGTATTCGGTTTTAATCTTTCCATGGTTATTTCACCCAGATTGATGACGTCGGAGGCAGGGTTGATGAATATCCATTCATATTTTAACGGGATGCTTTTCTTGAAAGTGTTGGTGGAGATCTTACGGCAGTTACTGACACCAATTTTAAATTTTGATTTAAAAACACTAGTTAGCCTGGTTCGATCAATATATGTGCCTCTTATTAAAAAGGTGACTGATTTAGCTTTGCTGAAATGGTTCAACTTTTTTCTTTTTTTTGTTCCACTCTGAAAGTGTCCATAAGATTCCGAATTGTGAGGTTGTGGGTTCAGGAGTTGGTGTAGTAGTATTAATTTCCGGAGAGGGTTGTGGTGATGGATCAGATGGCCCAGGAGTTATTGGCGGTTCTATAACTGCAGATTCAAGCATCTTAGTAAGATTCGAGGGATTGCACCGTTATATCGTCGATTTTACTGGAAGTTATCTGGATGTGATCAGCAATTTCGTTTAACAGCGCACGTGATTCGGTTATCTCGTTGCTTACATCAGTCATTTAGTACATGATGTTTATAAACAACTTATCATTATTTGGTGGAGAGCGAACGCTGATTTTGGATGTACCTTGTAGATGAATATCGAGGGAAGACCGTAGAGAACTTAAAGAGTCAGCTATTGCGGAGATGTAAAATTTTGTTATTGATGGAATGAAAATATGCGAGAAATAAATTAAAATATGATATAATATTGAAAATAAACAATAAATTTGAATTTGAACTTAATGAATGTAGGAACTTGTATTATTCGGAACACCCTGCATAATGATTTCTATACCACGCATTTTAACATCCATATAAAAAAATTTTACCAAATAAACGTAGGGTACATTCAAACATGGCAATACCTACCGCTATTTTCGATTAGTTAAAGCTCGTAACAACTTTGTAAAACAACAAGAAACAAAAGAGCTCGTGGAAATACAAACAAACTAGCGAGTTTGGCGGGGATACCAAGTTTAGACATGGTTGTCATGTTTAGATGTTTTCATATGCGTCCTTAAAATCGATAAAGAGGTGAGGTGAGACTTTCTAGGTCTAAAATCCCACTGATAAAGCCAAATAAGATTGTTGATGAAAGGCTGCAGACGTTCACACATAGAGCGAAATAACCACAGCCCAAAAATCTTTCTCTCTGTCCCATTTTCATAAAAACTTAACACGTGCTCAAGCACTTAACACTTGAATGTTAAGTTCTTTTAAAAGTCAGCTTCCTGCCGACCAAATCTTGAAAATGAGATAGCACAAGCTCTCAACTTGGATATTGCTATCTCATTTCATTTTGTTCGACTTGATAGATCTCTTGACATAAACATAAAGTATCTCTGGATATTCTCAATCGCTCATTTTACAAGCTCTTTCCTCTTTCGATGTTCTTACTTCCATTTTTGTTCGTAGGTGCTCTCGTTCTTCTATGCAGTGCTGCTTTGTAGGCGAGTTGTTATTCTATGTTTGCTTGCCTCCATTCTTAATCATAAAGCCACCACATCAGTTGCGGTGTTACTGATGGCTCCTTGTCATTGATGCCACTGACTTTCAGCACTTGATGTTGTATACATAGGACATTCCGTTTAACGGTAAATCTCCTCAAAATATTTCTTCGTTGGTGTGGTGTTTTAGATATGCGTAGATATACTTTGGTTGCAATGAGGTAGTGGTTAATATCTATGTTCGCCGCTCGGAAAGTTCGCAAAATCTCTACGAGAAATACTGGAGGAGTTCCATACGTCGAGCGCAACATAATCAATTTCACTGATGGTTTGATGATCATTTGACCGCCGGTTCTCTTTTTTCGGTTATTAAGGTGGGGAAACCGTGCGCTAGCTATAGTGATGTTCTGCTTTTTAAGGCTATTTAGCCTTAAGACGTGTTGTCTTGCAGACTATGCTATTCGATTGCGCTGCTGAAAAGCTCCTCCCTTAGACACTTTTAATTTGATATTTCGGACAATGATCGTTAATTTTGACAAGTAGCTGCCGAAAACATGCTCATGTAGCATATGCGTAATCGCATGTGAGTATAATGTTGACGAATAGAGCCTTCACGCATAATCTTACGTGTCGAAAGCTCACGCGTTCAGTTCAGGGTTCGAACATTCCATGTGTACTCGTAAATTCGGAAAGAACGCAGTATGCATTTGTAAGGCGATTTCAGCAAACTCGCCGTACTTAATTGGAAGCAGTTGCTGAAGAAGCAGAAGCAGCGGCATGTTCGCTTAAAGCTGTCAAAGTAAGTCAATATTTCATCATTAGACGAATAAGGTTGGTTGTGCTATTTATAAAATCTAGTTAAAAGAATGCACCTTTTGTTCGATCTTTTGCATAGCAAGTAATAATTGAATACAATTTGTACTTGATAGTTTGATCTGTCGGAACTTAGGACATGGAGTTCTGGACTTAGGTTTTACATTAACTCTTTTGATTCCCTATGTTTATGTAGAGTTCATATTGATTTATTTTTTCCTTTTTCCTTTTCTCTGACACTAACACTCTTTTTCTTCTATTTTCAGGAGTATAATCAAAAATTAGTTAAATTGAAGGCCGTTCAAAAGGAACTACGTGATCACCTTTCCAATCTGCCCGACTTGACGCAGCTACCAGACGTAACAGGCGGGCTAGCACCTCTTCCCTCTGCTGGTGATCTCTTCAACATTCATTGAATTTCTCCCTTTATGGTGCTTTTCGGAATCCGAAGTATATTACAACTACAAATACACAATTATTCCCTATTCGTTATGTTTACCATTTCTTTTAGGTAAACTTGCGTTTATGATAATTATACACATATATGCATATACTTTTTTTTATTTACCTTAATTTTCTTCCTCTTCAATGCAAAGATTGTAGGATAAGGTCCGGCAAGTTTTGCATACACATTTACTGTGTGAACAAGTATGACAAATTCATAATAAATTCACGATTTTTTTATTTTTTGTTCGCTGCAAGCTCGTTATTGGATTTTGACGTCAAATCGAATCAAGTCGATATACTATATGTGTTAAATTTTCCAAAATAAAATAAGTGAATCGTTATTGTGTTGTTTATTTGAATTGTGGTTCCGCTAGTGCATAGAGAAATTAGCTGAGCCACACCATTTCTCGATAAAGTCCAATACATCGGGGATAGTACTGTTTGGTGCCATTTTGATGGCAACACTAAATTTACTCCAGATATCACGGTTGGACTGTCGATTGGATGATTTGAATGTGACCGGTTGCCGACCACGCACTGGATAGGCACTTAAGATGCAAGGTAGGTCAGATAACCCCAAACTGGATTCGTACATTCCGCGATCATCGACTGGTAGGACCTTAAAATTAAGTTTCTGCGATAAAATTTGTTTTCTTTGTTAATATAAAGTGGTTACCTGATCCACCTGTTGATCCATGCTTACGGCGAGGACCCATTCTCGAATTTCTTCATGTAGATGGGGTTCGTTTTTTAAGTGGATGTCCTCGGGAAGCGGTACAGAGCTGGGAAAATCAGTTGCTGAGAGATCAGAATGATCAACTAGATTTCCGGAGCCCTCTTCGATAGCATCGCATACATCTAAATAATGATTGAGTATAACAAAAGCCTCTGACTCGCGACTGGCTGCACGTAAATCCACTCCAGCTTCCAGAAATCCTTTATCAACCGGTATGGCATCAGTGTATCGAAGCATTGCAACTGATATACGTACAGCGATCGACTGCAGAGATGGCACTTGACGGCAAGCGGCTCTAGTTGCATAAAAATGTGCTATTAGAAGAAATTGTTCGACGGAATCTAACATTTTTGATGTTGCGAATTCGGATGCACGGAGCGTCTTTGAAAAGTTGAAAACATGAAATAAGAAACGAATCTTAGAGAGACTGTTAGTTTAAGAAATCAACCCACCTGTGACAATTTAAAAAGAAAATTTCGCAAATCTTTCCACAATTCTGCAGCCACTTCCTCTCTCAATGCGAAGCAGTCCAACGCAATTCGATTGTAAATATTGAAGTTCGCCTCTAAAGGAGGAGCTCCGTAATTCAAATAGAGGCTAAGTGCTGACGAAGAATCGCCATCACGTATTAGTTGTGCGGCATATAAAGCCAAATATTTGTGGAGAACAGGGCTGCTGATATTTTTGGCTTTGTCCAGACATCTTTCCCATTGCCCCTGATCTGCCAGCATGTCCAAGGCACTCATGATATCTGAAAGATAATGGTCAATTGAATTTATGTATAATGTTAATTTCGATTTGTTTTACCAATATCAGCTAGTTGCTCGACATTGCCCTCATTTTGTAATCGAAGTTTTTGCTGTTGTTCCACGTATGTCATAAGTTCCGAATCGATTTCCTTGGCCAGACGCCTTGCTTTAGCCCATTGTTCAGATTTTATGAACACGTCTACTGCTTCTTTTGGCAGCTCTGCAGCTAAATACAACTGTGCAGTAAGGTTGATCTGTCGAATTTCGAAAAGCCTTGGCCCTAGCTGATGAGCTATATGGATTGCATCTTTACCCTCCAAGAATTGGTTACAAATCTCAGCAGCTCTTACTAGAGCTCTTTCAACAGTCGGCTCATCTGCATTGGAGCTGTTTATTTGCATAAGACATTCTGCCGCTTTGCGAAAGTCTTCTCGCTTAGCAAATTCGGCAGCCTTTTGAAGGTAAGCTCGGGAATCGTCCCCTGTGTGGGCGCTTCTGCGTTGATCTTGTGCTTGTAGCCTTTTAAGATCATTTAAAGCTGACGGATGATGTTCTTCAGCTATTCTTAGAGCTTCGTCAAACATGCCATTGTCTCTATAGTAGTCGACGATAAGATCTGCCCTCTGAGCTCTAAGTAGTAAGGCTTCATACTCAGCAAAATTGCGAGTTTCTAATGCTGAAGCGGCTTGATTGATGAGAACTTCGTTTATAGCGTCAGGTAAATGTGTCTCGGCAACATTTAACGCTGCTTTCCAATCGCCAGCATGTGTATACATCAAAATAGCCTCCTTGGGTTTATTGGCTTTTATAAACTCGGCTTCAGCATCTTCAAATTTCCCTTCATCTTCAAGTGACATGGCGATTTTTAAGTGAACTTCATCAGTTGATCTACCCGCTATACGACATAGGTCCATGGCGAAGTCAAACTGACCAGAATCACAAGCAAAACCTAAGGCAGTATCCAGTAAGCCAAGTTTTGTAAGTAACCGTACAGCACCTTCTACCGGTAGGGACTTTGCCCACATGTAAGCCACTTGATTGCTGGCACCATCTGTACCCTTTTGCTTTGCAACACGATAGCCATCTTCCCAGCGGCTCGCCGTACAATACATGTGAACAGCGGATTTCCAATCTGCTGCAGCAAGGAAATGAATTTCAGCATTCTTAAACCTGCCCTTAGTCTCTAACTGACGTGCTAGATGTAAATGAGTGCTGTCGACAAGTTCCTTATGAAAACGTTCAACTAATCGAATCATGGAATCGTAGAGCTCACGACGTTTGTACATAGCAATAGCTAAATCGGGCTCATTTACTGCCAGAAGGACTTTCTCTGCATCGCGATATTTACCTGTAAAAAAATAGTTTTTAGAATTAAATGGAACATGAAAGGAGTTTTAAATACTCGCATATGTATTCACTAACCTTGCTCCTCTAAGTTCGCAGCCAAGTTCACAAACATATCACGCATTTCTTCCGAATTTAAATACTTCTCCCCGATGGAATATGCCTTCTCCCACTTCCCATGTTTGTTAAGCAACTCTATAGCTTCCTTGAAAAGATTTGCACGAACTAAAAGGTCTTCCGCTCCCTCCAAATCACCGGCAAAAGCTAGGTGTTTTGATAGATCTAAAGCATATCTCTGAATCTCTTCTGGTTCATCGAGCACTTTTGCAATTTGGACGGCTTTTCTCCATTGTTTTGCACCCACAGCTGCTTCAAGGGCCTTTTGCGTAGCACCAGCTTCAATGTAGTGATTTATGGAGGCATCTAACTGTTTTTTTGATACGAGCCAATCACCCCATTCTTCCTCTAAACCGGTGACTTCAGCAGGCGCCACTTGTCTGGCTAGATCTAAAGCTCTAGGGTAAGCGCTGCCTTTTCTAAACAGTGTTAGAGCTGCTTCAGGATTTGACAACTTGTAAGCAATGTCTCCAGCCATTTCATAAAGTTCTAAAAAAGGTCAGAAGTTGTGTTGACTTGAGTGTTGCTAAGGAGACACTTACCATTATTAACTAATCCCTCAGTGACTTTTCTCATTAAACTTTCATCCTCCATTAGATAAGGGATTTTTATTGCTAACCGGGCAGCCCTTGCAGGTTTGTTAGCCTTTAAATAAAGAGTCATTGCTTTCTCGATTTCACCTTCTTCTTCCAGTACTTGACCAGCCTTTTCTTCCTGGCCAGATGAAAGTAGAAAATTCATTTGCTCTTCCTTCAGTTGTACTAGCAAAGGGTAGCCTCGACGTTCAGCTAAGATTACCGCTTCGTTCCACATTCTGAACATTTTATACATCTCAAGAGCTGAATTAATATCGCCTTGCTCCAGGTAAATTCGCTCTGCAGTTCTTAAATCCGAATTAAGCAGAGCCATTTTCGCCCTTACTTCCGGGCACATTAAGCCCGGACCAATGGTCTCTTCATACTTATCAGCAGTAGCAATCATGTCCTGTAGATAGAAAGCCTTGGAAACATTTCCCAAAGCAACATAACATCTTTGAGCCACTCTGAGATTACCGTCTTCCAGGGAAATCATTGCGAGATTATGCCACATAGCTTTTGCAGCTGGTTTATCACCTAGGGTTTCGAGAAACTGCACTGCTCGTCCAAAGTCACTATCATTTACAGCTGTTCCGAATTCGACTAAGCCCTCATCCAAGATGTAGGTATGTTCTGTTGGACCTTCTTGAGAACGTACCAATGTGCGACCCTAAATACAGAATGGTAAGTATATATGTCTCATAATTAAAAGATCTTACTACTTACTCCTTCTCTGATGACTTCCAAGACATCTCCCCGAATCGCCATCATTGTCACATGCTCGGGTAAATCTATGTTGTACCAAATAGCCAAATTATTATTACTCTGTGCTACAACTACATCGCTTTGTGGGACCCATTGGACGAAGGATATGTTACCAAGTAACGTCTGCTTCTTTCCGGCGAAAATGTCCACTAGAATCAGTCTACAAAATTCGAACTAGGAATGTTTATAGGTAGTGTATCTGACTTTAGGTCATACCTCAACTTCTTATCGCGAAATAGAAGCTTGTGTGCTGTCTCGCTTAACTCAATCCAATCAATCTTAGAGTCATGTCCTACTTGAGTAATAACGGACTGCAATATCAGGTCTACCACGCAGATGGTTTTAGCGTCCAAGAGGAAAGCTAACTTCTTGTTGTCTCTGGAATTGAATGTTAATCAGTGAATTTTTTTTTACGACTCAAGAACTACCTAGTATTCCCTCTTTCATTCAGCCGAACAGATATAACGTGTGGATTAACAAACTCGGTCCGAACGGAACCCAAAATATGACTTTCCCCATACTCCACCAATGACAACTCCCCGACATTAAATATCAGACACACAGTGGGATTTTCAAAGTAAAATCTTTCATGTCGCCCTGAAACGGTCCAAGGAACCTCACTTACTAGATTCCTAGTGAGATCGCTTAAAATTAAAGAGTCCTCTGTGCGCCCTACTAAATAGTTGTCCTTTCCCATAATCCTAACATCATCAATTTCTAAGCCTAATGTTGATTCTATGTTCATCTGGGAGTATGGTTCTTGCATTGATTTCACTAATAACTGGCTTGGAGCAACAAAGATAAGCTCAAACTTATCCTGCCAAACTGTGCGTCTTAAAACCGATTCAAAGAGTATCACTGCTCCTGTTACCGAGCCTATTGCCAACCTAAAAAAAAAATATCATAATTGTATAAGTCCTTTTCAGATGTACCCTAACCTACCTAGCCCCATCTTTTCTCCATAAGATCGATGTCACAGTGTAAAAGTGATCAATCTCTTTGTTAGCGCTTTCACTCCAGGCAGTTAATCGGGGACTCCAAGTGAAAATTCGAATGCGATCAAAGCTCCCAAAGGCTACAGCCTGACCATTGGGACTGCAGGTGGCCACTGTAAATTCTCGTTCACCTTCAGTTCTGGAGTAGTCGAATGTCCGAATTTGGCGGGCCTGTTATAATCATGTTTACATATGTATGAGCATAAAGGTATTTTTCATGTAAAAAGGTGGGTAAAGATCACAGGAACTCACCTGTGAATCGTAGAAAACAATTCGTTGGTCACATCCACCTACACAAAATCCACCTTGAGGCCAAGCCAGGGCAAATGGTGGAACAGAATGTTGTATTAGCCTTCCAGAAGATTCAACATTAACATCTGTTAGAAAAAATCGAATGATGGTTCCGTCATTGTGTCCGGAAAGAAAGCCAGTTCCCTTGGTATTTGGGGCAAATGAAATTGTTGTACTGTCAGCACTGTACAGACTCTGCGATTTATTGGTTTTACAATGGAGAGCGCGAACTTTTCCATCCTCGAGACCTTGAATGAAAGGAAAGTATGTATCATCGAAAACTGGTAAACATGTAATCAAAAATTAAGAAAAAGCAAGCAGGTAATGAAAATATATTAAAGAAATAATTTTTAAAACAACGAACTGCTGACTGGGCCGACAATGCAACAATTAAGTTCGGATTGTAATGCTTCCTCTACCCCCCAATGGTAGCCCTCGCTAACAACTCTTACTCATTGTAAGTGCGTGCTCGACCAGTAGCAAATTCTGGCCTGCGCCGTCATAATATAGAAGTCATAACCCAATACGGGGGAGAAAAAGAAAATGTAACGAACAAGCTAACAGTCTCGGATAAACGGGTTCACTGTTGACGACCTTGGCAAATGATTAAAGGATAACGATTTTCAAATCTGCATGTGGAATGTTTTTTTAATTGCTTTTACGAGTTATTTGACAAAACCTATAAGCGATGCCCTAATATGATGTGGAAATCGTCCTTTATGATTTTAGCGTCAAGCTAGGCAAGGAAGACATCTTTCTTAATACGTTGGAAAGTACATCATACACGACATCACCTCCAGCAATAGGTACATTCTTGTTGATTTTGCGTCGGGACACAATGTAATTATAGCAAGCACAGGGTTACATACCTTGATCAATTATTTCCAAATTGAAATCCAACATGAGCTCCAAGGAACGAAATGCTTCTAATTACTGTCATCGAATTTGGAAATGGTTTCTTCATTGCAACTTCTATAGTTGCATCTGATGATTTTAAATTTTATACCTGTATATTTTTCTTTTTCTCACCATCAGTCAGCTATTCCTGAACCATAGAACAGGTCCTCAGCATCCAGAGACCCATAATTTTTTTCGTGTTTTGCACGCAGACGACCATCATGCGTGTTTTTTTCGGCTTCGTGCTCGGCGTCGCATATCCGCTTTTCATCAATGCCTAGACAATATTGGTAGAGTGCTTCACCAATTTTATTTTCAATATCTCCAATACATTAATGAGGCCAATGTTACTATTGTTGAAAAGTATTTGTTAGATCTCTTTTGATCTAAAGTTAAACAACATGTTTGGATTGCGCGTGACGTTTATTAAAATTTTCTGTTACGTGTGGGCATTGTGGCTTAATCCTATATTTGATACTTATTGGAGATACGAACAAAACCCATACATACGTCAGCACTCATACATATTCGGTGGGAACAAAAACTTTAGTTGGTAAAATTGATTATTTAGCAGAGTAGAGTTTTCGAAGGAATAATATGGACAAAAGCCATAGGCACTTACAGTACGTATGAAAAGAAAGGAAATAGGAAAATTATAGTTAGGCTTACAACAAAAATACTTTTTTTTAAACAGATTGAAGCAATATTAGCGGCAGTTTAAACTGTCTGCTGCTCCACGACACCTTTGGCACAAAATTTCCATATAACAAAGCTCAAACACTCCTTGTTAGCGCCTTAACATCGTTCCACAAGTTCGTCTTTACTAATATCGTATATTAACAATATATATCTTCACGTATATCGGCTTTATTGCCTCAATGAAATTTAAAGGCAATGCAGGAGTATGTGTGTAATCATTCAAAGTTCCTTTGGCATTTGCCCGTTACCACGAATACCACGAGACTTCTTCTTGTTCTTCTGAACTCGGAATGAACCCGATTTTAGCTTAGCAACAGAAAAAATTACATAGCTCTTCTGACTTGGATACTAACTATCGTTAACTTCCAAATCGGGCCCGAGGTTATAACAAACAAGGAAGCAGTGAAATAGTTGGGGCTGACTATCAGTACGAAACTCACTTTCTGGCAACAGATAAAGTCCGTATCGAAACGAGCGTCTAAGGTCGAGCGTCAAGGAATGCAAACGTAGGGGTCCTACGGTCAGCAAACAAATGAAACGATAATGCCAATCACACATGTCATTTTTCTATATGGCTGTGAGATCTGGGCAGTACTTCGAAAAGAAAAGTACAGGAAGCAGATGGCAGCAATGCAAAGACGTCGGATCTGTATGCATGGCAAGCTCGTATTGAACGGTGTCAGAACCAGCCGTCCTTGTAGTGGCAGAAGTGACCCCTATCGATTTTCTAGCGGCAGGAAGGAATTACGTCTATGACAAAAAGGCGGCAATCTTATTAGAAACCGCAATCAAGGAGGCAAAGGAGCTCACGAAGCGGCAGGGGCGAAGCTGCCCCAAAATTTTTTGCTCGTAGAAGTCACACCGATAACCCAAAAAAAAGGAAAGCATAGCGCAAATATATCTTTAACAGACTGATGAAAGCCCTGCTGCAAGATCGAATAATCCTACACAAGAATAAGTATGAAAAAGCCGGCCCTAAGGTAAAAGAAAATGACTTTACTCTGAAGTAACGCGAAAACGGTTCTGAAGTGGATACTGTCAATATTAAAGGGGCTCAGGTGCTTTTTAGTGAGTGAAAGTCGCACAGTACTTGAAGCAGAGCGGAACTGCTTCTCATCGATATTAGATTTTCCGCAATTCACTAGGCAAAAATAAAGAAAAAAAAGACTGGGGGCAGATTGGAAGATAAAAAATTTCTAAAAATTTAAATTGAAAATTTGACTAATAAACTAAGAGGGAAACAAAAAAAACACGTCTAATCTGTTTGAATATTGGTCTTCATACCAACTTTTGTTACGAGAGTAAGGCTGAAAATAATCGACTTAACTTTAACCAACAGGTATGCTAAGGAGGATATTACTGGCTGGAAAGTACTGTCGGAGTTATCTATGGCAGATAATTGATGAATCGAATTCAGAATTGGATGCGAGGTCTCGACCTTGCTGAAGAGGAGGAATCCGCATAAAACCAACTGGACACGATTTAAGGAGGAGCTCGACAAGTACAATAAAGCTCTCCCGAAGCTCAGGACAAAACAAAAACTTGAGGAAGCTGTTTAGAACATGAACGGCATGCTTACCAAGTGTTTCGCAATGGCATGTCCAGTTAGTAAGCAAACCTGCAGATCGCCCGTACCTTGGTGGAACGCTAACCTGCAGCGTCTTCGTAAAGAATGCAGAAAACTTTTAAACAGGTCGCTTAAGACTAATTTGGAGGAAGATTACAGATCAAAGCAAAAAAAATTTAAGAAGCTTATTCGAATTGCGTAGAGCGCCTCTTACAAGGCTTTTTGCGAAAATATCAGTGAAACCGATCTCAAAAGAAGAAGATCAACCAGCCTGGACCAACTCAGAAAATCTGACGATAACTACCATATATTGAGTCAAAAGCAGAGACTCTCCGTCTCATGCTCGAGTTTCACCTCCCAGGTAACCTGATCGAAACCAGCTCACAACTAGCTCCTATCAACGAAACTGTTAGTGAGCTGAACAACACAACACGCCGTAACTGGTATATCTCATCGGTTGCTTCAAGTCGCCTGGCACCGATAGTATATACCTATACGAAAAGGTATAGACCAGCTGCTGGTAGCTCTGCAGAGAATTTTCATTGCTAGCCCGGCACTGGCATACATACCGAATACCTGGTGAACCATGAGAATGGCCTTTATACCAAAAATCGGAAAGGAGGAATACTCGCTCGCCAAGAGTCTGACCTTTTTCATGCTGAAATGCATCAAAAGAATGGTCGAGATCCATGTGCGCAAAACCACCTTGCGAATGCATATTTCGGTAATTTTCATCGACGTTGAGGGTGCTTTTGACAACGCAACTTTTGATGGCATTTGTAACTCGGCCAAACTACACGATGTAGGGGAGTCACTGGTATATTTTAGTCGACACGGTAATCAACATACTAAACAGTTCTAAAGTCTACGCACAAGCGTGTCTGGCGATTGTCTGGTGCACTAGTAATGGGCTTTCAGTCAATCCTCTCAAAACTGAGGTTGTTCTTTACGAAAAGGAGGAAGCTGCCTGGTCTGACTCATCTAGTGCTTAAAGGCATTACCATCCAACTCTCCAAAGAAGCTAAGTATTTGAGTGCTTGTCTGAATAACAAACTTCTCTGGACTAAACATGTTTTGACGAAAGCATGTAAGGTGCTGGCGGCCTTTTGGCAGTGCAGAGGAGCTGATATTCATATCATGGGATGCAGTTTCAAAGCCATCTTCTGATTTAAAAGAAGATGGTCGCTTCGATGACCTTGCGCGCCCGCTGTCTTATTACTCCGGTCTTATGGACACGCCGTTCGATGCAATGACACCAAAACTCCTGTTGCGGAAAAAATACGAAATCGATTTTCCTTGTGCCCAGACAGGAAAGGAATGCAGTCGAGTCTTCACGGACGGCTCCAAAACCAATATAAGATGTGGCGCTGGTGTCTTTCTAGAGGACGACAATGTTAGATTTCACTTCATGTTAGGAAAGCTTGTGTCTGTCTTTCAAGAAGTTTACGCAATCCTGATGGCAGCGAACTATATTGCGGAGAACCGGTGGAGGGGGCGAAGCATTTGCATCTGTAGCGACAGTCAAGCTGAGCTTAGAGCCTAGCTGAACCCTCTTTCGACTTCCAATTAGTTCGAGAGTGCAAGAGATCACTGAACGCATTCGGAAGGCTAAATTCAGTGACCCTTGCCTAGGTCCCAGGTCACAATGTGAACACGGGAAATGAAATCGCCGAAGAAGTTGCCAGGCACGGTTTAGAAAAGAGTTTTTTAGGACCCGAGTCTGCATCCTCGGTTAAGGCTTCCATTGGCAGTTGGGTCTCATGAGAGCACAACTGCAGATGGCACAGCTTCGCGGAATGTAAGCAGACCAAACGAATACTTCCCGACGTCTCTAGGAAGTCACCGGTCTTTCCGCTATCTCTCATCAGGAAAGACTACATGTTGCTTACTGGCGTCGTGACAGGCCATTACACTTTTGCAAAATACTAAAATGTGCTGGGCATAAGCGATGCAACATCTTAACCGTAACATCAATCTCGCTATGAATGCTCAACAGTTTACTCTCAAACCCAATTTCGGGCGTACTCTTAAATATCGAGATTCTTTCCTGAGACATGCAACTCGCTTATGGAATACCCTGCCCTGTTTGAAATGGGAACGTCCGATAGTACTTCCTTTCGTAACAAATGTTGACTTGAAGTTTTGGTCTTATAGTAAAACTGAATATAGGGGAGCGCGATAATTCATGATATAAAGGGGGCAAGTAGGCCTAAACATATGTGGCACAGAACGGTCTTAGGGGAATTAATACAATTATGTATAAAAAAGATTTGGAATACAATTGTTTAAATGTGCTGAATATAGTAGAGCACTGAAATAATTCTGATGCACTTGTATTTTAGAAACTTTTTAGTTCGTTTACCTTTTGACATTGTCAAGTATAAATATATTCTCTAGTTTCTAAAACAATATCTTTGTAGTTCAAACATCACTCTCCATGCAGCTATCTGCTAGTTTCATTAAAAGAGCCACATCAACTAACCGTTGCAGTCAATTTCAGTGGAAAAACCTCCTTATGAACACTTATGAACACCAAATAGCATTACGTATGCTTGTGAAAAGATATACGAGTATGTAGGTCCCTTTGCTTTATTATTTGAGTTAAAAAAAAAAATCGTTGCCTCAACGCCAAAGTAAGCGTATTTAAATATTAAAGCATCATCTGGCACCAGAGTATCCTCTTTCCCATGCTTTTTCATAATATCCGTGAACATTCCAACAGTCATTTTCACCGCAGCATACTATACATAACCATTGTCTACTCACCAAAGTGGCTTTACGTAAATAAATCATTGGGTATTCGCTTGGGGAATATGTATCTATCATAAGGCTATAAGCCTCGAACCTTTTTAATCTCAACAAGTGTTCTGAGGAGTGAGTAATTATAAATATACGTTAGTGTAGATTAATGTTGCGATAAGTTAAACGGAATGATTATATTCAACAAAATAGTGTTTGAGAATTGTTGTTAGGATAGTTTCCGTAGCCATACGTATGAGTATAAGTAGAAGGAGTTGTTCAAACACGCAATCGGAGTCAAAAGACTTTTTAACATCTTTCAAATAAAATCGATTCTCAATTAGATTACGAAAATCGAACCTATGCGTAAGAACATAAAACTAATCTCTCGGTGCAAACGCTGTCAAGGGTTCAAACCCATGCAAACGTATTGCCAGAAAGAAATACATTGTGTGAAATGCGCTGGAAATCACTTCTCCAAAAACTGTAAAATAAGGGTGATTCATCGTAAGGTTTGATTTTCAATTTGCTTTTTTTGACAGATCATACATGACTCCTACGAAACTGTTTTATCATTGTTCAATATCGTTTGGCAAGTCATCATGGAAAGACTCATACCACAAAAGCGTCTCCAAATTGTTCAGCTGTATTACGAAAATCAGCGTTCTGTGAGAAATGTATTTCGTGCGATTCGAGGTAGTTACGGTGCGCGTAATCGACCTACTGAAACCACTATTGCCAATACCATTCGCAAATTTGAGTCCCAGTTTACATTAGCGAAGAACTATATCAGCTGTAGCTGAGAGTGTACGCGAAGACCGTGACGAATCGATTCGTCGTCGTTCTCAGGAGCTTGGCTTGGCGCATTCGACAACTTGGCGTATTTAACGTGTGGATTTCGGCCTAAAAGCGTAAAAAATTTAACTTGTGCAAGAATTGAAGCCAGGCGACTTGAATTTGGGTCATATTTTCAGTGAATGGGCTCTGGAAAAACTCAATGATAATCCGGTGTTTTATCGTGAGACATTTCTGACTCAATGGATACGTTAATAAACAAAATTGCCGTATTTAGGCTGATCAGCAACCTGAAGAGTACCAAGAGTTACCATTACATCTATTAAAAATAACGGTATGGTGTGGTTTATGGACTAGTGGAATCATTGGTCCATATTTCTTCAAAAATGAGTCAAATCAGAATGTTACCGTCAATGGTAACCGTAATTGGGCCATGTTAACGGGCTATGTGCTTCCTGAAATTCAAGCACATTGTCTCGGTGAGCTCTGATTTCAACAAGACGGCGCTAGGAGCCATACAGCGCGTGAAACAATGGACTTGTTGAGAAATCATTTTGGTGAGCACTTAATTTCACGTTTTGCTACGGTAAATTGGCCACCTAGACGGTGCGATATCACACCTTTCGACTATTTTCTCTGGAGATATGTAAAGTTTCGGGTCTTCAGAAATAAGCCAGCTACGATAGGCGCTTTGGAAGAAAACATTACTTGTGTGCGAGATACCAGTCGCTTTGCTCGAACGAGTCGCCCAAAATTGGACCTTCGGTATGGACATGATATAATTTTCAAAAAGTAAATGCCATTTTTAACCGGTGGTAAAAATTTTAAGTTTGCTTTCAAATTTATGTGCTTTATCTTACATTATAAATCAAACCTCACGATGAATCAGCCTTTAGATAAGCAAACCTCTGCAACGCATACTAATTGCAAAGGAGAACACCCAGCTTATTATCAAAGTTGCAAAGTAGCCAGGGTGTTGGAAAGAGGCGAGGTAAGCTCCTAAAGCCGCAAAGTGAGCACTCAATAGTGACAAGTACGGAAAAGCCTTAGCCCGGTAAATTAAAAATAGCTAAAGAAAAGCCATCAGGTTCCGGTCATAAAAATATAAAAGAAGACGTGATGGAAGAAAAAACTTTTCGACTTATACGGCGGTAACCGGGCAAACTAACATATGCCCAAGTCGCAAAATGACATAACAACAGGATCGAAAATTCGGCGTAACCTACTCCTCATGTTTTCTCTGTTATACAATAATATAGTTCAGAAATTTGAGGAGCAAAGCAAAATAAATAAAATTATTTTCGAGAAGTTAGCTAAGATCTATAAAACCTGCCAAAATAAACGAACTAAATCGAGAAGATGAAGATGAAACCCGTGCTTAAAGTACTTACTTTGAACGGACTTTTACAAAAGACTTTACGAATTAAAATTTTTATACGAAAGAAGAATATTGACGTTTGCTTGATCTCGGAAACCGACGGATCTTCCTTATACATTAAAGAGTCTATTGAATACACTAAAAACCTTGAAATAGAGCTGTGCAAGTACTTACGTACAGACAAAATTTCCTTACCACTTCAGCCATTTACAGCCCATCGAGATACTTGGAAGAGTGTTTTCAAAAATATATTTGAACGACTTGAATCTAGTTTTATTATTGGCTGTGATTTTCAAACACACCTTCTGGGGCTCAAGATGCATCTTACAGAAACGTAGAATGCTCTAAGAAGCTGATACGGCACACTTATGACTTCCATTTGATGGGGAAACCGTCATACTGGTCAACTCTTACCACAAAAATATTCGATCTTATCGATTTCTTTGTTTCAAATGAAATATATAACAATTTTATAAAAGTTGATCAAAGCTTTGACCTTACTTTTGATAATTCTCCAGTTATTTGTACAATGAGTGAAATTCTAATTAAAAAATAAGAACCAGCAAGACTAGCTGGCAGATATACTAGGTAATCATTAAGACACCCTATGAACTATGATAGAAGTCGAGGTTGGTAACTTCGTTGAAACCGTTCAATATACCGCGTAAAATAACACATCCTATCAAAGAAAGAAATCAACAAATTCCGGTCTAAATTATCCGCCGGATATAAAAGAAATAATAAGGGAAAGGAAAAAAGCTTGTAAAAAAGAAACCTTTATGCCCTTCGACGGGCAAGCACACGTCCACAATATCAGCAAATCGGAAAGAACGTCAGACAATTACAGGGTGAAAAATGCAAATAATGAAGTTAAAATCAAAGAAAGCTCCCTGTTACGACCTAATAACAGAAGTCCTTAAAATGCTATCCAGAAAAGTATTAACTAAGCTTATTTATATAATTAACGCCGCACTGATGTTAAAATATTTTCCAAGTCAGTATTTTAGGACAGAACATAATGGTCCTTAAACTAGGAAAACCTCCCAATTTTATCGAAAACCTTTGAGAGGATAATTCTGATCACTGACATAGTTGAGAAAGCTTTGGAAGGAAAAAAGATTTGCTCAAGCGTATTCTTTCATGTCTTGCAAGCCTTTAATATGAAGGGATGAATGTTTAATGTTCAAATTGCGGCCACTGAGCTTTTATGTTGTAATATACTGACTTTATACTGACTTTACTTTATACTTTATCTCCAGAATATAATTTTCCGTGTCAGACTTGCTCTTATAGAAGCAAGTTCTAAAGACGGCGTGGATCTATGGCATACAACTTTGGGATTGTACCAAGAAATCGAATGCCAATATTTTACAGACAAAAAAAATAAAAAATAAACTCCTCAAGCAGAGGGTCGCGGGTTCGAATCCCGTGCTAGGCAATTCTCTGAAAAAGTCTTTTCATAGAATTTTTATGTAGCTATATGAAAATCCCGTTGGCGTCAACTCTGACATGAAGGCATCACACTGATGTTAGAGGGTTGCTGGCTGGGCTAAATGTAACGAACTAACAACTAGCACGTACTAAGACCCACTGGTTGAGGATGCACTGCTCCAGTTTGACAACCACCTCTGTAAAAATACCGAAACCTAATACATCTCAGTTTCAAACTACTACACCACCCGCCCGCGCCCTGGAGAAAAGCCAGTAAAGGGTATCTATATCCCCTTGGTGCGCGCGCGGAATTATAAAAAAAAACTACTCCAAGCGTCAGAGATCATTGAAGGAAACCACGCCGGTTCCCAAAAGACCCAAAAGTAAAAATACCAAAACCCCCTGGGCCTTTCAATATCACATCTCTCAAGTCTTTTAGCGAAGTCTTCAAAGATGCAATAACGATCGCGTTAATCGAAAAAACGAAACAGATGGATCGATAACACCTGAACGGTGGCAGTTGGTTAGCAGATTCTTACTTCCTAATCACAGCGATCGCGACATAATCGTTGCCAGACTGGAGACTGTCAAAGGCACATACTAGTAGGCATCGGTATATTTTGCCCACGATTATGTTGGCCCTCTCCATGGTGACAACATAGAAAGTATGGTACTGGAAGCTGGAAAGCTAAAAACTGGCCTTATCCTAGGGTACGACACTAACGCTCATCACACAGTATGGAGCAGTACCGACATCTTCGATAAAGCCGAGTCATATTTTGATTACATTACAAGTACCAACCCAGTACCAGAAATTTGTAAATGGAACAATAAATTGTGTTAGTAATATGAAAACTATAAAAACAAAAACAAATTTAACCTTAAGTGATGAATCACTCTACTTGCTACTGGACACCCAATTTTCAGGTAACTGCCTATTCAAGGCCAGTAGCAACTATAACAGGACCACAGCAACCGTGACTAAAATCAAGCTGCTCGGAGCGTTGCATAGTTTCAAACTATACAAGTCTTCTGGTCCGGATGGTATATTACCTGTTAAACAACAAAATTCTTCAGATATTATTTTGCCTAGACTGGACAATATCTTGAGTAGTTGCGTAGAAATGATTAACATTCCACTGTCATAGAAAGAAGTTAATGTACATAGTTTTCATTCTCAAAGCCAGAAAATGCTCTCATGTTGTCCCAAAGAACTTCAGACCTATAAGCCTATCATCTTTCCTTCTGAAAATTATAGAATGACTGATTGATATCCATATCACACAATGGTCACTTTCTATGCCTTTAACAACGTTAACACAATCGTAATCACAACTGCCCTGTCAACTCTGAAGGTAGATGACTCACTTGGGAAGTTGATCAGCCTTATTCTAAAGAGCAAGATTATCAACTCCAAACTGGGTGAGGCTTCAGCTAATAGATGTGTGAACAGAGGTACGCCGTAAAGCGGTTATCTTTTACCCCTATTCTGAAGCTAAGTGTTCAATTAACTGCTGGTATGGAACTAAGTGGCAGCAGGGTGATTGCCGTGACGTTGCTATAGCCGTCTCAGGAAAGTGTCTTAATAACTCCTACATTAAAATGTTATAAGATTAACTCGCTGAGCGGATCACTGCGGATTGGTAATAAATCGTTATGAAACTGATATTGTCCTCTAAAATCATAGACATTTCCTCAATTGACTGTACCAGTTTAGTCATCTCCGATACAGCTAAATATATTGATCTCATTTTTGACAGGAAACTAAACTGGAAACCTAACATTTAAGAAAGAGTCAAGAAAACTACAGTAGCCTAATTCTCTTGCAAAAAGGCCTTTAATAACAAATTGGCCCTTTAACCTCGCATTATCTACTGGCTACACGTCTCGGATATAATACTGAGGCTTACCTACGGGGTATTTGTCTGGAGGACGACCTTAGACAATGCAGTCAGCTGCAGCAAACTAAGCTGAGTCCAAAAAACAGCATGCCTGTGCATGCTAGGTGGAGTGAAAAGTAACCGCTTTGACCGTTGAGTATGGACAAACACGATTTTCGTTCTCTCATAAAACTTTATTTTTTGAGAGGCAAAACGGCGAAGGAAACAGAAAAAAAGTTGGATAAATATTATCCAGATTACACCGTCAAATATTGGTTTCGTGAGTCTCGTGGTGGCCGCACTACCGATCAAGTCCGCAGCGGCAGGCCCTCCGATGCGGTTACAGAGGACAATGTCAAAAAAATACATGAAATGTTGTTGACTGACGGGAAAGTGAAGGTGCGCGAACTATCAGATACCACAAAGATTAGTACTGAGCGCACACGCCATATTTTGGGCAATATTCTGCATATGAAAAAGTTATCCTGCCGCTGGGTGCCGCGCATACTCATTCCTGACCAAAAACACGAACGCGAGAGAACTTCGAAAGAGTGTTTGGACTTGCTGATGCGGAATCGGCCGAACTTTTGGTTGGTAACTTTTGAACACCAGAGAACAGAATGAGTGCCCGGTAATAGACTGAAGCCGGCACGAGTGCTCCGAAGCGGCCGAGGGAGGCTCGATGGGTTGGAAAGGTTATGGCGTCGGTTTTCTGGGATTGTCGTAGCATATTCTTCGTGGACTATCTCGAAAAAGGAAAAAACCATCAAAAGCGAGTATAACTGTGCATTATTGGAGCGATTGAAAGCCGAAAACGCTGCAAAACGGCCTCACATGAAGCGAAAAAAAAATTGTTTTTGCAAGACAATGCACCGGTGCACACGAGCATCGCAACTATGTCTGAAATCAGTGGCTTACGGCTCCAATTGCTGTCGCATCCACCGTATTCACCCGATTTGACTCCCTCGGACTATTATCTCTCCCTAACCTCAAAAGATGGCTCATCAATAAAAAATTCAGCTCACGCGAGGAAATCATCGACGCCACGGAGGAGTATTTTGCAGACCTTCCGGAAAATTACTTATCGGACGGGTTCAAGAAGTTGGAAAATCGCTAGAATAAGTGTATCAAACTAAAAGGTGACTATATTGAATAAAATAAAAAAAAACATTTAAAAAAAAAATACATTCACAAGGAGGTTACTTTTCACCCCACCTATTAAACGGAGCCATACGCCCTATTTCTTCCCCGGCACTAGATATTCTGTTTCATTTGACATCCCATTAAATCTTCAGCTGACAAATAGCTGCGACTACACAAATAAATTATTTGGCCACGCTTATATGCTTAATACAGGATTTCTTTCAGGAAACACCGATTACACTATACCTCAACATTGCTTTGATAAAAACTTTTATGTAAGCATCCGTTCTAAATCTTTCTGGAAGTTAATCTGCTTCCAAGGCTGCTAGGGTTGGTGGGTGTATTTTATCAGATAAGCTTTATCTAAGCCTCCCCTGTTCGAGACGGAAATTTTGACGATTGAAGAAGTCCTGCCTGGCTGAAGAAAAACATGATATATGCAAGAGATATCCGCATCTCTTTTCGGATAGTTAGGTTGTTAGCTATCAAGCTCAGTAAATTCCAGAACCGAAACAAGTCACCCAGATTACGTATATGTATAATCTGTTTATGAAAGACCTTTACTTTGGTGTACAGAGTCATTTTTCGAGCGAGTTCAATATGTTTGAAATTCGAAATTTTGACATCCCGGGGTCGTTTTTTTTTTTGCCGAAAAATGAGGCATTTTTATTTGAGCTAAAAGGGTTGCTATCTTATTACCCAAGTCATACAGATAACGTACAAATAAATTTTACTAACGAAAGACCTTTACTCTGGTAAGTCTCTTCAGATTCAGTGAATCTGAAAAAACGTCATCGTATATTACGTCATGCCGAAAACTCATTTCCATTTCCAAAAAGCTATCCAAAGGGTTTGTGTTTTTTTTATGGTCAGTGACAGATTATGCCATAGCATAGTAAGATCTGTACCAGGTGTCGTAAAAGCGTTAAAAGGTTTTAATAGTGTCAGGAATCACCATAATCGATAACACATATGAGATATGAATTTTGATTGTAAAGCATCCATTACTAAAAAAGAACTTTTTCACTTTTCCACACTATACATGTTTCCGGCTTTTCGATTTCGGGTGTGAAACCTTATTATGTCCTGTTCTATTATTTCGATTACAGACCACCTTCGCGTGGATGCAAATACAAGTATTCTCCACCTTAACAAACTTCCACAGATAATATCCGCAAATTTTGCATTCTGCATCATTCTGCATCATCAGTCTTTTCCATTCTGACCATCAGACGAGTCGCGTTCTAACTTCGCTCGACTAAACCTTCAAACCTATTGGGTTTGTTAAACCATTTTCACATAAACCATGTACTTATATGCAGAAAGGAGCCATTAAAAAAAGTGCTAGCCACCTTCTTTATATTGACGCTATTCGGGAGACTAGGTAAAGAAACAACTTTATGTCCAGGTGATTGCTGATTTTCAGTTGGAATCTAGTGCTTGTCGGTTTCAATGCTAAATTTGGCGAATAAATTATCTGTGACTAGGCCTAATCACTTGAGTACATCAATTAAAATAGAAGTCTCTGAACGAGGTCTGCGGGTCGCTACTCAGCTACAAAAAAATAAATAAATAAATACAAAGACGCCGGGACAGTAAGGGTTGAAATCACAGGCAATAGCTTTTGGGTGTGGCATACTCGTAAATCCACAATTAAAAAATACTTTAATATTTTCATAGTTTTGCAGTGAAATGCATGAGAATCGAACTTTGGCTTGTTTAGCTTGTTTAGGCGAAATTCTTGCTTTGCAAATCGAGGTAAAACACAGGTTTTACGAGCGAACCATGATTATCAAGATAATTAAGATACTCCGCAATAAGGAAGCAAATTTCCCTGGCAAACACCACGTTCTTACCAACTCATACTAACTAATCCATAAATTAGGAAGAAATGTCTCACCTATCAAGCACAACTATCTGGTATTTATGATAGCTTTTCTGAACAAAAGAAAAAAATAAGTTCTTATAGAATGGAAAACAGAACTCTTTATGACTTGTAGTTATGTACATATATACCTGCAATAATCGCGCCCGTAGATAGCCAAACTAAGGCTGTTACCGCTGCTGATTGTGGAAATTTATTACAAATGACTTTCTTGTCGTTCCAAGATTCACCTAATTTGTACACAAACAAAATGTTGTCGCTCTGACCAACTGCCAATTTAGTCGAATCTGGACTAAATGCAAGTCCTCTTATAACATATGATCCTCTTCCATTGCTTGGATTGCTGGGCTTAGTAAAGAACTTATCCCTTCTTTCACCGGATTCATCGAAAATAAGGATATGTCTATCAGCTGTGGCAACGGCTAATTTTTGATGATTTGGTGACCATGCTAAGCCGGCAACGCGGTTCAAATATTCCTTAAAAATAAATCAAACCTTTACAAGCTCATTAGAAAAAGGATTTCAATTATTTACCTGCCCATCGATGAGCGTTTTTAAAAATTTTAACTGCATCTTCAGGATTTGTTTCTATTCCTACTCGTAGAAAAAAATTCTCGTTCCGATTTTGTTTTGGTTTCGGTTTCTGTCAGGCGTTGCCATGACACAAATATATCGTGTATCATCAGCTGGGCTGGGTTGCTTTCCCCTTTGGCTCTCTCAAGTGAGAAGGTGTTTCTCTCTAGCGGTTCATTCTGTTAACGTTATCTTGCTCTTTTGCTGAGAGTTGACCAAATTATATCATGATATTCATGAAAGAAAATATCTTATTCACCACACTTGCCCGGGTGCTATGTTGAGGATTGATTTTGCGTGTAGATAAATTTCGTTATAAAGTTACCTACTGGTGAGCTTGTCGGTATGCTGTGTACACATGCTGAAGTGGGAGATATTCCATTTCACAGGATGCTGGTGGTACATTAAGGGTGAGGACAGTATGTCTCTTTGTACCCACATAAACTTTCATAAACGCTCTGAGAGGGTTAAAATGCATTTCATATTACACCATGTTCATATGCACATCCATATATACATACATATGTACATACGAGTATATGCAGTGTCGCTTCGTACCAGAGGCATGCATACTCGTGCATGTAGTGTTTCCACAATGATTTTGTTTGCCTCGTCATGAAGTAATGACAATTGAATTGTTATTATAAGCAAACTGTTCCAATTCATAAATATCAGGGGTACTTCTCATGAAGATGTCTTGTCAAGTATTTAATTGTTTGAAGAGGGTGGAAAAGGGGTGGTAATTGTGTCAATAGACACAGCAAACGTTATATAAGACAATTGATGGAAGTATACTTTATCTGCTTAAACGAATTGCATGAGGGATGCGAGCAATGGGTACAACAGATGTTAACTTGAGACGGGCCGTAGTTAAGGGTGGTTTATCAATGGTATTTGCATCCGACAACTTTTTGGAGAGGCGCAGAAATTTCTAAATAGGAATGTTTGAAAAGAAAACCAAAAAAAAAAAGAAAAAGGCGTTGTTTTTTGAGAAAGCGGAAGTAATGAGAGCATATGAGGAGACATACACACATATGTATGTATATATATGTATGCAGTAAGGATAATGTAAAAACCTGTTGGATTTGGAGAAGTGATTAAACTGGAACTTTAGTATACATACGTACATGTATGCCATTTTTAATTTATAGGTAAATTGCTTGGTTTGATTTTGCTTAAAAATGTACTACAGCGTTATGAAATTATGTCCAGCAAACCAAGAGGTGATTTTCAGAACAGTTTTCATACTTCTCATTTTCTTCTTCATGACTGGCACAAGAGAGGATAAATCTATGTAGGTGGCATGCATAATGTTAGCACGTTCCCGCAGAAAAGAACATTAAAGGTTTGCGAGCTCTACGAGCAGAAAAGAAGGGAGGAACATAGGTAACTCAGATGAAAAAACAGATCGCGAGAGACGCTCGACTGAGGTCTTAGAAAGTTTCTACCGGAAGAAAGCAGTTCGGAATTTTTACCAAAAAATAAAACGAACATGCTAAAGTTGTAAAACTTGAACAGAAATCTGCAAGAATGGAGAAGGAAATCACATACTAGAATCACAGTCAGTGCTGAGAATCTGGAAAGATTTCTAGAGACGTTGAGAGAGTGGTGACGAACAACATTCTACCATCAGGCAGAATGAACCATTCAACCTGGACGACAGACAAACAGACAGACAGATTCCGTCTATCCAACCAAGATGCAGTCAGGACAGCCATTTATAAGCTTAGGTCCAACAAAGCTGTTAGACTCGATGGCTAAGCTGCCGAGCTGTTCAAAGCAGCAGGTGGGCCAACTATAGGGTATTAAGTCTCTTCAACATCACATATAAAGTAATGTCTGCGCCTTAGATCCTTAGTAAATGGTATGACTGGTCCCTAAAAGTGTGGTTCTAAAACGGGAAAGTTCACCGTAGATCAAATTTTCACATACTAACTTCAGGTTTTGGAAAAAAAACCCAGGAGTTCTAAATCGATACACACCACCTCTTTATCAATTTCAATTCCGCACATGACCAGTTTTAGCATCCCTGCCAAACTCATTCGACTATACAAAATGATGATGGAGAATGCACGCTTCTCCGTCAAGTTAATGAGGGAATGATCCAAAAGTTTGGAAAATGGGTGCTACTTGAATTGAATGAAAGACAGATGGAAAACGGAAAAACCACTTGTCAAATTTTGCTTCCATTTTGAAAAATGGATTTATTTTCAGAATCCTAAATGGAAAAATCATGGGTTAATCGGGGACAACCGTCAACCTCGACTGCAAAACTAGATCAATTCGGCAAGAAGACAATACTGTGTGTATGGTGGAACCAGAAAGATGTGGTGTACCACGAGCTCCTAAAACCTGGTGAAACCGTTAATACAGATCACTACCGACAACAAATGATCTATATGAACCATGCAATGATCAAAAAACGACCAGAATGAGTCAGAAAACACGGAAAGGTAATTTTGCACAAAGCAAAACTACCTACTACGAGAAAGTCGAAAATTGGGTGACTTTTTGATTTGCTTCAAAATGCGAACAGTTTTATTGGCGTGGAATCCATAAATTGCTTGAAAGGCCAATACTTTGAATAAAATAGTTTTTACTTTCCCATTAAAAATTAATGTTTTATTTTCACAAAAAAAAACCGGTACACCTGGTATAGTGCCGACTGTGAGTCTATTACTGAATTTACTTACTCATTCTCTATTCGGGTATTGCTAGCTTAATGTGCTATATTTAGCAAAAATCACGTTTGCCCCCACACAAATCCTATTTAAACTACCTTTCAAATAAGCTAAGGCAAATGCTGCAGGATTTCAGGAACATCACGTTACCTTGAAAGCTTGACTGCCGACAAAAAATCAAATTATTCGCTCTGGAAAGCCATGAAGTCTACCAAGAAACCAATAATGCACTCTTCGCCAATAGAGGAAGCCAACGGCGAATGGGCAAAAGGAGACGTAGAGAAAGCAAACTTATTTGCCGAACACTTGGAAGAAACTTTCCAACCGTTCGAAAAACGACTACTTACTAAACATCACGATGTCAGCACAGGGCCTGACAGTTATAGAATAAAATACGTATCAGTGAGTGAGCTTCGGCAAATAATAGAAAAGTTGAAAAAAAAAAAACAAAGCTCCAGGATACGATCTGATTATGAGCGAGATTCTAAAAGAGCTTTATAAAAAGGGGCAGTCCAGCTACTTCATATAATAAATGCTTCAATAAGACCTTTATACGTTTCCAGTCATTGGAATGTCGCCGAAGTTATAATGGTTCCGTAACCAGAGAAAAATCTTAACGACAAAAAATTGTATGAACGTTATCGCACTTACCGATAACTGCAAAATAATTCCAAATTCTTCCGCTTAAACGGTTGAAACGTATAAGTGAAGAGAGAGAGACGACTTATACCGGATCACCAGTTCGGCTTTAGGGTCGAACATTCGACAATAGATCAGGTATATCGGATCACAAATGAAATTGAAAACGACTTAGAAAAAAAAGCAAATATGACCTAGCGTTTCTCTCGATGTGTCACAAGGTATGATACGAGGGCCTGAGGTATATAAACTAAGGCAAATCTTATCTGACAAATTATGCAAAATAGTAAATTCATAGTCTGAATACACGGAATTCAAAGAAATTCACGCTTGTGTGCCACAAGGAAGTGTTCTTGGTCCGTACTTATTCCTACTGTACACAAGAGATATACCTCAGGCAGAGGTTTGAAGAGGCAGTAGTAGCCACTTTCGCCACAGGCCAAACAGTAGGATCTTCGACGATAAAACTCCAACGAGCCCTAAACAAGTTGTTTGAGTGGACGAAGACCTGGAATAATAGAAAGGTAGATAATTTACCTTTATTTTACGTTAAAAAGAAACATGAAGAACTCGAAATTAGGCTTAGAGAAATGTATTGGCTTGTTGGAAGGTTTTCAAAACTAAGCTTATGTAACAAACTACTTTTGTATAAGTAAGTGCTTAACCCTGTTTGACGTATGGTATACAACTTTGGGGTTGTGCTAAACCAAGTAACATATGTATGTATTATACAAAAGTTTCAGAACAAAGCGCAAAGACAAACAAAGAGCAATCTTGAATGCTCCATATCTAAGGAATATCGATATTCACCGTGACCTAGGATTTGCTACTTAAAAGACGAAGTAGCAAGCTCTGCTCGAAATCTTCTACTCGTCTCATGCATCACTGCAACAAAGAAATAATCCGGACATTGGACGAGACCAAACCTGTGAGTCGATTACGTAGAATAAGACCGTTTGACTTAGCGCCGTAAGGATGAATTGAATTAACGGAAATAGTAGGTGCCTTCGCTGGAGGGCTACCTAAAAAAACGTGAACATTTTACAGAAGATGGAAATACTTGTGAAGGAAAATTTGACAAAACTTCTGAAAGTTGTAACTGGAGTAGCACCTTTTTAGTTGCTCCTTTCCCTTTATCAAAATCTGGGTATTCAAAGCAACTGGAACTGACTGTGTATCAGTGCATACCTGATGAATTAAATCTCAGATTTGTTTGCCCTATCCACAAAAAAGGAGATCCCTCAAGTGCCGCATCCTCTATAGATAAGTTTCATTAACATTGCATGTAACATCTTATCTGCAGTATTGTTAAAAACCCTTCGTCAACAACCTAATTGTCCACTATCAGTGTGGTTTCAGGCCGCAAAAGTCAACAACTGATCATATTTTCACACTCCAGTGCATACTGGAGTACAAATCGATACTTACCACTATCTCATCGATTTTAAGAAAGCATAAGACAGCATTTATAGAGACGGGCTGTATAGATCCATGTCTAGTTTTGGCATTTCTGCCAAACTCGTCCGTCTATGCTGAATGATGATGGATTACGATCGCTGTTCCGTCAATATTGGCAACGATTTAACTGGGCCTTCGGTGTCAAAAACGGTTTTAAATGGGGTGACGTGCTATCATGTAACATCTTGAAGATCATACTTGAAAGAATTGTGCAAAATTCAAAAGCGAACACAGGACACAGAATCTTTTAAAACTCGTAGTTTCACCGATAATATTGACATAATTGGCATAACTCAGGGAGCTGTCACTAGTGAGTTTGCTGGCATTAAAACGGGCTTAGAGGTAAATGCTAAGCCTTATAGCTACAACCTTATGGTAGTATGTGACTTTTTCTGCTTTAGCCCTGCTACCAATTTTGACAGGAAGAGATTTCACGACAAACTATACGAGCTGTACAGCGATATTGATCTGGTCAGAACATTGTGCATCAGCCGTCTGAGATGGCAGAGTCTTTGAACTTAACCCGGAGGAGGTTCCTCAACCGTGCTGTTAGGTACTATAATATATGTTAGCTCATATAAAAAGTCTCCGCCGTTTTTGGCACATTTTTGAAACAAAATTTTTTTATTCAAAATCAATTTCAATCAAGTACATATTGGCCATTATTATCTATGACCTTTTGCAATTTTTCGGGTAGATTCATAATTCCACCGGTGTAGAACTTCTGTGGTTTATCAGCGAAAAACTTGGCCAAGTGATTTTCAGCGGCTCTTCGGTCGGCCTTTTTTTTCCATCAAGAGAATTTTGCAGAAACTGAAACAAATGGTAATCAGAGGGTGCAAGGTCCTCCGTCATCATTGTTCCAGGTCATCAAAAATGTGTGTGGCCTAGCATTGTCATGATAGGAGACAACTCCCTTTCTGTTGGCCAATTCTTGTCACCATTTCTTGAAAGCTTCATTCAAACGGTCGAGTTGTGAACAGTAGAGGATCGAATTGACCGTTTCGCCACGTTCTAGCAGCTCATAATAGACAATTCCATTCCAATCCCACCAAACACTCAACATAACTTTGTTTGCCGTGTCAATCCAGGCTTTGAAGTCGTTTGTGGTCGGTCACCGGCCTATGACCATGATCGCTTGCGTTGGATATTCTCGTATTTAATCCATTTTTCATCGCCTGTAATGAATTAATTCAAAAATCGTTCCATTTTGTTACGTTTTAGCAGCGTTTCACTGATGGTTATTCATGTGGCACCTGCTCATTTTAGATGATTCCAAACTGTCATACAGTTGATGTTTAGTGCCTCCGGTATATCCAGACATCTTCCGTGCTTGTCTTGCTCCATCAGATGCAAAGTTTAATCGCCTTTTCAGTGACAGGCCAACCAGTGCGAGGTGCGTCTTTTACATCGAAATTTTCGGAACGGAATCGAACAAACCACTCCTGGATCCGGCGTTCACTCACAGCATTCTCACTGTAAACTGCATATATATTTCGGCATGTTTTTGCAGCGTTTTTCCCTTTTCTTATAGTAAAAAAGCATCACATAGAGTATTTCTTCAGATATTTCACTCATATTCAAATCAGTATAAGCTTTACCACGAGCAACGAATTACACAGCTGTCTTCACAAAAAATGTTGCCTGCCATGTTACCTTTCAAAGCCGTGTTCCTTTGACACAATCAGATTACTGTTTCCAGATAAATGGACACCAAAACCATCTAGTCACAAAAAATCGCGGAGACGTTTTATATGACCATATATCGTATGTGTGCATTAACTGAGTTGTACATAAGCAATTCGTTATGTAAGACATAGGTAAGGCACAGTAAAGTATGAAACTGAATTAAATTAATATTAAAATTTAACTAGAGAAACGCATGGATATGAGTTTGCAAGAATATTATATCTATATACAGCTATAAATTCATGTTGCCATAAATTGTAATTCAATCATTCAAACTATACGATACATATCTATCATAATTATAAATGAGGGAAATTTTCCCTAATTATGTAGACTAATCGTTATTCTATGACAACAACCAACAACAATTCTTTCATCCACCCGCGACACGCTCCCTTTCTTAAAGTGAGTATAAGAGTGATAGATAAAATATTTAGAACTTTTATATCACACAACTGGAAATTAAGGCGCTAAACACAGTAGAAAGAATTTCTTTAAAATTACAGTTTGAATAAAATGAAGGATACAACTAGACACAGACTTATTAATAAACTTAAACACTTTCAGGCAACTTTTATAGCACTCACAGTTGTCCATCTGAGCATATTATCGCTCACAACCATTTTGTACTTTTAGGTAATTATTTGAATCTTTAACATACATACAACTTAAATAACAGTGAAAGATGAACCATGGCAATTTTAAAATGTCAAATTTGAGGTTCGAGAAAATAGAAAAAAGTCAAGCAACTGTTTTAAAATTCGTCCACGTACCTTCAGTCAAATGTTTCAATAAAACTTTGTGCAATGACTAGGTTTTATGCAGCCCTCTAATGTCCAATGGTAAAGGATTTCATTCTCAAACAACATAAGCAAACTATTGGTGCTCGGGATATCTGCAAGAACAGGGTGTTCGCCGGGAAGGCTCACTACTGTATTTAAACAAAAAGTTCATTGCTGATAAATGTCTTATTGAATTTTTGGAATAACGAATGGAAGAAAATGCCAGCTTAATATTTATCTCTCGTAGCTTTACAAGTGCGGGTTTTCCAATAACGACTTGACAACTTTTATTTTAAATAAAAGCAAATATTTTGAGATATTTCAAAAACTTTATTATTGGCTTGAAGTACAATCAAAACATTTATGAATGGAACTCGACTTCATTCATATGGTCACCGCGGGAACGTTTGAGCGGTCGATTCCTTGGACCCAATTTTCAACGATTCGGCCACACATTTCGGCCGAAACGGCCGCTATTTCGCATTCAATGTTGGCTCTGAGCTCTTCCAACGTCGTCGACGTGTAGCCCCACAGAAAATAGTCAAGCGGCGTTAAATCGCACGAACGAGGCAGCAAATCGACTGGCCCATGTCTTGAGATAACACGCTCACCATACTTACTCTTCAATAAATCGATTGTAGCGCGTGCTGTGTGGCTTGTGGCACCATCCTGTTGAAACCACATGTCATCCAAGTCCATATCTTCCAATTCGGGACAAAAATAATCGGTGATCATGGCGCGATAACGCTGACCATTCACAGTAACGTGACGATCGTTATCGTCGACGAAAAAATATGGCCCAATAACGCCGCCGGCATGCAAACCGCACCAAACAGTTATTTTTTGTGGATGAAGTGGTGATTCCTGAAGCACATGTGGGTTTTCCCCGACCAATAACTTATATTTTGCTCATTGACTAACCCATTGAGCCAAAAATGAGTTTCGTCACTGAAGATGATTTTACGATGAAATTCATCATCTTGGCGCAGCTTCTCCAGAACCCAATCGTTCTGGTTCATCGGCTTCAATTCTTGAGTCAGCTTGATCTTGTATGGGTGTAAACCAAGATCCTTATGCAAAATACGACATAATTTGGTCTGAGCGATGCCCAATTCTTGAGAACGCCGAAGAATTGACTGATTTGAATCGCTTGCTACGGACGTCTGAACGGCAGCGATATTTTCGACACTTCGACCAACCCGTTGTCTCACTGACACGGCAACATCACACAACGAATATGTAGACTAAAATTTTTACACTAAACTTGTTATTGCCTGTGTACTAGGGCGAGAATTACGACCGAAAATTGGAGTTAACGCTCTTAAAATTTTTATAATTTGCAGACGTTGCTCGTTAGTGTACTTTACCATGATAAAAATGTTGAGTTTACTGAATAAATTGATAGTGACAGTTTGATGATTAGTGAAAGAGTGCGTTCACAAATTAAATTCAAAGTTGTCAAGACCCTATTAGAAAACCCTATATAACAGTCTTCATAACATTTTCACACAGTAATATTGCGTTTAAGCTGTTTAATTTTTTCTTTCCTTTTAATAGATTCCTCAACAAAAAGAAGTCCGTAGCTGTTAAATCCGGCGACCGATGAGGCTTATCGACATGACCATTTCTTAAAATAATTTGCTGGATGTATAATAGCATCATTTTATTGGAACCACATATTAACTAAATCTGATGCATCGGTGTGAAAATGTTATCAGTGATGCTATGATAACCAGTAACAGCTACCGTTACCTCACGTTCATCTTATAAAAAATAAGGGCCAATGATTCCTTTAGACAGCAAGCTTAACCTAGTATGCAATACTATACTAAGTACGATATTTATTAAGTAGGCCCGTAACTTGATTATGTAGGGTCATTCAAAAAGTGGTGTTATTTTAAATCAATAAAAGAAGGCAACATTTTTAAGTGCTGATATCTTTATTTTAATATAAAGTACTCGTACAAACTCTGAGCTTACTAGTAGTTATTCTTTTGAGGCGGACAAACACCAAAATTAAAATTTTGGAAAATTTTGAAATTAAGTAAATATTTGAAAATAAATAATTGGAATCCATGGTAATTCGTTAAGAATTTTCATCGAAAACTTGATATTTGATGACACGCATAAATTGGATGAATCGCAACGTGTGCGAGTTTTGACACGAGCGTTAGCAAGAGAAATGGAATAGGTTCTCAAAAGGCAAATCGGTTAAAAATGGAACAAGACGAAGACAACACATTAAGAGTTCCACAACGATTTCATATCTTTTCGCGGATGATAGCGTTATTATAGTCAACGACATGACAGCCCTTTAAGCAACTTTGCATTGCCAACTACGGACATCTATTTACATAGAAGGAGTCATCGTACCAATGTACGAAAAATATAGATACTTATGAAATTCAGGTAACGATGTTGCACATAGTTAGAGTATGTTCCGTACTTGCTGATTAATTTTTTGGGAAAAATTACCCTTCAATTCTCCATAGAAACTCTAGCTGTGTGTGGGGTGGTCCTGTTTTGCTAAATTTGTATTCCGTTGTCGAACACGGGAACGTCAGAAGTGACTGTCTTTCACTGGTCAAATAAATAAGGGCCAATAATCCCTCGGGAAGAATTTGCACTCCACGCTGTCGTTTTTAGAAAATACAAACATTTTTGATGGCGTACCCTAGGGTTGCTGGCGCACCATCATCTCATGTTTCTTAACATAGCTTTGTGGGTAAACAATATTTTCCCGCATCTTACTTGCTAAGATTTCTCGTAAAGAATAGTAATTTTCGTTGAGAAACTGCATGATTTGCATTTTGTATGGATAAAACTTTTTTTTTCTTTTTCAAATGAACGTGCACTGTTGATTTTTTTTGTTCTATTACACGCCGGAATCTTTCTTATTGATTTCCGCGAATTGCGCATAATTTCACGTCAAAATTGAACACATCCTTTTTTTCTAACTTTTGAGCCCACGAACAGATAAGTAGCATGCTCGGCCTATTATTTACTCGTTGAATATTAGGTTGAGAATGACACGCGCGTGACTCATTGCGACTGGCAAATCCACGCGTCGAATGTTACCTCTCTCACTTACTTCACCTAGTTAGCTTACGAAAATTTTGCGGTCGACGTCCTTTATCTTCTCGATTTATTTAGATGATATTGCAAATACATAAATGATTTGTCAAGACTTTTGAGTGGACAAATCATTTTCGAACTGAACTTCAAATATTTCGATGATCGTTATTCGATTGACTTACGTAGTATGAAGCTATATTTATGAAGCTATGAGTTTTAGTTTATTTACGAGATGTATAAATCAGTCGCAGGCTTCATCGTGCCAACTATGTATTGTAGATTAGAAATTTTCAAAGAAATATTTAAATAAGTACTAAAGAACTTTTTTAGAAGGTGTTGAGCTCCAAATTTCTGTTTAGTAAAATTTCGTTAATTTGTAGAAACTTGTAATTCGTACTTCTTTTATAAAGCTGAAAGTTGGTCATTTTAATTCAAAATAAAAAGTATACATACTGAGAAGAAGAATAGAAACTTTTTCTTCTTAAATTCTTTAATAATTGGTCTTGCAGGTTTATCCTTATACAATATAATAAGTTCAATGTACCTATTTAATATATCAAGAACATCTTGAAAGATGATTTCGTGATTGAATACCTATTAAAATGAGATTAACATTGCTCATTGCTTTATATTGTATTTACCCCTGTATTTTCTTAGATTCAGGCTCGAAGAGCTATGTATCGGCTGGATATAAATCTAACTTTTATAGTGCCACCTATTGGCAAATTTTGTTTTCTTGTTATTTCCTACATAGATAGCAGCGCTACAAGCGGGCAAAAAATATTAAATCCTTCCACAAATCTCTAGATATCTAGTTGGTTTGTATATTTGCTTTCTTTACACATAACGGGAAATATGGTATATATAGAACTATGGAACGTTAAGAGTTTTTCATAGATGCGCACCGTTTTACAATAGGGATTCTCTGTCGCCTTACCATTTTACCATTTACCATATTCACATAAAGATATACCACCTTGATCAAAAAACGAAATAACCACAGTGTGGCGCTCCCATTGTTCCGATTTGAGTTCTTTTTTTTTTTTGTTAAGTTGGTACATCTGTCTAGAGGTAATCTAAGTGTCATAGCTTGACATTTGCAAAAGTTACGAAGCCAAGAGTACTTCTATCTCTGTACAATAGTGTTGGCGATTTTTTACAATTTTAGAAATGGATTTAAATTTGCAACAACCAACTTGTATTAAACGGAATTAATGCTGTGCGAATGTTGGATATATTAGAAAAGTTTTTCGACAACGATTCTCTAAAGAAAACGGTCGTTCACCAATGCGACGAGCGGTTCAAAAGTGGTCGTGAGTCAATCGAAGATGATGAACGCACTGGCAGACCATCGACATTAAAAACCGACGAAAACATTGATGAAGTAAAAGAAATGTTGGTCAATAACCGCAAATTAACCATTAGAGAAATAGCGGAAAACGTGAACATTGCCTATGGATCCGTCCAAGACATTTTTTTTAATGATTTGGGTTTGCGTCGTGTAGCAGCAAAGTTGATGCTAAAAGACAATTTGCGTGAAGCAATTGTGGGCAGAAAACTCGTGGATTTTGCACCATGATAACGCACTGTCGCACAGTGCCATCATTATTCGTTATTTTTTGAGGTAAAATGCAACAAATACCATCCTACAACCACCGAATTCACCTGATTTGGCTCCCCGTGACTTCTTTCTGTTCAATCGAGTTAAAAAACCACTACGGGGACCGCGTTTTATCAGCTGAGAGGAAAAATCGCAGGAAGCACCAGGACATATCGAAAACCGAATATAAAAAATGTTTTAAGGATATGTTCAAGCGCTGGCATAATTGTGTTGCAGTCGATGGGGATTACTTTGAAGAGGACAATATAGATTTAGATGGATAAACTTGTATTTTTCAAATTTTCCGAATAAATTCCGGGAACTTGGTATTACAATGATTTAGCAATGTCTATGTACATATCACCCAAAATTTGCGCTAACTTAAATTTTCGGCCCTGACAATCGTCCCGATAAGCGCCCGACATAGTTATTCCATTATGTTGACGTACCAGTCAGACAGTGAAACGCCAGAAGTGAAGAGAATATTACGTCTGTTCGTGAGCCAGTAAGTCCAGACAGGATAAACTGATTCCGCGCCGTTTTCAAGATCTGGAAATCTCTCTAACGTTCCTGAGTCATAGTTTACGAAAAGACTTGCCATACTCGTAAGTTCGTATTGATCCAAGAGCTAAAGTCAAATGACCATGGTGCACGACAGACTTCGCTGATTGGGCTCTATTGAATATGGAAGATGATACGGATTTTCACAAAAAAAAAATCCTTTGGCGCAGTTGTGATTAAATTTCTTTGTTAATAAGCTTAATTAATTACGGTTTAGCAGTTCGTCGACATCCCGATTCAGTTCAAGAAATGAAAAAAGAAATTTGTGCAGGATTTCGCCATAAAGTCTGTACGGATGAAAATCCGAAACACTTATACTGTCTGATAGGCTCTGAGTCTTGGTGTAAATGGCGGAAAAGCTAAAATTAATGTACTTTGAATACCTTTGAGCATAAGCCGGATTTACGAGGAATTGACTATAGAGTGAACCTAAAGGGGCCAGAACAGCACGAAAAAAGCAAAGTCAGAAGAAGCAGAGGAATATGACCGAAACTCATATCAACTCATAGGCATCGTAGATTAATTGTAAGTACATGGTTATATACATTTTTTTCGAATATACGAGTATACATACTTAAAACTTATATTTTAAGAACTTTTTATTTTTTTTTTCGTAAAAAAACAAATGAAAGAAAGTCTGTTTTCGGTATTCAAATTTCAAGAGTGCGACATTTTGTCAAGCAATTTTTTAAACCTTTTTTCTAGTTTCGAATAGCTACACTTAACATATGGACCTGGGTGCCGACTGTGATTTGGCTCTTTCTCTTATCTAAAAAAAATTATAGTAATCTACTATAGATAGTAATCTACTATAATTTTTTTTTAGATAAGAGAAAGAGCCAAATCACAGTCGGCACCCAGGTCCATTTTTTTGGAGAGTGTCATTTTTAGCGGTATTTTTGTAATAATTTTAATAGTTTTAATTAATTTTTTGTTTTTATAAATACGTTTTAATTATAATGTAAAATAAAATACATAAATTGGGAAGTGATCTTAAAATGTTTACTATCGGTTAAAAGAACAATTCGTGGCATTTACTGTTTGAAAGTGATATCATGTAAATGTGTTCCATTCGGAAGGTCCAATTTTGAACGACTCGTTCGAATATAGCGACTGGTATCTCGCGGATAACACGAGTAATGTTGGCTTTCAAAGCGTCAATCGTAGCTGGCTTATTCCTGAAGTCCTGAGACTTTACATATCCCCAGAGAAAATAGTCCAAATATATGATGTCGCACGATCTAGGCTACCAATTTACCGTAGCAAAACGTGAAATTAAGTGCTCACCAAAATGATTTCTCAACAAGTCCATTATTTCAGAGCTCACCGAGACCATGTGCTTGAATTTCAGGAAGCACATAGTCCGTTAACATGGCGCGATAACAATTACCATTGACGGTAATATTTTGATTTGCCTGTTTTTCGAAGAAATATGGACCAATGATTCCACCAGCCCATAAACCACACCATACCGTAGGTCAAGATCCTCACGTAAAATACGCCAAGTTGTCGAATACGCCAAGCCAAGCTGCTGAGGATGACGACGAATCGATTCGTCTCGGTCTTCATCCCGGTATCTTCACTACGTACTGGATGTGGTCTAACCGGTCGGGTGTCATCCACTAATGTAAACTGGGACTCAAATTTGCGGATGGTGTTCGTGTGGCTTTCAGTAGTTCGAAAATGCGCACCGTAAGTTTCTTACAGGCAAGTTAGTAAGTAAGTTTTTACAGGCTTCGAAACCTGGTTTCATCTAGTACGTTCACTTTACTTTTGTAGTTTTTCTTCGGATTACGAAGGAAATCGTTTAATGGGGCCTGAAGATGCGCCGCATATGGAGTGTAACGCCGCTAGAAATTAAGAACTCCAATAAATCGACATAGTTCGCACATTGTCTCTGGTTGGTTGTAGCTTAGAATTGCCTCTACGCACTTCTGTGGTAGTTTGCAGACTGCTGCAGTAATGTTGTATCTCAGGAATTCGACTTCATTTCTTTCAAAAACACATTTGTCCAAATTTATGTCGGTTCGAGTTTTTTGAACACTTATTCCATATTGTCTCTTTTTTATATCTTCATGCGTCATTGGAATATGATGGTAAGTTTTTGTGAGATCAATGGAAGTGTATACGGTTTTTCAATACGATCTCTCCGCGAAGTCCTGAATATGTGCAATCGAATACCGATCTGGAATAGTTTGGGCATTTAATTTACGGTAGTCGCCCGAATCAAGTCACCCGCCTTTTTTTCCGCAATGTGTAATGGACTTGCGTAGTTGCTTTTTTAAGGACGACAAATACAAATACAAGAAGGAGATAGTTGACCTCAACTTTCGCAGTGGCGAGTTTGTCTTCAGAAAGTTTTCGAGGTGGCTCTGCCATAATGACATAATGTTCTGGTACAGCTGAAACCACAGATCTAAAGTTGAAGAGAAATCGAATGTTTAGTTTTGCCTAGGAGATGGAGATGACTTTTGTTGACGGTGATTGTTGTAGGAGCTGACGACAGCGCCGCAAAATTTTTTTGCTGTCTTGGTTAAATTGACGACCAGATAGAAGCACAAAACATTTTCTTTTAATCCATGAATTCACGTACGCTGGCTTCTGCCTCTGTTCTTGTCTCATCCCCTGTAAATTTGCAGTTGATTAACTTTATAAGCGAGCGCTTTGATAGATCTAGTAAGAGATAGAACGGCGACAGAAGTTGATGATAGGCTGTTCGGTGCTACATGTGCAACTGTTAAGCTCTTGTTCACCTTAATCATTCTATTCGCTTTCTTAACATCCTACATATTCAGATGTATTTGAATTGTGCCAAGTAGGTTTCCAAAAAAAAAGTGATATGTTTTTCGATAGGTCAGCTTGAAGTCTAGATTTCTCTTCAGGTTTGCTTCAATCTTAAACTCTTCAAAAAATCGTCCAGTTTCTTGTGCCATTGCAAACCTGCTTGCTTTAAAACATAAAGTGGACGAAGGAGTTTACATACCTTCTCTTCTGTGTTTTTGTTTTTGGTGTATTGGGGTTGCTCCATATATATTTCGTCTTCCAGCTCTCCTTGGACATATGCAGTGACAACATCCATCTGGTGTAAGTGTAGCTTCAAATTCGCGCACACAGAAAAAAGTGTGCGAATTGTCGCATACCGCGCAACTGGAGCATAAACCTTTTCAAAGCCCACACTAGCTATCTGTTTGCATCCTCTTGCAACAAGCCTCGCTTTGTAACGATCGATCGAACCATCTTCTTTGACAAAATGCCATGTGCTCAAAAATGACAAAATTTTAGAAAATAATTTTATTTATTACTTTTGATAGCAATACACGATCAAATGTGTTTATCACTGAACAACATTTTGTAAGCAGAAAAGGAGCATTCGACGTCAATCGAACTTGTTGGCGAATACTTAAAAATTGTTATCTCTGCCAGAGAGAGTTTTGCTATGTATTCATTAGAACTGTTTTTGCCTTTGTACAAATAACATCGCCGTTACCAACTGAGTTTTGATTTTGTCTAGCGTCTTTTTCTATCAGCCTTACTTTAAAGCAGTTCACATTGGAGATAATGTCTCTTGTTTTTATCGCTACACAGAAATTTTCATATTCAGGCGGCAAGGTGTTAAGGAGCATAATGGCAGTAGTTCCGTTGAAATCGCAATTTTTGCCTCCTCTAACTGATCTGCACTGCTTTGAAACTCTCGTAAATTTTTCTGCATGCTGATTTCTTTTTTTCATCAGTAATAAATGCCTGTACAAAACTATCTCTTTGGCTGGTACTTTTGATCTGTGCACTTCTTCTAGAGTTGTCCATACCTCGTTGGACTTCGTAGACTTTTTGATATAGCCCATTTGGCTCTCCTTTAGTCCGAGGAAAATCATCGCCTGAGCTCTTGCGTCCTTCATCGTCCAAATCGTTACTTCTCATCTGTAACTTCCACGGATCGTAGTTGCCTTCACCTAGTTTCGAAATGTGATAAGCATTGGTGCAATTCATATCTGCTTATTCGCGGTAGTTGAATATAATTCTTCAATAAATAGAACTGCACTACAAAATTAAAAATTTGCATAACCTGCTAGGTTTTACCGGTGAAAAAAGAAAAGATGGCCTCGAAGTTTAAAGTACACTATACGGCGGCTTATTCAAAGTAATAAAGATACGTAATCCAATGTTAAGTTTTTATGTGAAGCAAAATGAGAATGTGTATGCATGTGTAGCTAAGCCAAAGGTACTATGATACAATATTTAACAAAACCCAAGTGAAGTTAAATCGTTATTCTAAACGAATAATTACAAATCACATAAACCAAAATCAAGTTAAGCTACTTTCACTGTGATGAACGAAATAATTGTAAATTTGATTTCCACTCTGCTTTTATTATTATGGAAATATTTTGCTTTCAAAATTATCGGAAATGGACATAGACTATACTTGCATAGAATAAAAACAATGCACAATACTGATTTTCGAAATTAAAGTTTATTAACTTTTGAAACCAAACAAATTTATTTTTTTCCATGCATAAACAAACAATGGTAAAAATTCAAAAAATGTAGCGTTTATAATGGAAGTAAACAAAATAATGAAAAGCACGCAAGCATAATTAGTTTGGTAGAAAAATATGAAATTTAAATAAAAGGACCTTCTTCATCCTCCTGGTTAACTTAATCGGCGCACAGGGGCCCATTTAGCAAAAGTGCTTTTATAATTAAATTTTCGGGTGGGTCTATAATGTAATATTTTTAATGTCACTGGATTAACAAATATTGGGAGCTCTGGTAAATGAAAAAGTTATTTGTTTTGGTTCAATAGTTTTGATTGCAGAGCTTGTTTAAATCACAAAGTCACCTAAAAACTCTTTGTTTTTTTATTTTTGAGCGTAAAAACTAGGCAAAGGGTTTCAAAAAATCATTCTTTTTTCATTTTGCGGTTATTTTTTTTAATATTTTTAAAACTATTTAATTACATGTTTTTTGAAACACTTGAAACACGCTTTTTATAATTCAAGTTGAGTGTAAAAAAAAGGCTCGGGATGATCCGACCTAAACTTAACAGAAAAATAGTTCCTATTTTATATATTTGTAAATACATACTTGAAAACTCAGGTGCGGAAATTTTATTTGAAAAAGTCAGCCAAATTTAATTTTTTTTTCTCTCTCTCTCTCTTTCTCATTAGAGAAGTACAGCGCTGTGCAAAATTATGCGCTCAAACCAAAATTTTCATTTTTCTGGAAATATAAATGTCTTCATATTGACGCTGAAAAAATAAAAAAAAAACGTGTGACTTACTAATCACATTAAAGTCATCGAGAGGGAGGCCAAGATATTAATAGCTGAGTGCTCGGCGTTCATAAAAAAAAAACGAAAACTAATTAACGCTACCGGAAACATAACCACTGAAGATCTTCCTAATGCCTTAGCAATAAGCTGGTGTATAATAAGGACCATAAAAAGATGAAAGCTGATGTAACCAAGACAGTCTCTGCCGCAAATCCACTGCGAGTCAAAAGAATAAAAGACACATTTAATACATGGACTGTATTAAATTAAATCCGTGCCGTTTCTAAGAGAAACTTGGCTCCATCACTTCACACCAGAGTCAAGTCGGCAGTCAGCTGAGTGGCAAGCAGGCGACGAACCTCGTAAAACGACCAAAAACCTAACAGTCGGCTGGCAAGGTTATGGCATCCGTATTTTGGGATACACATGGAATAATTTTCATCGACTATCTCCAAAAGGAGCAGACTATCAGCAGCGACTATAACATTGCGTTGTTGGAGCGTTGAAAGACGAAATCGCAGAAAAACGGCCACATCTGAAGAAAAAGAAAGTGCTGTTTCATCAAGACAATGTACCGTGTCACAAGTCGATGAAAATGATGGCAAAATTGAATGAATTCGGCTACGAATTGCTTCCCCACCCACCGCATTCTCCAGATTTGGCCTCCAGCGACTATTTCCTGTTCGCAGACGTCAAAATAATGCTCACCGGAAAGAGATTTAAGACCGATGAAGAAGTAATCGTCGAAACAGAGGCCTACTCTACTACTCTACTACTACTGGTATCGAAAGATTGAAAAATTTCAATCAGTGTATCGCCCTCGAAGGTAACTATATTGAATTTTGCAAAAATTTTGTGTTTTACTATAAAACGGCACTGATGTGTTATACTCCGCAAAAGGATTCTATCAAGTAAAGGGTTTTCTAATAACGACTTGACAAATTTTTTTTTAAATAAAAACTTTATTATTGGCTTAAAGTACAATCACAACAATAATGAATGGAACTCGACTACGTTCATATGGCCACCGCAGGCACGTTTGCATCGGTCGATTCGTTGGACCCAATTTTCAATGACTCGGCCACAGATTTCGGCCGAAATGGCTGCTATTTCGCGTTCAATGTTGGTTCTAAACTCTTCCAATGTCGTCGGCGTGTTGGCATAAACCAATGACTTAACGTAGCCCCACAGAAAATAGTCAAGCGGCGTTAAATCGCACGAACAAGGCCGCCAATCGACAGACCCATGTCTTGAGATAACACGATCACCATACTTACTCTTCAATAAATCGATTGTAGCGTGTGCTGTGTGGCTTGTGGCACCATCCTGTTGAAACCACATATCGTCCAAGTCCATATTTTTAAATTCAGGCCAAAAATAATCGGTGATCATGGCGCGATAACGCTGACCATTCACAGTAACGTGACGATCGTTATCGTCGACGAAAAAAAAATCCAATAACGCCGCCGGCATGCAAACTGCACCAAATAGTTATTTTTTGTGGGTGAAGTGGTGATTCATGAAGCACATGTGGGTTTTCACCCGACTAATAACGCATATTTTGCTTATTGACGAACCCATTGAGCCAAAAATGAGCTTCGTCACTAAAGATGATTTTGCAATGAAATTCATCATCTTGGCGCATCTTCTCTAGAACCCAATCGGAGAACGTACGTTGCTTCAAATGGTTCATCGGCTTCAATTTTTAAGTCAGCTTGATCTTGTATGGGTGTAAACCAAGATCCATACGCCATAATGTGGTCTGAGCTATGCGCAATTCTGATTTGGATCGTTTGCTACGGACGTCTGAACGGCAGCGATATTTTCGAAACTTCGACCAACTCGTTGCCTCACTGACACGGCAACATCACACAACGGATATGTAGACTCAAATTTTTGCACTAAACTTCTTATTGCCTGTCTACTAGGGCGAGAATTACGACCGAAAATTGGAGTTACCGTTCTTAAAGTTGCAGTCACCGACTCCGAATATCTGCAGAAAATTTTTATAATTTGCAGACGATGCAAATTAGTAAATTTTACCATGATGAAAATGTTGAGTTTGATGATTAGTGAAAGAGTGCGTTCACAAATTAAATTCAAAGTTGTCAAGTCCCTATTGGAAAACCCTATACAACGTAGATGACAGAACGGAAATTTGTTAGACATTACCCCGGATGTTTACTGAAATATTTTATTATGCACTCTGATGTGCCACAAAATAAAAAAAGTGCTCTTTTGGTATACCTTAAAAAAAAAAAAAAAAAACATTTAAAATATGTTTAGTTTACTTTAAGTCACCACTGTTGTGCTCGTATTAGCTTTTAATATGAACTTTCGAAGATTTATAAAGTAAAACATTTATTATGTTTATCCGTAGTGGTGAGAAAGTCCTTGTTTCCTGATAGTTTTCAGGAATTAATAACAAAAAAAAAAAAAAAAACTGTTGTTGCTTTCTTTTATCAAAATTTCAACTGTAACTTTATTTTACTTTTCATACTTCGTATGAAGCAAATCTTTATTTCTTCTGTATATTCTAGTTCGGCTTCTTGAGATCGAATGCCATTGTATTGACCAAGTTGCTGTTCGACGTTGTAACACAATATGAGGTGAAATACATATAGGGTGCCCCAGTTTAGCAGTATAATCCTTTAAGGGCATATTCCTGAAGTTTCGCGGAACAAAAAATTCATGGGGTCCTCCACATTTTAAGTTACAGCCCATTAAACTGGGTGACCTCTAATTTGGAAATGTAAGCATTTTAAACGCCAAAATTTTAATACTAGTACAGGTACTAAAATAGTTATGACTCGTTAAACTCAAATTTATAAAAAAATTGCGGTTCCATATTTTTATTTAAAATGCATTTTTTTTTTAATTTTTACTTAAAAAATCTTCTGAAATTTTATGAAATTATGTTTGGAAACTTTTTTACGTATGGTCAACATATTTTGTAGTAAAAGCCATTTTTTGTCAAAAAAAAAAAATTGCCAAAAAGGATAGAACTAGGTGACTTCTAATCTGGAGGTGTAACCATTTTAAATGTTATAACCTCTAAATAATTATTGTTACTTTTTTTTTTTATTTGACATTGCGGTACAGTTGCAAAGCTGTGATAAATATTAATATCATTAAATACTACCGCAATTTTGTTTCAACTGATCTACAATCGACATTTTGCTCTGTAAGTGAACAGCCGACTGATAAGCTGATCTCCACAAAATGTATTCAAAATAGTGTTTGTATACGTTTGTATACGCATAAAACATTTTTTTTTTTTTTTTTAGAGGCAAATGGCTAAGGAAACAAGAGAAAAGTTGGATAAATATTATGCGGCTAATGCTCCGTCAGATTACACCGTCAAATATTGGTTTTGAGAGTTTCGTGGTGGCCGCAACTCCACTACCCATAAAGTCCGCAGCGGCAGACCCTCCGATACGGTTACAGAGGACAATGTCAAGAAAATGCATGAAATGGTGTTGGTTGACCGGAAAGTGAAGGTGCGCGAGTAAGCAGATACAATATGCAATATTCTGCATATGAAAAAGTTATCCTGCCACTGGGTGCCGCGCATACTGACTCCTGACCAAAAACACGAACGCAAAAGCACTTCGAAAGAGTGTTTGGACTTCCTGATGCGGAATTGGGTGGACTTTTGGAGTCGATTGGTAACTGTTGAACACCAGAGAACAGAATGAGTGCCCGGCAATGGACTGAAGTCGGCAAGAGTGCTCCGAAGCGGCCGAGTGGGGCTCGATGGGTCGGAAAGTTTATGGCATCGGTTTTCTGGGATTGTCATGGCATACTCTTCGTTAACTACCTCGAAAAAGGAAGAAAAAATTTTGTTTTTGCAAGACAATGCACCGGCGCACAAGAGCATCGCAACCATGGCTAAAATAAATGACTTACGGCTTCAATTGCTGTCGCATCCACCGTATTCGACCGATTTGGCTCCCTCGGACTGTTATCTCTTCCCAAACCTCAAAAGATGGCTCTTCAATAAAAAATTCAGCTCACGCGAGGAAATCATCGACGCCACGGAGGAGTATTTTGCAGACCTTCCGGAAAATTACTTTTCGGACGGGATCAAGAAGTTTGGAAAATCGCTGGAATAAGTGTATCAAACTAAAAGGGGCTACGTTCAATAAAATAAAGAAACATTTAAAAAATTTTTTTTTTCATTCCTATTTATTCATTCATCACCCCACCTAGTATAGAGTTATAGATTACTCCCTTTCCATTTGACACCGGTACAGGATTTACTACCAGGTGATGCGCAAAAAAGAGTGGAATTTTGCAAATGGGTATTGCGCGAACATGCAGAAGACGGGCAGTTCCTGCGCAGTTCACAAGAGATGGAGTTACAAGCCACCATTATTTGCACCACTGATCATATTCCAATCCTCATTTAATACGCACAACATCCTTCCAAAGGTAAGAATTTGACTATTGTCGACAACTACTTCAAAATATGTGTTTTTTTTTTTTTTTTTTTTTTTTAAAGGAGGATTAGCGTACATGTTTGGCCTGAATTGATTTGAAACACTTTAGTAGGCCCGCACGTTCTTCCACAGACAGTCAATTCCCATTACTACTTGGAATTTCTTAGAGAATTTCAAGGAGCCCTTTTGTTTGTGTTATTCAGAGAAGATGTTCATTCAACAAGATGGAGCACCTTGTCACAGTAGCAGCGAGGTAACTTCGTACCTTAACCATACTTTTAACGAATGGTGGATTGGTCAATTCGGCTCCAGCCCTTGGCCACCCAGATCTCCTGACCTAACACCCATGGATTTTATCTTTTGGGGTGCTATAAAAGAAAAGGTTTGTTTTAGAAAAATGTTTAGTCTGGTAGAGCTCCAAGAAAATACAATATTAGTGCCGCTTCAGAAGAGGTGAGAACAATTTGCTGCCCGTTAATCTTCCATCCGAAATGGTTAAACGCGCCGAAAAGTCCATACAAATGGAAGGAAGGCACTTTGAAAAATTGCTATAAGCATTTCATAAACCATTCCAAAAACATTCTTCTCAAAACAACCAAAAAATACCTAAGAGATTTTTTGAGTAACTCAATAGGTACACTTCTTTTTGGCTATTTTTTCTGACAAAAAATGGCTTTTACTATAAAATAAATAAAATTTGAGTTTAACCAGCCATAACCTTTTTGTTGCTGCAGAGATTTACCCAAAGTATTTAAGACTTGTATGCACTACTACATTATCTTTTCGAAATGTCTAAAACGATTTTGGTACCTGTAATAGTTTCCAAATTAGAGATCATCCACTTTGATGGGCTGTAACTTGAAATGGATTGAGAAAAGACCCCATCTGCCATACATTTTTTTGTTCGGCGGAATTTCAGGAATACGCCCTTAAAGGATTATACTGTCAAACTGGGACACTCACTCTGTATAATAATTTTAATTCAAATTTGTTTATAGATATAATTGTAATAAATTCCAAGATATTTGCTCGTAATTTCATCGTAATAAATTAATCATTTGTGAACAGTCCTATTTTTCTCAGAATTCACTTATTTTATAGCTCTAGGAATTTCCTTTAAGCAGAAAAAAAGGGTTCGGATATCTTGATTTGTTTAAGAGTTATGATTTTTGCAAGCAAAAATGTCAAAATGAGGCACTGTGCAACGGCGTTTGAATGAAGTTTCTGGTAAAATGAGTGGAATTGTGGATCTTTGATACGAGTATATTTTTGCAATTCAAAAAGACTCCGTTTCTTCTCCTCAAATATGTACGGCCCTTATCAATTTTTGGAAATTCTATTTCTTCAAGATAAATGACACATCGTTCTCCAACCTGCGGTGTTCTAAAGGGTTCGTGGCCATGTAGTGAAGTTTTATACAAGATTGTGTCTAACTAACATCTTACAGTTATCTAAATAAATGTTTCGCCTTTTTTTCTTAAAACGCCATTTGAGCTGAAAAAGTCAGAAATGTTAGGTCAACTTGCGTTAATGAACTGATACAAGTCTCTTGGCATATGAAGTTGAACACTAGTGGTTTTCTTTTTTTTTTCAATTTATGTATGATCACTATCGCACTCCATATTGGTATGACCGCGTTCTAAAAGTTTGTAGTTGATGAATTTAACTGATAGATTGCTATTAAGGAACACTAAAAGCATGGTGGCCACAAACGAATTCTTATCCTGTCCTGAAAAAGAATCGCTGTAAAAAAACAAATTTATTGCTTTGATTCGAAGTCATTTTTAAGTGTTTGTAAATGCAAGGTGATATTTCGTTGCCTCCGAGGAATCTTCTCGTACCACATAAAACATTTAGCGCCGATAGTGTCAAGGTAATGTATTGTTTACAGAAACTCAGAGAATTTCTTAGAAATGGTGTATGTAAGCATTATTACAAGTCAAATGCAAGGGTCTTAAGGTTTTCTTTCGAAATAAAACTTTCATCGCTCCTTGGACAGTAAATCTGAACTAGGATGAAACGAAAAAGCGACAGCGATTCCGAACTCCGCTGAAACGAAAAAGCGAAATGTAGTCGTCTCGAATTCCGAAGCGAAACAAATCCTTAGTCCCTTTTGCACTCATACGATGACACTCAAAATCATGCGATAAAACTTGTAAATTGCACTAATAAGGGGTGATCCATCGTGAGGTTTGATTTTCAATAGGATTTTTTTGACAGATCACGCGATTCCTATCAAACTTCTTTATCATTTTTGTTCAGTATCATTTGGGAAATCATCATGGAAAGACTCACTCATTGTTCAGCTGTATTACGAAAATCAGCGTTCTGTGAGAAATGTTTTTCGTGCGATTCAAGGAACATACGGTGCGCATAATCGACCTACTGAAACCACTATTGCCAATATCCATTTTACATTAGTGGATAATACTCGACCGGTTAGATCACATCCAGCACGTAGTGAAGAGACTATAGCAGCTATAGCTGAGGGTGTACGCGAAGACCGTGACGAATGGATTCGTCGTCGTTCTCAGCAGTTTGGCTTGGAGTATTCAACAACATGGCTTATTTAACGTGAGGATCTCGGCCTAAAAGCGTACAAAATTCAACTTGTGCTTCAGCCAGGTGTTTTGAATTTGTGCCATATTTTCGGTAAGTGGGCTCTGGAAAAACTAAATGAAAATGCGGTGTTTTATTGTAAAATTTTGTTCAGTGATGAATCCCATTTCTGGCTCAATGGATACGTTAATAAACAAAATTGCCATATTTGGACTGATGAGCAACCAGAAGCGTACCAAGAGCTACTATTACATCCATTAAAAACAACGGTATGGTGTGGTTCATGGGCTGGTGGAATCATTTTTCCATATTTCTTCAAAAATGAGGCAAATCAGAATGTTGCCGTCAATGGTAACCGTTATCGCGCCATGTTAACGGACTTTGTGCTTCCTGAAATTCAAGCACATGGTCTCGGTGAGCTTTGGTTTCAGCAAGACGGTGAAACAATGGACTTGTTGAGAAATCATTTATTTGTGTTTTATTTTACATTATAAGTCAAACCTCACGATGAATCACTTTTTATTATCTAAAAAGGATAAAGTGTTCATTGCTTCACTCTGTTGTATCACTATTCCTATTAGTAGTGCTTCTTCAACTTCAAATAATTCCATGAATTATGAAGTTTCGATAAAACAAAACCGCCTAGGAAAAGGGGGTTGCTTGTGTCATGAGCCAGCTCGGACAGAATGAGACATGGTAGAAGAAGAGCATAGGTAACTGGTGGGGCACTAACTCGGACGGAATGAGCTACTAGCGGTAAAGTGGACGTCGTGAGTGAGTGCACAATGCACGAGTTATGTGCTTAGCAACAACATCTGCTTCGTCATCATCATTGTTACCATCTTTAGTCATTACTTGGTAACAATACTAAAAGTATCATCAGCACTTTACGGAAAACTTCAGGTTAATAACAAAATTTGGCTTAGTTGGGTTGGCTTTTGTTTGTCAACGCCAAGAAGAAGAACTGTCTAGCACATTAGGAAGTGATTAAAAAAAGCCTCAATATCGTTGTATTCTCTAGCTTGTCGTACTTTTGCAGAATAAGTGAAGTAAAGCTGTCCACAATTTCAGAACAATTTGCTTTCAGTTCTGATATTTTTTTTTTTTCATTTGGCGGGGTTTCTAATGCGTTCTACGTTTGTGCACTGAGTCAAGATAATTCTTCACACTCTTCGTCATTCAGATTATTCGATGATGCAATAAAATCTGAATTTACTTAAAGAATCGTATGAATATAATCACTCAGGAACCTCCTCAACATTGATGTGTTATAACTTAGATGAGCTTTTAATTATAGTTGAATCTAGAGTATCTACAGTAAAATTATATGAGATATTTAAAATACCTCGATTATAACGAATAGTATATTATAATGTTTAATAATGATATCAGATCAGATCAGAAAGTCAGGTAAAAATGCTCCTTTTTTCATCTCAGCTTCCTCCATAAATAAGATAACTACCGCAATAAAAGCACTGAAGAACAACAAGTCGACAGCAAATGCATCTGTAGTTAAAGTTGTTCAAGAAATTTCACAGCACTATACGATTGGCAGTACCAATAACTTGTTTTTATGTGCCGAATTCACTATTAAAATTAATAAATTTCGCAACCAAGATTTATGTTTAATCATATTTGCAAATACCTGTAGAAATAATTAAGAATTAAACTAGTTTTAATTATGTTTATAAATATAGTTCAACATTAACAGAACAACTTGTACTCCGAAGAGGTTAGAAATAAAATAATAAAGTTACCAAAAAGACAAAAAAAGTTTTACTTTAATTAAACAAAGAATGTTTGATTAGAGTAAATACATTGTGATCCCGACATGATATTTTTTCACTATCTTAATTATCACGATGATCGATAACGTAAATGCTCTGCTTCGTCCAAAGATTTAAATAAATTGGAGTCACTTATGGCTCGTAGTCTAGTCTGCACTAAACAGATGGATCGTGTCAATGACTCGAAGCTCTGGACTTTAGTTGCAAAGCATTTCAGCAGTCAGATAAAGGTGGAGAGATCGATCCTAAGGAAACTACAGCAAAAATTGACATTCGAGCTTACTACGAATCAAAAATCTAGATCAAGTAATCAGTTAAAACTTTTGAAATTTAACGTTCCTGTATTTCATATATTTTGGTAACCGGTGCTATCCTTTCACAAAATTTTTATTTTCCTGATCCACAACAATCCTACATTAATCAATATCTCCAAATTACATAACCTCATTTCATATCTATTAGGTACAGGTCTCTAGAGATCACTGATAATAACTATAAAATGGCATTTACCCTTCTCATCGAAAGTTAGGACAATAAATGATGACGTATTCACCTATTGGGAAACCTTCAGCTACAGGTCGTTGCCAGTTTTGTGATGAGATCAAGAGTCATCTCCGTACTCTTACCACTTTCGAACGTCCAGTGAGCAAATTAGATGATCTGCTATTAAAATATATGGAGTGAGGAAGGGCCAACCGAAACAACGCCCAGTTATCAGAATTGTTTTTAGTTTAGTTTAGATAATTCACAGGCAAGTACTATAATGCATGCTAAAATTAATTCTACGCTCAAATGATGACAACAGTATCCGAAGTTAAGGAAATACTTTAGGAGGATTCCGAAAAATGCGAACGTCAGCCCACAACTGTTGGACTTAGAAAAAGGAATCAGCTACTTCAAACATAAAAAATAACATATAAAAATCTTTACTGATATAAAACAATAATTCAATTCACAATTCATTAGCATCTAACTCCAAAGCTTATGCTCTTTCCAAGAGCTCTCATGGATATCTACTGACTCGTCACTATTGATATTTCGAATGCATTCTATTCGGTGTTGCGTAGCTTGCGCATGCATAAATTTGCATAATTGCAACAATTTGCACAATATCTTGCTCCATAATGATAGCATTATACGCAAACATACAGATGCTCTACAAGCTCCTTTTTATAATACCTCATATACCAGAAAAACTAGCCATCTACGTCGAATAACATCGCATGCGTCTCCAATAGCCAATTTTCACCAATGTTTCAACAATGCTCCCAAAGTTACCAGCTTTATGAAAGCCTGTCTTCCTGAAACAAGGCATCTTTCCTTGCATTCAATTCTTGCTACCACCATCGTCATCGTTTTAAATAGAAACTTGACTATGCTTATCATCACAGCTTATAAACTGGGTAATTCGTAAACTTATTTGGTACAAAATGGAAATATACGATTATTTCAATTTATGGTGTAAGAGAAAATACATTGGTTTGTAAATATAAAGTCAACTCCGCCGTCAAATCGCGCCTTTACAATTACGCTGAAAATATTGACGCATTTATCGTGACCAGAATACCGAAAATTCTACTTGATTTTTCCATATACACAAGCGATTAATCAATAGCTTCGAATATTAACCTGACAAACCCACTATTTGAAATACTAAATCGAGTTAATCTCTTAATAGGAGCTGTACACTTCTTTGGCCTGTTTTCTATCGCCCAAAAAAAGCTTGTAAACTATTTTCCAACTCTTTTGGCTAGTTTGTTTCTAGAAGTGTCATACAAAGAGAATGCAACAATACGTTGCTATACGCGCATGTTGCGTTTCTTTTTTTTTTTATCTGAGAAAATACTTATCTTATATCGTGCACAGGTATATTTTTAAATCCGAATTAAGAATATTTACAAATATTTAGAAAGGGGTTGATTTATTTATCTGCACTATACTGTCCACAAAAAAAAAGTTATTAAACTTTTTAGCAATTAACTTAGGTCTTTACTAATTTTATTTTTAATAAAGACGACTGTCCACTGAACAAATTCATGTTTTGCCTTTACTCTTTCCTGAGTTTTTTTGACACCCATTTCAAAGCATCGTATTATTGTTTTTTGCGAACATGGAATAAGAACAGTATTGCTTCGTGATCCAAATCTTGTTTTTGAGTGGGAAATCAAGCCTATTCTAGATGGTGTGTATGAGACCCATTCGTCTTCCCGCACAACGGCTTACTATTGATTCGCAGAGTTTCGCAGCGGCCGCACGTCGATTTTTGATGAACAGCGCTCAGGTGGCCCAAAAACGGTTACCACAGAGGAAACCGGTGACAAAATCCATGATCTCGTATTGGCGGACCGCCGAGTGAAAATTCGCGAGTTTACGAGTTTACGAGTCGTACTATACGCAGGCGCATCTCAACTGAACGCGTCAGCCATATCCTGTACTAGATTTTGAGCATGAGCAAGCTGTCCACGCGATGTCGCAATTGCTCAAACCGGAGAACAAGCGCAATCGTGAGACCACTTCAAAGGAGTGCTTGGCCCTGTTTAATCGAAATCCGTAGGAGTTTTTGCATGGTTTCGTGACCATCAATGAGACATGGATTCATTGGTACACACCAGAGACCAAAGAACAATTAAAACAATGGGTTTCACCCGGTGAACCTGCTCCAAAACAGCCGAAGACCATGCTTTCGGTCCGAAAGGTGATGGCCACCGTTATTTGAGACGCGCGAGGTGTGATGTTTAGAGAAGGGAAAATCAATCAGAGGAGCATACTATGTCGATTTATTGGGTCGATTCAAAGCCGATTTGAAGAAAAAAACAACCACATTCGGCGAAGAAAAAAGTGCTCTTCCATTACGTCAACGCAACGGCTCACATCTCCGCAGTCGCCACAGTCAAATTGGTCGAATTGCACTACGGATTTGGTATCCTGTGACTTCGCTTTGTTCCCAAACCTTTAAAGATCGCTCTCCGGAAAGAAGGACGGGTTGAACGAGGAAGTTATCGCCGCCGCGGAAGAGTATTTTGCCTGCCAAATAAGGTCGTACTATACGCAGGGGCTAAAAAAGTAGCAGCACCGCTGGGAAAAGTTTATCGAGTTGCATTGTCATTTCTAATACAGGTATTTATCAAACAATTCACGTAATTATTTCTGGCTACCGTGTATTCCCTACAGTCCCAACCGCAATAATATTCTTTTTTTTACAGATTTCATACATCAAGATAGCAAACTCAAATATTCCTAGAAGAACCGTATGGCAATAAGAGAAAGCCAATTGGAGAGGACTTAACATCATCTTTAGGAATATTAACTGGGCGTTATGTTTCCTCGACAAAAACGTGGATGGCGCTGATGATATGATCACAGACCTTATTCGCTTTTTGCGGAGATTCCTCACCCCGGAAGAAAAGTATGAAACCAAAAAAAAAAAAAAGGCGTTGTACGACTCGTAAAGATGCTGCCAGAGGAAATCCGAAAAAAATTCAATCGACCCAGGAACGTCTTTCTTAAGCTTGTAAAGTTTCTAAACGCCCGTTAACTGGGGCAAAATTTACTGTCCCAAAGGTAGTAAAAATTTTTGATCGTTCATCAAAAACATTACAAAATCTGCCTCATCCTCCATCGCAACGCTCATTTACAATAACATTTCAGCTGTTACTTTTAGACTGTGTTTTGTCCCTACAGTAATTGAGTGCGTCGAATCTCAGTGGGACGAGTCCACTTAACTTAAAACTATATATATGTAGTATATGTATATACAATATGTTTATGTATTGTATGTGGAATGACCCTAAGAACCGAAATGTCAAACTACAAGTCGTCAACTCAAACACATTTTCCTTTCCTCACCATTAAGTAAAGAAGTACCAGCGAAGACGCCAACGAAACGTGCACTTATTTTCTGTGGTTCTTTATATGGTATTTTTTTATTTCCTTTTAATACTGTAACGTTTAAGACCGACAGAAGAGTTTTACAATCTGGGGGCTCAACCGGGATTTCTAGCAGCCAAAAACTAATAAAAAAATATCATGCAGAACAGCACGACGGGACGGTGGAATTAAGTATTGGATTCTCAGAATTACTTGCAACAATGCAGAGAGATTATCAGTCTGATGGAAGTAATTAAACGACGAAACGACGAAACGACGAAACGACGAAACGACGAAACGACGAAACGACGAAACGACGAAACGACGAAACGACGAAACGACGAATCGACGACATGAGTAACGGCGCACCGGCAGTGGCTGTGACAAACGGTAAAGGCGAAATTGTAAACATATTCGACGAATCGAACACCTCATCTCTACGAAACGAAATAGAACCCCTAAAACAACGGAATGAACGGGCAAGTGTTGGTAGCTTTGAAGACGCCGTTAATGTGATTTCATTTTTTAGTGGCAAAGAAGACGTAAGGGTGTGGATCAAAGAATTCGTGACAGCTGCGCAAAATAGGACGATCTGTGAAAATTTTTGTTTGCGAAGAGGATATTGACAGGTTTAGCAAAATTGGCATTGAAAGTTGGGTCATCATCAACGACGTGAAACCAAGTTAAGGTTCGATTGCTTGACGAGTTTGACCAAGTTATTTCAGTGGCAGATGTTCATAGGCAACTATCAACTAAAAAGCAGTCTCAAAGTGAATCGGTGGTGAAATTCTTTTATACAATGCGCGAACTAGGGGCAAGAGGAAACGTAGACGACCGCTTCATAATGCAATACATCATCGAGAGAATCGAGGACTCACGATGCTACGACGATGTGCGATTTTAAAACCAAGCTCTGTGAGTACGAACGCTTTCGTGATGCTTGTAAGGACCGACATGCAGGTAAGAACTCAACACCCGCACACACGATGAAGACCAGAGAAAAACAGGGCCAACGATGCTTTAATTGCGGAAGAACAAGCCACAAAAGCAAGGCGTGTGAATTGAAGACCAGAGGACCCAAATGTTTTAGCTGCGAGAGCTTTGGACATATTGCAGGCGAATATCCGAAACGAAAAAAACGACCCCAAGGCATTACATTTAATTAAGACTAACGTTGGTGAGCTAATAGTAAAGTCGGTTGTTGTCAACGGCACTGAAGTAGAGGCGCGGATCGACACAGGCAGCGATGTCACGGTGATGGGGTCCGACGAATACCATATTTTCGAATCGGATCTCCACCCCTTTTTTAGGATAGCCAAATGCTGCAAGGGTTGTCACAAACACCGACGGCAACATACGGTTACTTTATCATATCACTTAATCTAGACGGATTCAGCTACAGACCAAAAATCTACATCGTGTCATCGAAGTCTCTGAAGCCACCGCTAATAATTGGAAAAGACGTTCTACGGGGAACAAGAATCACTCTAGCTGATGAGGGTGTGCAAGTCGAACCTTTGAAGCCGAATTGATGCAACTGCTTGCAGGTGAGTGTAAATGATTTCGATCTTAACGTAGGCAATTCTCAGTATAGGGCCAAATTTCAAAGGCTGATAGGAAAGTATCGTTCGGAGCCGACGACGACGAAAGACGTTTTAATGAAGATTGTGTTGACCAGCGAAAATCCAGTGGCTCACTGATGGAAAAGAAAATTGTCCAAAAACAAATCGACGACTGGTTGAAAGCAGGTATTATACAAGTACTTCAGACTACGTCTAGCCGATTGTACTGGCGAACAAGAAGGACTGCAGCAAACGTCTGTGCATCGACTACCGAAGTCTGAACAAACTGGTGGTCAGGGATCGGTTTCCGTTACCGTTGGTAGACGGCCAAATCAACCAAATCAGTTCGGCGAAGATTTTCTCGACTATGGACCTAGAGAATCGATTTTTCCATGTCAGTATTAGCGAGAGTAGCCGCAAGTTTACGTCGTTCGTTACGCCTCTGGGCCAATACGAGTTCAACAAAGTGCCATTGGGACTCTACCTCGCCTGCGGTGTTCCAAAGTTTTCCAGGAGCTACTGGAGAAGAAGGTCGTATTGCTGTACATAGATGACATGCCACATAGAAGACCTTCAAGGAGTTGTTTTCTCGCAGTGTTCAGCAGTTTTCAGCAAGACATGGGGCTTCTCACTGACACTTGTTGTGAGATTGAAGACCATACCGCTGAACACCATGAGGCTGTGTGGACTTTACCAGGGTGTGGTGGATGCTGGTATGCACTTTTCCAGCTAAGCGTTTACTTACCTTTCATCAAAAGACTGAGGAATCCTTGAAAAAAGGTACATATAATGAGTAAAATATACTCTTTCTGTGTTCCAACAAAAAAGATAAACTAGCCAAACAGTCATATTTAAGATGATGATATATCACATCATATCATACCATCAAAAAAGTCCTTGGTCTCTTCGGCTAAAAAACACTCCTTGAGATCTATTGTCGTCCACGATGGCGGTGAGTAAAATCGCAAATTTAACGACGAATTGTAAGAGATGTACATGGTTAACACTTATGCAGGTAGATCGCATTTTAGGTTGCAACGTCAAGTGGAAAGGAATTTGGCGTGAGCAACTATAGTCATTTGGCTAATTATCGTACCTACTGCATAGTTCTGCTGGCTTTGGCCTAGGTCCACCACGAACTGTAATATTATATAAGTAATCCAGTAACTAGAGATTGCCTATATCCAATTGTATAAATTGTACTTAAAATTGTTTTGGAAACAAAAAGTTGTGAAGGTATCAGGTACTGACTTTCCTACATATAATTATATTCTTAATCTAGCTTAGAATTCATTGCTTTCTTTTCTTATATTTGTTTTTCTCTTTCCACGTTTTAGAATTTCACGACAATATTGCTAAAATAAAACGATTTCAAAAAACTATATTTTAATGTTCGGTAATTTTTTTGTCACATTGTTGCGGCAACGGTTTTTTTTGAATTTAACGGCGCACAAATATTCAAAATTTTGAACAAAATCCCACTATTTTCTCCTTGGATTTCCCCACATTTCCCCTCTCTCTTGTCTGCAAACAACCCAAAAGACACCGTGATGAATTATCTTAATTGTTAGCTTTTCACCAGTATCATGGTGAACTTATTCCAACTTTCACAGAAAAAGCTAGTATCTTCCGAATGTTTGTGGGTAGTTGCGGCATAAATCTATATCATATGTAAATCTTATTGTCCCTTAGGCGAAATGAAAAAGGCACACATGCACAAGTGCACATCCTTCAACTGGGAAACGACAAAGTTATAACAACCAATTGCTACTCACACAATTTGGCATTTTTTTTTTTTTTTTTTATGGAACTAAAGACACTAGAGAGCAAAAGTTGTGTAAACTGTAAATTCATTTAAGTGAATTTTTTTATTTTCTCCTTTCATCATATCAGTGTTTTTGTTTCTGTTTTTTCTTTGCTGTTCTTACACCATCTAGACTTGAGCTTGAGGTGTAAACAATAGCCTCTCTAGAGAACCGTGATATAACCAACGACCTACGTATAGTGCTACATACCATGAATACTCGGCGTACCACCAGGATTGCCTGTTGACATAAATATCTAACAGCTCTCGAGGAGTGTTTACAATTTCAACTGAAACGAAACAAAAACAGGGAGGAAGAAATTGTAAAACAATAATAATTTAATTTAAAGGATACATGACTCCTTTTATTGGGATATGCAGACTCTTTTTTGTATGAGTACTTTATTTCTCTCTGATTGTATTGTTGTTTTTTTTATTCGTATTCGTATTCATTCCTTACTTGTTCGATTGCTTTGTATGTAGAGAGTGCCATTGTAAGCTTCCGGTTTCCTTTGTATGTGCTCATCTCATCCTATAGCCGACAACGACAAAAGGACATGTTTCCTGTGAAAATGTTTGGTTATTAAATTACTGAAGCATATCCTTGAGCTTTTGTTTGAATCAAGTCCAAAAGAATACATATAACATACAAAAAACAGGAAGCAGAACCGAAAGAGTACACAGGAGGACGCCAAAAAAAAATGTGAAAATCAAATGAAAAAGGAGATGAATACGAATAAAATGCGAGGCAAAGAAATTGACTGAAATAAATTGTTGGTTTTGCTCTCACTTTTCGTTGTCGTTTTCTGTTGGGGGTAGTACTTGTAATGTCCCAAATGTCCTGGCTCCTGGTATTCTAGTCTTAGACTCGATTCCAGGTCTTGTCTCTGTCCATATTCCTGTTCATGTCCCTGTCCATGTACCATTGTCGGTTCTTTTCAACCTGCTGTGACAGTTTGCTGTTCTCGGTTGGTTTGGTCCGACCCCCGGAGTACTTAGACCACAATTCCTCTTAATAAAAACAGCAATTTGCAGGAGAAAAGGATGTGCGCTTATGTTTTGGTGCTTTTTGTGTGAAATTTTATTACATGCACTTGGCCAGACGAACGAGGAGTTTCTAGTGCTTCTCCCCCCCCCATTTTTTTTTCGCCGGTTCCTTTTTAAGTGTCAGATGGAAATGAATATGTTAAAACGAGACAGGATGTTTGCATGAGAACATATGAGGACATAGTAACAGGAGAATGGGTGGGAAACTGACCAGTTGTGATAAGTGCTCTCCTAAGAATTTCAATAAAAATTCTAATTTATTCGATAGTTGTCAAAATCCACTTCATAGGTTGTGTTTCCTGAAAGGAGAGCAATTTCAGAGATAATTTTTTTGAAGGATATACATAATTGAAATCGAATGAGGTCAAGTGTCTTTTCTCAGTAAATTAAATTGTAATTTCAGTTACACGAGATAAAGTACATACATTAATGTAGCAACAAGATGAAAGTGCCAACAGAAGTGATATCAGTAGATATGCAACTTTTATCTACCTTCTACTGGCCATGGTAATGGCAAGCTAAGCTGAATCCAGGTCGGCATGGTTTTTCCTTGAGCATGAGTATCTTGTGTACGTTTTCAGGTTAAGAACGGATATTTCTCTTCGAGGAACTCATTTTACTTTTACTATCTGGAATAAGTTAAAAGAAGCAATAACAAGATGAGGACCTATGGGTTAAGAAGAATCTAAAACTCATTACATACTCGAATCAAATGGGTCTACCTTCCTACTAAATGTGTTAAGTTTGTATCTGATTCCAAAGGGGTTGATCCCAAAGGCCCTTCAGTGAAGAGACTGTTTCTGAGCATTTTTTTTTTCATTTGAAATAAGCTTAAATGTACGTCCTTTTCTTTTTTAACATGGGGTAGTAGAACGTCTTGGTACAGTTCTACGAAGAAAATTGATTTCTGCAATTACGTCGTTATTTATGTTTGCAGTGGAGCATACTATATGTTACAAAGCTTCCTAACCACTTCAAAGTTGTAGTATATTATATATTCATAGTATGCTTTGCCTTCGTTCACTGCTGAACTGATCCTTGCCGCTCCTATGCATTAGATGTAATAGCACCAGTAACATGATGTCATAAGCATCAGTTGAACGTATTTTTTCATATGACTTGTCTGCCGCCAGCTAAAGTATGATATTGAAGAAATCGCGTGATAAAACTACAAGCATTGATGTTGTCAATACCGCAGCAATGGTTTTCTAGTGTGCTTTTCTTACCTTCTTGTCTCTAAGATCAATAAGAATTTGGTGGTTACGGCAGTTGTGGTCTCCCTCAAGTAGGTTGCTGACTACTGAATATCCCTGCTCTTTAGCCCAAAAGATATTAATAGGGTTCTGGGATTGGGGATTGAGCTCAATAATAACTACCCGGCCACGTAAAACTCTAACCAATACCCTCAGAAAAGGATCGATTTACTGGTAACGATTTTACAATGCAAAAAAAATCGATGTTCGATTATGCACCTTGAATATTGGAATAAATAAATGACAGCACAAAACCAAGAAGTGCCGTGGACTTGGACGGCATTGTAACGATTTGTATCAACGCTAATTCGCCATAATCAGTGTGATATGCGTTCACACTTACACAGAAGAAATAGACGATTCTCCCAAAGAATGCTTCGATAAGCACCTACACACCCTAAGTATCACTCTATGTTTTTGGTGATTTTATTTATTCCATTAATTTCTTTAATCGATCCATTCACATTAAGCGATTAGGCCACTCTAGAGGCCGTAAAAATAAGCTTTTATGTGATTTTTTTTTAAAGAAAACTATAAAATCGAGCTTACAAAGGTAGAAGTTTATTGTACATATAATTGGCTGTGAAACATAATTTTTTTTAGAATAATTTATTTAAAAATGCAGCTGTGCAGCGTTTCTCAGATGACCTTTCATTTTTTGAAGGGTTTGCGGCCATACCAACAGCTCCTGTAAATCTTGAATTTTGATGAGTCACTAATTTTGTTTTTGTTGTACATAACAACAGCTAATAAAGTACGTAGGATTTTTTTTAATAAATTAATTTTTTGGCGATTGGCGCGCACTTCCATTCAAACTTGCAAAATTCGCAAAATTGTTAATAACAAATGAACTGTGAACTAAATAGTTCACGTACTTATTTAGACAATAAATTTCTGAGGATCTAGTTAAAATTTGAAGTGGATTGGTTGAAAATTGTTCAAGTTATGAGTGCGGACAACTTGAAAAATGCATTTTTGAGATAAAATTTTGAGCGTTTAAAATTTTAATTTATAGAAAGTCATGAAAAATTGTGCAATACCTTTAATCCGCGATACCTGCACCCTATAGTTGGCTTCTAGATTAGTGCCTTGCTCTTCCACTTCTTTTCTATTGGATTTTAATGCGATCCTCCACTTTTTTGCAGGTTCAGACAGCGATCTTTCTGCAAGCATTATACGCTCTTTGTCAATCTCCAAGAAGATTTCGTAGCTATTCGATCCGATTTCTAAGTCTATCGCTTTCAGTTATTGTTATCCTACACGCAAACTGCAACATCCATAGCTATATCTAACACAGTTTTACCACTTGTGGCCAGTGCCAACACAGTCGAAATTAAACTTTCATTACAGTCTTAAGTATAACCGCCGATGCATCGAGTAAAAGATCTTCCTGGTCAATTCTTCATAGACTGGCTTGATAGCTTCATACACTTCAATTGGAAGAGCTGGCTTATGTTTGTACTTAGCCAAAGTATTTGTAGCTTTAGCCTTTTGCAATGAGTACCACAAATCCTCTCCGATCGGACAGAAATCGTGCTGAGGTTTTGTATCAGTGTAGCCCATATACTGTTTCTCATGTTTTCATTCTCTCACCGCGGTCTCCCTATTTACTAGCAGTGACGTAGTTTACGAAACTCCACCACGATTTAATCCCTGTTTCAATCCGGAATTCAATTGCATGTGGTTAAGATTCCATATCCGTAAGCAAATTAACCACTTCTGTTTTATTAACAGAAGCCCTAAAATGGACACCAATTCTACCTTTAACGAGTTCAATGCGGTGTCTGAGCCTATTCAAAGAATTTTAAATTTTTATTTTTATATACATATTTCTGGGTGTATATAAACACCGGGTTTCAAAACTTCGCTGCGGAAAACAACTTGGCCCAGCTTGTAAATGAGCTCACATGAATACCAGATGTTAATAGCCATACCGCCAAAACCCTGGGTTCGTTTTTAACTCCTTATCCTAGTAAGTATAAGGTCGATTTGCTATATCCGCTAGACTCGTCGGGCCACTGCATCATACCATACAAAGCTACAGAACGGATTCCTAAAAGAACTTTATGACATTACAAGAAAGCCAATTGAAGAGGACTTAAAACCTTTTTTAGGAATTTTAATTGGTCGTTATATTTCTTCGATGACGACGTGGATGCCTATCTCTGATATTATCACAGATATTATTCTCTTTGGAATGAGATCCTATATCTCTCATCGGATGAAGAATATCAAACCAAAAGAAAAGGCGTGGTACGATCTGGTTCAGGTGGTATACCTCCCCATCTTCTGAAGAGGTATTCTTCCCTGCTGGCAAAATCACTGCGTAAGCTTTTTTTATTAATCCTACTCCTTAGGACTCTTTCCGAGCAGATGAAAAACAGAATTTATTCAGTCTTCTTCTCTTGCATACTACAGACCTATTGCACTTATGTCCCTTCTTTCCAATGTCATGAAAACACTGATAAATGTTTTTGTTTCAACTCATGAAATATCTCGAAACACGAAAACTTCTCAATGACAGGCAGTACAGTTTTCGTAGCAACAAGTCCACTGGTGGTTTAATAGCATCTCTCACCGAAAACAGCAATCTGGCGAAAGCAAGATAGTTGCCCTTGATATTTTTAAAGAATATGGCAGAGCCTGGTATGTACCATATGTGTGTCAATCACAACTTACGTTGCCCTCAGATCTGGCTTCAATTTATAAGGCATTTATCCACCCAAAATAAGAGTACAATGCTTACATCTGGTCAGGTGCGCCCAAAACATCTCTGCACTTACTATGTTAGATAGAATTCAAAATCGTGAGATAAAACTCATAGGTGATACTAATACCACTCCGACAAGGGACACCGTCGAACACCGACGTAATGTCTCGAGTCTCACTCTGTTTAACTACTACTTCCACCACCAGTGCTCCGTAGAAATATCGTGATTTGTTGCTTAGCCGTGAGCAAATATTTTAAGGGTACTTAAATCCCTTGAGCATGCGAAAATTATAAAAAAAAATAGAAAAAGAATAGGCCCCCTAATAGAGCCTTTTGGAACACCTCTAGTTTTTTAAGGAAGTCGGATGTAAAAATGTTTTAAATGAATTTACAATGAAATTAGGATTATTTGAAATTAAATTGCTTTTTACTGATTTGAATTATTTAAATACCAACCGCGAATTTGGATCCTGGAAGTCTAACCGAGAAAAAAAAAAGATTTTCCTATTTTTATATTTAAAAGTGTCTAGCCTATCAAATTTGAACTAAATCGAATGATTTTTATTTTCAAATAATGGAATAATGTTAAGGAAATCGCATGACAGTGAATCGCCATGTCTGAGTCCTCTTTTGACATCAAACGTTTCGGTGAGCTCGTTACCGAACTTTATGGAGCAGCGTGCGTTTTACGTCGTCATCCTGCACAAACCAGCGAGTTCAGCAGGGATGCTAAAACTAGACATTGCTCTGTATAGCTCGTTTCTATAGATGTTGCCATATTCATCCTTAAAATCAGTGAATAGATGGTATCAATTTGGTGCTCATGGGCCTTTTCCAAGATCTACCATGCTGTCAATATTCGGTCGATGATAAACTTTCCAGATCTGAAGCCACCCTGATATGAACCAATCAGGGTGTTGACGTTCACACAATACGCTCTCTCCAATTCTTCAGTTTCGACTACAACGTTACTACTATGTTCTCCTGGTCATCTCTACAGGCTTCGGTTCGGGTTTGTATACCTTGTATGTCTTTTTACCTTTCGGTAAAAATTCTTAATCGCATTCTTGGACGCACCTCTAATGCTCATTATATTTTCTTCCGAGAAGCCGGTGTTGGTATTTCTTCTTCTGTTCGTAGAGTTCGTTAGCAGCTCTAGTTTTGTGCAGGGCCAATTGATATGCATCTTGCTTAGCTGTTTGCGCTTGCCGGCACTCGTCTTCAAATTAGGAATTTGTGAAAACCAGCACACATGAGATAACATCTTTGATGGCAGTTTGGTAATGTCGCCACTGATGTTCAATACTCATACTTCTTAAGAGATTATTGTTATTTTTTTTTTTTGTTTTCTGTCCGAATAGAGCACTTAGACAAAGAACTAACATGGGCGTGCCGTTTTATAGTAAAACACAAAAAATTGATTCAACTTTATTTATCAATATAGTTGATTTCGAGGGCGATACACTGATTAAAACGATTTTTCAATCTTTCGATACCAGTTTTGTAGTACGATTTCGGTTTAGCCTCAAAATAGGCCTCTGTTTCGGCGATTACTTCTTCATCGGTCTTAAATCTCTTTCCGGCGAGAATTCTTTTGAGGTCTACGAACAGGAAATAGTAGCTGGGGCCAAATCTGGAGAATACTGTGGGTGGGGAAGCAATTCGTGGCCGAATTCATTCAATTTTGCCATCGTTTTCATCCACTTGTGACACGGTGCATTGTCTTAATGAAACAGCACTTTCTTTTTCTTCAAATGCGGCCGTTTTTCTGCAATTTCGTTCTTCAAACGCTCCAACAATGCAATGTAATAGTCGCTGTTGATATTCTGCCCCTTTTGGAGATAGTCGATGAAAATTATTCCATGTGTATCCCATAATACGGGTGCCATAACCTTGACAGCAGACTGTTGAGTTTTTGGTCGTTTTGGACGAGGTTCGTCGCCTGATTGCCACTCAGCTGACTGCCGACTTGACTCTGGTGTGAAGCGATGGAGCCAAGTTTCATCCATTGTCACATACCAACGCAAAAATTCGGCTTTATTGCTTTTGAACAGCTTTAAACACTCCTCTGAATCATCAACACGTTGTGGTTTTTGGTCGACTGTGAGCAAACGCGGTACCCACTTTGAACAGAGCTTTCGCATGTCCAAATATTCGTGTATGATATATCCTTTGATATCTTTTGATATCTTCAGAGCCTCAGCTATCTCGAACAACTTCACTTTGTATTGGACATAAGGTTGTATTCGTTTAATCTGCCTTGGTTATCTGATGGTGTTGCCTTAAAGCACTAGATGAGTCAGACAGAAGACGACGCGCTTCAGTTTCAGTTCTCTAAAAAACTTGAAAGTCTTAGTTTCAAGGGAAGGGATTTTCAGCACAGATTTGTCATTTGTCATTCAAGAGTTTGCTGCGTGGAGCACTTCACTCTAAGAATTCCATTATCCATGCCGTAGTCCTCTGCGTAAATACAAATATCCTCTACATTGGTTAGCTTCCACAGTTGATCGACTGCATCGTTCAGACAGTTGTCACTGCCAGCCTTCCTAATTCGAAGCACCAGAGAGGAGATAGCAGCATCTTTATAGGTGCTCTGGTCTCGTCCCTTTTGGCGTTTCGGGGTTTTTTTCGGGTTCCGTCCGCCAGACCCGTGATTTGTGTTGTTTCCAACACCGGTTTCAGCCGGATCTTGTTCGCTGGGAAAGCCACCATCAGATTTTTTTAGCGGGGATTTCGCCGCATTGGCCGACTTACGTCGATCAGAGTTACCTCGTCTGGACGTCGCGTGCGTGTGAAACCAACGCTGATTTTGTTTTTAGCGATGGGTTTGACCGCTTCATGCTCCATCCACTGATTCTGCAGACTTTGCTGGTTGCAGGGCCGGTTTCATACGGGTATCGTGCGTGGAGGGCCCCATTGACATGCATGAGAATTTCTTCGTCTTGGCGCTGTTTGGATCACAAGAAGGGGGCACGGCTTCAAATCCGTCGCTTCCTCAGTCCGTCGCTTTTTGACGGTAGTCCTTCAGAGAGTAACTCTTTTGGAACCCGTTCTACCTTTTTGATTTCCCGATACAAGTCGTCAAAAACAGTACACTGACCAACCACTGGTCTATTCTGATGGAGTTTAACCGTAACAGACAAGGCCTCTTCGGTACTCTCTCCATCGTTCCAACACAATCTACCGAAGGTGTCGTAGAAAAAGCTGCAGGAGTCATTGAAAACAAATGTTCCAGCAGCTCGCCGGTCAATACCGAAATCGGTGGGGTATCGTATCGAGGCTTACTGTTGCTTCAAAACTGAAGTGTTTTTTCTATGGCCGGGCAGTTACCCCGGGGCCCCAAACCCTAACCAGGAGAGCCAGTTAAGTTAAGGATACCCCTAGGATGAGGGATCGGTCGGGGATGTGAGTACTGCCGTTGGTCCATTAAGAGCTCATCCGCCACTATCTCTTTTCCAAACCATTATTTTGTCTCGGAAATGCTTACCGGCCTGAGCTCCAAATATGTCGGATTAGTACGGATAAGGACTTATTTACGTTATTTCACCGTTTATAGTGCTGCTATTTTTGCCTCCTGGTCAGCACTCGCGCTTATAAGTTTGGCAAGTCGAGTCCGGATGGTTATCGACCAGTACACGATGGTACTCACATTCCTCAAAAAAGCTTCTCATTATCATTTAATGGATATTCTCTATTAACACCTGAATCATCAAAACCAGAATTTTCCAAGAAATGCTAAGACTTAAAAATCAACAGTGGAAAAAAATCTGCGAGTACATAATCTAAAATTTGAAAAAGAGGTTTCGAAGTATCATGATTGATACTTCTTTAAGCGATGATTTTTCGATCACAGTTCTCTAAAATATCGAAGGATAGTATGACGGTGGATCAATAAGTATATGTATTGGGAATGAAAACGCAAGTTGTTCACTTACCAGGCTATAAACTTTCCATAAGTTTCCTGTAATTTTTTTAAACCATCTAAAATATATGATTTGTCAAATTCTCCAAAGTAGGCTTCCGTTTCGCTGATGACCTTCTCGTTCGAGCTGTGTTTTTTCTTTGTGAGCTGCGTTTTTAATATATGTTGGGGAACAAAAATAAGTCCCAGAGAACCGGTTTGTACGGATAGATTCTTTCAATGCGGGATCAATTCGTACTGCCATACATCCAATTTGGTCACTATGATTTCGGATTTGTTGTGGTGGAACAATACTTTTTTCTTCTCCCTTCTTCTTTGAACGTGTTTTCTTTGTGCAAAAAATCCATGAGAATTGTTCCTTTCGAACTCCTAAAAATAGGAAAATCCAGTGTGGCGTGTAATTAATTCAGGTTTCGTCAACAGTGATGCCTTGTAGCAAAAAAATCCTGTGTTTTTCGTTCAAAGAACTCCAAAAACTGCTTCGAAATTGACAGCGGTATTCCCTTATGTACCACTTTGAGAAATCGCGGCAGTTTTTTCAGGCTTAACTTAGCATGTCAGTTTGTTTTAAATCTGTGCAAAGATAAGTGATCCATGTTGAAACTTGTCGAGGCTACTGACGTTGACACTTGACAATGACATATGGTGGTAATGCCAAACTAACATATTTTTTAATCTCTCTTATGTAGCAAATGAAATATATACCATATAATATTCTCGCTCATTTCGTTGTCTGCATTGAGTTAACCTAAGATATCATATGATGAATGAAGATGAAATATGATTTTTATTCTGGTGTGGCTTCACTACATCACTACGCCTTCGGAAGTTTCTGCACATGTAAGGCTGGTCCAATGTTCTTTCTTGACCATTGTATTTATCATATTCCAAGTGAATGTACGGCTGATTACCTTAAATATCTTCAGGTAAGGGAACAGATACATATTCTATGTAGTAGAATATGGGTATTTTTCCATCAAATTTTCTAATAAGCGAGGTTAAGCAAATACCGGTCTTATCACAACGGTTTTCAGAACTTAACGCCGCTGAAAGTTAATCCTTTAATAAGATCTATGGGTAGTCCCACCAGGACTTAAAAGTCGGTATAATGGGAGTCAGGGTCCTCTGGACTTTGGTCCTAGAATAACGTTCGTACTAGAATAGGACACTAGAACGTTGACTTTGTTTCCGATCTTATGTAACCTCCACTTTGTTTTGATTCCCAATCATTGTCTTCTCATTGCAATAATAGTCTGCTAGGAACTACATATGTCTTGCAGAGTTAGGTACCTTTCACACATTCAGCAATTGATACATTTTTGTCGACAGCATCTACAAAACCAACGTAATATTGTTAAGTGTTACGAGATTTAAAAATTAGTATCTCTATATTATATAAAAACGATTTTGTTGTCGCGTCTGATTTTTTAACGAAAATAAGCACTTCAGAGAAAATATTCAAGTTTATAATAATTTATTTGCATTTGCCTCTTTTGTAAAGTCAGATTTTTTTGGAATATTGTGTCATTAGCACAAACCGATTATGTCATCATGGTTTGAAAAAAGTTAACATCTGAAGAACGTCTTTTGCAACAATTGGCAACAAAAAAAAAAAAAAAAAACAAAAAAAAAATATTACGAAAAAAAGAAAGAGGATATAAAGTTGAAAAAGCGTATTGAGGATATGTCTTAGAAATAAATAGCGAAAAAACAACGCGTTGAAAATATGTCACATATTTATATTACTGTTTCTTTAAGTACTGTGAAAATTCTTACGAGTAAAACAGTTCGGGCTAGATTTTGCTGGCTAAATTGCGGATTTTCTCACTTGCCTATTGTTTTATCCATCGTATCTAGCTAAACCATGGGCTACATAAGCAGCGAGCGTTATGCATATGTACTTACAAATTGAATATATATTTAGAATCTCTTTGAAAGACCATGAAATGATAATTTTTTACTACATACCATCGACGTCTTCAACATCGAGTTCGAGAATTCCATACCTTTCATAGATATCAGTCTATTTAATTTGCACGATCTCTGTAATACGCCTCTTGATTTGTTTTTAATCCATCAGTGTATAAAATATTAAATGTGGATTTTCTTATAATAATAGTTTTAAGATGCGATCGACGATACAGCCATAATCTGCTTACGTCCAGAGGTACGTCTAAACATCCAGAGGTAAAAGGTGAAATAGTATTTCTGGTGCTATGAAATTCAGAACTTCAGTGATACAAAACCAGGACAATCATTGTATCTACCTTACAAAATTTAGGGCTAAAAAGTGACGTATTTATTTATTTATTTATTTTCAAAAACAGTGTATAAATAAATTTATAAATAATTTATATTTAATACAACAGGGCCATAGGTATCGTCTATCTATTACATATGTATGGTTCATAACTTAATTCGTTTGGTTTGCTAGTATTATTCTATTGTTATTATTCCATTGGACCATGCGTTGGAAAGTTACTGTCACTGTACGTCATTTCAGTATATGTCATTCATTTGAAGCATAAACAACAATAATATTTTTTTCACTCAAATATGTCGAACTTTGTGCCTGAAAAAGTGTTTTTATGGGTAGTTCTTCTTCTTTACTTTAATATGAAGATAACTGCTGCCGAAAGTCATCGTATTTTGGTAGAAGTTTATGGTGAGCAAACGTGCCAAAAGTGGTTTGCACGATTTAAAAGTGGTGATTTTGGCTTGGAAGACGATTAACGTCCTGAGCAGCCAAAAAAGTTTGAAGATGAAGAACTGGAAGCATTACTCTATGAAGATTGTTGCCAAACACAAGAAAAGCTCGCAGAATCTTTGGATGTCACTCAAGCAGCCATTTCAAAACGTTTAACAGCAGCTGGATATATTCAAAAGCAAGGAAATTGGGTTCCACATGAACTCAAGCCGAGAGACGTCGAAAGGCGGTTTTGCATGTCCGAAATGCTGCTGGAACGCCACAAAAGGAAGTCATTTTTGCATCGGATTGTTACTGTTGGTGAAAAATGGATCCATTACGACAACCCCAAGCGTAAAGAATCATATGTGAAACCCGGCCAACCAGCCAAATCAACGGCAAAGCCGAATATCCATGGCGCGAAGGTAATGCTCTGTATTTGGTGGGATCAGATGGGTGTGCTGTATTATGAGCTGCTAAAATCAGGTGAAACCATCAATGGACAATGCTACCGAACACAATTAATCCATTTGAAGAGAAAAGTAGCCGAAAAATGCCCGGAATATCCGACCAGACACGAGGCAATAATTTTCCATCATGACAACGCTCGGCCCCACGTTGCTATTCCGGTTAAGAACTATTTGGAAAACAGTGGATGGGAAGTCTTACCCCACCCGCCTTATAGCCCAGACCTTGCCCCTTCTGACTACCATTTGTTCCGGTCGATGCAGAACGCCCTCACCCCTGAAATACGGTTCACATCAGAGCAGAATATCAAAAATTGGCTTGATTCATTCTTGGCTGCCAAGCCGACGCAGTTCTTTTGGGATGGGATCCACAAATTACCAGAAAGATGGGAAAAAGTCATAGCTTTAGATAAGCAATACTTTAAATAATACTATTGTACATGTTTTTCTTAAATAAACGTTCAAATTTTGAAAAAAAAAAAAAACAAAAAAAAAATATTACGAAAAAAAGAAAGAGGATATAAAGTTGAAAAAGCGTATTGAGGATATGTCTTAGAAATAAATAGCGAAAAAACAACGCGTTGAAAATATGTCACATATTTATATTACTGTTTCTTTAAGTACTGTGAAAATTCTTACGAGTAAAACAGTTCGGGCTAGATTTTGCTGGCTAAATTGCGGATTTTCTCACTTGCCTATTGTTTTATCCATCGTATCTAGCTAAACCATGGGCTACATAAGCAGCGAGCGTTATGCATATGTACTTACAAATTGAATATATATTTAGAATCTCTTTGAAAGACCATGAAATGATAATTTTTTACTACATACCATCGACGTCTTCAACATCGAGTTCGAGAATTCCATACCTTTCATAGATATCAGTCTATTTAATTTGCACGATCTCTGTAATACGCCTCTTGATTTGTTTTTAATCCATCAGTGTATAAAATATTAAATGTGGATTTTCTTATAATAATAGTTTTAAGATGCGATCGACGATACAGCCATAATCTGCTTACGTCCAGAGGTACGTCTAAACATCCAGAGGTAAAAGGTGAAATAGTATTTCTGGTGCTATGAAATTCAGAACTTCAGTGATACAAAACCAGGACAATCATTGTATCTACCTTACAAAATTTAGGGCTAAAAAGTGACGTATTTATTTATTTATTTATTTTCAAAAACAGTGTATAAATAAATTTATAAATAATTTACATTTAATACAACAGGGCCATAGGTATCGTCTATCTATTACATATGTATGGTCCATAACTTAATTCGTTTGGTTTGCTAAGAGATGGCGTAGCTTGTATTATTCTATTGTTATTATTCCATTGGACCATGCGTTGGAAAGTTACTGTCACTGTACGTCATTTCAGTATATGTCATTCATTTGAAGCATAAACAACAATAATATTTTTTTCACTCAAATATGTCGAACTTTGTGCCTGAAAAAGTGTTTTTATGGGTAGTTCTTCTTCTTTACTTTAATATGAAGATAACTGCTGCCGAAAGTCATCGTATTTTGGTGGAAGTTTATGGTGAGCAAACGTGCCAAAAGTGGTTTGCACGATTTAAAAGTGGTGATTTTGGCTTGGAAGACGATTAACGTCCTGGGCAGCCAAAAAAGTTTGAAGATGAAGAACTGGAAGCATTACTCTATGAAGATTGTTGCCAAACACAAGAAAAGCTCGCAGAATCTTTGGATGTCACTCAAGCAGCCATTTCAAAACGTTTAACAGCAGCTGGATATATTCAAAAGCAAGGAAATTGGGTTCCACATGAACTCAAGCCGAGAGACGTCGAAAGGCGGTTTTGCATGTCCGAAATGCTGCTGGAACGCCACAAAAGGAAGTCATTTTTGCATCGGATTGTTACTGTTGGTGAAAAATGGATCCATTACGACAACCCCAAGCGCAAAGAATCATATGTGAAACCCGGCCAACCAGCCAAATCAACGGCAAAGCCGAATATCCATGGCGCGAAGGTAATGCTCTGTATTTGGTGGGATCAGATGGGTGTGCTGTATTATGAGCTGCTAAAATCAGGTGAAACCATCAATGGACAATGCTACCGAACACAATTAATCCATTTGAAGAGAAAAGTAGCCGAAAAATGCCCGGAATATCCGACCAGACACGAGGCAATAATTTTCCATCATGACAACGCTCGGCCCCACGTTGCTATTCCGGTTAAGAACTATTTGGAAAACAGTGGATATGAAGTCTTAACCCACCCGCCTTATAGCCCAGACCTGGCCCCTTCTGACTACCATTTGTTCTGGTCGATGTAGAAGGCCCTCACTGAAATACGGTTCACATCAGAGCAGAATATCAAAAATTGGCTTGATTCATTCTTGGCTGCCAAGCCGGCGCAGTTCTTTTGTGATGGGATCCACAAATTGCCAGAAAGATGGGGAAAAGTCATAGCTTCATATGGGCAATACTTTGAATAATACTATTGTACATGTTTTTCTTAAATAAACGTTCAAATTAAAAAAAAAAAAAACCGCACGAATTAAAATATATACCCAACAGTTTTCACACTCCTCTGCAGGTTCCTTTATTATTCTGAGATGTGTGAAGTGATGTTTTCGAAGAAAGTTCTGTTCATCTTCCCAAAAGTTTTTAAGCTCTTATTTTTCCTTAGCAATGAATACTCTTTGAATGAGTTGCGGAATATTTGGCGGTTCTTTTACATACGGATGACGAGTTGCTTCTTTGGCTGTATCATTTTCCTTGATACCAGCTTGACCTTGTATCTATGCTAACCTTGTGTTACCATTATTATACAGAATTCTTCGAATATTGTTAAGAATAGATCAGTTATTTGTTGCGCATTTAGTTCAAAATTTAGGCCATTGATAATGCTTTTAATAATGCTTTAACCTCTGCTACGTAGGTTCCAGCCTTGACCTTGGAAAATTATGATTTCTTTGTTATTCGCTTTAAGTTCGATGACTGCGTATGTTGAGTTGTTGTTCTTATAAAATCCATCTGTATACAATGCTCCTGTAGGTATCCAGTTTCGATCAGGTCCTGGTGAAATTTCCGGAAAAATTGCTGTGGAGTGCTTTCTTTAATGTGGGTTGAAAGGCTGGTGTCGATAGGCAACAAGTGTCTTATCCATGTAGGAGGAGAGCCAAAGATTTGTGGTATTTCTAAAGAAATGTATCTATGAGAGGAAATGAGAGTTAAGATTTTGCTTGAGGAAAAGATCGAAGTTCTTCTGTTTTATTTTTTCTTACGTAGACTTTCTTGCAAAGCTGTGTTTACTGGATGGGTCATATCTTTTAGCGCTTTGCTAATTAAATTAACTGCTCTTCTTTGTCCCAATCTGTTATTCGATTTGTAACCGGCTTCTATTCTAACAGCCTCAATTGGTGTTGTTCTTAGTGCACCTGTAGGTGTTCGGTAGCATTCATTTATGGCTGCATCAATGCTCTCCAAGTTTTTCTTTGCTGACCACAGTGAGTTAATCCATTCTGGAAAGTGCCTTCGATAATAGTTTTGGGTAATTTTGAGAGCAGCTTCTAAATGTAGTCCTTTCCGATGGAAACATAACAATTTCAGAGCGTTGTTTCGATTTTCCAGTTGGTTAATACTATTTCTTATATGATGATCCCATTTTAGATTCACTGAAATTTACCGAAAGGATTCTTAGTTATTTTTTGATTGCGACTGTTGCATTTATTTTAGATGGTGACACAGATGTGGTGTCTGCACATTTTAAAAGGTCATAAACCTTTGATGGATCTCCAGAAGCTATCCTAGACGCGAATGAAATCTAGACCTTGTTTTTGAATTGTAAAGGTATACTGACAGGGGAGTTCCTGTCAAGTTTTAACGTAATGAGGTAAGTCCATTAACTTCTACGCGAAATGTTCTTCCCGATAAAAAGGAGTTGATAACCTTAAGAATTAGTTCTGGGATTCCCCATTCATGCAATTATTCAATAATAGGAAAAATTGTGACACGATCGAAGGCCTTCCCGAAGTCGGCTGACATGATAACGCTATAAGATGAGAGATTATCTGCTTATTTATGTTCCATGAGATGAATTAGTGATTAGATTATTCTATTTGGTTCATGTTGTTCATGAACTATTGGTATTGGAACATATGTAGGAAATTTTGAGTGGACTTTGGAGATTTAATTCTACTTCATAGAGTTTTTGAACCAATTCTGGATCCATTGAATTTGCGAATTTTTCTCTTGTTTGACCTTTGTACAAGCTTTTCTATAAGCTATGAAGTTTTCTGTTGTTGGATACCTTCGGACTTTCATCCAGGCATCCATTTTTAGCTTTAACTAAATACGGAATGTCCTTGCTGAGCTATACTGTTTTTTTTTTACCATTGACCTATTTTCCAATGCTTTTAGGGACTAATTTTCAGCTGCACTTCTTATAATTTTTTTGGTCCTGGCTGATTCTTGGTTGGTGTTGTTAGATACAGAGATAGTTGTGGACAGATGTGTTACCCTACTAAAAAGGTTGCAGTTAGCCTAAACTTTTTTAAGTCATATAGACCGTTTATATGTCCTTTGTGCGAATCATAATTAGTATGTGGTCTCTATGGAGTAGTACCTAGCAATAAAGAAATGGAACCAGGTCCAGAGAAAATGTTGCTTGTGTTAAAATGTGTGGGCGATTCATCATTAAAAAGCGCCAGGTTATGATCATTAGCAAAGTTTTCAAAAAGTGTACCTATCCTAATGGTGGTATTTGACCCCTGTAATAAGTTATCGGCACTTAAATCTCCCAAGATAAGATGATGATTGTTGTTAATTATTCGAATATCACTTAGTTTCACTTATAATGGGGATTTCATGTTCTCTAAATAAATACTTAATTCAGCTCTAATGTTTTAGGGGGCACTTTCTACTACTTTTAGTCCAAAGCTCATTTGATGGGCTTATCTTTGTCGAAAAGCTGTCGACATTGACTTTTAGTATCACGAATTATGAAATTTCATCAGGATGATTCCAGTTTCCACCTAAGGTCGTTGAGGAATCTCCAAAAACCATATTTTATTAGACTCAATAATGGCATATCTCTATAAGGTCTAATCCTCTTTTAAAAGACAGGCTAAACAAGAGAATGGTTAAGACTGCAAATACGGTATGCAAGTATTGCATATGGTCCGAGTTCAAGGGTAGTCCAGAGATGCTGTATATTTCTAAATTATATTTCTTGGATTGTAGGCAATAATGGTGGTATCATATACAATAATATATAATATATTATTGCAAGTGCTAAGGTTTCTTTTGATGAGAAAATCATAGCAGAATTCACGTATGTAATTCACGTCAATGCTTTTCCAAATATGTAGTACAATATAATGTACATCTTTGGTTTTGTGGTAACCATGTCATTGTTCAAATTGGAAAAAAAAAAACTTTACGGGAACACAGAGTCATAGTTTACCTACATACATTTCTTACGACGATATTATTGTTGTTTTGAATCCTGAAGTCATGAATCTGACTTTTCAATATCTAAGGTCCTTGTATCCGATAAATGCCCCGTGTTTACTCCTTAAGTGTCAGACTGATCCTGCGTTCAGTGTCGTTTCGTGCTCAGTTTCCCCTTTGCGAGAAACAGTTCAATGGCCTTAAGTCAATTTAGTATCCGGTTTTAAAACGTCATTTTGATTTTGGCACTCAGAGAGAGGACACAAGGTGTAAGCATTAATCCATTTCAATCATATTTAAATAGTGTCAATACTCCTTAACAGAAAAATAAAACGACACTAATTGCTACCCAGACCAGCCTTATGCCAGAACAATTTTTATTTTTACCTTACTTCAAGTGCATTGAGGTGTGGGATACAGATACAAACAATCGCACGTAAGTCGGTGAGTGACGTACCAGCAAGCCAAACGAGGTAAATTTTCGACATCCACACTCGTATCAGCGAACAGAGCGGTTGCACAAGACACTGTGTCAAATAACGAGCGGACTATACAGGTAAGTGCATTTGAGATTTGTTTTGGGGTTATTGATTTGAGGTAGTGACAAATGGAACAAAGATGATTAGGTGTGCTCTAGTTATCGTCGGAAATGCCACTAAAAACTTGGTTCAGGGTCAAAGATGATGCAGCAGATGTCCTGGATCTTCCCAAATTAAAAAAAAAAAAAACAATCAACCTAGTGAACATCCTAAGTGAACTGAGCCGCCACTTCTCAACATCTATGCCAGCCAGAAGTGTGGCCAATGTTTAAGGAGACCTTTGAGATGACCACCGAGGAGTTTCGATATAGCGAACATCAAAATATTTTGCGACTGCAAAATTCCTTAAAGGGAAAGGCAAGGGAGAAGTTTGAATCCAATAGCCGAAAACCAAGTAGACCAGTTGATGGAGAAGTTAGTGTTTAAGTTGCAGAAATGGCAACTCCAACGGTAAACGATTTCAGCTGGCATATATGGTTGGCTCAATCTGCACTAGTATCCGGGCCCCCGCCCAATTATCAAGACTTCGAACATCAACAATGTTGTCTAATAAAAAGCGGGGGTAGAGCAATGTACTGGTCTTATCGTAAAGACTTTCTGTATTTAACGCCTTCGAATGCTGCTACGATTTGACCAGTTACAAGCGGCCGGTCATAGGTCCTGTCGGTGGCAGGACCACTGGTAGTCCCTACGAGGACTTAAAACACGGTACCATGGGAGTCATGAGCCCCTCGGACCGTGCCTGACTTGAAGAGATTGGACCCCTTGTGGAGGTGTCATGGTGACTGTTTACCGGATCGTCTAGCTGCAATGGTTCGGGAACAGAAAAACATCCGAGAATTCAAGGCGAGTAAAGATGGCAACTTCAGGTTTTGGCCCAAGGTGTGGGAAGTTTACAATCAAGGATGAAAGAACAGTTCAGGACCTTCAGCTTCCAAGCCAAACCTTGAATGTCACCGAACTCCATACGAAATATCGCCATATAAAAAGACTCCCGACCGCTGAGTATAAAGCGGTCATTCCGGAGCTTCTAATTGAAATCGACAATGTCAATCTCTGTGTCTCAAATAAGGTTATCGCGAATGGTTGAAAGGGTCCGGTCGTAGTAAAAAAAAAGCTTGGTTGAGTTGTCAAGAAGTCTGAAAGTGAAAACTGTGCGGAAGGAGGTCGATCACTTTTTATTCAAACATCGAAGCGAGATACTATAGAGCAGCTGCGAAAGGAATAAATTATGGAGGAAAGCCTGGAGCCAAAGGCTAATGAAAGGTTTATGGAATCATTCGAGGTCGCTAAGGCAAGTAAGCTGTTTGATACAATAACGAGTCGAATAGGAGGACGTTTTGCGACGGGCTTACTCTGGAAAACGGATGGTACGTATCTACCGGAAAGTAGAGGGATAGCGGTCAGAAGATTTCTAACCCTGGAGAAGAAGTTCCAGCAAAAACAAGGATTTCTTAAGAAGTATGTGAAGATAATTGAGGATCAAAGTAAGAAAGGATACATAGGGAAATTGTCTGACGCTGAAGCGACCAAAAGAGTTAGCCAAACCTGGTACTTACCGCACTTTGGAGGAGTCTATCCAAATAAACCGAACAAGCTTCGAACAGTCTTGATGTCACTGTGGAGGTCGATGGTACTTCCCCCAACTCTGAATTGATAAACGGACCAGATGAGAACCTACGGTTCTAATAAAATCAGTAGTTTGAGTTGGAGTTTGCACAGACATCATCGAAATGTTTCATCAAATAAAAATTCGGAGAGAGGATCAATAGGCCAAAAGATTTGTATGGAGAACTGACCCAAGGCATAAGTTAGAAAACTACGTTATGACCACAATTATCTTCGGTGCAGCTTGCTCACCATCACTCATTAATAGAAAAATTGGCCCTGCAAGTAGCTTGGCTTCAGCAGTTCGATAAGGACGAGCAGATTTCCGATGAGACTTACGTTATCTGGTCAGTATGGAAACAGATGCTAACGCAAGTGGAGAGCCTGTATGAATCCAGATGCTATAGTGCAGTATTTACGTCAGCGCAAGTTGAGCTACACATATTTGCTGATGCGAGGGAATCAGCTACAAAACGGTTGCTTATTGAAAAATTTCCAGAAAAAAAAAACAGGAGTGCAGTAGTGTAGTTAGCGTTCGCAGCCGGAAAGAAAAAGTGTGCTCAGCATCGACGATTCCAGCTTACACTCGTCTACCAACAATACTATCGAAAGACCACCACGTCACTCAACTACTGATAGACTTTTTCCACCGAGTCTGGAGGCACCAGAGTCGTTGAACTAAGGCACAGGTTTTGGATACCCTCGATAAGAACAGCGGTGCGCAGGGTTGCAAGACGATGCCAAGTATGCAAAAGTGATAGAGCCAAACCAGATAACCCACTAATGGGACAGCTGCCCGAAGACAAATTGACCCGTTTCCGTATGCTGGGGTGGACTACATGGACCCTGTTTTAGTAGTCATTGGTCGTCGTACGGAGAAACAATGGATCGTATTATTTACATGTTCAAATCTTCACGCGGTACATCAAGAAATAATAAGAGACCTTTCAACTGATACATTTTTGATGTGTCTACGAAACTTCATTAATAGAAGAGGAACACCTATACGTATATGTCCGGATAATGATACAAACTTTGTTGGCGCTGATAAAGAATTTAGAAAGCAGTTGGATCAACTAAACTATGGGGCCATTACTGATGCGCTAGCAAGATCGAGAATGGAATGGATTTTTAATTGCCCTCTTAACACGCTCGCCTTCGGTTACTGGGAACGCTTAGTCCGCAGCTTAAAGAAGGCATTAGGGCATGCGTTACACGTTCGAAGAGAACACTCTATTTAGCCTTGTATGCGAAGCCGAAAACATTGTCAATTCGCAACCCTTGACACATAGACACTTCCAATGATGAACCCTTAATCCCTAACCACTTTCTCTTAAGTACTTCAAACGTCGAGCAGACACCATGTCGTAGAGGGGAAAACCTATGTATAACACGAAAGCAGTGGCAGAAAGTGCAGCAACTAAGGCACAAGTTCTGGAAGTAATGGTTGGAGAAGTATATTCCAGACTTGCGCCGCAGGACAAAATGCTACAGACCTGTAAGACCTCTTCGACCAGGGCCCAAACAATTCGGGTATTTCCAGGGTAGGACTCGGAGGTGAGATCAGGTGACGACCTTTTTTTTTATAATCCAGCGCGCGCATCAAGGGGATATGAATACCCTTTTACTGGTTTTTCTCGAGCCTGCATGCTAGCCTGACTAAATCTTGGTGAATCTGACACGTTGAAGATTTACGGGGTTTGGGATGTTGTAGCAAACTATTTGTGTAAGCACGTTGATTTAGTGTCTGGTTTTAAAACGTCATTTTGATTCTGACACTCAGAGAGAGGACATAAGGTGTAATTACCAGGTATACCGGTATAAAGTGCGCGTTTAGATACAAATGTCTCGATAGGGAACATTTATTGTGAACGGGCCTTAATTTTTTTTGTTTGGTTGCTTTGACACCTATCAAATATATTTAGTATTGATGTGAGAAATGGAGAACGTGAAAGACCACCAAAAAAGTTTGAAGACGTCGAATCGCAAACAGTATTGGATAAAGACGACACTTTTAGTCATATATAAATGACAGAAATGTTAAATGTTGCAACACAAACAGTTTCTGACCTTTTAAAAGCTATTGGAAAGATCCAAATGTCTGGAAAATGGGTGCCACATGAATTAGATGAAAGACAGATGGAAAACCGAAAAACCACTTGTGAAATTTTGCTTCAAAGACACGATAAAAAATCAGTTTTGCATCGAATTGTTACTGGCGATGAAAAATGGATTTATTTTCAAAGTTCTAAACGGAAAAAATCATGGGTTAATCCGGAACAACCATCAACTTCGAATGCAAAACCAGATCAATTCGGCAAAAAGACAATGCTGTGTGTCTGGTGGGACCAGAATAGTGTGGTGTACCACGAGGTCCCAAAACCTGGCGGAACCGTTAACACAGATCGCTACCGACAACAAATGATAAATTTAAACCATGCATTGATCGAAAAATCATCAGAATGGGTCAGAAGACACGGCAAGGTATTTTTGCTACATGACAATGTAGGATATTCAGGATACAACCAAAACACTTGGCTGGGAGCTGCTACCCCATACGCCATATTCACCAGACTTGGCCCTCATTAAAAATGAGTGTTTTATTTTTACAAAAAAACCTGGTACTAATCCATTACAATCATATTTAATGTCAAAATTCCTAAAAGAAATATAAAACGACACTAATTGCTACCGAAGGGGAACAATTTTTTGATTTTCTTGTCCCATCACAGACCAGACCAGGTACAAGACCAGAACACCCCGTTCAATTTAGAGACACACTTTGGGCGGCTATCAGAAAGTGTTTTACGCAGATGGCGTCTTATCTGTATAAACCGGAGCATCACTGTTGCAATCAGGATTCTTAACCTTCACCACCGCAAGGTTGGCATTCCTCGAATGCCTTACTTTACATTACTTACTTCTTTATGTAAGTAATGTTAAGTTATCCAGATGTTCTTCAGATATTCGAAGTCACTTGATCAGTAATGATTCTTGTTTAAGGGGTTTGTTCCATTCCTTTATTTCCTCTTATTTTCATTTAGAGCTGTTTGACGAAAGGTTTTGAGCAGATTCTCATGAAGATATATAGAGGTATATAGAGGGTGGCCGTGGTGTAGCGTTATATGCATTGACTCCTCAAGCAGAGGGTCGCGGGTTTGAATCCCGTGCGAGGCAATTCTCTGAAAAAGTTTTTTCATAGAATTTGTATGTAGTTATATGAAAATCCCGTCGGCGTCAACTCTGGCATAACACTGATGTTGGATGTTGCTGGCTGGGCTAAATGTAACGAACTAACAACTAGCACGTACTTAAGACCCACTGGTTGAGGATGCACTGGCTCTTGTTTGACAACCACCTTTGGAAAAATACCAAAACCTTATACACCTGAGTTTCAGGGGAAAAGCCAGTAAAAGGGTATTCATATCCCCTTAGTGCGCGCTCGGGATTATAAAAAAATAGAATTATAAAAAATAGATATTTTTGATAGATCCATTTAATTACTTCATTTCCAACTGATTTTTCTGCAAAAAAAGTTGTGACTTTGGCCAACTGTCTCTAGTTGCGCACTGCAAGATGTCTGAGTTCCCCTTTAACTTCGACTTGCCGCTAAAAAGGAAGTTTTTCTGAATTTTGTCAACGGTACAATTGTAATTTTCGGTCTGAGTCTGATATTTTGTCAATATCGGAGTTATTAGGAGCCGAGGGTAGACAAAATCCTTAACTACAATATCTGCGAGCTATAGTTGCCTGCAATGACGGTCTTTCAGATTGGTTTATTGTATGTTGGGCGTCCCTTTTTATTTACAGGATTTTCCATTCATTCACAGCTAAACCCATTTCTGCCCATTTACTCTTGCAAACACAACAATGAGAGATCCCAGCGCTCTGTCAATTTTATCAATATCTTCAGCGTATTCAATACTTGCACAAACTTTCTGTAAATTATTCCTCTAGTGCAAGATATTACAGTTAGAACATATAAACTATTTTCTGAAATGATCAGCAAACAGAGAGATTGCTTCGAACTTTTACATATCGCAGAACAGAAAGGGTTCTTTATTGTCATTCTGCATATTCTGATGAGTTTGTTAGGGATTTCAAAACTAGACATGGCTCTATATAGCTCGTCTCTACAAATCTTGTCATATGTGCCCTTGAAGTGGATAAAGCCTTAGTGAATATCGATCTGGACTTCTTGAATTTCTTCTTCTAGAAAAATAATCTGCCGCAGTGTGAATATTAAGTCAATTATGGACTTAACCACGCTTATTATACACAGCCCGGTTCAGCAGCCTTGGTATATTTAATTTAATATGTTTTGGTCCCTATTTAATTTTGGGCGAGTGAACGGATGTGTTTACTTTCATCGCTCAGGTTAAATGGTTCATGGATTCTCAAATCCACAGAATATGCTGGGTTGCATAATATATACTAGTTTTTGGGTATATACAACGGACGATGATTTAAAAATTCATATTTTGATTTTTTCATGTAATATAAATAGAATCACAAATTGAAATCGAAACTAGATTTAAGTTGAACATAATAAAGAGACATTCGTCCCCAGGGAAAATATTTTTTTCGTTAATCTCAAGATCTAATAGGTCAAACATCAGTTATGTTTATTTTATCACCTTGTAGTAGCCAAGGTGATCTTGCCCAACCGAGCATGGATTTCCATTTGTAGACCGAAAATGATTACACTTTACTGTCCGTTATACATTATAGAGTTTTTGAACAACAATTATGCAGAACCCCCGCATCATAGACTCGACCAAGTGCTTTTTTATTTCTCCTATATATTTTCTGTGGAAACGGATGTATCCTTTGCTTTTAGGTTTCGTGAGCAACTCTTATCTTTCTTTGCAGCATTGCATTCTGTATATATCTCTTTTCGTTACACCCGCTTGTTCGCACTCCTTGTCAAACCACGCATTTCATTCCGGTGGTTGGTTAAGACCTAGCATATCGATCGGAGATTAGATCAGAAAAGACTCTAATGGTTATTTGCCACTGACGTCAAATTCCTTCATAGTATTTTTCCAGGATATTCTAAGTAGATGTTGGGTTTTGACATCTAGTATACTAGAGTTGCATCTTACGTTGCTCGTAAAGTGATCACTCTGGCTGATGGTTTTTTTGATCAGGGGACGAGCATGACTGATTCAGTGGTGATGTCAACAATCAAGATTGTAAATTCTCTATGTGAGCTACTACAATTATTTGAAAGTTGATTAATCAGGACTTTTTTTTAGCCTACACGGAGCAAAAGATAGTTGCGAATGAACAGTTGATGCCTCAATGACACCCTCATATCCTCAAAGGTGAATACTGGCTTTATACCTACTTTTTGCTCAAGAATCCCAGAAAAAATACCTATCATTTCAAGTTATTAATGTTGTAAGTATCCCATACTAGATACATACTAGATACCATGTGTCCATGGCTCGTGGATTGATATTTTTGACTACATCTCTAATTAAAAAAAAAAAAAACTATTCGGTCATGGTTGATTTTGTTAGGTTTCAAATTACAATTTTAATCTACAAGGGCAACGCTTTATAACTTAAGAGTCTTATTCCAGATGCTGAATTTACGAATAAGAATTTTTCCTCCAAAAATATTACTTCCTTTCACCGCAGGGCTTTTATTTTTTTCCGCCTGATTTAAATGTCCTTTAGCATGATTTTAAATTACCTGGCCAATGGTGGAATTCATTTATTTCTACGTATTTGACTAATGGTCAATATGAAAGGAAAGGCCCTTGATGACATTATCAATTGAAAATCAATTATCGCCCCACATCTGCCATCACATTGATATCAAAGCGTTAATTACTTGCTCCCTATTCACATAAATATATTGATTTTTCCAATGAATTAGATAAATTATTGTTATTGCAATGTCCACCGACAATTCACGAGTAATTGGTATTCTAATGACTAACAAGCCCCCTCTTCCTTTTTGGTCAAAGTTTCTGAAGTGAGTTTCATAAACCTATGAAGGGTCTGTCTATTCAAATATGGAAAGTTCATTAGTTGTGTAACCACCCTCTAGTTCAAAGCCACTAATTAAATGGTAAATAACCGCCGACAATAAACCCCTACAGATTAAATTATTTTCGCTGCCAACTGATTGATTACGCAAGCAATACCATAGTCGCTTATAATTACTTGTGTACATATATTCGCCTGACGGTATTCGGAGATGTACTCGAAGCTTGTAGAAATGTTATTTAGTAATTTTGTGAGAGAAAAGTCCTATAATTTGTGCCGAATGACATACTTTAGGTTCCTTTACATGCACTGTATCTCCTGTGTATTACTGAAATTAAATATTCTCTCAAGAGGAAATCGATATTGTCTATCGAAATGTAATATCCACAGATGTGACATGGAAACTTAAACTATTGTTCAAGCAAACGGATGCATCCTTCTATGCAAATATGTACCTATCCTCAACAGTTACGGGTTCTAGCGGAAGTTTGAATTCATCAGAACGGTCGATTGAATCTGTAACACCAGCTTGAATGTCAACAATTTTAAAATGCGGTACATATGCACAAGCAAAGTCGATGAGTGAATAAAGATGGGAAATATTCTCCTACATCGCCATGGATCTTGATACGAAATTGTATAATATATCCTCTATATCAGGTGGCTTGCACAAGTTTGCGATAGGGGTAAACGGAAAGGTTCTTCCATGATGAAGAAGAGACATATCAGAGAATATGCATGCATAGATGCAAGGTAACACGAAAATAATTGAAAGAAAATTCTGAAGGTAAAAAGTTTCGATTTCTTTGATTTCAATAAATGTTAAAGTTGGAAGTTCATAATTGGCTTTGGTCAATTGGCATATTCATGAAGTGAGGTTAGTGTCTTAAATTCAAATGATAGGATTACCTTAAAATAAATGAGAAATTAAGGATACGAAAAGGCTTACCTTCTTAAAGTTGAAAATGAATTTCCTGTAAATGGTTGCAAAGGTTTAGTAAGATGCATCAAACTTGAAGAACAACCAAAAATAATAACGAACTAATAAACTAATAAATTTTTGATAGGTTTTTAACTGTAACTGCGGATAGTACGTAACATATTCAAGTCACGTGGACTTACATACCGGGAAGGTGATAAATCAGATTCTGTTCATCATTGTTTCCGAGTATGCTGAACCCTCGGACATTTGACCAAGCTCAGCGTTTTCTTTAATAGGCCAAAAGGAGGCCTGCACTTATGCTAGAAAACCAACAAGGCTGCCTCTACAAATTAGTTTTATTTTACACGAAATTTCTGGTAGATCTTAGTTGAGCTATAAGATAATCATTTCCCTTAACACACATAAAGTTCTTCGTAGATCAGGTAGAAAGCTCAAATAATAGAAAGAACCCAGTAGCTGCAAGTCGATATCCAGCAACTTTTGATGACTTCAAAGTCGTATATCCAAGCGATCGCAAATATGAGATATATAGAACTATATTGATCATGAAAGTGGCAGAAAAGGACATAATTGTATTGAGTTATAATACGAAATATATCAGATATCAGAACTGTTAAACAGAAGATAAGTTAAACAAGAAGTGTAATGTTGAAGCTCCAGTAAATGACCTAGCAATTTAAAGGTGACAGCACATCGAACAAAATTCTCCTAAGAGCCTAAGTTACCAAAATATATTGAAGATAAACAGTGAATCAAGGAACAACAGCAAAAAAGGGATGACAAGCGATTATATTGTAGTATATGCGATCAAAAGCCAATGAAGGTTAAGTTTTCTTATTTCATCTGATCGATGAAAATAGTGTCGCATACCATGAAAAGTAAATATGATGTAGATATAAATGTAAATGTAACTGTAAATGTACGAGTCAGTTCTAGGTAGTCGATAACGTAATATTATTAAACTTCATGGCAGTCAATGTGGCTTTTTGGCAAGTAGGTCGACATACGCTGCAATCTAAAATGGAAAAACAAACGAAATTTTGAATCTGCATTTCGTCTGCATTGACTTAGACAACAAAGTCCCCATATCTTGTTCAGAGCGCGCTAGGATTTCAAAATGTACCCGACACATAGATATAGTATGAGTATAACAGAATAATGCCTACGCGATATGTACGGTGACGTTAAAACGAAAGTTCAATGCAAAGAGCAAATACCCGAAGCATTAGAAGCTGAAATTGAAGTACACAATGTGTTAGAAATAAATATAAATATGCACATATATGTACGAAGTGTGCGACTTTATATTTTTATAAAAAAAAATATTTATTTACCATATTCTTCAATATTAAAGTTGTCATCTTCAAAGTAATCCCCTTCAGATGTAACGCACTTGTGCCAACGCTTTTTCCAATCCTTAAAGCACTTCTCATAAGTACTTTTTGGTATAGGCTTGTGCTCGTCCAGCGATGTCGTTTTTATTTCCTTAGTCGTTGAAAATCTCCGTCCATTGGGATGATAGGGCTTTGGTTTCAATGTCATAATCATATACCCATGATTGGTCACCGGTAATTACTCTTTTGAGCAAGTCAGAATCATCATTAACGACATTCAAGAGCTTTTGAGCGATGCTCAAGCGAACGTTCTTCTGATCAAAATTAAGACAAACTTCGCTGACACACTTCTCATGCCCAAGACATAAGAAAAAAATGGCATCACACGAGCCAACTGATATGCCAATATCCTAAGCAATGGCATAACGGTAATTGTAATGGTAATTCAACGATTTCCCAAAACAATTTTTGTCACAGCTTCTACGTTATAATTTTTTGTTGATGAGCTGAAGCGTCCAGAGCGAGATTCGTCATTTGCATCTTCTTAATATTCTAGGAAGAGCTTGTTAACATTTTTTTATTTAGAGCAGACTCATCGTATGCCACTGTCAACATTTCAAGTGTTTTGGAGCACTTGATTCCATTTTTTACACAAAATGTTATGCAAATTCTTTACTCCATTTTTTATAATAATTGAAAATTGCCGAGAACACTAAAACACGTCTAGCCTTTCTATCTGTCAAAAACAAAGTAAGCCTACTTGAAAATTTGTACCAATATAGCAAAAAAAAAAAAAAAAAAAAAAAAAAAAAAAAAAATAAAAAAAAATAAAAAAAAAAAAATGGTAATTGAATGTACGTTGCCCGCGAAATTTCGTATATAGATATGCAACTCCCGGTCAAAAAAGATACTTTACTTTTGCAAACAAAAATACTAATACAATTATATAAATTTCTGTGCTCAACCGATTATATTGCGATCTCGCAATAATGATACATGGACTATTAATGTCCTTAATCCAGACAACTACCGTTCGCTTTCGCAAAAATTAAATGCCGAGAAGATTCAATGGCATACCTACGAAAATAAAACGGAAAGACCCATACGCGTTATAGCTAGAGGATTGCATCCCTCTTGCCTTAAAGAAAACATCGTAAATGACATTAAAAATAAGGATTTTAAGATAATCGACGCAGTTAATATACTTGCGCAAAAACAGCACAATGTTGAAATCGAGCGGACAACCCAAGACGCGGTCTAACTTTCGACAAAACCGAAAGCCTAGAAAGAATCTATGCCATAAATTCAATTTTGGGACTTGTTGTCAAAATTGAACCTCCGCGGAAAAACTCTAGGCTGATTCCCCAATGTACACGTTGCCAGGGATTCAGCCATACTCAGGCCTACTGCCAGAAGGAACCTCGCTGTGTAAAATGCGGTGGCAAACATCTGACTCGATAGTGCAATGCCGCGAGAGAGTCCCCAGCGATATGCATTAACTGCAAGGGAAAACATCCAGCTAATTATAGAGGCTGCGAAGTCGCGAAGGAGTTGCAAAAGCTTCGAGATTAATCAAAAACGAAACCTTTGAAAAACGCAGGGACAGCTAGAATGAGAAATAACAACAGCGATCCTACTCCAAAGCCTTTAAAGAAGCTAATGGTGACAAACGCTAAAATCACCAATAACAACAACGTCAAAAATAACAATGCGCAAGTGGAAAGTGGGAAAACTTACGCGCAAATAGCGGCGCGAGTTAATATGACTAACTGTACATCACCGGATCCTGCCTCAAATGTGTTATCAGTAATTCTCGAGAGACTAGAAGAACAGACTAAAATAAATAAGATAATAGTCGAACGGCTTCTTAAGTTCGAAGCCAATTTCTGTAACTAATTATGGCAAAGAAGCTCAATATACTTGCGTGGAATGCCAACGCGCTACAGAAAAGGCTTGATGAACTAAATATTTTCATGCAGGAAAAAGAAATTGACATATGTTTAATTTCTGAAACTCACCTGGTAACAGAATCGCGCGTGGAACTAAAAGGTTACCGCGACTACCACACTCATCATCCATCGGGGAACGCAAGAGGCGGGTCATCCCTATTCATAAGAGACTGCATTGAACATACTTTGGAAGCAATAATTGAACTTGACAAATTTCAAATGACCGTGGTGCGCGCCAAAAATAAAAATTACTTTTTTAATATATCCTCAATCTATTGCCAATCTATTCAACTCTCTTGGACCAATCTTCATTATTGGTGGCGACTTTAACTCAAGATACTCAAGATGTATCTCTCAAAAAGGCAAAACTCTTTACAGTGATGGTATGGAATGTGGTTGCTATTTTTACTCAACAGGCAAGTCGACATATTGGTCCTCGGATGTCGCCAAAACACCCGATCTAATAGACTTCTTTATCGGAAAAGGAGTAAACGCTAGTTACGTCAAAGTTGAAGAGGGTTTCGATCTTTCCTCCGATCATTCTCCAGTTATCCTCTCACTGTGCGAATTCTTGGTTAAGAAACAAAGACTACCCAGATTAAATAACAGCAAAACTCACTGGGAAGATTTCCGAATAGACGTTGTAGACAATACTGAGTTGAAAGTAGCACTTAGAACGCAGTATCAACTTGGAAAAGAAGTTGAACGTTTTGTTGAAGTCATACAGCAAGCAGCCTGGAAGAACACTCCCCGCGAATCGAACAGAGTTCCCAAAGTCGGCATAAGATATACACCGGAAATCAGAGAAATGATAAGGAAGAAACGAAGAGCGCGGAAAAAGTGGCATGAAACCCGGGCACCACAAGACAAAACGTCCTTCAATAGGCTCTGCAACTTGTTGAAAAAATCGATCAAGGACTTCAATAATCAAGGTATTTATAACTACCTTGAAAGACTCACAGCGACAAAGGATACCAACTACTCCATATGGAGAGCCGTTAAAAGTATTCGAAAGCCCCAAATACACGTGGCGCCAATAAGAAGAAACCAAGATGACTGGGCGAAAGAAGATAAGGAAAAAGCTAACGTTTTCGCCGACCATCTTGCAGAAACGTTTAAACCATTCGACGGGGAAGTGCTTCCAGAGAATGTCAATACGCTAGACGTGACGACAAACTTTCGAGTAGAAAAGGCTACACTTAGGGAACTTAGACAAGTTATAGACACGCTTAAGCCCAATAAAGCCCCGGGATATGACTTAATAACGGGAGAAATACTTAAAGCGTTGCCGAAAAAAGGTTTGCTAAAGCTGCTCTATCTTATAAATGCCAGCATCAGATTAGAGCACGTACCGCACCAATATCGCTTCTCCCGATTACATCGAAGGTCTTTGAGCGAATCCTTCTTAATCGTCTTAAACCAATTACCGACACAAATTCCTTCTTGCCTGCTTTGATTACTATACCGGCATAATCCACACCTTAGTAAAGAGTTCGAATAATGTCGGGCTCAATGAGTAACCTTGCCTGACTCCAGATTTAGTCTGGAACCAATCCGATAGTGCCTCGTCATTAAACACAGCAACTTGCGTATCCTGGTACAAATTTTGTAGGACCCTTCCAAATTTGAGAGAGATTCCCACATTGTAGAGTTTAAAAAACAGTGCGTTTCGGTCCACTGTATCAAACGCCGCCTTAAAATCTACAAAAAAGGCGTAGGTCTGAATCCCGGCTGGAATTTCTTGAAAACTTTGTTATCCGTGATCCAAGCTATCAACCTTTTTTGTAGCACAGCCGTGAAAATTTTGTACGAGGCATTTAAAAAGGAAATTCCTCGATAGTTAGCAGGGTCTGTCCTACTTCCCTTCTTGTGTATTGGAAAAATAATCGCTTCTTTAAACTGCTGGGGTATAACGCCACACTCCAATACATTATTAAAAACACTGCTTAGTTTTTCCATAAGCTTTTCTGTTCCGTATTTGTAAAATTCTACCGGAATACGATCCGATTCTGGCGCTTTTCCATCTTTGAGCATATTTAGGGCTTGGTACATTATGGCTATACTCCGAGATTCGATGAAAGACTCGACAAGAAGATGACCGTACATGAAGAAGCAATAAACTATGGTGTGAACGACCTGAACTTCACTCAAACGTGAAAATAAGAATCGAGGAGTAGTTTAAGTGGCTATTTAGTTTTAGAAATTTATTTATTTTTTTTTTTTTTCATGGGAAGGTGAGAAATCTTCATAGACACTATAGGCCTGGAGCCTATAGTAGTGTGAGATTCTTACTCACTAAAAAACACCTCCCTTATGCAAACCACGACTGAGTTCACACTCAACAAGCAGTTCTTCTATCCCACTTTACTTTGTTTTTATAAGATATCCTGCAGGCGATTTTCCATTGAAAATGCCTGTGTACTTTAGAAAAATTACGCGCTGCTAATCACCGCGCTAGATCGAGAGGCTTAGTCCTTTTCAGACGGAGCAATAAATTTGTCTCGTCGAGGATCTGTTGAACAGAAATATTCGTGTGACCTTGTAATCGATTATTATGTTTTCACGCAAACATTTTAATTACGTTCTGAACGTTTTCGACTCCTTAGTCTCTGTGGATATCATCGTTTCTAATGTACCACGGCGCATTAACAATACCTCGAAGAACTTTGTTTTGGAATGTCCGTAATACATTAACGCTACTATTTTTAGTACAACCCAAAAGTTGTACACCATATGTCCAGATCGGTTTTAGAACTTGCTTGTATAACAGCAGTTTGTTCTCTAAGCTAAGCTTGGAATACTTTCCAATAAGCCAGTAAATATCTCCATATTTGATTTCAAGCTCTTCACGTTTTTTCTTGACGTGTGCTCTCCATTTTGGTTTAGCGTCGAGTGTCATACCGAGATATTTGGCCTCGTTCGCGTAAGGAATTCGTACTGCATTGATAAACACCGGTGGATTCTCAATTTTCTTGAGAATGAAGTTCACGTGTACAGACTTGTTTTCATTAAGCGCGATTCGCCAAGTCTTTGTCCAATTGTTAATCCGTGTAAGGGCACGTTGCAACTTAGCAGTTGCTTCTTCGACTGTTTTAGCCGTTGACAAAAAGGCAGTGTCATCAGCAAATGTGGCTAGGACAGTGTCGTCTGTTTGCGGTATATCGCTGGTAAAAAGCAAATATAGCAGAGGGCCAAGTACACTTTCTTGCGGCACCCCCGCCTTTATTGTCTTAAAAGTGGAATATTCGTTTCCGTGTCTCACACGGAAGAGTCGGGCTTCCAGGTATGAACCTAGAATACAAGACAATTTCTGTGGTAGGGCTTTTCGGAGCTTATATTTTAGGCCTTCATGCCACACCTTATCAAAGGCTTGCGAAACGTCAAGGAATGCGCTTGAACAGACTAACTTACACTCGATTGCTCGTTCAATTACATCGGTTATTCGATGTACTTGGTCAACTGTATAGTGTTGGCTTCTAAAGCCAAATTGATGATGAGGCAAGAGGGAATTTGTGTCGGTAATTGGTTTAAGACGATTAACAAGGATTCGCTCAAAGACCGTCAATGTAATCGGGAGAAGCGATATTGGTCTATATGACTTGACTTCAGTCAGCGGTTTACCGGGCTTCGGAACCATAATAACTTCGGCTACTTTACACTGGTGCGGTACGTGCTCTAATCTGATGCTGGCATTTATAAGATAGAGCAGCTTTAGCAAACCTTTTTTCGGCAACGCTTTAAGTATCTCTCCCGTTAGTAAGTCATATCCCGGGGCTTTATTGGACTTAAGATTGTCTATAACTCGTCTAAGTTCCCTAAGTGTAGCCTTTTCTACTGGAAAGTTTGTCGTCACGTCTAGCGTATTGACATTCTCTGGAATCACTTCCCCGTCGAATGGTTTAAACGTTTCTGCAAGATGGTCGGCGAAAACGTTAGTTTTTTCCTTATCTTCTTTCGCCCAGTCATCTTGGTTTCTTCTTATTGGCGCCACGTGTATTTGGGGCTTTCGAATACTTTTAACGGCTCTCCATATGGAGTAGTTGGTATCCTTTGTCGCTGTGAGTCTTTCAAGGTAGTTATAAATACCTTGATTATTGAAGTCCTTGATCGATTTTTTCAACAAGTTGCAGAGCCTATTGAAGGACGTTTTGTCTTGTGGTGCCCGGGTTTCATGCCACTTTTTCCGCGCTCTTCGTTTCTTCCTTATCATTTCTCTGATTTCCGGTGTATATCTTATGCCGACTTTGGGAACTCTGTTCGATTCGCGGGGAGTGTTCTTCCAGGCCGCTTGCTGTATGACTTCAACAAAACGTTCAACTTCTTTTCCAAGTTGATACTGCGTTCTAAGTGCTACTTTCAACTCAGTATTGTCTACAACGTCTATTCGGAAATCTTCCCAGTGAGTTTTGCTGTTAGTTAATCTGGGTAGTCTTTGTTTCTTAACCAAGAATTCGCACAGTGAGAGGATAACTGGAGAATGATCGGAGGAAAGATCGAAACCCTCTTCAACTTTGACGTAACTAGCGTTTACTCCTTTTCCGATAAAGAAATCTATTAGATCGGGTGTTTTGGCGACATCCGAGGACCAATATGTCGGCTTGCCTGTTGAGTAAAAATAGCAACCACATTCCATACCATCCCTGTAAAGAGTTTTGCCTTTTTGAGAGATACATATTGAGCTCCAAAAGGTCTGCTTCGCGTTAAAGTCGCCACCAATAATGAAGATTGGTCCAAGAGAGTTGAATAGATTGGCAATAGATTGAGGATATATTAAAAAAGTAATTTATATTTTTGGCGCGCACCACGGTCATTTGAAATTTGTCAAGTTCAATTATTGCTTCCAAAGTATGTTCAATGCAGTCTCTTATGAATAGGGATGACCCGCCTCTTGCGTTTCCCGATGGATGATGAGTGTGGTAGTCGCGGTAACCTTTTAGTTCCACGCGCGATTCTGTTGCCAGGTGAGTTTCAGAAATTAAACATATGTCAATTTCTTTTTCCTGCATGAAAATATTTAGTTCATCAAGCCTTTTCTGTAGCCCGTTGGCATTCCACGCAAGTATATTGAGCTTCTTTGCCATAATTAGTTACAGAAATTGGCTTCGAACTTAAGAAGCCGTTCGACTATTATCTTATTTATTTTAGTCTGTTCTTCTAGTCTCTCGAGAATTACTGATAACACATTTGAGGCAGGATCCGGTGATGTACAGTTAGTCATATTAACTCGCGCCGCTATTTGCGCGTAAGTTTTCCCACTTTCCACTTGCGCATTGTTATTTTTGACGTTGTTGTTATTGGTGATTTTAGCGTTTGTCACCATTAGCTTCTTTAAAGGCTTTGGAGTAGGATCGCTGTTGTTATTTCTCATTCTAGCTGTCCCTGCGTTTTTCAAAGGTTTCGTTTTTGATTAATCTCGAAGCTTTTGCAACTCCTTCGCGACTTCGCAGCCTCTATAATTAGCTGGATGTTTTCCCTTGCAGTTAATGCATATCGCTGGGGACTCTCTCGCGGCATTGCACTCTCGAGTCAGATGTTTGCCACCGCATTTTACACAGCGAGGTTCCTTCTGGCAGTAGGCCTGAGTATGGCTGAATCCCTGGCAACGTGTACATTAGGGAATCAGCCTAGAGTCCCAAAATTGAATTTATGGCATAGATTCTTTCTAGGCTTTCGGTTTTGTCGAAAGTTAGACCGCGTCTTGGGGTCGTCCGCTCGATTTCAACATTGTGCTGTTTTTGCGCAAGTATATTAACTGCGTCGATTATCTTAAAATCCTTATTTTTAATGTCATTTACGATGTTTTCTTTAAGGCAAGAGGGATGCAATCCTCTAGCTATAACGCGTATGGGTCTTTCCGTTTTATTTTCGTAGGTATGCCATTGAATCTTCTCGGCATTTAATTTTTGCGAAAGCGAACGGTAGTTGTCTGGATTAAGGACATTAATAGTCCATGTATCACTATTGCGAGATCTTACTTTATAATCGGTTGAGCACAGTGATTTCATTATTATGTGCAATTTGTTGTAGTCCGAGATTCCAAAAACGTTTATTGGCAGCGGCGGTCTTTTTTTGGGTTGCTTTGTTGCCTTATCGAACTCAGCAATGTTAAGCTGGCTTGCTTCTTTGTTTGTTCAATATCAGGCGGGGAAGTAGCTTTGCGCTTCTTACCTGGCTTTTTTTTAAGTATCCAGTCCGTTTCGCGGACTAGCTTTTCTTCGTCCGTGTGAAAACTCGAGTTTTCGGGGCGGTCAAGTAGCGAAACAGACTTAGACTCAGATTTAGATTGCAGCTTAATGGCATCTAGTTGCTGTTTTAGTTCGGCACAGAGCAATTCCATATTTTGGAGTCTGGCTCGGAGATCAGAATTTTCATGTTCGAGATTTTGTAGCTTATTTGGTGTAATACTATTGTCCTGAGCTACCGACTGTGTTTGGTCTTTGCTTTCGCATGATTTTCCTATCATTCCTATTCAAATGATTTTGTAAATACACAAAAAAAATGTTATACAATAGCAATTTTATAAGAAAATATTCATTGTAATTTAAATTTTACCTTTAATAATGAGAAAACACTTGAAGAAGTCGAACTTGGATTTATCGTAGTAAAAAATTTAGAAGTACAGAAAATTTTTCAAAATTATATTAACCAAGAAATAAATATCAAAAGTCATAATTTAATTAAATATTCAGATTGCAAGATTTAAATAAAACACTTTAAATTTACCAAAAAGCTTGAATAATTTTATAGTAAGCCTATACTTTCAATAGATATTTGTTCTTCTAACATCTTAGTGACAGCAGATGTAGAGAAGAAGTGAGATAGTGATAGGCAGCCGTGGGTGCATCAGGTGGCGATGAACTCCCCAGTATCTTCTAAGGACAATATAAACAGGTAGGACGTACAGTCAAAAGCCCTGAGGATAGACACCAACAGAGGAACAGGCTGCCTGGTACAAGAGCGCTAAGAAAACGCTCAATAATTTTTTATAACAAGGGTCTAGCACAAAGAAGTCGACTCTTGACCCGTGTGCTATTCTGTCTCGCCTGATGGGTAGTCTCCAGTTTTAAGTAGAGCCAAAGAAATAAAGTAACAAATAGGTACAATACATCCGCAAAAGACAGAGCCAGGCGGGCAGGCTGGAACTCTCTGAACATATGACGGCCGGTCATGTGATTAGTATTACATGGTACATCTAGAGCCAGATGGACGATCTGGAACCCTCTATGTATATGAAATACCAACAACTCACAACATTTGCTTAAAGCCTAGTGCAACTGCCTGCAACTCTCCGCAACACATACCGCAAAACACACCAACAAAGGCGCAGGCGCAAGCAAAACAGTAAACAAAAAGAAAACAGTAAATTGTACAATAGAAAATTAAAACATTATCAAAGTAAAGAACGAGGCGCTATCTGTTATTTTCCTAACCCCCTCCCCCACCTCCAAATCTACACAGAAATCCACAGGTTCCATAAGACAATGTAACTAAATTTGTGAAGAGTCTCCTTCTTCTTTCTTTAAAAAAACTAAACAAATTTTTTAAAAGTTTTAACTTGAGATCCATAAATCCGGACTTGGTTCCCCTTTCTTAGTCGAAATAAATTTTATTTCTTAGAAATATTAAATCTTATATTTCTCTCTCGCAGAAAAGATGTAATGTGAGGAAACGAGCCATCCCAAGCCATAAGCTTGTAGTACAGTAGACCATTAGGTTTCAGTTCCTATTCCGTAACCTTTTTTTAACTTTTATTAGAATTACCCACTGCATACCACTTAGTTAGCTGAAAACTTCAAACTTTCTAGATTCAACCTCAATACCTAGAATATAATGTTATGCCCGTCTATTATTACAATATTTATGTGCATTCGTCTAAATTAATTCTTACTAGAAATCCAATTAATTAAAACACAAGCAGCCACAAAAATACTATAAAACACATTCAAACCGTTTTTGAGTATACTTCAAGCACCTGTTTACTTGCCACAATTCACAACCACAGTTCTACAAAGTTTACTTTTTACGCTTTCTTTCATTTGAATCAAGACGAAGAAAAAAAATGCGAAAATTCCCATTAGGGAAACCATAGCAAATCCACGAGCTCAGCAAACTTGTAAAAATCAAATCCTGTTAACTAAACACAAAACTTTACTTTTTGCATTTTGAACTCTGAGCTGGATCCAATTTATCCTCCTTGCTGACCCAATTTACAACCGTTGGTTCGTTTTTTAAACATCGCACATAAATAGTAACACTTAACGGTTGGACGTCATGTCCTTCATCTAGCACACGTATTAACATTTGAAAGAGAATTTTATGGAATTCTGATGGCAATAACCATTTTGATTTTTATGGTGAATCTTAAATGTATCCTGCCTGACCCCTTTCTCTTTAAATAAAAGTAGTTGAATTCGGTGTTCATTGGAAAACGGAAATGGTTACTTAACAGCTTCGATATCCCACATTGTGGACAGTCTGGCACAGTGTAGTACTCCTTGTTTGAAGATATCTACGAATCTTAAAAATTAGACTGGAATATCCCCGGCGATTCTTTTAAATACACTAAAAAAAAAATCTGAAATAAAAAGAAAACATTTTTTTTCATTTTTTTTTTTTTACAAAGATATTCTAATTATTTGGCTTCAAATATTGATTACTTGGTTATTTAGATAGACACAGTCATCCAATTCGTTATCCGGATTTGAAAACACTGTCCCAATCACATACGTCAGACAGAATTGTCATCTGAGACTGTTAATGTTTAGTTTAAGTTTTGCCATTTTACAATATGGATCGTTTAACGATCGTTAAAATTGTGAAGACATACTACAAAAATAGTAATTCTGTAGTAGGTACGCATTACGAGCAGATTATGGTCGACATAATCGTTCATTTGAGCGTACTATAGGCAAAATTTTAAACAAATTCAAAAAAAAAGAAAACAAACTCATTCTGTTAGTGAAAGCATTGAAGAATTGATTTGGGCTTGTTTTAAAGGCACATTATGACGTGTGGTATTTTATATTTGGATATGCATCTACGAATACACCCTTATAGAGTTCAACTCACTCAAGAACTGAATCTAGCTAACCACGGAATGCGTAGAATATACGCCGATTTGGTGCTTGAACATTTTGCTCATTTTTCATTCGGTGGCTACGTTAGCAAACAAAATTGTCACATGTGCGGAACTGAAAATTTCCATGTAACAGTCGATAAACCATTGCATCCACATAAAGTCACTGTATGGTGCTCAATTTGATCTGGTGTTGTCATCGGAAAGTGTAATCGCTATAGCCAATTGTGAACCGAATTTTTTGCCTCAAATCGAAGTTATGGATGTGGAAGAAATGTGATTACAACAAGACAGTGCCACAACTCACACAACACGACCCGTTTTTGCTTTATTCCCAGAAGAATTTCCTGGACGAGTTATTTTGGGTTTTGGTGTAGTGAACTGGCCAACAAGATCGTGTGACTTGTCGGCGTTGGATTTCTTTTTGTAGGACTATGCAAAACATCTGCACACTACTGACGCCTTGAAAACGAATATTCGTAAATTCATGGCCGAGTTATTGCCCGAAAGACATTCAAAATTACTTTATCAGAACGCAACAACTCCTCTGGAAAACATTTGCATGATGTTATATTCTATTCATGGCAAGATCCAAAAAGTATATAAAAGTAAAAACTTGATCGAAATCTAAATCCTAAATTTGTTTTATTAAAATCACAAAATGGATGTATAACAGAAATATCTGGTAAGTGAATATACTTACTTATACTTATACGGTATGAAGACATACCGTCAGCTTCAGTAATTTCTGACTTCCATGTTATCATAATTGGAGATAATTTCTTGTCACTTGAAGTTGTATGAAATACACAAAGGTGCACCTTCTCCAAAAATAGTTAGAAGTTGAAGTTAGAAAAAGACAAAAGTGTTGAATTTTCATAAAAAGGTACATTATTGTGGTTCATTACTTTTATATTAATTTTTCGTTTCGTCTATAGAGGGTGGTCCGGTTTAGGATACACAGCAGAGGTGTGGGAGGGTTCTTTAATACCCACTGAGTTATAGGGTTCTTAAAAAAGTTCCTGCAGGGTAATAGGTACCAACATTTATTTAGTTTTAACTTCTAGAGTATTAAATCTAGAGCAACCAAGAACAACATATTTTTACCACAATAATGGGTTTGAAGAAATGATCCAATACATTGGCCTGAAAGATCACCGGATTTGTTAGATTTCGATTTCTTCGAATGGGGAACGATGAAGGAACGGGTATATTCAGCTAAAATATGAACATTGGCTGAATTGTAAAAACGGATAGCAGTAGTGGCACAACATATCAAAGATATATTGGGTATATATTTTAATTCGTGCGGTTTTTTTTCTTCAAAATTTGAACGTTTATTTAAGAAAAAAATTGTACAATAGTATTATTCAAAGTATTGCCCATCTGAATTCCCATCTTTCTGGCAATTTGTGGATCCCATCCCAAAAGAACTGCGCCGACTTGGCAGCCAAGAATGAATCAAAACAAATTTTTGATATTCTGCTCTGATGTGAACCGTATTTCAGTGAGGGCGTTCTGCATCGACCGGCAATAATGGTAGTCAGAAGAGGCAAGCTCTGGGCTATAAGGCGAGTGGGGTAAGACTTCCCATCCACTGTTTTCCAAATAGGTCTTAACCGGAAAAGCAACGTGGGGCCGAGCGTTGTCATGATGGAAAATTATTGCCTCGTGTCTGGTCGGATATTCCGGGCGTTTTTCGGCTACTACAGAGCATTACCTTCGCACCATGGATATTCGGCTTTGCTATTGATTTGACTGGTTTCCCGGGTCTCACATATGATTTTTTGCGCTTGGGGTTGTCGTTATGGATCCATTTTTCACCACCAGTAACAATCCGATGCAAAAATGACTTCCTTTTGTGGCGTTCCAGCAGCATTTCGTACATGCAAAACCGCCTTTCGACGTCTCTCGGCTTGAGTTAATGTGGAACCCAATTTCCTTGCTTTTGAATATATCCAGCCTTTAAACGTTTTGAAATGGCTGCTTGAGTGACACCCAAAGATTCTGCGAGTTCTTCTTATGTTGGGCAACAGTCTTCATAGAGTAATGCTTCTAGTTCTTCATCTTCAAACTTTTTTGACTGCCCAGGACGTTCATCGTCTTCCAAGCCAAAATCACCACTTTTAAATCGTGCAAACCACTTTTGGCACGTTCGCTCAGCTAGCGCATATTCACCATAAACTTCCATCAAAATCCGATGACTTTCGGCAGCAGTTTTCTTCATATCAAAGTAATGAAGAAGAACTCCCCACAAAAACACTTTTTCAGGCACAAAGTTCGACATATTTGAGTGGAAAAAAAAAGATTGTTGTTAACGCTTCAAATGAATGACATATACATATATGCATGTTCCAATGGAATAATAACAATGGAATAATACAAGTTACGCCATCTCTTTGCAGACCGCACGAAATTATAGACCCAATATATATAGAGATATGATATACAAGAACTATTCAAAAACATGCATTAGCTTGCATTCAGTCTGAAGGAGAACACTTTGAGCAACTGTTGTAGATTTATGATCATGTAAATTACGAATAGCAATAAAATTTTTACAACTGCAAATGAAAGTGCACTTAAATAAGCAATTTTAAAAGTATTTTTTTAGTAATAGTAAAAAATAGTTATATTGGGAATTTATTTATTTAACCTGGTACCTGGAAAATTGTAAGCCAAAGGTAAAAAAATGTTATTGGGTCTATAACTAAATTCGTTTGCGGTTTGCTAAGAGATGACGTAACTTGTATTATTCCATTTTAACATGCGTCATTTCAGTATATGTTATTCATTTGAAGCGTAAACAACGATCATTTTTTTTCACTTAAATATGTCGAACTTTGTGCCTGAAAAAGTGCTTTTGTGCGGAGTTCTTCTTCATGAAGAAAACTGCTGCCGAAAGTCATCGTATTTTGGTGGAATACCATTTGTTCCACAAATCCACAAATTGCGAGAAATATGGGAAAAAGTCATAGCTTCAGATGGGTAATACTTTGAATAATACTATTGTACAATTTTTTTCTTAAATAAACGTTCAAATTGTGAAAAAAACCGCACGAATTAAATTACATACCCAATACATTTGTAGGTAACATAATGGTTCACCAAAATATAAAAAAAAATTCTCAAAAATGTTGTGTTTAATGACTATGTAGTATCTCAAAAACGAAAGCACATATGGGATGTAAATATAATGTGAATTAACTGCTTATCGATAGGCTATCAAACGAGCCCAGCTTGGTTGCCCTAGGTTTAATATACCAGAAGTTAAAACTAAGATACTTCTATGAATGAATTTTTTAAACACCCTGTATCTCAGGGTGTTGTATTTCACATACTTTAATTGATTCAAACACAAACACCGACATTTCATTTCGTGGGTGGCATAACAAGTAGTGTTGCTTGTGTAATTTCAATTCCAGTTCGACGTAAGACCAAAGATATGACACGCAGTTTCCAAGAATTTTTAAAGCATTGTCCACGAAGTTCTTATGCATTTCACGTATGTGCAATCGAATTTATTTTCTGCAATCTTTCAAATGCTAATTGTTTTTATTTTCTTCAGTGAATTTGGAAACATCGTCAACAGTTACAATTCAATCCGTGTGTGAGGAGTCGATCAAGTTGAATTTAATCCGATATTGACATTCGATAAATGCACACCGATTTGTAACATATTGTCTGTGCAAATATTCCTCCCAAGCGATAAGCGATTGGTCGATGTGTAGATCGATCAAGAAAAAAGGACATTACGAGCTTTAGAAACAGACGAGCAACCGGAAGCGATGCTGGAAATCGTTCGAGTACGTACGTGCACTGCTCAAGTCTGTTCATCTGAAACAGACGAGCAACAGCAAGCAAGATTCAAACCATACGAATACGCACTGCTGTACTGATACTTATTACGATGATAATTATGATGACAGTCTTCATTCAAGTGTGGTAATTGGAAAAATGAATAAATTATGCGTATATTGCAGTAGCCTCTAATTCAAAAATGTAACACCAAGAATGTGCTGGGCTAGGTGAAAAAGTAAAGTTGGCAGAATAACATCTATCACCCGAACCATTATCAACGATGGTATGAGGCGATACAATCCAAAGTTCTTTTAGCAAACATACGCAAGTACAATTCATGTTTCTAAATAATCTTTCAGTTCAATTTATCGCGTGCGAGAATTACATGCCAACATTCAAAGGCCAAATTTATCACCGTGCTGGATCACTACTACCACTGACGAACGCAGATCACAAATTGGAAATTTGAAATGGGAAACACTAATAAATACGGGCACTAAAAGAGAAATTATCGCTACATTACAAACTTTGTTCGATTAACACGACGAATTAATTTAAATGTTCAGAACTGCCCTAGAACAAATGAAGTTATACTGTTGTCACATATACCAATTATACCGACAGATATGCCATTAGAGTTCAAATGTTTGCAGTGTCCGGTGCGACACGTCTTTGCAATGACCACCAATTAAGGACAGGAATAATCGTTACAAGTTAATGGACTAAATTTGGAAAATCCATACTTATCACATGGATAGTTGTATGTGGCTTGATCATGCGTCGGAAAACCTTCTGATTTACAATATTTATGTACGCACCAGAAAGAAAAGTAAAAAATCTTGTGTATACAAAAGCACAAACTGTTTTAAAACGAAACGTTCAAAAGTCAGTATTGTTTCGATGAAAATATCAACAAAAAGACATAAGAAAATGATCCAAAATATATTAGGTTTTGCTGTAAAGAGTTCCTTTAAATTCGATTTTTAGTGGAGGGGTTGCAACGCGCGTAGACTACAGCTAGTTTATCGATGAAGCCTTTTTTGAAGGATAAGAATTTTTAACTAATGAAGTACCTCTTAAATATTGCATACTGGCTTTACCCGAGTTCTCTGTACTAAGCCAAAGCACTACACTACTTCACAGAACTGTATTCAAAATTAAAAAAAAAAAAAAAAAAAAAAAAAAAAAAAAATTTTGATAGAAACTTTTATCAATCTTTCTAAGAGTCTTTACCCTAATGGCAAACGTGCGTTGATTTTTAACCCGAATAGTCACCTTTTTGACTAAGTTTTGGGGTGCTGGGTAACCAGCGTCGTAAACACGTACCGGTCACACTTCACCAATGCCATGGAGTGTCCTTCATATTAACCTCTCTGAAAAAATGTTTATCCTAATAAAAAAATATTGACCAGGAGGAATAACCCAATTAACGTACTGACTCAGAACCCTTGGCATTTAGAAAATGATTTAGCTGTGTCGTCTATAAGTGCAATATTATGGACGGTGAGATAAGAGAAATAACGAATGCGCCAGGCAAATACTTTTCGAAGTCGTTGGGTTAATTGTATTAAAGTGGTAAACTTTTATAAGGACCAAGGGATTCACCTTGGAAGGTATAGTCTGGTGGTAATATGTATGTAGGAAGGAATAGAGGCTTGTTTCCTCACTTCAGCAATACAAACACTTATCATGTTACCAAAATTGTTATTGTCCTTTCCATCTTAAGTGGAATTTCACAACTTTTGTAGATGGAAATACGACAAAAGTGCATAATGCAAATGCTTAGATTGAAGTCACTGAAATCTTACTTACGAACAATCTCATAAAATTGTATTGAGTTTTTCAAGATGTATTTTAGAGAAAATGACAGATTAATTCCTGACAAAACACGAAACGAAAAAAGGAGAACGACGTTCAAATCTTAAGATTGAAGGTTCGGTTTAAAGCAAATATTAGTTCCATCCTGAAGGCGTGATAGGATTTAGCGGAGAAAAGGAGGACCAACACATTGATGTATACTACTGTTACTGCTGCAGTGAACAATGACAGCATCTGTCTGGATGTGAATTTGTCATGAGCGGCAGACTAAAGCGATAAGTCTTCAGCTTAAGGTTCATAAGTAAACGCATTTTAACAGCCTTCATTAAGACTTGGCTGCCCAACATTAGCCTGAGGTGTATTTAAACAAGAAATATAATATATGATGCTACTAAACAATGTTACGAGCAACGTGCTAAACAAAACGCTAAAGTAATTTTAGGTGATTCTTGAGCCTAATTGCTTAATTACGAAAAAAGAATATTTTTCGTAGTGCATGAGAGCATGTCTGCAAATGGACTTGGGGTAATTGACTTTGTTGCTGAAAGGAATATCACTTTATCTGGTATACGGTATCTGTAATTTAATATTCACAAAGAAATATTGGGGTCAAACGATTTTAAAACAGTCAATCAAATCGATCGTGTTGCGATCGATGCAATTAATACCTAATATGTCCGAGATTAACGAGCGACCAATATAGACTTCTATAAGGTGCCTTTATGGAGATCTCAAGACTCTACAACAACGAAAAATACTAAGCAGATGTTTAACATTGAATTGCTGCAATGGCAACAAACTACTATAACCTTTGAAAATCACGCATGCGAGTATCTTCATTCCTTTTATCTTACACTTAGAGCTAAAAATCAGTCGCATCGATACCTGAAAAATTCTAGGTTTTTCGCGACTACACCGTGCAGCTTCAGGTCTGTGTGGATCAAATGGTTACAACGAGTATACCCTTGAAATCTTTGAAATCTTGTGATCAATAACTTGTCAACGCATAGTATGAGGGTCTATCGTGCTTTTTATCTAAGTATTATCCAAAGGCTGGACTGACAAGGTTTCTAGCTGGTTTGCCATTGTTGAATAAAACAATTTCCAGATGGTGCCATAAAGAGGCCTGTATTAAAAGAGGGCTTAAAAGCAAAGCTGCAAGTTGTTCGATTTAACGATTTTTAACGATTCAGCAGCTTGTTTCGGTAAATGGAAGTTTAGATCCTTTAAGATAAAACTGGCACCAACGTTGTCCAAAATATAGTACCAAGTGCTTGTAGCTGACTTTGAAATTATTTTCCACAGGAATACGACCGTATCTTTGTAAATTTTGTTGACATACAGGCTCATAATCGACACATTGTTGCAGTTGTTTTAACCGTTGTGCTGAACTTATTTTCTATTTTTCAAGATGTAAATCGTGAAATTTTTCTCCTAGGTAGCTTAGGTTATTATTCCGTGCAAAAACTCTGTTACATAGAAGGCAATATATCATATTATGGTGGGTCTAAGGCCCCATAAAAAAGCTTAATTCTCTCTTTCGCAGGAGTACAGGGCAACCTCAACCTTCTTGTCCAGTGGTAGTATTTTTCACATAACATAATATTGCTTCCGACTTACTTTGATCAAAAGTAACCAATACTCTTTGGAAATAGAAAGTAATGTATTGTGAGTATTGTGCAACTATATCATGTGGAAAGTGTCCTCTGAGTTTCGATCAAGCTAACACTGAAATTGTAGTTGGTCGTGCAGTTAACTACTTTGTTTAATGCAAATTGCGGGACGTCGGCAACTTTTAAATAAAGAAATCAATGACGTCCATGCAAGCAAAAAATCTTACATCTGCTGGTTTTAATTTCCAGAGAAAAGTTCGTGGAAGAAGAGATTACAGAGCTTTCTAGTGTGTGATTGTTGTAGCACATTTGTATTTTTGAAGTCTTATGAACTGGAAGTTGCATCTATCGAACTGGTTAAGTATAAAAAATAATAAGTCGAACGAACAAAAATCTTTGTGAGTTGTATGTGAAGCTAGCCTGCTAGCCTGATCTTTGATCAGAAATATGCATACATTAGTGAAATTGAGTCTCCATCGGAAGGAAAAGCAATTCCATTTCTGACCATAATTCATCCAGGTTTATTTGGGGTGAGTCATGAGGATCTTCTGGAGCCTGAGAAGTTGATGCGTACTATTTTCTTATTTAACAGGTTACTAGGACTTACTGTTAAACAATCGTACTACCGGTCATTATGTAGATACATGCAATAAAAACACTGCATTGTAGTTATTTTAAAGTTACAAAATCTTATCGATTATGAAGAACTTTTCTCTGAGTGTACATTTTCCGCGGTTTCGGTTAAAAGACTTAAAGAGGCGATGGATGGAAGCACTTAAGATTCACCCATGAGAACTTCGCCACAGACGAGAACGCGAGATCATCCCTTTAAACCATTCATTCACCATCACCCCCACTCCCTGTTGGCCTTGCAAGACCAAAGAAAACACTCACGAGTGAATAAGTTCGATTCATTCGAACACCGCCAAGTGCCGGAAACCTATAAAGGAATGGCAACGAAAATGACTAAGAAAACGGATAAAAAAGTGAATAAAAAACAGAACTTACACAGATGAGGAAAAAACTGTTTCGATGCTGATTTTATCTCCAGTCCCGGCATTGTAATTTCTCCAGAGAGAGAGAATGGTAAGAAAAAGAAAAAGAATGAAAGGAAGAGGGAATGACGATCCAAAATGTAACCTATACTGAATATACGAGTATACTATTCAGTGATGAAAAATTGGAAAGTTTCCAAGGATTAGTGCACTGGCCACTTAGGAACACTCTTTAAAAGCGTCGTAAATAGAAAAAAGCCCCTTGTTCGTCTTTTTTATTTAATTTTTTTCGTTCCTTTGTCGCAGTTTACTAGTATTCTCTTTTTCATCTTAAAAATTGAAAAAGATTTATGATCAACCGCTTGGCGAGGAGGGAAAGTTTGAGGTAAAAAAAAGGAACTCCCGATAGATAATCTCTGGCAACTAAAGACCCGGCGCCCGAGTAACCTACCCCACATCAATGTCATACAGCAATAACTCACCTGGCATTGTGAAATTGGGGAAGAGTCGGTTACTATTAGCCTTGCACGAAATATATTTTCTCTCTCAGCTGTAATAAGACCATTTATTCTTATTATTCCTAGCTAATGAGGTAACAGAATACTGACAAAATGAAAACCGAATGCCATAATTCTTGTCACCATAAGCGACAGAGTCCTTGCAATGTTGGAATCCTAATAGGCCGGGGAAAAAATAACTTATCGATAATCTAGGAATTACGATCTTGATGAATGGAGGACGTTTTTTTTTTTTTTTTTTTTTTTTTGTCGTATCCTCCTAAATACCAATTAACTATAGACTTTTGAAAATTACAGATACATGTTTGTGTGTGCCGTAGTTTTGTTCATTCTTCTCTAGTAAAGGTATTGAATAGGACATGATTGATGGTGGCCGATGATTGACGGTATGTGTTTCAGATTTTCCAAAAATATTTTCAGAAAAGAGGAGACTAATCGGGAAAATAAATACGAGTACAAATGAAAGAGTGATTTAGGTAAACGCTGACGAAAGGAAAACGACTTTGTATTGTTAAACTTTACGTGACTCGCCCTAGCTGTTATTTCCATGGTAGAAACGGGCACGATGTCTTGGATATTCGGTTGAGTTAGCCTAATCAGTTGACTTTGCGTGCAACCCAAGCTAAGCTTGGTGAATTAAATTACCCTTTGAAGATAGGGCAGAGGCTTGGAAGCATTTAAGCTTTTGGTAGCTTCATCGCATCAGTCGTGTCCTATTAAAAGTGCTTTCCGACAGTGATTCGCCAATCAACGCTTGGATAAATGGAAAATTTCGTAGCTAAATACTCGTTATAACGGTACCTCCTCGAAAAAGATAAAAGTCAGATGACCTTTCATATCAAAGGACCTGAGATAACTTTCATATCCAAGGCTGGCTGGCAGAGTATCATATATTTATAAGAGCGGATACTATGCTTTCATCTGTTCGTACATAATGATTATTTTAGTTCCATACACATATATGCAGGTTGGGGAGTTGCTCCGGCATCTTTTTAGTTTTAAGAAGTGTACGTACACATGTTGAAACAGTATGACTTTTGATGTATTTGGGTTTCACCCTGTGTAACGTGTAATCCTGTCTGGTGTCTGGTTACGTATTGTAAATGTGCGTAGGGTATTTTTTTATTGAGCAAACCCAAATATTTCTTCTCAACGCAATATGTGTTAATAATTTATTGTCAAAACAACTTGGGTTGCAAATGAATATTTTATATTAAATGTGCATTATGTAAGCTAAATATAAAAAATATGAATGTCCTTTAATTTTGACTTAATTCGTTGCCGGCAGAAATGGTAGTGTTGTGCCAACGAATCCAAAAAGTAGCGGGTTATCAAATTGAGTACTTGTACTATAAGTACAAGTGTAGTGATTGCATTGATTAGTTCTTTTTCATAAAAGCTTTCGGTTGATAACAAATACGGTGATGTGCCAATATTTCACGTTTCAGAACATATAGCTCCCACTAATAAATTTCTATCTTTCCGTAAAGACAGGGGAGCAACTTTTACTGCTATTCGGACGAATTAACCAAATTTTCTTCTACATTTACTGTCAATGGTGGTAAATAAAGTTCCATGACTAAAACAACATAGAAAGTACCTAAATGTTTATTAATGTGTCCGTTGCTACTTTGCTCGTTGTTGCAATGTAATTCTTTTGTGCCAACGGACCCAGAAGCCTTGTAGTATTGCCTGTGATAAAGATCAATTAGTATTTATAAAAATAGCTTTGTTGGAAACAATTGGTTTGGGGAACATCTATAAGAGGTTCGTCTATTAAGAAATGAGAAGGTTTTTAGAGCAGGAATATTGAAATATATAATAGGACGGGAATTTAATGTCGTCTCTATATTCGTCAGCAACATATATGTACATATTCTCGAATGTTATGTATTATACGTTCAGCTGAGAGATTTCCTATGAGCTGTTCGATAATAATTAAGCGTTCCCGAGAGCACGTAATACAATCTTGCACAATTTAACGAGAAAGCTTTCTGGATCCAAATATGTAGTGTCTTTGTCTTATTATCTCAAACATAAGTGACACTCCCGGAAGTAGATTTGCAGAATATGATAGAATCTTCTTCTAAGTGGTCGTATGTTTTCTAGCAGGCCATCAACTCGAAGTACGTCACACGAGTCAATAAATGGGCACCTTAAATACCTTAAGTAAGGTAACATCTGAGTACAGTTTATTAAGCTTGTCTCTGTATTTAAAAGCTCATTCGATGATAGATGGAATGGAAATTAAGGCGACATTAAGGGATAAAACGTGTAAGATATGCTACGACCCACACAGATTTAATCCAATTGGATGAATCCGTTAATACAGTTTTCAACACATCAAATGAATTGGTCTTAGACATAAGGGCCCTTGCTGGAACTATTTTTTTTTCTTCCAGTTGAACTGGATTATCCTCGTCCACACTATTGGATATTAGTCATTGACTTTTAGCCATTCCTTTAAGTTCCAATGAGAACAAATAAAATGGAGATATTCCAAGAGTTACAATCTTAGCTGGGTTCGAGACGGACAGAACATGATTCCATGATTTGAAGCGAATGCTTAATAAAATTTCTAATGTATATACTATTGCTTATAAAACCGGAGCATATTTTTGGTGGTCAAGACAAATTATAAATCAGTTCAAGCAAAAATTTTGACATTGCATTTTTGAAAGCAATTGTTTACCAGACGAATTAATAATAATGTCCCACAGAACTCCGATCACGGAAGCGAAATATTCTAAATTGGCGCAACTCTTTGGCTGTTTGACAGTTACTGACTCATCGTGACATATACAACAGAAAACTCATGCAGCTCCCATTTCGATTTGTTTTTGGTCATTCTTGACTAAATACAGTATACGGGAGCTCATATTTGATGTTGATCCATTAATGTGCCAGACAATCCGGAACCTCGTCATCACATCCCATTTTTCTGCAAAAGTTCCTGAAATAGTATTTTAATTGAAATAACAACAAGAGCTAGGAAGCTTTCTAAGTCACAAATGCTCGACGAGTCCGATAATATGCGAGATTTTTTGCTTAAGTTGATTTTGAAATGAATCCTGAGATAGACACCATCGTAGACCTAAAATCTTGATCGTGTTGGAATTTTCAAGTTCTACTGGGTAACCAACTTAGACAAATTAAATCCTGCAGATTTTTGCGATTATATTAGTTCAGTTTGAAGGGCCATTAGATTTTCCACGGATGACATCGTCAACGTGCAAGCCTTCTGGTAGTATTTGGGATGTTAAAGGTACGTTTTCGGTCGAATCTTGCACTAATTGCTTGGGTGTACGCACTAGCAAAATTATTGCCGCTGATGGTCAATAATAGGTAATGTTCTAAAGGTTTGTTTATGTTTCCACTCCAAATTATTTTTTGGAAGTCCGAATGTGTAGGTGCAATCCAAACTCGTCTATAGATTTTCTAGATGTCCCCCAAAATAGCATACAAATGCCGACCATATCTAAAGCAAATTGAAAATAGATCACGCTGTATTTTGGGCTCATTGAGAAAAATTTAGTTCAATGAAATTGAATTATTTACTTTAGCTGATGCGTCAAATATACCTCTAATTTTGTACTGTTATCTATTATAGAAACAGCGTGATGTGGTAGATAGTATATATTTGTGGTTTCAAATGTCTTATTGGAAGAAATCTCTTCCATATGGCCCAATGATAAATATTCCCCAATAAATGTAGAATATTTTGACTTCAATTCATTATTAAACTGAAACCTTCTTTCAGTTGGATGGAAACGTTTTGGTGCGTGGTTTTAGAAAAGATTTCCTCTTCCAGTTTTTCTCCTGCTCGAGATTGAATTACAGATTATAAACCAAGCGGGTACAAAAAGCTCTTACATCTGTTCCATTTGTTGGCAGCTGGGTGTTAAATCTAGCAGACGCCCACCCAAATATAGTCAGGACTGAATGCAGATTTTGAGTCCAACCAAGCTTTTCCTCGAATCACGTTGAAAAATTTGTCAGCACCAATTAAAATATCAATAAGAGCAGGCACAAACAATTCGGATCGGCAAGTTCCAAGAATATAATTGTTTCAGGTGTATTGTCTAACTGAAATGGAATTAGCGAAGATGTGACATTTGATAGAATATGGCAATCGATGTAAATCAATTCAGCATTAAAACGAGAAAACAAGGTCAGAGGCACTAATCCATTAGTGGCTCCGGCGGAGGTAAATGCGATTCCTTTAATGGGGAGTTGAGAACGTTGACAAGGTAGGCCCAATCGTTGAATAACTTCTTGGGAAATGAAAGACATCTGAGATCCTGGGTCGAATAATACGCGAACAAGTTGATTTATTTCTTGTTTTTCTTGAGCCCGCGCAATAGCTCTAGGAAGAATGGTCGAGATGCGATGATTGTCTTCAAGAGAATGATTGATTGCGATAGTGGACTTGGAGCATTGTAATGGTAATGGAATTGATAAGTTCGAGATTAATTTCGAGTCCAATAAGTGTTTTGAACTTGCGTCTGTAGAAGATGAACTAGTGAATGATATCATGAATAATATAATTGGTAGCGAAATGAGAACGACACTTGTTAGAAACATGCTCCTGTTGTATACAATTAAGGCATAAAGAATTTTTTTTGACGAAATTGAATATGGTTCTGTATATACATAGAGCCATGAAATTTTTACAGTGAGTCAGACTTGCACTTTATGCAACATTGCGCTTTGACAAAATGATATCGAACCACATTAGAACCGTTACCTTAGTTTTGTCTGAAACGAGGGATTGTGCAACAGGTTTCTAAGTAGCTACACCGCGTTTTGCAAAAAATTTAACAGCTTGATGATGGTACAGTCGTTCCTTGAACCTATCTCTTTTTTTCAAGTTCGTATTTAAATTAACCAAGGATCTCTATTGGAAGAGTCTAAAGCCTTTAATTGGCTTATGGCTTCATCGAAGAAGTAATGAATTTTACTATTACTAATTTGCCATTAGTAATCCCCCTCAGATATAATACACCTGTAAAGCTTTTCCCAATCCTCGAAGCACTTGTCATAAGCCTTTTGCTCTTCCAGCGATGGCGTTTTTATTTCTTTTCATAGACCTCTTCAGTTTTGGAAATAGGAACAGGAATGGGGAACAGTTATGACCCTTTTGAGAAAGCCAGGATCTTCCTTGACGTCCTTCAAGAGCTCCTGAGCGATGCTCATACGATGGTTCTTCTGATCAAAATTAAGAAGTTTCAAAACACATTTCGCTGACACACGTTCCATGCCCAAAATATCCGAAAAAATTGCATGACACGAGCCGACAGATATGTCAACATCCTTATTGTAAAATTTGTAAAATTCGACGATTTTCCAAAACTATTTTTTTCACAGCTCCGATAACGTTAGCTGTTATCGTTATCGTTGATTCTATTTTCTACACAAAATTTGATGCAAATTTTTGCCCGCGAAATTTCAAAAGTAACCTTACTTTTTCAACACACCTCGTATTCGTAACTGAATAAATATGCGATTTAACATAAAACATGGGCTGAAAAGTCAGTGCCGTTTTATAGTAAAACATAAAATTTTTGCAAAATTCAACTTTATTTATCAATATAGTTGCCTTCGAGGGCGATACACTGATTGAAACGATTTTTCAATCTTTCGATACCAATTTTGTAGTACAATTTCGGCTTAGCCTCAAAATAGGTCTCTGTTTAGGCGATTACTTCTTCAACGGTCTTAAATCTCTTTCCGGCGAGCATTCTTTTGAGCTCTGCGAACAGGAAATAGTCGCTGGGTGGCCAAATCTGGAGAATACGGTGGGTGGGGAAGCAATTCGTAGCCGAATTCATTCAGTTTTGCCATTGTTTTCATCGACTTGTGACACGGTGCATTGTCTTGATGAAACAACACTTTCTTTTTCTTCAAATGCGGCCGTTTTTTTGCGATTTCGTCCTTCAAACGCTCCAACAACGCAATGTAAAAGTCGCTGTTGATATTCTGCCCCTTTTGGAGATAGTCGATAAAAATTATTCCATGTGTATCCCAAAATACGGATGCCATAACCTTGCTAGCCGACTGTTGAGTTTTTGGTCGTTTTGGACGAGGTTCGTCGCCTGCTCGCCACTCAGCTGACTGCCGACTTGACTTTGGTGTGAAGTGATGGAGCCAAGCTTCATCCATTGTCACATACCGACGCAAAAATTTGGCTTTATTGCGGTTGAACAGCTTTAAACACTCCTCTGAATCATCAATACGTTGTTGTTTTTGGTCGACTGTGAGCAAACGCGGCACCCACTTTGAACAGAGCTTTCGTCCAAATATTCGTGTATGATATATCCAACACGCTCTTTTCATATCTTCAGAGCCTCAGCTATCTCGATCAACTTCACTTTACAGTCATTCGTATTCATTTTGTGCACTTTTTTGATGTTTTCATCTGAAACAGCCTCTTTTGGACGTCAACTCCGTGCATCATCTTCGGTGCTTGCATGACCACTTTTAAATTTTTCAATCCACTTGCGAATGGTTTGTTCGGCTGGTGCAGAGTCCGGCTGCCCATATCTTTGCATTGGCCGCATTTTTTTTCCATCAAAAAGCAATGATAAACCAACACACGAAATTGCTTCGAATTTATTTTTTTTTTCACAATAACAAAAGTTGCTTCACTCACAACGCTATATCTCGAGATATATACACGTATCTTTTAAAGGTTGGTACTAACTGAAATGGTACTACTGAAAATGGTATCGATTTAATTCAAGTGATGCCCTCTCTTAGAAACGGCACTGACTTTTCAGCCCATGTATTATGTATTTTTATGTTACATGTGATACTGTACTTACGGTGCTCATGTTGTTTGTTTGATTTACCAATATTTGAGCCAGAGCGTTTTAAAAGTCATGCATCTATGAAAAAGCCTCAAGGATTAGCGTGATGAATCTGGTGAATTCGGATAAGAAGGACTATTATGTTTATGAATCTGTCTTATTCTTCCTGTGTAATTTGTAATGCTGTCTAGTGTCTGGCTAAGTAGTGTATACGAGTATATGCGTTAAGTATTTTTAATTAAGCAAAACTTAATAGAATAAATTTAGATTTTTTTAAATGTTCTCTCTTATTTTATTTTCTCTATAATTTAACTCAATTTTGCGTATTCAACTAATTAATTGAGCAGCGATATCACTTCCTGCTCTGATAGAATATCTTTTGCAAGAAGTGTCACCTAGTTCCTCGTAGGATTCTTCAAAGGTATCTTCTCTTTCTTCCAAATTGAACATGCTGCATAGTGCAGGAATATCTTCATTATGGGGAACAGATTTGATACTTAGAAGCTCTCCACGGAGTTAAAGCATCATTGCGATCTACTGAATGGTATGCCAAACTTTAAAATAGTTTCTCCCCTTCAGATTGTGATTAAGCTGAATGTACACCGTATGATGTAGTAATCCCGACACTTCATCTAAGAACCTCTTACTGTCCCCTTCGTTGACTTTTTCTATCAATCAGTATAAAACGTTTTTTCAATTCCTTCCTTCCAGGTTCAGTTCAATTCCACACCCACGACCTAATTCCATCCTACCATGTAGTTTAATTTTGCATTGTTTGTAGGGCTATTATTTTTCATAGCCGTTTGTCACCCTCAGTATGTAGTTCATGTGCAGCTTAGGTGTTTTTATAGCTGAGATATGCCCGTTTCCAAGGAGCAGCAAGGAGAACAATTTTCTTAATGACAAAACGACCTCTTCATATGGCCCATACTCCTGGTACTGCGTAGAGCATTATTGCCTCAATTGCAGCTTCAAATACGCTGAATTTACTACCGTGTGCAAAATTTAAGTTGTTGAAGCAATTCTTCCAGGCTACATTTATAATGGATCTAGATTTCATGAGTTTCTCATTTAAATATTTTTTTTATGGTTAGGTTACCTGAGAAGAGAATTCCAAGATACTTATATTCTTTTAATACTTTTCCCCGATATAGTACCATTTTTCATTGTGAGAAGGTCTACTTCTTCTTTTTGTGAATATAATTATATTGGATTTATCCAAATTCACTATTAGATTCCATAATCTGCAGAAGTTATATAAAAAAGGAGGGCTTTAATGTGAAGCCCTGTAAAATATACGCCACCCGGAAGAAAGTCCGCTTAATCGTCTATAAAGAGGGCAAATAAGGTTGGGCTCAGAGAACACCCCTGTCTTACGCTTTCCTGTCTCCGCTTTAAATCATTTCGATAACGTCTCACCATTCCACATAGCTAATTCGGTATCTTCGAAGCGATTTTGTAAAGCTCTTGCAAATTTTGAAGACATTCCCATTCCACACAATTTATAGATAGAGCTTTTCGATTCACAGCTTGTTTAGTGTAAAAATTTTTTTTTTTTGTTCTATGGATGTCTCTGATATTCTTTTAGGTACAAATTCTAATATTTTCTAATATCTTATTGCTCACTACCGATGTGCCAAATTTTGTAGGAAGCAATTAAGTATGCTATGCCCCGATAGTTGGCTGAATCTACCGCATCAGCTTTTTTGTGTATAAAGAAAATCTTTAAATTGTTGAGGCACTTGTTTCTGATGTCTAGCGTCTACATATTGGAAAGTAGTACCGCACACTGATGGGTTTAATAATCTTC